>CM072816.1:95969327-97169327 GCA_036937905.1 Salvia rosmarinus
ACTGATCCTGCATTACCTAATGATCTATGTAACACATCTAAAGTCGTACATTTTTAGAAGCTTGAGATTGTCGGTTCTTCCGGCATGTCGCCGCACATTGAGAAAGGCATTGAAAGTCTCGAGACCGAGCCAAGTCGTTTGTGTTGAGATTGTTCTTGTGTGGAGTGGATAGATCGCTTGTACATGCCCTTTAGATAAGGCCCTTCAGAGAGTCTTGTTTGTCTTGTTGTCCTGACAAAACAAGAGCTGAGTTAAATTCAATAGTGACTCGATTATCCTTTGTGAGTCGAGAGATGCTTAGAGGTTTTTGTTATATTTGCACGTATAGAATGTTGTTTAGAGTAAAGGAATATCTCGAGGTATGTGACTCAGAGTATCGACGTAACCAGATGATATAGTGAGAGTTACTTGCCAACAATGAGCTTTTCAAAGACCATTGTAGTTATTGCTCACCCAAGGTTCTATATTGATTGGTGATAGAGCAAGCCCACCGTCCATGTACCAAGCGTAACTCAGGCTCGATCTCACACTTGACAGCAAATGCTATAATCCTTCATTCTCATGCCTAGATTGGTGTTGTTATCTCCAAGATATCCCGAGGAGAGAAAGGTGAATTATCAAGAAATGTACATCAAACCTGAAAACATTTTATAGCCACATGTCCATTTTTGCCACATAGTCGATACACAACTCTTCGAAAACCTCCACCGTGGTTCGAAACCACCACGCCTTCCCCGCCAAGATCTACCCCGATTTTCGACGTGGAACCACCACTACCGTTAGTCTGAATATCCTCCACCCCTCGACGAGAGTTTCTTCCTTGGTCACGATAGGAGACATGTGCCACCGGATCACCCAAGCGAAGAATTTTGTTGTTGATCAAGTTCATATGCTTGGAAAGCATATTCGAACTTCTCGCAGATTTGAAGATCATCACGATGCATCATATTAACAACAAGTGCCTCAATTCTGTCCAAACTCGAATAGAAATAGTTGATCACTCATCATCCAAATAACTCGTCAATCTGCAGCTGAGATTGTCAAGAAAACCGCATTTTTAAGAAAACATCAACCGACAATGATCTTTCTTTTTCAGAGTTGAAGAGAAACGAATTGCATTAGCCTCGCTTATTGGGACATAAATTATCGCTCCAAAACCGCCCGTAATTCACAAGATGTCGAACATCTTACAACATGTCCAAGCATGGATTCACTACCGATGATAACATCCAACTTAATAAGTTGATCATCAGGTATCCAAGCTCCATATGCCGAGACGTGAGACTTCCGGCCTGAAGACGACGACGGATCAAAAATGACTGGTACAACCGTCGCTTGAGAGATAAACTCATCAGAACTACGAGAGCCAGATGGTGTGATAGCTTGGCGCCAAAAAGAGTAATTTAACCGATCGAGTTTGATGATAGCCGGAATCGGAGGATGGACGCTGCATTCGTCGAGACTCCATGGATAGAAAAGAAGAAGGTTAAACGGAGAAGAGAAAAGGATTTAGAACCCAGTATGGCATCTTTCGCATTCGATACCATATCGAACGAAGCTAAACGAAGAAATGAAAAGAGAAGTAGGTAGAGTGAACGAGATAGTGACAGAACTTTACGTATTTTCATTATTCAGAGACGCATGTTTAGAGTGTAGTATATACACAACAAAATGGATGAAGCTATCACAACAACTCCAACAACTGAAGCCACCTAATGTAAACGTAACAACTTTAGCTAACTAATAAGTAAAAATAACGTCAATCGAAACTTAAATATACTTTAACACCCTATAACAGAGATGCGGCGTACGATTGGTCCACCATCACCCTTCCAAGAAATTTCACTTAGACATCAAGACGGCTTTCTTCCTCACCAGCAGATCGTCTCGACGCACCTACTTTCTCGACTTCCTCGCAATGGCGAGGAGTTTGACTGAGGCCCGAAGGCCCGACGAGAGGTTCCCGACCTACTCACCGTGGCCTCGGTGAAGGCATCAATGACGCCCGCCTCGCCGCCTAGCCGTGCGGAGTCCTCAGTGGGATCAAGAGGCTGGGTGTTCGGAATTTCTAGTGCTAAAATAAATGGGCTTTCCCACATTGATTTTATAAGAAGTGAGAGCCCTTAGTATTATATAAAGAGCTATAAAGTTATTTGTTTAGTGCACCAATCACTACATTATATCTTGTGATTAAATTCTAGTTAAATTCATTTCTTAGTTTTCTCATGTGATATCTGCGATAGAATGACAGAGTTTTGTATGCTCAATGTAGGGGCCTATGAGAGGTATACTCGTGATTGTAGAAATTTATCATATAGTGAATTTTTCCTCTACGGGTCAGTGATTTTTCTGCTTTTTGGAGTTTTCCACATTAAATTCTTATGTTGAGATGATGTTCTTTCTTCCTAATTTTTATTTCTTTCCTATATGAATGGGACATGATGTCCCAACGTAAGGGTATCGAGAGTTCGTCCAAGTCTCTCGATATTCTCGAGTATGTTCGTGGTCACGTTGTCGATCTTCCACATTAGAAAAGGATTTCGCAAAAGTCTCGCATCTCTCAGGAGGCTGACTATTCATTTAGTGAGGTAGAAACTTATGTCAAGGGCTCAGTTCAATGAAGTTTGACGGGTAGTCAAGGATGTGTCGATAACCGATGCGCAATGCTTTAAAATGTGCACGGATTCAATCAAGATATAAACAAAAGTTCCGTATCGCGATTAAGATTGTATGATTCGATCGAGGGCTGCAAGACAATTCATCTATGTTGGCCAAGAATGTTCTTTTGCAAATGTACATGGATTGAACAATAGGTGGAAAGCTCAAGCTTGTACCGCAAATTATATCTTCAAATCGATCAGACAAGAACAATTTCACACCTCAAGGACGGATGAAGTAACAAAATTTCCGATCATTTAAGTACTTAATGGTGTTATCTCCAACCTAAGAATTGTAGTGAAATTAAGATGAGGACAAAGCGTTAGAGCTCATTGCTTTCCTCATTCCTACGAGCATGATAAACCTCATTTTACCTAATTTATGCCATATTTGTTCATATAGTCGATAAACGATCATTTGATAATGTATTTGATATATTTATGTTTATCTCGAAAGACTATTATGTCGGTGTATTTCGGTCGCTTTTGCACAGTGTTGAATCAACAAGGCGATCACGACATTAGAGGGATTCGCGCGACTATTTCTCGCGATCAAAGTATTACTGAGCCCAACACGCGAGACAAGTCCAATACGCTCGCGATCTTCATTCGGCGCGGTCGCGAGAAAGACTTAGAATGGAATGAAGTATTCTGATGAAGAGCCTCGGCAAGCTCGCAAGCTTATGTTGAGAAAGACGGATGCACGGTATAGCGGGATCGGTCATGACATTCACTGCGAGCCATCATGAGATTAGGGTGCATATATCCCCAGCACGTAATGTAAAGATTTAGACTTGATGATAGAGCCCGACACACTTTACATAACACTTATTGCTTTTTTTGCACGCTTACATTCTAGAACAGCTTTTAGCTTTAGTTTAATCTTCCATTCAGTTTTTCGTGCTTTAATTACCTCAAGAATTAATTTTATATTATTGTAATATTTATGATTCAATGTTACATTATTCATCGAGATCTCCATAGGTTTATCATTCATTCACTGATGTTTTTATTTATTTAATTTTGCTTTAGTATTTTAATTATGAGAAGCTAAACTCAGACGATCAGTGGTTCAGTATGTCCACTGATTCAATGATTTATCCGCTGACACTGCTTAGCCGCCTCATTCATGATTTATGATTCTCGCTTTAATTTCACGTGTTAGTACCGATCATATCGATGCATGCACTATGTGATCGATATCCCGACGAATTAATTGTATAGTTTGATACTTCAATACATAATACGATTTTACCGTAGACACGTACGAGATGAAAAGACCTGTAAGAGGTTATTCTTCGTGTTCTGTAATTAGCTTACTTTTCGAAGACCTGATTGATAGATAGAGTCTTAAAGCAACCTACTATTATAGTCATCCGACAAGATTGTAGTTATATTAGTGATCCTTCATATGAATATAGATTAAATTGATAAAGACATAGATATACATTGTGGAATCGATTAGTTAAGTACATCCCTGGTACGCTTTTCATTCCTTTCCCGAGTTTATCTTATTTAATTTTGAGTCTAGTTTATTAATAATCATCTCTTAATATTGTTTCCTAATAATAATCAAAGATTCGTGTTAATTATTCGTGTTTTTCTATTATCGATACGTGGATACGATATATACTTGTCGATTTTACTATCATTTAATTGGTAGAAAATGTCGTATCGCAGCATCACGGCCAACTTCGATTGTCGGAGGTTAATCGATTTTTGTGAAATCACAGTGAAACTCTTTCCACGAGAAAGTCATGAGAAGTGCAACCAACGAAAAATTTGGCAATGGTGGCTTTAGCAAAGGGATAAAGAAGGACTCAAAGGTGTTGTTTGTTGAAAGCTTGGAGTAACCAATAAGTAAGTTTAAACGTCCATTGTGGAACCGATCAAGGACGAATGATCCGGTAAACTACTCCCACCACGGTTAATATTGTGATGAGATCTTTGAAGAGATGTTAACACCTTATAGATGTCCAACGGGCATGAACGAGGACGTGATGATTTAGTGGACACTCAGTGCATCGGTTCAGGTAATGATACAGGGGTGGAAGTTATGTCGATGGTCAAGAACTTAGAACACAAAGCTGAAGTCTGCACCATAATTTTTGTCGCAAGTTTCGCACGTGTCAAGAAAATTCTTAGAATGGTTGATTCTATATTCTATTCATATGGTCGGAGCAGGTTTATTCTATTTTTGGGACAGATGGTCTTTTCTTCCCTAATTTACCTGCTTTTCCTAAATATGAATGAGGACATGATGTCCCAACAGATATCTCGATAAATCTAGTAGTGAGATATTTATGAAACAAGAAGAACACAAGAGACTTTACGTGGTTCGATCAAGAATCCGATCCACGCCCACTAGACGATCCTCAAGATGTTTACTATAATTGACATAAGCAAGTATCTCCAAGGGCTCTAGTATTCAAGAATTTGCTAACCCTTTACCTTCAATCTAACTCCTATTTATATAAACGTAAATCATGTCCCACTAATCCTCGATTCACGGGCATATCTCCCATAACCACCATGATCTCCACCATTATTACCCATGACACCGCCTACCTCATTACCGCTACTCATAATTGGTTTAGGATCGCCATTTAGGCGAACCGAGTAGGCAACAAAGAGGTTAGGTCCACCATGGGCCCGAGGTCGGGCCGAGAGGCTGGCCATATCCCTATCATACCGAAAAGTCAAGGGAATAGCCTTGCCGAGCGGTGAATGCTTTGCCGAGGCGGAATATTGCTCATCAAGTTTTCGCTGAAGGTTTGTCATTCGCCTGATGACCCAAACACTGCTGGTCCGGTGGTCATATCCGACCACCGATCCGAGGCATGCCACCCGAAAATATTTCACCGTCCGAGGTGACATATCCGACGAATACTTTTCCGATCCGAGGTGAACGGGCAAGTACGATGTCCCAACTCAAATCATTAGTCAAGTCGAGATCCGACGCAGAGGAGGTCGAGGTCCCGACCAACTACTTCCGTATAGGACACGGGCGAGTCCGACGTCCGCATCGAGTAATCATCACGTGATCGACCGGCGGTCTGCTTTTCCGTAGGTACGCCATACGCGCAAAGCGTAGTTAGCACTTAAACTGCTTTCACACATCCAACCGATAAAGCACGCGTAATAAACGAACTGCATTTTAGGCGCCATTTATCCTATAAATAGGTCTAAAGAGTCAACTGCTCATTTTCTCCTTCGACGCTTGAATCCAGAGAATACAACCTTAGAAATCCCCACCTCTTTCACACTTTGTCAAGAAATCGAAATCCCGCCCGTAAAAGTAAGTATGTATTCTTCACCTTCTCACCTCTTCGCCCGATAACTCGTTCACTGGTTCCGTCGCCAAGACCCCAATATAAGGGATTATATATGCCATAACCGCCAGGTAAATCCATAGACTTAGTTCTGTGGTTTCACCAAGGTTCCCAGATGGGACGGCCTGTGATCAGTGACGAATCAACCTCGACGACGAGTGATCGTGGTCACGAGAAATACCACATCCCTAGAGGATGCATGGTGGTGTTTCGCAAACCCAACGATAGGGCTATGGCTCCGAGGATTTATCACCATTTTGTAGATAGCTTAATAGCCGGGCTTAGATTTCCTTTTCGCTCCATTTTCCTTAGCTTTCGTGAGTATTTTCTATCCCTATATGCCAACCCGACCTCCAATTCTATTAGGTCATGGGGCTAGGGTACCATAGCCAGAGGCATAGGGTTCTTTTCAAGTCTTGATGCGCTTAGATCAAGTCATATGTGATATTACCCTCACCCGTCAAGTTTAAAATTGCTCCCGTCGGGTATCCCATGCAAAATAGATACTTTTTTATGGGTTGAGGTATCCGAGGGAGCGGGGCCCATGCTAAAGGACGGAAAATTAACCTCGGGCCCTATGGAGAAGTCGTTGAACTATATAGATCATCGATCAACCTATACCGAGGACGACTCAACAGTCGGTCGAGTGTCTATAGGTCGGCTCCAGGTCGTGGTCCGATTCAGTGAGGCAACCTTCTTATCTTTATTTCCTCGCTTGATAATCAGTACAATGAAATTTCATGTTAATGCAGCAAGGCGACCCGACCTGCAGAAGTCAATTGTTCCGATCGCCACCGCCTCCTCCCGATCGGGCGGAACCCGCGGGCAAGGCGTAGACGGCGAATCACCCAACACCGTGGTAGTGGACGGAAGACCTTGTGATCGTCCTCAAACAGCCTCGGTCCGACGTTGAGATCGAGGTCCGTGGCTCCGCCGCCAACTTCCAGACTTCCTTATCCTTCCCAGCGTATACGCCACTCTTCTCCTTGTAAATTTGTTGTTACTTGTTGCTAATTGTTTCATATTCGTGACGCGCCCGATCGCGCAGAGATGCACCGCATGGCCGGGCTTATTGTGAGGGTGCCCGCAATACGAGGCCATGGAGAGTGAAGTCGCCGCGATGATCGAGGGTCAATCTAAGGCTAGATGTCGCCGTATACCGAACTTGCTAAGGCGAAACGACGGAGCTGAAGGGCAAAGATGGCCGCGGAGTGCCCTCAAGAAGAAAGATCGGCTGGGAGTGGCCCGTGCCGGGCGAGCGCCCAAGAGGTGAGCCGAGGTCGGAGAGGTCGTCACAGCAAAGTCCTTGTCAAGGGCAAGGACCTATGTCAAGGCCTCGCCAAAGAAGCTTATCGAGTCTGAGAGTTTTTCCTCTTCATCTCCGACCGCGCGCCGTGAGAGGCCGGAGGTGATTTCAGCCCACCCGAGAAGTTGGCACGCGTGAGACCGATTCAAGGCCCAACACGGCTGGGTTGAGGTCACACCACTGAGGTGCAAGAATTATGCTCGATAATCGCCGGGCACCTCCTTTCCCGCGGTGGATGCCTTGAGTCTTCTCCTCACTCGACTCGAGGCGTGACTCAGCTGGAAGATGAAGACTTGAGCTTCAAGCCTCCGATGAGGACCAACCGCATGCAAGTCCAAGCTCGGACGCCTCTTCCATAGATCGCGAACCAATGAAGAGCAGCCGCAGTAGCCCACAAAAGGAGGCCTTGAGGGTCGGCAATCCCTAATGAGCCCGAGGTCGGACCCATTGTAGGATGATTTGCCGGATCGAAGACCTGTTGCACTAAACTTCCATTTTGAATAATAATAGATATATCTTTTAAAATGCTCGTCGTTGTCTTATTTCAAGTTTTCACCTCAATACTCGGACCGACTGCGAACCGCTAACAAACCGAAAGAAGTCCGAGGTGCTCCTAGCCGAGAAGAACGCAGGTGCACACCTGGAGGTAGCCATCGCCGAATGACTCGTATCCAAGATGGACGCTACCGCATTGTCACCGAACCAACAAAAGTCTGCATGAAGCCGACCGCAGGTGGCCCGCCTTGCCAAATGAGTGTGTTAAAGGATTGACACACATCCAAGTCCGGGCTGATTTATCCGCAGTGATCCACGGACGATCGCATACGCGAGAGCCTGAGCTAACAACAGAAGTTGCCTTGATCTCTCAAGAGCATGAAGAGTACGAAAAGGTCATCCACGGACTGGGAACCACTATATCACGCCGACGATCGAAGTTCGAGCTTGTCATGGGGTAGGTATTCGGAAAGGCAGGTCCCAATAGCAAGAATTTAAAGACCGCCGACTAGTCTCCAAATACATGCGATGTATGAGATCGTCCGCAACGACGACGATGCCCCCGCCCCCAGATCTACAGCAGGCAACGCTGATCCCATAATTGAAGAGTTCAAGAGGAGGCCACGCTGACACGCAAGTGCTCCACAATGGGTCCATCCGACACGGAGCGAGAGGGACGCCGCGCTCGGAGGTAGACGCGCGCGATCGCCAATCGACGGAAGTGGCGGGAGCGGGACAGGGCATAGTCCCGTCCGACGCCGTTCACGGGTCAAGAGTGGGCTCGCAGGATTGAATTCCCAGCCGTAATCCGCCCGCCGAGTCAAACTACTCCCGAACAAAGAGGTGGGCCACCAGAGATTGGGTGGAAGGCATAGAGTTTATTCCGGTATCCATCACGACTGGGATCTGCTCAAAATTATCTCATGAAGTCTCATGGCGATGAGTTCTGAAACCCGAATGAAACAGTATAGTAGACTTGTATGTAGGTATAAATGTATTTAGACTTTCAAGTGTACGCTTTCCTCTGAGAGGTATAAACATACTTAGACTGGTCGTAAATGTATTTATACTGTATACTTATACATGTAGATTTTTCAACTTAATGAGTAATCAGATGTATGTAGCGTAGACTTCAAACATGGAGTAGTCCCATGCGTAATCGAGACGCTCAATTCACGAGTAATCTACGAGTGCAGCAGGCTAGCGAGCACCCTACTTAGTGGGTTTTTTTTATCTTCTGGCCCCCGTGAAGGTTAAATGCGTATATCCAAATAGATGTCGCACGAATAAATGAATAAATGAAATATTCATATAAAATAAATATTTTATTCAACAATATATACATCGCACTCGACAAAGTAAGGAGACTAACAAAGTCGATCGAAATCAAGAACTATGTAAAGTACCTCCTTAAATGAGAAATATGTCGTTCGGATAAGCGACCTGATAAGCGAGATAGCTTGTAAGCCCTACCAGGTTCTCGTGAACACGTATGGGCCTTCATGTCGCTGATCCAACTTGTTAAGACGCCAATTTCACGGTTTCATTATTTCAGGAGGCGTCCCTACTTGAACGCGGAAGCTTTCAACTTTGTTGAGTCACGCGACTGGCTTTATACTTGGCTCATTTTGAAGGCTATCGCTTCTTGAGGCCATTTGCCTGGTCTCCGCCTCCCTGCCCCGATCGAAAGAGGCGCTGGGTCAGCCGATTCGGCCGATGATTCGCATCAGGACCAAAAAGCGGTTTCCTGCGAGTCCGAGGTGTGTGTCCTCAGGACCAAAGGACTGAGGAGATTCAGCCCGACCGCTTTAGCTGGATCCAACCTTCAGATATCGTCAGCGATACGTGACCTCGGTCCGACCATTCGCGCGCTGCAGAGGTGAAACGCTGATCGATCCAAGTCTTGCACCACCTCAAGTTTTTCTACGAATTGCGTCGCTTCCGAGACCAGTAACGCGTGATGCCGGGCGGACTATCATTTTCCACACGAAGTCCGAATTCTCGCTCGAGGTTCGAAGCTGTTCGCCCGACCCACTTGAAGAGTCGCACGACTAACATCGGATCGACCGCGTGCTCGCTAAGGACCAACATGTCATCCCCACGCATGAAAGGCCATGCTCGCGATCGCTGACGGCACCGGGGCCTGACCGTGGAAACTGCACTTCGCGACTTTTGACGAGTTCGGCTGACGACTGAGGTGGCGCATAATATCCTCGACCCGCCTTCTTTGAGAGAGCTCAGCACCGATGTGGTTCACAGACCCGTGAATTCCATGAGCACGAGCGGCCTTCCGCCCGGCAGCCTCGGAGGGTTGAAGGAGATTCTTGTGATAGTAGCCTCATGCAAAGATACTTTGGATTTCCCATCATTTTTGGCCTCCTGATCCCGAGGTGTGCCTTCCTATGCTTTTGCGCATCCGTCGGTTCACCTCCGAGATAACGCTGATCGATGCTCCAAGCTTCGAAGAACTTCCCATCTGGATTTGCCGTTGACGGGCCAATTTACTAAGGAGTCACCGCTGTTTTCCTCCGGATTTGATTACATCTGAGATCCGAACGAGGCCAAGATCTCTTTGCTTTCCCATCGCTCATTCGATCCTCCTTAGCCTCAGTACCTAATACACCGGTTTACCACGACCGGAATCTCCAAATATCCGGACTTTGTCCACTTTCAATTCCTTTGTAGGCGGAGTCCGAGATCTGGCTCAGATTCCACTCGTTGTTGGTGGTCGGAAGTAAACCGAGGCGATGTCACTTCGCTTATCCGGGCCGAGGAGGGATGCCTCCGCTCACCCGTCTTGCATGAAGCTCCATCCACACATCCGCCAACATCTCAGCTGGTGAAAGTGATTCTTCCCGTGAGGCGGGAGTGACTCCGGTAGAGGGACCTAATGATGACCACCAGAAATCTGCAAGGGCTGCCCTTTATAGCCGGCCTGTGAGTATGTAATGTGCGTCGCCGAGTCCAGTGCCCACTTAGCTATTCGTCCGATGACTCGGTTTGATAAGACTTGTCTTAGAGGAAGTCCGCTAGTACACCGGATGAAGAGCTGAAAGTAAGGCCGAGGCCGTCATGCTCACTCAGCCGAGCTACCTTCTCGAGGTCGGTACTGCTCCGGTCCTTTGAGAGCTCGCTAACGAAGTAGATGGGAGTTGTCGCCACCTCATCTCGCACTCAAGACAGACTAATCGCCTCTCCAGGTGGCGATATAAGATGAGTTTCACCGCTTGCGGAGTAAGTGCGGTCGGCGAGATATTCCTTCACCGTGCGGGCGACACATGTTCTTCCCGCCGTGAAACTGGAGCCTCCTCGGATCTTGAAGAAGGAAGCTCGGCAGCTCGAGATAGAATCCAGGGCGGCCAGCAACCGTGAGTTTGTGTATTTACGATGGTTTTGGGATCCGCGTCGAGCACGCTTTTCACCTTGTAGATGGCTGTGCTCTGAGAAACCCAAGATCCCTGAAATTTACCCGCCTCACCACAATGTGCACTCGGATTGAGCTGAGGTCGGCCGACCGAGAGCAAGAATAGTTTCGAGGTCTCACGCAGCTCGCCTTTTTTTTGACTACTATATCATCATAGACCTCAACAATTTCTCCATGTGATCCTAAGATCGGCCCACCATTCTTTGAGGTAGCTCCATTTTAGACCGAAGGCATCTTCGCAGCAAAGACACCAAGTCGAATGAACTGCTTTTTGGGCGCCTTCCGCTCATCAAGACTTGGTGGTATCCTCAGTATAAATCCAGAAACAAGATCCATGTCCCACCAATGCTTCCACCTTCACAATGTCGTGGAGGTACTTCTTGGGCGGTTTATCGAGGTCGGATAGTCGACACACGCGCATCCTCCCCGGCTTTGAACTCAACGGATTAGCCATCCAAGTGGTATTTAACCTCGCATGTGATTTTAGCCCCTGAGTGTTACCTCGCTCTTAGACCGGCTTCGCCGGCAAAACTTTTCTTCTCGAACCGGTTTAGTAGCCGGATCATGTTAGACGATGAGTTAGAGCTCAGGACCCAATATATCCAATGGAGACCATGCAAATACATCTCTATATTCCTTAGAAGTCGCAGACCCGACGAATATCGACGAACTCGGTACCAACCTCGACAACTTTGCGAAGGTCGTCAGATAGCTGAAATTCTCACGATCATCCCGAGGTGGCAACTCGAGGTTCTCAGAATTGCTAGGCCTGGGTAAGGCCGCAGCTGGTTGAGACTCGTAGCATTCTTTAGTCTTGGTCACCCCGAATGCTTAACACCTACTGGGTGTATCTTAACGTGAGTAGGCATGGAGCAGACGGCTCGGTTGCATCTACACCAATCTCTTCCGTGATAATGTTGTATGGAGAGGGAGCTCGACCAGAAAATTGAATGGCTTGGTGACCGATGAGTCACGCGGCCTCACCTGAGACCAAGTAATGACCCTCGTCGAACCGCTCGAGTAAAGCTCTGCGAAGTCGCGCGGTGTACCAATTCCTCCAACATCAAGTTTATCCAGAGCCTGAATATGATGCTAACGGAGGTCCGATGTCAATGTAGACCCGATGTACATTCTGTTACCCACCACTTGACAGTAATGGCATCCTCGAGGCATGATCTGTATCGGGTCGCTCTTTGAGAACACGATTTTCTCCATCCCGGAGTCGCTTGTTCGGCTTTTCTGGGGTCGCCTCCGAGCTTCTTTCTAGCGACGACTCGTGCCTAACGGAGCCGGCATAGCGAAACCCGCCCATCGCATCTGGGACCTTCGCTCGCCATCTTCGTGTCGGTCGCCGAGGTCGGTCAGCTTTTACACCTCCATTTTTCCTCTCGCTTTTTATTCCCGCCCAGTCGCCGGTGTATTCTTCAAGGTCCTTCTTCACGAGCTCTAACTCGTGAGCCAAGGACTTAATCGACGTGACCGCACTGCGGTAGTCACAATACTTTCCCGCCGACTTTTTTCGATCCTCCTTTCAGGAGGAGGTTTGAAAGAGCGCAAGCTCAAATATTTCTCCGGATTCTAAAGGCGCATCGTTATTACTGGGTTTGGCGAGGTCCCACCTTGATTCTCATCGGCCTTTTTATTCTTTCGAACGCATCTGCTGCCAAGACACGCCCCGATCCATCGGTTTTCTCTCACCGCTCATCCTGCATCTCTCTCTTCCTATCGACTCCCCTCGACAGTTATCAAGTGTCCAAAGACGACTATGCCTTCGTCGCTCACGGTGATCTCTTTATTCGTAGCCCGTGTCGGATCCCGCTCAATGCGCTGATGATGTAGATCGCTTACTCATCTATTTTCAAGGATTCCATGATGAATCAGAAATTCGACATTGTTTCGCTCCGCCCTCATGATTGTAGCGATCGGACTGAAGGTTGTGAGGCGGCATCTTCGTAAAACGCCATTGAACCGATCCACTGAGGTCTTAAGCAATGGAGCTGTTTCATGGGCGAGGTGAACCAACGCCGAGGCCGAGATTAGCACCTGAAGACTTACATATGGAAATCTTCCATCCCGTTTGCCATGTTGGTGGTATAGCAAAGGAAGTCGGAAGGATCTCATGCCATCGATGCAGCAATATCTGAGCCCGTATCGCGTGGCAAGGTGTATCCGAATCTCCTCAAAGGAGAGATAATTCGTCCGTGCGGAACCCGAGTTCATATCCTCTCCGGGAGTGGAGATCGATAACACGCCGCTCTCTTGCGGGAGTTCGACTCCCTTCCTCCCTTCTTTCCGCCATTTTCACGGGTATCAGTCGAGGCGAGAACGACCGCCGGGCGGTACGATATAAGAACCCCAGTATCGGGCGATCATTACGTCTGATGAACGCTGATTTTTCGGAGAGGTAGCGACCGACACCAGAACACCACTCGGCACTCTTGAGGCCCGCCCGTTGTCCTCCTCGTGAGAAACTCGAATTGATTAATCGAGCTGGGATCTGACACCGCCGACCGAGGACCTGTGGGAGCGGAACCTCCTGCTCACCGCATCGAGGTCGCGTCTCCTCTTCGTCGGTGGCGCACCCCGGGTGTAGGAAGCATTTTCCATGTACCTCGGTGTGCGACCGCATGGCGTCCGCAACCCTTCTCTTCCCTAGGCGACCACCGATCGCCCTCCGCACGTTGTTACCGACATCGCCGACAAGATGAAGCGCGCACGTGTCCTCGCTATTAGATTGTAGAAAACATTTTGTTCAGAGTTCTCCGCACCGGCCAATGATAAATCTAGTAGGAGATTTATGAAACAAGAAAGAACACAGAGACTTTACGTGGTTCGATCAAGAATGATCTACGCCCATAGAGATGATCCTCAAGATGTTTACTATAATTGATTACAGCAAAGATTCAAGGCTCTAGATTCAGAATTTACAACCCTTTTACCTTCAATCTAACTCCTATTTATACATAAACGTAAATGTCCCACTTAACTTCGATCATGGGCCATAATCCCATAACCCACCATGATCTCCACCATTATTACCCATGATTACCGCCATACTCATTCACACACTCTATAATTGGTTTAGGATCACATTTAGGCGAACTAGTAGCAAAAGAGGTTAGGTCCACTGGGCCTCAGAGGTTGGGCCCGAGAGCGGGCCATATCCTATCAATATCCTCTCTCAAACCTGCTCCTTTGGCCCTAATCATTGGTGGACAAGAGGCACGAGGTTCTCCCCAGAACTCCACCACCGATCCGCCATTGCATATATACCCCTCCCGAGATCCTCTCTGCTGGGAACTAGAGTACATTAATGATTATTAGTGATATTTTGTGTAGAGATAATAGTACCACCTCTAGACATTAGAATGTTTATTTACAACAATCAATAAAATATCCTAGATTTATTTTTCGTAACTCTAAATCTTAACATGACTCGCTGATGCCACATAATTTCACATCTATATTATTTTCTAATTAAATATGGAAATGTCACACAACCCATATAACATCTAGCAAGAAACGTATATAGATTTTGGATAAAAGGTAAGCATAATACTTTGATCAATAATTGTGTATTTCGATAACTCAAAATATTTTTGAGAGTTAATATAGTTTGAGATTCAAGTGATGTTTATATGAATTTTAATAAATATTCCTTATTAAATACTCTATCCGTCCTCATTATTGTTGGTGAGTTTTTGGTTTCGTCACCATTGTCGTCCGTAAAAAGGAAATATTTTTACACTAAAAGTACCTAATTTCGGTCACCCACTACTTTACACACAAAACACAATTATCCTTAATCTATGTGCAAAAAAAGGTTAGCATTATTATTGGATTGAGAGACAATATACTATTCTCCAAGTGTGGTTTATTTGTCCCCGTAGTCGCGTGATCGGCGGTCAACTCGATCGACCGATCGTAAAATTATAAACCTAAAACCGATCACCACTTTCACATCTTCGATCGAACCGAATTCAAAATTCTAATCAAACTGAGCAACCCATCGAACCGATATCGTTTTCCACATCGACCGATCCGACAGAAATATATATAAATATATATTATATACACATAATTTATATGGGTTTTCCAAATAAGTTAAAATATTAATTAATTTAAATAATAAGCTCGTCGGTTATCGATCAAGCATAATTTATAAAACCGAATCGATCGATAAACCGAATTTTTTCATAAAATTAACTGAACCACCGTAATGGATAATAACCGCACCGCCTAGATCGGTTTCTATGGCGTTATCTATCTGACGGTTTCGATTGTGCCTAGTCGTGCGTGTGGTTTGTAAACTATTGCACACGACATGAGATTTACCTCTGCGACGCCATGCTGTTGAGCACGGTTCCAATGATACCAAAATTAAATAAAAATATACTACCCTTTCGCCTCTATTGAAGATAGCTTGTTCTTTTCACATGATTATTAAGAATAAATGGATAAAGTGATTAAATGGATAAAAAAAGAAAATGGTATAAAGTGGTTAAAATGAAAAAAGGGTAGAATTACATATTTTGAAGAGATAAATATATTATTTAAAAAAAGCCAAATTGCATGGACAACCCAAAAGGATAAAATAGATTAAATTGATGAGATGGAGTGAGTATTACTCAAAAAGGTCATTTAAATTGATACTAGTTTTTTTCGTTAAATTGACCGGTCGGTTGAACT
Organism: Salvia rosmarinus; assembly: GCA_036937905.1. Taxonomy (NCBI): domain Eukaryota; kingdom Viridiplantae; phylum Streptophyta; class Magnoliopsida; order Lamiales; family Lamiaceae; genus Salvia; species Salvia rosmarinus. The sequence goes on from CM072816.1 coordinate 95,985,231, forward strand.
GAATTACAGCTAAATAAATAGCTGGTCATGGACCGGTTCACGTCCAGCTAGGTCATGGCCATGTGTAGACTTATCTTTAATTTTTATTTAACTAGAAATTATAATATACAAAATGTTACATGTAATTGCAAAGGAGAAGTTTGATTACACAAACCAGCATATATACTTTATAATCAGAAAATTCATCTAGTATAAGCACACATATAGTACATTTATGTTTCTGAGTTCAATTCATCTAGCATATATTCCTTTGTATTCTTCTTATTCATCTAGTCTAGATTACAATCATATTGTTTTAAGGCCTAATTCAACCGTTTAGCTCGATAGTCGCGATAGGTCTGGTCTGTAAAGGGCCCAATAATTTTATTGATTATTTTTTCAAAATTTTAATCGAGAGGATTGGTGATTTTATAATTGTGGTATAGATTAAATAGACAAAAGTAAATTCCATACAAACACTAATAGTGCTTTTATCAAAAGAGTGAGATGATTGTCGGAGGACATGATTTACATTCTCAACCATATTCTGAGTCGAGTTCTTCATACTAAACTTATCTAATATGATCATTTCTTGTAAAGTTAATCAGCTAGAAGTACAGCTTACTTATACCGATTCACAAAAATTATAAGCTCACCTTGTCATTATAAAAAAACAAATCTAAAGAATTTTCCTAAATTACGTAAATGAGTTTAATCTTGTCGTTGTTAGTGAATATATATATATGTTGCTCTTCGATCTTGGTTATAGGTTGTGATCGATTTAATTTCGTTAGGAATAATACAAAAAATTAACGATTTACGAAGTTCTATCTAACCTTAGATTCTACGTCCACCGGAGCAAAGCAGAGAAGATTCGTATCGAAAGAGATGTGTCGATTACAGAGCAGTGAATGCCATTTCGCCTAATCTAACCTCTATTTATACACAAATGTATTTACTCAATGATCTTGAATCAAGTCTCTTTAACTAGATTCGAGATCTCTGATAGATCTTAATCCTATCCTTCGAATCAGATTCTTTAGATACGCCGGCCGAGCCGCTGCTCCCACCGGTTTTAGGAGTCTTCAGTCGAACTTGTCCGTGCCGAGCTCTGATGTCGCTTACTTGTATTGGGCCCGATTGGCCCCGGTAGTTGTCAGATCCTATCAAAACCCCCAAAAAGACGCAGGTTTAGTGTCCGTACGGATTGGGGTTATGATAGCCGTCGGGCGCAACGATCTCGCCGACATTCTTCTCGGCCCGACTTGTCGCGTGTCAATGCTTCCAACGTCAGATATCGATGCCGTGTTGCAGAGGCCCCGAGGTCACGCTGCTGCTTTTATCTCTCGCCGAGGTGTTCGCTTCACCCGACGAGGCGTGCATGCGCGAGGTCTTCGACCGCTTCAATCCGACGAGGCGCTGTCGAGGTCTTCACGGCTTCACCGATCAGGCGTTGTCGAGGTCTCTCGATCGGCTTCACCCGACCAGGCGCGTTCGGAGGTCTTCGAACGATTCACCCTTAAGGCGCGTGTCGAGGTCTTTTGTCGGCTTCACCGACGCAGGCGTTTCGAGGTTCGCCGATCGCTTCACCCAGGCTGCTGTTGAGGTATTTTTGCCGGCTTCACCGACGGCATTGCCGAGGTCTTTCTCGACCGACTTCACCGATGCAGCGCGTCGAGGTCTTCCGACCGACTTCACCGACCACCGACCGCACGCTTGCCGAGGCTTCTCGACCCTTCACCGATGAGCATGCCGAGGTCTTCAAACCGAGACATGCTCGCCACGCAGGCTCCACCTTCCTCTTTTCTATCTCCCGATCGTGTTCACTAAACAAATATTTTTTACAAAGTCGCATGCACACACCTGACTAATCATACAACAAACAGAAGAGAAGGCGAGGGCCTCACCTTCACCGATTCCACCCGCAAGGATCATAAGAGCTAAGCCCCCGCGGCTGCAAGCTCCTCGGAGAAGGCCTCGCCATAGGCCAACTTTGTCCAAAGACCTCCTCCGTGTCGCCGAGTCTGATCAACATCACATCGCGATCTTATCGATCCATGCAACTCCATGCCACCGAACCGACTGGTATAAAAACTTCTCCGCCAGCTCGAGATCTTAGATTTTAACTTCACTGAATTTTCTAGGTGACTGATAATACCACCCCGAACCGCCTTCGCCAGTAAACCGAGAACGAGCCCTGTCAAAGGAAAATTACTGCCATAGTATGCACTTCCAAAGTCCCAAATGCCGAATGAATTGGTCGCAGGCAAGAGAATGCCAAACATCTCTGAACCTCGACGTAAGTGATAAGACGCAGCATCAGCCCGAGGTCGCCTTCACACACGGTAATAAACCTCCTGGGAAAGAAGACGTTTCTGTCCTCCGACGGGCAACGATCAATATCGAAGAATGTCAATATTGACGGCAAATATCCCTTATATCGGAAATGTTTAAAATCGAAGAAAAGAGACATTTCACACAATCTCCGTGGGGAATCAGCACTCACAGTTAGGAGGAATCGACACGTGAAAAACATATATTCCGACGAATCCGACGGCGTGATCAGACACAATATGACGCCAGACCACTCCGCTATAGTTAAGAGTCCATTACTTACTTTTGTTTATCAATGTCATGCGAAGCTTCAAGATCGCTAACGGTTAGAATAACGCGTCGTAATCTAAGCGAGTTTTGAAAACTCAGAAATGTGCGAAGGATAGAGATATATGCGATCAGGAAGACATTCCCCAATATGCACTATCGCAGAATCCAACCCGCCACATTTAATGCGATGACAATGCGTATCCGCGCCCAGACGTTAAGCACGAAAATCCTCGCTTTCCGCATGCTTCTCGCTGACTTTCATCAATGCTCCTGACGACGAGGCAATTTACTTAAGATGTCACCGCTGTTTTGTTCCCTCGATGCTTGAACTATCTCGAAAGTATGAGAAAATCCGCTATGTGCTTTTGCTTCAAGGTATTTCTTCATCCTGCTTTTTGGCTTCATTTCAACATTCGCTTACTACACCGAGAATCACCGTCGAACTGCACGACTGTATTTGAGATTTTGAGCCAGCGGTCCGCGACATGGTTTTCATACTCCACTCCGCTGTTCGTATTTTCGAATGCGAACCGTTGCGAGTAGCGATCTCGGCCGTCTGCCTGGGGAGTAAGATTCCTCGCCCGCACACTGTTTTCCCAAGCCCCCAACGAGTTCGCCAGACTCCTTTGGTATTTCATCAATTTCGCTCGCATCGCTCCGAACATACGCTGGCTTTCTCGACGGGTTAGCCTCTTAGAGCGAACCGCTGGCTCGACCTTTGGGTCTCGAGGGCGCAAAGATATATCGTGCTCGCCAGTCTGATCGCCCATTTCGCCATTCTCCCGAAGTTTTTCGTCAATACTTGGCAAGGCATAGTCGAGGACTCAGGCTGGACGTGTAATGGAAGTACGGACGAGTTCTCTGCCGCTACTCAATGCTAAGGCAAGCCTCCGTACGACACCGCTTCCGGCCTTTAGTGCTCGATCGATAAAATACACCGGAGCTGACGCCTTCTTCTCGCACTCAAGATCCGACTATGGACTCGTCCGAGGCGCGAGGTAGATGAAAGGACCTCCTCTTTCTAGATGGACAGTGATACTTGCGAGCGTAGTCGAGGTCTTCAATGTGCGCGACCTGTACATCATCCCATGAGAATTTGCCTTTAGTATCTTAAAGTATGGTATATGTTCCTTGAAAGAAATGTCAATGGCAGGTAATTGTCACCGTACATCATGGACGTTCTTCGCATCTTCATTTCAAAATGGTTCGACCTTGACGGGTTTGCTTAATTTACCTTTCGAAACCCAAAGACCCTAAGAACTTTCCGCACCGGACGCAAACTGCACTGGGATTCAGCTTTAGCGATTTTTTCAAGAGGCGGACATCCTGAGGTCCAACACGCGCTTTTCTCCTGCTTTTGACGCACGATGTCGCCCACGATACTTCCACATTCGCCTCATGTAGGGTGAAATATTTTGTCCACCATCCTTGATAGGTAGCCCCCCCATTTTGAGCGTCGAATGGCATCTTTTTATACGCAAAGACCCAGGTAATGAAGGCTCGCTGCGCGGCTTCGCCGTCCATCGTGACTGGGTGCACCTTTGTATAAGTCCAAGAACCCAAGACTCAGATCCGACCAGACGCGACCTCTTTTGTCAATGTTGGCGATAGCAACTTTGGGCAATGCTTGTTGAGGTCGGAGCAACACACATTCGCCATCCCTCCTCCTTTCTTCACCATCACCGGTCGTTATCCAGTCGGATATTGACCAACAAAGATGCGTTGGCTTTAACACTGGTTCACATTGCATGAACGACTTTTGTCCGCTCGCGCAAAAACTTTCTTCCGCGAACCCGGCCTTATGTTCCGGGTCGATGTTGAGCCATAGATGATACCCATACTCGTCATGTGCGAGGACGGTCAAACACGTCTTCCGAATTCCGAGGAGTTAAGATCTGATCCTTTATTTCGTCCTTGTGAAACCAACTTGACGACCTTATAGGGCTCATCTTCGCAAATGCGACTCTTCCACCGATTGTCGTGAGCGGCATGCTATTTGACCCAACTCCTGCCTTTAATTGCTAGCGTCGCGACGTGGACCGAGGTCCCGCACTCGTAGGCAACCCGACACATTCCTCGCTTGCTTTCTCATCACCCTGATTATAGCCGTGTGCGGTATCTTCTGTGTGGTCCTGAGCATACGCCTTCACCATGTTCTACCAATCTCTGACCAAGATGATGTTATACGGCGAGCGGTCCAATTACACGTAAGAATCATGCACCACCTTCAGCGGAGTTCGACATGACTTCCCCACCGTGACGGTAGCTCAATATCCCTTCCAGCGCTGCTCTTCTGGACTAAGTCCTGAGTGCGCATGTGCTTCTCGCATGGCGCCGCCTCATCCCTAGTCTGTCAAAACATTCTCGGGGTGCCGATGTCTCACCGACGTCGCTATCAATGTACACGCTTACCAACTTATTTATGGACCATCGCACGGATCACCTAAGATCCCTGGGGTACTATCGCAGTACGGTCGCCTCTGAGAAGGGATCCCCGTCCCTTCAACCTCTTGTTATGGGCTCGCCGATGGAGACTTCGGTGCCTTCGTGTGAGACTCTCAGGACTTAGCCCCATGAATATGCGAGATCACCCACATACCGGGGCTCGTCTCGCCTCCCTCGTCGGTGTCAAGGCCTTTTTATGGGAGCGCACTTCCCTCTTCCTTCGCTTCTTTCGACGCCGGCTCGCACCCCTCGCCCTGGTACTTCTTCGTGGGTCCATCCCGAACCAACATCTCCATCTCTCCCATGAGTTCTTTCTGCACTCTATGTCGGCCCATAGTCTCCATGGAATCGAGCAATACCTTTCCTCGCTGTCGCGCCTCTTCTCCCCGCCTCCGAGGTCAACAGGTTCATGGAGGCGAGATTTATCGCCCTGCGCTCATAATCGGTGTATTGAGGTCGCCCGAGGTGTCACGCGACCGAGCCCTCACTTTATGCGTATGATAATCTTTCCAAGCCCCGCCTCGTTCCGATCTCCCCGCTCATTCTTCTTCTTTTTCCGGGGCTCGATTGTTCTGTCCGCTTTTCTTCATCGCCCTCGCCCGCTTGGCGAACTCGGCTACGCGCCACGCCGTCATGCACACGGGTTCGCATTTGACGATTCTCATATAAGGCCCCCAGAAGATGCCATTTAAGGCCGAGATGACTACTGTGCTTTGTCTTCGACCTTCAAACACTCCTTGTTAAACCTCATGAAGTCGCATGGACTCGTACCTTTGTCTCATGGAGGAGGGCAGTAAGACGTTGACCGCTTTTGGAAGAACCTTCATGGAAGGCGCCATCAAGTCGAGCGATAGGCCACGCTCTCAGTAGGCAGATCGTCGAACCACCGCGGCGTTGTTCGACGTAGCATCCGAGAAGAGTTTGCACATACGAATCGGCCGAGACGCTGGTTGACATGTTGTATGAACGCGGAGGAAGTTTCAGGGTCCTCACCATCCATAGGACGATGTTGCTACCGTATTTATCCGGAGCGTGAGTGCCGAGTACCAGTTGAGAACGGGGACTATTCTCCGCACCCATCGAAGCCACCCTCGAGATTAGGACGGAGTTCGACGATCGAACTGCTTTTGTCGACTCGGACCGACCTCACGGCGACATGATGTTTTTTCGCTTGCTCGCCTGAGAAGGGGCGGAGTTCGCTGATCGAATCGTCTCCGCGATCGGGCGGCTTCTGGGCGGTCACGACGCCCTCTCCCGCTCTTCTTCCTCGCGGCGGTTGGGCCTCCGCTGATTTGATACCGAAGCGCTTTACGTTGAGCTTGTATACAATGTTTCAAGTTACCACTATTACAATCTCCTATCTCGCTTTAATACTTGATCAAGATATATCCGTGTCCCTTATCTCATATATGTTAGATCTACACAGGTGGTAAGATCACGTGTCCGTATGATTGGTCAAGCTTAACGAGATATAAAAGTTTCACACCGAGTACGCACGTAGGACGAGTTGCCCGCTTGGCCGCAGATAGATGCAGTGACTGGACTTTAGCGCTTGTCTATGCCTGCACGCTCGACGTATCGAGGATCACAGCGAGACGAGTCTTCTTCTCGACCGCTCGAAAGCAACCAAGATCTCGGTGACTTACGATAATCTAAACCCGATAAGGTATTAGGCGAGATGAAAGGTCGACCATCACTTTGACTTGTTAGCATGAGGTAGAGAACCTAACCCAAGATTCTCCTGATTCAAGGTGCGGGCAAGTTTGAGTCACGCTAGTTATCTCAGACGAAGAACGTGATCCAGTGACGATGATGTCCCTTAAGGAGCTCAAAAGGTTTATTGTACTAAACCCCGCAGTCGAAAGTTAGCTCAAGTACTAAAGGTCGAGTGGTACTACTTAAGAAATATGGATATTAATCGCTTAAGCACCATGATTAGAAATGATTAAATCGCTCGATATCTTAAAACGGGATTCAGAATGTCTAAGTGCAAGCCCGACTCAACTTTGTAGATAGGTAAGTCAACATTCTTTCTAGTGGCATGATCGAATGTTTATAAATTAATTCTATGTTCTGGTCGAACACTAAGATATTAATTTATTTGAGGCCCATCTTTATTCCCTTGATTGATCCTCGGCGGCCCATCCGTCCTCATAGACTGCGGAAAATCGCGCCTCATAGCTCTGAAGGCAAGATTTTATCTCTTTATCCCACATATAATTATATTTATGGAATATGCATAGATCCTTTCCATATAAGAATGGTAATAATCTGAGAGTATGGAAATAATCCTAAGAGTATGGAAATAATCCCTAAGAGTATGAAATAATCCTGTTGTATGGTAATATTCCATAGATTATGGTAATATTCCAATAGATTATGGTAACATTCCATATAGGATTAGGTAGTGATTATAAATATAAGTGTAATAGATAATGTCAAGACACTCACAAATTGCAAACCTAATTTTCGCCATCCTAAGTGTGAGTAGAGAAATATTTCTAAGTTTTTGGCAGAGTGGGTGATTTTCCCGTATTCTCCATAGTCGTCTCACCGACGCTGAGTTTGGGTATCCGGATACGCCCGTAGTGTCAAAGCACGAGTCTCGACCGCTCAATCCGCTCATCCTGCTCGATCCACCTCGACGCATCCAAAGGTAAACACGAGAAACCCCAACGTGTCGCTTTTAATTATATAGACGCATGCTAGGTTTATAATCAATGTATGGTGAATTAAACACCAAGATCGGATCCTCTAGGCAGTTAACATATGTTTTCCCACACTGCATGTAGCCTCGATCCAATTCGCTCTGGATTAATTCACCTTGATTATTACCGCTATTATAATTGTGATTTGTCGCTCATCGTGGCTCGCTTGTTTTGTTGGTTTTGTTTTACCACCCGAGAAAATCCGTGGTTAGATTAGATTTTATTATGTAAACTTATCTCAAAAGAAGAACGAAACAACGAACGAACGAACAAACGACGGAAAAACAGGTTCTGCAGACTTCGTGTGGTTCATGAAGTGAGTCTCGCGGTCGCTAGGGCGATCGCGGGCTGCGGGCGACGGGCGCTGCTCGCGGATCCTCGGGCGCTTAGCGAGCGAATCCCGGTCGCGAGGATTACCCGCCGGTCGCGCCGCGGCGGACGGCGACGGCGCTGTAGCGAAACCCGCAGGCGAGCGCACTCGGGTCGCGGGTATGGCCGGGCCACGGCGTCTCGGCACGCCGCCATGGGGGCCAAGACGCTGCGTTTCGATGGGTCGCGGTCGCAGCGATCGCTAGGCAGCTCATGGACGCAAGCAAGGCGGCGCTCGGGCGCGATCGCTTGCCTACGCGCCCAAGACTCTTTTCGACTGCCCGCACCTGCTTTTTCCAGATTTCCGCCCGCTCTGCACGACCGAGCTCAATTGTTTAATCCGTCCGTCTGCGCAACGGTGTCTGTAAGTTTAATTATCGCATTTTGTAAATCTATGTAATAGATTAGATTTAATTGCATTGTTTTCATCGATCGGCCGCTAACGCTTATTTTATTTTTATCGTCATATGCAGTGTGGATGTTTAAATTACGCAAGAGTACGTATGTATGTTTATATTACGCCGACAAACCTTAAGTGTTTTACGAATTGACGCAGACAGTAAGCATGCTAGGTTTATCGCTTATCACATATTTTAGAATTCTCATAGCATTTTACATGTCGAGTTCTATGAAAAGCACTAGGATTACGTGATCCGCATGGACAAACCTTTGAATAAAAAGACTATCAAGCAACCCGACAAATTAATTTTTCAAATTAAAATGTCAAGACCTCCACTTTTGATCTCTAAACAAAGCGAGACGATCGTGAGTAAACCCACACGCTGCGGTTCTGCTTGCACGCTTATCATAAGTTTGTTAGACAGATTTCTAAATAAAACATTTTAAATCTATCGGTATGGGAGTTTCATGTAAACGCCCACACGCGCGGGTTTAGATGCGATTTTCATAAGTTCTCTAGAGATAGATATAAACGAGATAACAAAAGCATTTGAATTGAAGCTAGTATGGTCCGGAGGAGTATACCAATTCTAAGAATTCATCTTCACGTTAAAATTGTGGTCATCGCTAGACATCACCTCAAGACAACTTCCCAAGTCCCTTTCGCGAAGTGAGTGGTCTAGGGTCCAATCATTAATTTCATATTGCAATGATAAGTCGATATGGATGAAATTAAACGACTAAAAGGTATATTTTAGTCCGGTCGAGGGTTCATGTAACGCCACACCGCTGGGCTTGTCGATGTGGACTCTCGCATGATCGGTTTCAATATTGTTTTATCGTGTTACATAATATTATTGTCATACGTAATTATACGCATCGCATGCTTACGTGTTTACATTATCGCTTCAGATATGCTCTACCGATTATCAATATGCTCTGACAAAACCGCTATCCGTCCAAATTTTATCGAGTGGAAACGAAACATGGAATATGTTCTTATCGAGAACACATGTTTGTTTCACTACTCCTCAAACCCGATGCCCCATCGACGATCGACTAACGAGCATGACAGAGTCAAGCTGCACTTTTGAATAAGTCAAACAATACGCTAAATGCTTATGATGACCACGATGTCCAAAGGCTTTGACACCAAAGATCACCATGGTAGACGCGACGAATTTGGTCAAGTCTCAGAGTGTTTGGGCATCGGATCGACATCGCTCCAACAACGAGAGATCATGCGTAAGATGGAGAAGAAGTTCATCATGAACATGCTCCCACACGACTCATCTCACGGATAGTCTTGACGTTAGGGAGGGTATACTACGGCTCGGTCGATATCATCCTCACAACACCGCCAAGTCTTTGAGAACTTCTGAATGCGATCATGAGCAAGACCGAGTTTCACTTAGTGGCTGCTTAATGATCTCTTGCTCGCCAGAAGGAGTTATGGAAAAGGAGCACATGCTGCTAGCACATCTAAGGGCCCAAAATTTTCAATGGAAATAGAAAAGCGCGCCAAGCGGTAGGAAGGTAACAGTGAGAATGAAGAAGAACATGGTCACAATGAGGCTTGAAGCCAAGGAGCGGGCAAGTGCTTGCAGCAAGACTGGCATCTGAAGCAATGCCCTATGCTCATGCTCAAGGTACGCCATTGCTTTAGTAACGAAACATGTTTAGCGACTTGTTCTACCCATTCTCGATAGTAGAACTAAAGAATCATCATGTTTGTTACACCTGCGTGAGTTCCCGCGGACAAGCGGAGTCGTTGATGGCGTAGATAACGATTCCATGGGCAACGCGCTAAAGTCAAGTCAGGGCTGGAGATGTTTCTTTATGTTTGGGCACAGCTTAGTTTTGAAAGACGCTTATATGTCCGGATTTTCATGAACCATCTTCTCTTCAAATTATTTACTCATGGATATTCGTTATTTTTGATAGTGGTGTTTCTATCATAAGAAATGACGGTTATCTCGTGTCTGCACCTTATAAATCGCTTATACTTTCTCCAAAACATAATACCTATAACTATGTCAGATTCATCAAACCCCAAAAGAGAAAGTTTTTCAAGAAGATGACTTACTTTTCTCTCGTGCATCTTAGATTAGGTCACATCAATCTAAATAGGATCCAAAGACTCGCTAAGAATGGAAACTTGGTAATCTCAGCCAATCGCTCCCGCCCGCTAATCTGTGATAAGGTAAGATGTTTAATTGCATTTCTCAAAGGCGGGTCGGTTATAGCCACGTAAATGTTTCGAGTTAGTCCATTCGACCGGTGGACCAATGTCACACAAGTCGTGAGGGTACGAGTATTTTGTTACCATCACGACACTAGGTAACATAATGCTACTGCCACCGCGTCTAATGCTTGAGAAATTCAAAGAGTTTAAGCCAGTGGAGACGGCTGTTAGCAGGTAAGAGGTCAAGTCATCATAGGGTCGATCGCTATGAAACCTCAAGAACGTAGTTTATGGACTATCTAGTGAAGGTGGGATTACATCCCAAGATCTTCACCGTGCACACCACAAAGAAACGGCTGGTCGATGCAAGAAGAAATGACTTTTAGAAATGGTTAGATCTATGACGAGTTATGCCACTGCTATTTCTTTGCTCGGGGTATGCCTAGAGACATGGCAATACACAAATCTAGTACCGCCCAAGTCGCTGAAAAGACCCCTCGAGTATGGTTTCAAGAAGCCCGCTTTGCCACATATGATATGGGGCGCCCAAGACATACGTCACGAACAAAAAGTGTCCGATAAGTGAGGCTAGATCCGCAAAGGTCGTTTATTCGCTATCCAGAGGAACGAAGGTGGTTTATTCTATAGTCCTAAGGATCGGGGTCATTATTAAGACTAATGCTCGACGAAGAGGACTACATGAAAATCATAAGTCCAAAGAAATCATTCTTCAAGAATTAAAGACGATCGTGTTCCACCAACCGACAGCCAAAGGTACGAGATGTCGAGTCTAGTGGAGGATCGACACCGCGATACTTCAAGAAATTGAAGTGGGTCAGTTCCACCGAGATACCGACGCATGTTGGGTACCTACAGCTAGTGCAATTGGTAACCACAAGTATCTCGCACCCACCGCGTTATTGTGCCCGTAGAACTCGTCAGTAGTGGGAGGTTGTTCGTCAACCCGAGCGATTTATTTGGTGAACTTCTGATTTAGTCCCAAAGACTAACATGCAATAATCGACCCATGGACATACAAGGAGTGCGATACAAGATATTGATGCAAGATCATGGCACAATCGCTAGGACTTAGAAATGGAGTCCATAACGGCTCATGGATGATATGAAAGACACTCTACCTGATGGCAAGGAAGCCAAGTGAATAGGATATACAAGGAGAGAGATTCATGATGAGAGGTTTCGCTTTAAAGCCGTGCCAGCGACTAAACGGCACACTTTAGATCGAGGCATCGATTTCGACGAGACCTTTCACCAGTAGCAATGCTCAAGTCCATCGTTTTTTCATTAGCAGCCCACTCAACCTAGAGGTTTGGCAATCGGACGTTAAAACCGCTTCAAACTTCACACTTGAGAAGGCAGAGACATCTATATGCAGAACCGATACGCGCTAGCAAGAGCATCTAGTATGGAAACTTAAGAAGTCCATTTACGGATCTAAGGTCGCCTCCCGATCATGGAACTTACGCTGTATTTAGTGGTAAAATCCATGGATTTACCCAGCTGTCACTGCAATTAGTGTATCGTAGATGTCAACGTGATTGGTATTTCGTGACTTTACGTAGACGACATCCTTCTAGTCGCAACAACGTGACAGCGCTATCGACGAAAGATGTATATCCGACCGGGCTTCAAATGAAAGACTTAGAGATGCAGCAGAATTCTTGGATCAAGGTCACCGAGATCGCAAGAAGAAAATGTCGAGCTTATCTCGCGCCTTACATCGATATCGTGATTACTGCTTTAGTATCGACCGCCAAAGCGATCGCTACCTTCTTACATGCCCTTTGATTCAAAACGCACCACCCATGACTCGCAGCGAGATAGAGGAATGAGACAAGTTCCTCACGCTCCGCCTAGGAAGTCTCATGTACGCAATGCTAGCACGAGGCTCCGACATCCGCTATGCAGTCATAGTAGTAGATATCGCCCAACCCCGACAAGCTCATCGATCCAAGAAAGCATATACTCAAGCAACCGAAGGGACTCTTAGATTACAGCTACCTCATGCGATAGTCTAATGCCTTGTTATACAGACCTGGATCGGCAAGTCGACGTGATGAAAAGTCAACCCTGTATGCGGTTCACCTGACGAAGCCATAGCTCGCTTCGTGACGGGTCGACCCTCGGTCACCGAGGTACCGAGAAAGCTCTCCTTATTTTTCTCGAGAAACCCTCGACGCTGCTGCGTTTACTCATGAGTCCGAGGCCCCGGATTGTTGCGCAAGTCTCTTCGCTATGGTATCCCGCCTCGCAGGCTGGGTGTCCTGTGCCGAGGCTTCGACATATCCTTCGTGGGTTTCTTCTCCGATCGCTCTTCCCGAGCCTCATCTCCCTTTCCGCCGCCGCCGTTGTTGCCGACGACGATCCCGGATGCACGACTTCGTATACCGGTCATGATTATTTCCCGTAAACGTGGTTCATCGAAAGCACAAAATTTCACTCCACGCACGCCGATCGATCTTAATTTCGAGGTGGAAATAATCATGAAGAACATAATGGATTTACGTGGTTCGATCTTTAATCTACGACCAATTTGAGCAAGAGAGTATTCGTATCGAGTACTAACACAAAGAGCGTGAATGGCGATTCTGCCTAATCTAACCTCTATTTATACACAAATGTATTTCGACTCAGATCTAATCCAAGTTTCTTTAACTAGATTCGAGATCTTGATAGATCTTAATCCCTATCCTCTCGAATTAGATTCTTTAGATACGGCCGAGTTCACGGTTCCCACCGGTTTAGGAGTCTTCACGGGTCAACTTGTCCAGCCGAGCCGATGTCGCTATCAGATTGGGCCCGATGTTCGCCCGGTAGTCAGCCGTATCCTATCGTTGTTGTCGGAAATGAGTTCAACTAAAGAACTAACTAATGCTAACGTATGGAGTATTTAAATCTCCTACAAAGAATCGCATGCACGGATCGCTCAGCTTCTGCTTAGCAACGCGCTATCTTGTTAGCGTTAGTCAAGAGTTACATATCGCCTACACGTAATTGTTGATCTGCTTTAGTTTAGTTTCTGCTTAGCTTACTATAAATATGATGTATAGCGTTTGTAATTCAACTTTTTCAATATACAAATATTTTTCTTTCGATGTTCACTTATATCTCAATATGGTATCGAGCCCAAAAGTTTTTTTTCCTAGCTGTTTTCTACTGCCTCCGCTTCGACACCACGGTTTTTCGCCCCATGTTTCTTCGGCTTGATCGAACAATTATGCTTCACGATTCAAATTTTATCCACGATCCGAGCTCACTAGTTGATGATTTTATATTCATCCCCTGGTTCCTCTCCTTTCTTCCATCTTCATCCGTTGCAGAGAATTCCAAATCCGTACTCAACAATGGATTCGCAGAGATCACTTCTCACTAGTCTGGACTGCTTCAATTAGCAAATCTATGCTCGACAGTTGTCCTGTTTCACCCGCCAATATGGCGTATATTGGAGCAATTATTCGCCCACACGAGCTCGTTCTTCCAAGAAACAACGCATTCCCCAAAAGAAAGGCGCTATCCGGATGATTATTTTTGAAGACTGGCTTTGCCGATCAATTATGCGCCGGTCATGTTATTCCGATGACGAAGTTAGGCGATATCAAATTTAAATGGTTTCGTATCGAATATGAACCGCAGATAAATCTCATGCATCGTCCCCGAGCCTTCGTTACAAAAGAAATGCAAGATGCTCTTCAATCGCATGAAACCGTCTAACAATGACCTATTCTATTATCGAACCTATGGCTCACTATGTTCAATTAGGGAAATGAATGTTGTTCGTGGTCGTGGTCGGGTTGGTCAGATAAGAATTCGCTCGAAAGTCACCTATGGTGTCAACTTTGGACGAATGTGTCATATTTCGTTAAAATGCTATAAACGCTTTGATGTTAATTTACCGTGCAGATACGTCCCACCAACTCCACTCCGCAAGCTTTTGTTGCTCGAAAATCAGCCATCTCCTGAATATGAATTCAGAGGAAGAAGGTGTATGGTATGTGATAGTGGAGCTACTAATCCGCTACAACACATCGAAAATCTGTACCAATACACCTTATCACGGCATCGAGGTTCTCACTGCGGCAATGGTAAGGTCATCCCTATACGACCTATTCGTCACACAAATAGTGTCTTCTTCTTCCTCCTCTCCCAACTCCTCGTTATTACTCAATCACATTCTATATGTCCTCAAATCACTAAAAATCTAATCAAGATTTCTAAATTTACAAAGGATAATGATGTTATTTCAATTTCACGACTTTGTTGCCTTTCAAGGACAAGCCAATCTCAAAGTCCTTCCGACGTAAACCCACAACGGGTCAGATCAAGTCGATTCATCAAAATATGTACTGAGCAACCAATTCTTCTTCTCGAGCAGCCCACCTCTTCTGCTTTTACTGGTTTCTAGCACAAGAATCCAAATTTTAGTTACAAATTCATCTCCCAAGGTAATGAACGTGGTTTCTACATGTAATGCAAAGATCGCACTTATCGAATTCAACACTTCTTCAGCTATCAATAATACTTCCATTCGCATCAAAAGTTGGGACATCCTCAATTCACGTTTTTCTCATATTCTATAAATGTTGCTGTACCACTACATTGCTCTCTCTCGCTTTTGTGAAGCTTCAGACTGAAAATCTGATCAAACACCTCATGTTACTCAACCGCTGCATCTACAAAACCTTTTCAGCCTTGTTCATTCCGATCTCCTGGCCTACACATTTTCTTCGAAGGCTACAAGTACTACATTCATTTTATTGATGACTTTACAAGGTACACTGGATCTATCCCTCGTTGCAAAACTGGTGCTTTTCCGTGGTGGCGCTTAAAACGAAGAATGTCCGCTTCCAAGTCTCTATTCAATCTTTAGGTCGATTGCGGGTGAATATAGAAAGTTGGTTCTTTTCAAAGATTGCGTGTTAAATTTCAAGATCCGTGTCCTCATGTTCACTCAAATGGTAGGAAAGAAAACACCAACATTGTCGGACTACGGGATTAACTCTTCAGTCAAGCTCATCTCCTATTTCTATGGTGGTATGCGTTGAAACTGCTACATATCTTATTAACAGACACCCACATCACCTTAGCTATGAAATCTCCCTATCATGCCTTGTTTAATCATCCACCAAATTACTCATTCTCGATGTGTTTGGTGTGCCTGCTTTCTCTACTTAGGCCGTATAATTCTCATAGCTTCAGCGCTCTCAAAATGTATATTTTTCGTTATAGCAATATCAAGTGGCTAAAGTGCCAAAACTGAGGGAAGAATTTATGTTGTCGACACTGTCATTTTAATGAACTGATTTCCTTTTCCCACTTTATTTCCTAATAATAACTCGAGCTCTAATTCTTCCTATGTCTCGTCCTTCTCTTCCGTGAACCCTATACCACGCATTCTCCAACCCATTCTCCCTCGCCCACGCCTCATTCTCTTCCGCTTCGCTTCAAAACCGAGTAATGCCTCCTCTAATACTTCACCTCTATGTCCATATCTCCTTCTCAATCTCATTCCTCCTTCCTCCACCTTCTCCTCCACCACCATTCTCACACTATGCAAACTCGCTCAAAATGGTATCCAGAACCAAAAGTCTATACCTGCCTCTCTCACAACCCCGCCCTCTCACATTCCACCCTTACCATTGTCCTTAGATGATGCTTTAGCATTTACGGGGGTAATGAGGCAATGGCAAAGGAATTTGATGCCATTCTCGAAAAGGAACGTGATTCTTATTCCACCAGATCCAAGTCACAAAGTGATCAGAACAAGTGGGTGTTTAGGTTAAACTTAATCCCGCACATCGACAAGCTAAAAGCTCGCTTAGTTGCTGGTGGTTTGAGCAATGGTCGGTGTTGATTTTGTCAGCCGCATCCACTTGTAAAGCTTTCACCATTCGCTTGATGTTCTCTACTGCCACAAAAGGATGGAATATCAAACAAATTGACGCGAACAATGTCTTTCTAAAGGAGAGCTCACCGATACTATTTATACGGTCTCACCTCCAAGCTCAAGATCCGGTTCATCCCACTTATGTCTCGTAAGCTCAACAAAGCTCTATATGGTTTAAAGCAGCGCCACGGCTTCAGTATGATAAGTTACGTCAACTGAATCGGTCTCGCTTCAAGCGATCTCGGCTTCAGATTTTTCATTATTCTTCTAAAACCGAATCTTCCTCACTCTTATTCTTGTTTACGTGGACGACATTTTGTTACCGGGATGATTCGGATAAAGTGATGGTTGTCGACATTGCAATTCTAAGTTTCTGTAAGGATCTTGGAAATGTTAGCTACTGGGATAGAAGTTCATCGATCCAACAATGCTTTCATTGTTTGTCAACATAAGTATATTCACGAGTTACTTGTAAAGATCAAAATGGGAATCAGAACCTTGCTCGACACCTATGACGCCGCAACGGTTAGCAAGGAATTTCGTGACGCTGAAGATCCTACATTGTATCGAGCACGCTGGCGCCTCTTCAATATCTCACGCCACCGCTCGACATTTTTAACAACAAGCTAAGTCAATTTCGCAAACCCCACCACTTCACATCGGTCTTGTAAAGGCGTCTTGCTATTCAAAGGGTACTCTCTCTCACTTTGAACTTCACCCATCCTCTTCATCGCAACTTATCAAGCTTGATGATCATGGGCCACCGCTTAGACGATCAAGGTCCACCGGTGGCCATTGTATTTTCTGCTCAAATTTGATTTTCGGTCACCAAGAAACAGGATGTTGTTTCAAGAAGGTTAAGTCGTAATACGTAAGTATGGCTAATGCAACCACCGAACTCGTCCTGTTGTCTCGCTGTACGAACTCTGGTATTTCTATTTCGCCCACATAAGCTTTGTGTGACAATGTCGAATTGCATTGGCTAACAATCCGTATTACGCAAGAACCAAACATATTGAAGTTGATATTCATTATATACGGAGAAAGTGTCGACAACACTATCGATGTGATATGTTCCATCTTGTGATCAATGCGTATATATTCACAAAAGCTCTTGTCGACCGTTTATCTTATACGGGCGGCCGAATCTTACGTGAGTTTACTACCGCTAAGTTCTGGAGTGTATTGAGTATTAAATCTCTCATCAAGAATCGCATGCATGGACGCTATTTCGCTTAGCAATGCGTTATCTTGTTAGATGTTAGTTGAGTTAGTTACATATCGACACGAATTGTTAGTCTGTTTTAGTTTAGTTTCTGTTTCAGCTTACTATAAATATGATGTATAGCAGCCTTGTAATTCAACTTTTCAATATACAAAATTCATTTTCTCTTGCTGATGTTCAGCTTATATCTCAATATAACGGATATCCAAAAGAATAACTAATTACTAAAACAGAAGCGTCGTTAACTTTTCAACTCTTAATATAACAAGAGATCCTATTTCCTATCTATCAATCACTCCTCACTACATCACCTGATTCAATCAGTGTTCGAAATACGTTCGCAGCACCCAAAATCAGTCAACAGCAATAATTCAGTTTGTTATAAAGAGTTGGATGTAAATAAATAACACTGACATCACAACAACAAGAATCGTACTGTCACCCTGCTCCAATCAAATCCAAGAAAAACGGGGTCGAATTTACGAGAATCGAGCCTGCAAATCATACTTAATTCATTACAAAATAGTTGTTACCATCGGCGATTCCTCGTTGAATCTGCCTGTCATTCGCCCAAGACAAAAAGAGAATGTTAGAGTATCATTTTGTCATAACAAGAAACTTAGATTATAACAATGCTCGTTTTCTATTTATGTCACGTCCCACGTTGGAGGTCGAAACTTCCCAACTTCAAACAATTTCGAATCCCAATGGCTATGGCTAACTACACATCATTACCAAGTATTAATTCCCGACGATGCATCGCCGTTTGGCTAAACAAAGGCGACAACGGGTGGCAGATGACGCAGCCGCCATGGTAGCCTCCAGAGCGTGCCTGGCCTGGTCATACTCTACCAGCATGGTCAAGAAAAATGGGCTGAACTCGGCGTTCATGGCCCTCACGCCTCGGGCCGTGCTCGCTTGTTGGGTCCTTTGGGCTACGAGATTCTGATAGTTGACCCTATATTGGGAAAGCCAGATGTGAGGGCTCCACCCAAAATATCTGCTAACTCAAAATAAGTTGTGGTTACATCCCGATCGCGGACTATGTTTTCATCAATTTGCATTTGCAGCCATCACCGTTATACTTTGGAGGCTCGTTGCTTGGGAGAATGAACTTAGCTTGATGTTGTTCGTGCCGTGTGGACGACGTTATCGTACATCGTGGTGCCCGCGCCATATATGCGTGGATCTTGTATTATAAATTATTGACTACGCAGGAGGCTTTGTTATTCATCTCTTCCGGAATAGCTGGTTTGACTGCTGCTTATTGTCAATTATTTGATACGGCTTAAGTTCTCAGAGATGACGACGTGGTCGTTAGTTGTTCTCATTAAACGTGTCTAATATAAGAAAATCCTATTTCATAATTCTATAAAAAAATGATGTCAAAATTTTCATTTAACTCTTTTTCTGAATGTATTTTTTATTACCTCGATTTTTAAGGCATACAGATTTGAAATACGAAATTTCGTGCCTGTTAATTTTGAATATTAAGATTATATATTTAAGAATCAAACAATGACTTCATTATATAAGCAATGCATTGATTGATTCATATTGCAAGACCCGGTTCGAATCTAGCGCCTCTTTTCGCTTTTTCCTTTTCATCATTCACTATTCTCTCTTTTCTTGTCACCTTTTCACCTTCCTCTTTATTTTTCGTTCTTTTCATCATTCCGTCATTTTCTATTTTCTTCTTTTTCTTTTTCCATTTTCTTCTTTCCTCTTTTTTTTTATTTTGTCTTTTCTATAATTTAATTATATTCTCTTACTCTCTACTTTGCGCTTCTTTCTTTTCTTCTTTTCTATTATTCAGATATGTTGATAAATATAAATATAAGCAAAAAATATAACCGTTTATATGCTAATAATACGATCAATCTAATTTCTAAATCTTTTACGATAAATTATTCTAATAACTAATCAAGGCATCTAATTTATTTAAATTTTATTTTAAGCATCTAAAAACTTATTGATGATAAAACAATCAAAATATAGATCAATCGAATATATGATGATTATTTTAGAAATATAAGTCAGAACCAAACTATTGAAAACTTAATTTCGCACATCGAAAATGATGTGTTTGTTAATGCTACCAATAAAATTATAATGCAATTTTCTAAAATGAAGATGATTGTGTTTAGCTTTTATTTTTCTAACATTTCAGATGTAATTTAAACAATATTATTTACTTCTAATTTTATTTAAAAAATGGCCCCCGTAGAAAAATTCGCTCGCATCTGATAACAGTAAGTCGTTAGTAATTGGTCATTTTGTTTATAGGTGGGACCAAGGCATTCGAGGACAGGCAGCATTTCCCGCCTAACAACATTATAAACATGCTTGGTGGCGCAGGGTTTTTGATGGGTGACAGGTTTCCGGCGGAGTCAGCCTGGCGGCGCAGCCATCACGCCGCCGCCGTGTTGAACACCCATGTCTGCACCGCCACGAGCCCTCGTGTGGCTGTCGCCGACGTGGCGGTTTACCTCAAGAGCTCCGTCGCCGGAGCCGTGCAGGGATGATGACTGGCCTTGTTTGTACATTCCGGCGCGGTAAATTGTTAACTACTATTTTACTTAAAATATTCATTTATGTAGTGGGACCCAAAATAACAAATTTATTATGGCTAGATGATTTTATCGGAAAGTCATTAGAGTTCTATCTACGAGGCTTTGTTAGGACATTATGGACACTAATTTAAATAGTAGCTTATCTAGCATTTTTCTTGTTGTGGCGCGGAAATATTTATATTGTAATATCGTAAATAAAGTTATTGATATTAAAACTACGTAATTTTGGTGTGATAACAAGTGATGTGATTGATTGGTAGGATTGTGGACACTTGGGCCGCAGTGATTATGGGAATCCTGTCTGGCTCAATTCCATGGTACACCATGATGGTATTGCACAAAAATCAGCCTTCCTCCAAAAACGACGACACGCTCGGAGTTTTTCACGCACGCAGTGGCGGGCCTGCTCGGCGGGATTCTCTCGGCCTGTTTGCAAAGCCCGATCTCCTCAGCATGTTCTATGGGTATCCAGACCATCAAGGGCCGGGCTTCATCTATGGCATAATCAATCATGACTTCAAGAACGGGTTTCGCCAGATGGGCTTCCAAATATTTGGAGCCCTTTTCATAATGGCGTGGAACGTGGCAACAAGCTTGATCTGTATATTGATAAATCGAATAGTTCTCTTCGAATGGATGAAGATGGGCTTGAGATAGAGACGATGCAGCGTATGGCGAGGAAGCGTACGCTCTGTGGGGCGACGGGGAAAGGCACCTGTCCTCTTCGATTTCGCATGAATCCCAAGATGCCGTCGTTTTGTAGACGATCTACCACTAATCGTTAAACATTTCTTCTTCCTTTGTAAATTCTCACTTTCCAAATGAAATTTTAAGCTATTAATGTAGAAACGTATAATTGTTACTTCAAATTTATATTTAGTAGTACGTGATAATAATTGTCAAGTATATAGGACTAAATCTACAAAAGCATAATTGCACACACGGACGGAGTTGGGGAGCTGGGGTGCTTTATAAGCTCACCCGCTTGAATTCTTTTAGATGTTATAATTTTGTATTTCGTCGAAATTATCAATTTTTATATTTATGCCATCACATCTCGCCTTAAACAATAGTGTATTATAATATTGCTGCGGTTACTTTTTATAATTTTTAGTTGTTTGCCTTCACTATTATAAATATTTTTTTTCTGTAATTTCATGACGCCGTATTTTTTATATGTTTTTTTTATCATTTAATAGTAAATTTAAACAAGATCACAATGACTCGAACTCGAGACCTTTGATTTCGCAATTAACCACTCACCATTAGATCAACACAGCACACCTATGTTTTTATGATACTTGTAAGTTATCTATGTGGACGTAACTGCTAAAAACCTTATTTGCCAAATCTCACCTTCGAATTTTACAATTAAACATATTGTAAAAAAATAATTGCGCGTAGGTTTAGTGCTAAAAGAACAGGAGCAATTAAATTACAGAAAAGAATAGTACTACTTTACTACTGTTTGGATAAAGTTCAAAATATTGGGTTTTTATTTACAGGTTTTTTTTATCTGCACTCAATAATTAGGAAATAGAGAAGTAACAGTAGTTTTAGAAGCAACGTTTTATTTCAAAACTGGAAAATATATAAGAAGCTTCTTATTTTCGGCATCGTGACGGATCAAGCGGTTGAGAAATTGAACTGACTACTTTTAGAAAAGCGAATTGATTATATATGCGTAACTGTCCGATTTTGATTTAAACAGTTGAGAAATTGGGTACTTTTGAAAATTATCAAATATATCAGTCTTTATTTAAAATTATATGGCGTGTTGGGTTTAGTATTTATTGCGGCAATGCATGCTTGTTATTTGTCTGATGTACCTCGAAAATTATTTATTGCAAGAAGCGTACAAATATACAAATTAAGTTGTTCATGATAAATTACATTTCTTCCTGAGGTATAGCCAATTAATTAAATTCAAAGAGAGGGGGGAGCTCCACTATATTTTCATTAGCATAATCCAAGCAGATTTCGTAAATCAACAGCAATATATTTTAGCAACTTCTATAAATTAGCTTTAGCTTCTGCTTTTGGTATCATAATAGCCCAGATAGACACCATATGAAATTTGTAAATTTAACAATAATATTTTGTCTCTTATTTGAGCCATTGGTGTTAAGTAGATTTCATAATTTCCCATTGACACTGACTAGCTTAAATTAAGGTCGTCTTCAAATACACAAAACAATTATTTGATGGTTGAAAACTATACCATTTTGTAACAAAAATCTCATCTGGAAGAAACCTTAATTAATGGAGCTTTTGTAGCACCTTCAACTCAATCAGTCTTCAAAATAATCAACATTAAAAAAGAAAAATCAGAACACTAAGATTCAATTTCCATGGATTTCTTAAATTAATCTTTTCCCATGCATTTAATTGTGAACTTTTCATCCTTGGCCTTTCATGATAATAAATTTCATTTATTAATAGATAAAGTTTTGAGAAAAGTTGATCCTACTTGCATTAATCGGGTCACGCTGTTCAACGATGTAACTAAAATACAGTGAAATTTAGTAATACGCGCATTATATTCTCTCTCACATTATAATATTTTATTAATATAACGTTCTATAGAAGTTCTCATAAAATGCTCTCATCACATTATTTTATCTTTCACAATCATCATGATCGCATTCACACAGTAGCATGTTATATCGCGCGTCCACATTGTGCCAGTAAAAAATTAGCAAATTTCGATATCACATTTGGCCTAGTTTGTTTTTCTTCTCAATATGCAAGATTTTCTATTACAGATCACAAAATATATTTTATACCAACATCATTAAACACGGGCAGGTGGAATTCCAACAACACACAATGCAAGTATAAGACTATGCACCATATCGCATACATCACATAATATTCCATTGTTGCTCTATTTAAGGGAGAATTCCAGTCCTTAAACACACTCATCACTTAATCTCCTCGTCACATTCTTGAAAATAAAATGAAGAAGTCTTCCTAGCAACGCTTTGCCACTGGTGATCATCAGTCTGTGAGAGCCTCGACTACGAGGCCGAGCTGAGACGGAGGAGCGGCTGTGGACTATACAGCTGGTGAGCCACCACACCGTGACGAGAAGCTAGACGACAAACACAAGCGTTACAACGTGTTTAAGGTCAATGCTGCTACATCAACGACTTCAACAAGATGGATAAGTCCCCACAAGCTCCAACTCAACAAGTTTGCCGACATGACAAACCACACGAGTTTCAAGCGCCTCACGGATCAAGGTGAAGCACAATCGAATGTTCCAAGGAAACTACGAGCGAATGGAACCTTCATATACGAGGATGTTGAGAATGTTCCAACCTCCATGGATTGAGGAAGAAAGGCGCTGTCACCGCGGTCAAAGATCAAGGCGATTGTGGTAAGATTATTGCCGTTGAATTTGTTTTATTTTAGAACTACTGTTCGAAAGTACTGCTACTTACAGGTGCGCTGTGTTTATGAAATTGTAGGTAGCTGTTGGGCGTTTTCGACTGTGGTTGCGGTCGAGGGATAAATTACATCAAGACGAAGAAATTACTGTCTCTGTCTGAACAAGAACTTATTGATTGCGACACTGTCCTAAACCAGGGTGTAATGGAGGGTTAATGGAGATGGCATTTGATTTCATAGAAAGGAAGGGTGGATTAACGACAGAGAAAATCTATCCCTACACGGCTAAAGATGGGCAATGTGATCTGAAAAAGGTGAAAATTATCAATCATGTTAAATCTTTCTTCTCAAATATATTATCTTGAACATATTTTATTATAATTTTACTACAGGCGAATCTCCGGCAGTCGCCATTGATGGACATGAAATGTACCTGTGAACGACGAAGTTGCGCGTTGAAAGCAGTAGCTAATCAGCCCTATCCGTCGCAATTGAAGCTGGAGGCTCTGATTTCCAGTTTTACTCAGAGGTATGATAGAGCATGCAAATTTGATCTACCATGTCCCACTCATCAAATAATAATAATAATAACAGAGATACCGAGATTATGATTTGTAGGCTTCGAGTTCAGGTCCGTTGATATCATACTGGGCTGGCCTGTGGCTAGCCTGAACCAACCTGTATTTGATGGGCTTAGATTGCATTTTTGGTGGCCTGAAAATCAAGCTCGTCTGTCGGCCCAAAAATCATGATGGCTCTAGCACTTCGACATCTCTAGTTTGATTAATAAGGGGCATATGTCTCCAAAAACATAACTACTCCCTTCCTCCTTTTTTTTTGCATGAAACAGGGGTATTTACAGGTGAATGTGGCACGGACCTAAACCACGGGTGGCAATTGTTGGGCTACGACACACGCCGATGGTACGTAAATATTGATAGTTAGGAACTCTGGGAGCCGAATGGGTGAAAAGTTACGTTAGAATGGAACGTGATCAAGAAAAACACGACTATGTGGAATCGCCATGGAAGACTATCCTATCAAAAGTCGTCCAACAATCCCGGCAGAGGAGAGTGATGAATCGGCGATAAGGACGAACTTAAGTCGAATTAATTGGATTTTGCACTTTCCATTGACTATTCTATTTTAAGATTAGGAGTTATTTTGTGATGCGAACAAATTGATCTCTAAATATTACTATCGTAGTTTGGAGTGTGTACTCAATGTATTGAGTTATATCTATGAATTTAATAAAAATCGTACTTTGGCACGGTTACTAACCAGATTTCATGATTGAATTTGATATCCACCTACAAACTTTACCTTTATAATATTTTGAGTTATAATTAATATCTTTGATCTGGTGGCGTGAACAAAACCATCGAACCGAAAATCTGAACCGCACCGAACCGAAATTAGCAGCTTGGCTCGATTTTTTTTCAGAAGCAAGGTTCATAAAATTCAAACCGAATTTTATTCTGCTGCCTTTTGCTCGACCAAAAAACTTTGGTTTAGACCGAACCAGACCGAATTATTTTATATCTATTATATAATATTATATATTATATTTATATTTCTATACACTGACTAAACTAAATGGAGAGTCGGAGACAAAAACATAAACCAATAAACCATAAATCAAATTCATTCTCTCTTAAAATCCTTTCACGGTTTCATCCCCAAACCACAAACCCCAGCCGCGTCGCTCAACACGCCGACGCCTCTCCTCTTCGGTGACTGTCACCGACGCCCCCTGGAAGCAGAGTGTGTGTTGAAGAAAACTGAAGTTGTTCACGGATTCTACGGCGCATCCAGCTTGGAGAGGTTACCAGTTGAACAAGCAATAACAGCTCTGGTAAAGCATTAAAATCCATCTCTATTTCTTAAAATTGTTAGCTCTGGACATCTGTGTTGCTTGTTCTCGTTTC
The DNA here is from genome assembly GCA_036937905.1 of Salvia rosmarinus. Lineage (NCBI taxonomy): Eukaryota > Viridiplantae > Streptophyta > Magnoliopsida > Lamiales > Lamiaceae > Salvia > Salvia rosmarinus. The sequence goes on from CM072816.1 coordinate 96,010,944, forward strand.
TTTCCAGTTTATCAGCTACAGCCTACAGGGCTTGTGTCACATGACTCACATCTCGTGCTTTGCTTTCTCTGTTCGTTACAGTGTTTTTTTTCAATGTATTTTGAATGTTTGAACTCTGTGTGTTATCTTCATCCCTGGCCCTTTTCTTGGTTTTCTGGCCCAACTCAAAGTAGAAGATTTAGGAATTTGGATTTGTGGGAAAAGGAACAGAATCACAAAAATAATTTGTGAGTCATGGATTATCTCTGTCAATGATTTATCTAGAAATATGCTCTAGAATTCAAATATATTCTTCTTCACCATTAGAATACAAGACTAATCTTGAAAATGTAAAGTTTCAAAGAATTGAAGAGCATCAACTTCGAAGAACACCCTTCTCAGTAATCCCAAAAGAATCAGAAGAAAATAGAAAAATAAAATCAAAATCGAAACAGATTCTTCAATTCTTCTTCCTAAACACCACCTCTGTATCCAACCCAAATCCATCAATACTTCTCACCTCAATCAGCTCCGAATTTTGAACATCTCTCCAACGGCTTCACGCTGTACAAATCATTCGCCGAATACTTATCTGCCCGCCGCGATAGCAGCACGTGCAGCACGCACACGCCGCCGCGCTTCAGCGTCCGCTCAATCTCGCCGACGAATCTCCACGGGTAAAGCGCGTGGTCGAACACGTTCGAGAATTCGAAGTCGAAGGTTTCGTCCTTGAACGGCTGATGGTGGAAATCGCCCTGATGACGAGGGGCGGTAGGGCACCAGATCGATCCCAACCGAATCCTCGACCCGACCTGCTTCAGCGCGGCGACCTCCTGGCCGACCCGGGCGCCGATGCAGAGGGATCTGGAGGCGTTAGAGAGGAGGTCGCGGCGCTTGAGATCGTCGAAGAATTGAGCGAATTTGTTGACCTTGCGATCCCAATCGCGGGTGGTCCATATTTCGCGGAGCTTGGGGTTGAGGGTTTTGTTGAGCTGACGCTGGAGGTAGCTGTCGTAGGAGGAGTAGCCGGGGCGGATCTTGAGATCGGAAGGAGGGCGGCGTCTGGGGAGGGCGAGGGTTGTTGCCGGGTGGTTTGGAGAGAGAGGAAGGAAGAGAGAGAGGCAGACGATGATGAAGAGGATGAAGGGTTTCAGGATGATGAGAGTGAGTTTTTGATATCCGTTTTCATGCCTGCATGAGCGGCGGCTGATTTCGATTTTGAGAGGTTTTTGCTTTGTGCATGCAATTTCAATACAAATATGTGTTTATATGGAAATTTTGTGTGTTTTTGTGTATATTTCTCTGTATGGTGTGTGTGTGTGTGTGAGAGAGAGAGAGAGAGAATGCCAAACTGCAAAGTAGTGTATGGATGTGGAGAAGACCCAAAGGAATGTATGGAAATGAGAAAATGGGAAAGGTATATTGCACATGAAATTGCTACGAAATTAATAATAAACAATCATCTTATTAGAAAAGTGAGAGAATGGGCCCAATTGAAATGAGTGATTGCGTGAAGATAATGAAATATAGTTGTGTATCTTTACAAGCTTCTCCAAAATCAACTCAAAAATTTCAAATTAGCAAACTAATTATAACTTGATCTACTTATATATTTAAGGACTCGAATTCAATTACATGCTTAGCGAATTGGATTAAATTTAGTAATTTTCTAGTTAAAAGTAATTATGGGAAGGTTTATGAGAAAGGAGATAAATAAAGGAAGTCAATGAGTTTACGATTTTGACTTATAGTTCATTATTTCTAATTGATTCAACGTGTAGGAAATATAACAATCAATAACAAGAGGGGCTAAAATTATTTCTATAATTTGGTTGAATTTATAGCAACACAATTATTATTCAACATTAAGAAAGACTTCACATGGCATACAACATGATTTTATGCAGCCAGCTCTGTATACACAACTTGCCACCTCTTTTAATGCATACTTTTTCAATTAAATCATACTATTACTTTATTTTCTTTTATTGGTGGGTGTTGGGGTTGAATAATTTAATTTTCGTACCCACTTATAAGGGTGGTTGTGTCCAATTATTTGGTTGTGGTATAAATTAAATATTTCGAGGCTCTTTTCGTTACTGTTTTCATTTTTATAAGTGTTCAATATTGTTAAATTATACATACTAAGAAAGTAGAGAAATTTATCTTTGTAATCTTATTAATTATCATAATAAATACCTACACTCAACTAATTATCAAATTTCAAAAATATTAAATAAGGATAAAATAGCAAATATATCGAAATTTTACACTCAAATCACAAACTATAATACTTATTAAAAAACAAGAAAAGTGTGATTAGAGAACGCTTATACAACATTTAAATGATTGGTTAATGGCCAATTGCATTAAAGTTGCAATAGAGTGCACCCTTTATCTAGTCATAAATTCAAAATTGGAAGTTTAGCATGTCCACAAACTCTAGGAATTAGGACACTCTCCTAAAATAGAACAATAACTTCATGTTTCAGCAATCAATTTAGTCTCTCTCTCTCTCTGCAGAATTCAAGACTGAATAAATGATGGCTAACATTTGTTTCCTTAAAACCATGAAAGTTCTCACATTCACCAATCAAATGAAGGAAATGCAGAACTTATAATTAAAGAACTAGAAGCAAAAGACATAATCCACAATTGATTCATAAATTGAGCATAGTTTCACAAATGCGATCCTGAATCCTAAAAGCATACAACTGCTGCCAACAGAAAATACCCTCGCTTCTTCATGTATATCCTTCGTTTTTCTGCCAAGGATCCGCCTAAAACACAACATTTTACTCCAGTTTGAAGTTCAGACGCTTGAATTAAGTGGCATACTTCAGTTCAAGACTGATGAATTAGAGCCCCGTATGATGGCAGTCTCTTAGAGACAACCCAGCCCAGCCAGACTCGAGCACAATCATCGGCTCTAAAGCCATTTTGACAGAGCAGTTCTACCACCGATTTGTCTTCCCATCTTGGTGCAGTTCATGTGTATAAGATATAAGGATATACTGAGGAGGATTGTGTTCAAAGCAATCTTTTCCTCCAGAATTCATTAGATCTCCGACTGAAACATTGCTCCCCTGATAATCTGGTTTCGCGTGTCAATATAACTCGGGCAACACTTCCACGTTATCATTCCAGAAGCAGTTCTTGCAAATTAAGCTAAGGCATGAACTCAAAGTTCGAGAGATTATTAGATGATCTGAATAGACCAACAACAGAAACGGAACATATCCTTGATAGAAAACAATGCAAACATTGCAGAAGATAGTATGGCAGCTAGCTAACCCATTTGAAGCTGCCCTGAACATTGATTCTTGTATGGTCACATAATAATGAATGGCTCAATGATGGAAGATGAAGGCACATACTTGATGTGCACAAACAAAAGGTCTGAATTTCCATGATTTGCTAGTTTTTTCAATGATCTCCAACTTCTATCATCACCTGCATCAAGAGACTTTATTCAGAGGAATTCAGGAAAATAGATTTTACGTATTTATTTATAATTCAAGGATTCACAAGTAACGGCAATGCAATCTCTCCTGCTACCTCGAACATACTGAAATGAATATTCAATCAAGCAATAACGTGTCATGCATGTACGATTTTCTTGATATGTCATTACAGTAATATTGATGCCAAGCATTAAAGATGATAGCTGGTGATTGACCTATAGTACACGTTACCTAATGAAATATCAGGATGAATGCAAGTTCACATCCCTTCTAGACCAGGTAGCCACCTTAATTATGTTTGATTTAGCGGCATCCAAAATGGATCTGATTCAATAGCCTTGTTGAAGCAGAACTTAGCTTTTTCAAAATGACCCTCGGCTATGAATACAAGACCGAGATTATTATACGCTGGGGCATAACCAGGCCGCAGTTCAAGAGCCTTACTAAACATCGCTTTACTCTTCATATTTTCTAATCTCGATAAAAATTCCCAAGGTTGGAAAATATAGCAGGTGCTTGTTGAGATGTAGCTAACGATAGGCATGTTATACACTTCTTCAGCTTGTGAAGATTCCTCAAGAAGCTGAGAGAGATACCTAATACAAACGAAGAATTAATCGATTAAAAGCAGAATTTTGTGGAGACAAAAGCTAGAAGTCTCGATTACCAAGATTTGACCATGTATAGACACAGTCATTGAGACGAGCAACTGCAGACTTGAAGTATGTCTGAGACATTTTAAGCTGCTGTGTACAAAGACAATGAAGGCCAATTTGGTTCCACTGTAAAGCATCATCAGGATCTTCTCCTATTGCCTGATTAAAGGACATGATAATAGATATTAGCACTGTATTCTTTCTTTAATAGCGCATTCACTATCTCAATACCTCAAAAGGCAGGTAAAAGTTGAAGCATTTAAAATTAAAGAATTAAGTTTTATAGAAAACGAATTTAACCAAGGCCAACCTATTTTCTATAAACGGCTTTTCAATCAACAAGAGTATAAGAAAGTTAAGGTAAATTGTTCTATTTTCATGAGGTAATCCATTCGAAACCCACGATATCAACTCTTATTAGCTTTTCCAGACCAATGTTAAAGGTAGGAAGACCCAATTACTTGTGAATTCCAATTACATCAAATTCATGCATATCTACACGTAACAGAATCCTCCTTTTGTTTTGAAGAACATTCTGAAAATTTTCATCACATTCAAAAATTGAGACATTAAACCACCAATGAGTTTGGGTGCAAATACCAACCTGTTTAGACTGCTCATGGCACGATCTTTACTTCCAACAATTCCTTAGGATCAATTTCAAACACTGCTGCAATCTCATGCTGAGCCTTGTGGACCAGAGCAAGACCTGCCCATGCTATTGGAGGTTCAATGTGGACAGGGTCTCCTCTCTTAACACTGAAGCCATCTCATTTCCTGCCCAAGTGAGCTGTTCATTAGATTTTGGGATCTTTCAGCATCTCTGATTCGGTGAACTCCAACAGCATATCGTAGCCAAACAATTTGGATCCAATTTTCCAGCCTAGAGTAAGGACAGCCATAGTATGTGTAGGATTGTCAAAATAAGTTCATACTATAGAGCTCTATTTACATCCCGTGCACTAAACAAGACATTAAAAGAAAAGGACACTATATTATCCAATATCTAATATCCAAACCTATGAGAAACCAAGCATTGGTATCTTTTCCTTAGAAGACCACTGTAAAAATCTGAAAGTTCCAAGAAATTTTGTTCAAGAAAGGCAATGAGCTAAAAGTACCTTTTCTAAGCATTTTCCAGAAGTAATATGATCACCAATCAAATGATATGCATTGGCCAGATTTGTCCAAATATGAGCTGCTCTGGGGTCAGATTTTGCCCCTGTTAATAAACAATCCTTAGCAATGCAGACTGCTGAAACATGATCCATAGAATTTTGAGCATCAGCGTTAGCTCCAGCACCTATACATAGCAAAAGGAATAATTAATATTTCTTTAAAGAACAAATTAAAAAGTTAAGGATGTGATACACAATACAAGTGCCGATTTTCAGTTAAATTTCAAAGTGATACCTGCTATAACTGAACCATATTTAATTAGGAGGAGGGCAGCATAGTTTACTAAAGCTGCAGGATGATTTTGATCCTTCAAACCAACTCTTGGAGACACTTCTCTGAAAGTTCCAAATACCCACTGCAGTACACATTTGAAAATATTGTATCAGCAAATTGAATGTATTCATGTGCACACATATGACCCTTATGACTTTGGTAATGACAGAAAAGTAAAAACAACTATATTAATACCATCAGTTATTGGTATATTGCATATTTGTAATATACAACATAGATAATAGAATATCACAAAATATCCTTCTTACCCTTGAAGATATGCAATTCCAAGGTTTCCAAGCCCATCCAAATAGTCAGGGACAATCTCCAACAAAGAAGAAAGTACAGATATAGCACTCTAGGAAGACCACAAGTCATGTTAGATATATAATGTTATTGCATTCAAATACACATCCCATTTGACTAACAGAATATCAGAATTTGCACCTGCAAGCGACCAGTTCTAAGAAGTATTAAACCTAACGTGTTCCAGACAGATGCCTGCCTAACATCTGATTCAATGGACTCTCAGCTTGGAACAAATTTCATCAAGTTCGTGAGGTTCAAGTTCTTTATCTGAACTAGAATTTCCAGGCTTTTAGGAGTATACACTGCACATGCAGTAAAAGAATAAATGAATATCAGCAAAGAGAAAATGAAAAGAAGGTGACATTATGAACTACAAAATTTGCAATCTTGTTTTATGTTATTATATTTCATCCAAAACCACTACACTCCAAAACAAGCTGTAATGGTTAAGATGAACAATGAAAGTTAACTACTTGAACAGGAGTAACAGGAACGATATATGAGCTTATTATATATTAATCAAAAGAAACTGTAGCCACCTGAGCATGGTGAAGCTGAACCACAGAAAGCAACTCCGGTCTATCAATTTCTTCTTCAGAACGAAGTAATATCTCTGCTGCTTTTTCATACGCCAAAATAGCCTGTGAAAGTGATAGAAATGAATAAAATAAATACAAACAATTGAAAGAGTGAACATACCCAACTAGTACCTTTTGAGGTTGACCCATCCTTTGATACATCAAGCCAAGTATGAAATGAGCATGCATATTCTTTGTCATCTTCCGAGCAACATGTACCAGACCCTGAAAACTTATAAGCTTATCAAGATGCATCTAAGTCAAACTGGCTTAATCATGCAACAGCCACTTCTACTTTGTTAAAAGATTTTATTGTTGGAAGAAAGACAACCCAAGCCATGAAGTCTCCGTCTCAGGCTCTTTTTTAAAGATGGTTGTATTAATGTATTGATTATCAACAAAACCTGAGTCATCTTTAAATTTGATAGAAATGATACATAACAGTTTGAGTATTCCTCAATGTAGTTCAGCTTCTTCAGATATTGCAATCTACATCTTTCATGTAGTGGTGGTTGACAATTCATAGAAGTAATATCACCATCTAATAGACAATAATTTTTAAAGTAAAATGCTAAATTAGGAACTCAGACATTTAATTTCGCAGCCAAACAAGATATAGGAGCTTCCAGATATGATAAAGATAGAGAAAAACTTGGGTCAGGAAACCACCAATTGCTACAATGAATGTTCCAATTTTAAAGATAGAATTCAACATTTTGACATCATCATTTAGTTTATCCTCTGAACAACTTTTTAAAGTCAGTGGAAAAGTTGGAAAATCATATGTTAGGTTTAGGTCTCACAGAAAACTAAAACAAACTTTAACTCATTCGTCTCTGTTTCTTAATTTGAAAATAGACAATGACATTATATCCAAGTTGACAAGAGATCCCGATTATAATTTATGAATGCATTTGTTATTGACCATGTTATCATGTAAAATGAGACAGAGAGCTTAAAAAGTAAGGATAAGATACAAAATGAAGTAATATTTGGAGAGGTGGCTCAGGAGAATATTGTATGGGTTGGGGTGGAAATCCTTTACCAGTTATTGTGTACATATTTTAGCTGCCAGCATATTATCAGAAAGAACTTACAGTTTTAAGGCTGCTGACTTTTTCCTCACGAGTGGTGACCCTTGACCACTTTGGTCGGCATCTGTGTCTGCTCCACCAGAATCAGGAAGATACTCCATCTTAATATTTTTTTTGCGGTTCTCGACTTTCTTCGACAGGAAGTCTCCATATCCAATGCCTCAGCATCTTTGGCCATAAAGGCCAGTTTCTCAACAACCATCTCATCAACAGTTATCCTAGAAACCACAATCAACCAATCAATACAAGATAGAAAAATTTTCAATAACTGACACAAAGTTGACTCTGTTCTTCAGCCTCAACATGTATTCTTTTATTTGAGTTCACAACTTAGGCTGAATCACAAAATCGTGTTCATTGCACTTCTTTGGTTTAATGATTAATCAACTGACATGTCCGCATATTTATGCAGAGCCTTAGGCATAAGATTTAGTAAATGCTAACAGAATTCCAAAAGGCTTTCCTTTCTATCTTGGAGTGATGAGTGATATCAACTCAGATCTGCTCGGAAAGAAAAGAGTGATGTGGATGAAGGATACCATTATATAAGAAACTAGTTAAAGCACAATTTTGGAAATTAGAGACAAAAACACTTTTAATAGATCCAAGTTTATTGTTCACGTATCATAAGTCCATATAGGTTTCAGTAAATGCTTCTAGACTAGTATCTCTAGGAGTAGCAAAACAATCCAAGGCACGTATCATTAATCAGATCACACTACATCAAATTACAACAAAGAAATAAATGGTGGTCAGATTACGACCAAGTAAGATTACAAAATTCAAGCCATATCCCCAATCTTGTCATAAAACACGCCGTCGGGAGCAAAATTAAACATGATGAGCCACCACAAAGGCGAAATCACCAAAACATTGACACGCTCAAAAGTTACATAGCTAAATACAAGGCTACATCAGTTATCTCTAATAGATATAACCATGAGCACAACACAGTTAAATTGTACTGATAGTCACACACACAACTCGGAATGACTTTACCGGGAAACAAAATACAGAAGAAAGGGAAACAGCTTCAATAGAGCTAAAGTGAGACCTCGAAACAGGAACTGAAGACGAAGAGGAAGCAAAGCATAGTTTTCTGAGTCCGGCGGGTCAACGTTGAGGTCAGCCAAAACAATCGGTCTCTGCGGCGGGGTTTCATGGAGGCATCGGCGGCGAGAGTTTGAGTATCGGAAGAAAGGACGCCGGCAGGAGGGCTATGCCGAGACATTGTCGAGCTGTTCGAAATTTGGAGACAGCTGAAAACTGTTGACGGAAGAAATAGGTTTCGGTTTGGGAGGAGGGCTATTTAGACCTTTGCATTTTACTTTAATTTCATTTATATTTTATCTATTTTTGCCTGACTTGTCAAGCTTTTAGGCTGATGGAGAGAATAACAAAAATGAAGAATGAAAACAACATTTGTGGTGTTCGATGAAAGTTAACTTGATCGAGTGATGACCTAATGATCTATGTAACACATCTAAAGTCGTACATTTTTAGAAGCTTCGAGATTGTGTCTTATCCGGCATGTGACCGCACATTGAGAGAAAGGCATTGATGAAGTCTCGGAGCCGAGCCAAGTGGTTTGTGTTGAGATTGTTCTTGTGTAGGAGGGATAGATCGCTTGTACAGCCCTTTAGATAATGAGCCCTTCGAGAGAGTCTTGTTTGTCTTGTTGTCCTTGACAAAACAAGAGCTCGAGTTAAATTCAATAGTGACTCGATTATCCTTTGTGAGTCGAGAGATGCTTAGGAGGTTTTTTGGTTATATTTGATACGTATAGAATGTTGTTTAGAGTAAAGGAATATCTCGAGGTATGTGACTCAGAGTATCGACGAACCAATGATGATATAGTAGAGAGTTACCGTTACCAACAATGAGCTTTTAAAGACCATTGTAGTTATTGCTCACCCAAGGTTCTCGTGATTTGATTGGTGATAGTAGCAGAAGCTCCACCGTCCATGTACCAAGCAGAATCACTAGGCCCGATCTCACACTTGAAAGCAAATGCTTAATCCTTCATTCTCATGCCTAGATTTGGTGTTGTTATCTCGCGAGATATGCCCGAGGAGAGCAGGTGGAATTATCAAGAAATGTACATCAAACCTTTTGAAACATTTTATAGCCACATGTCCATTTTGCCACATAGTCGACACACAACTCTTTCGAAAACCTCCACCGTGGTTGAAACCACCACGCCTTCCCCGCCAAGATCTACCCCGATTTCTCGATGTGGGAACCACCACTACCGTTAGTTGAATATCCTCCACCGCGACGATCGAGAGTTTCTTCCTTGGTCACGATAGGAGACATGTGCCACCGGATCACCCAAGTCGAAGAATTTTGTTGTTGGAACCAAGTTCATATGCTTGGAAAGCATATTGAACTTCTCGCAGATTTGAAGATCATCACGATGCATCATATTAACAACAAGTGCCTCATATTCAGTCCAAACTCGATAGCAAATAGTTGATCACTTCATCATCCGAAATAACTCGCCAATCTGCAGTGAGATTGTCAAGAAAACCCGCATTTTTAAGAAAAATCCTCAACCGACAATGATCTTTCTTTTTGTAGTTTGAAGGAGCAAAGCGAATTGCATTAGCCTCGCCTTTGATTGGGACATAAACAGTATCGCTCCAAAACCGCCCGTAATTCACAAGATGTCGAACATCTTACAACATGTCCAAGCATGGATTCACTCACCGATGATAACATCCAACTTAATAAGTTGATCATTGCGTATCCAAGCTCCATATGCCCGAGACGGTGTGACTTCTCCAATTGAAGACGACGATGGATCAAAAGCAGGATGGTACAACCATGCGTTTGAGAGATAAACTCATCAGAACTACGAAGCCAGATGGTTGTGATAGCTTGCGCTCCAAAAAGAGTAATTTAACCGATCGAGTTTGATGATAGCCGGAAAATGCGGAGGATGTGACGCTGCATTGTGAGACTCCATGGATAGAAAAGAAGAAGTTAGAAGGAGGAAGAGAAAAGGATTTAGAACCGAGTAGTGGTATCTTTCGCTCGATACCATATCGAACGAAGCTAAACGAAAAGAAATGAAAGAGAGAGAGGTAGAGTGATAGAGATAGAGATGTCAGAACTTTACGTATTTTCATTATTGAGAGCATGCAGGTTTAGGAAGGTGTATATACACAACAAACAGGTAGAAGCTACCACAACAACTTCCTAACAACTTTGAGCTAACACTCTAATGTAAACGTAACAACTTTAGCTAACTAATAACGAGAAAAATAACGCTTTCAACCGAAACTTAAATATACTTTAACACTCCTATAACCAGATTGTGGCGCGTACGTGCATTGGTCCACCCATCACCCTTCCAAGAAATTTTACTCGAGATGACATCAAGACGGCTTTCTTCCTCACCGCAGAGATGTCTCGACGGCACCTCTTTCTCGACTTCCTCGCAATGGTGAGGAGTTTGACTGAGGCCTGAAAGGCTCGACGAGGAGGTTCCCGACCTACTCACGGTGCTGGGCCTCGGTGAAGGCATCAATGACGTCCCGCCTCGCCTGGCTTGCCGCTTGGCGGAGTCCTCGAGGAAGAAGATTTCAAGAGGCTGAGGTGTTGGAATTTCCTAGTGCTAAAATAAAATAATCTTGTCCCCACATTGATTTTATAAGCAAAGTGAGGAGCCCCTTAGTATTATATAAAGAGCATAAAGTTATTTGTTATAAGTGCACCAATCACTACATTATAGTGCTTGTGATTAAATTCTAGTTTAAATTCATTTCTTAGTTTTCTCTTGTGATATCTGGATAGAATGACGAGAGTTTGTCAAAGCTTGCTAATAGTGTGGGGGCCTAGGAGAGGTATACCGTGTGATTGTAGAAATTTATCATATAGTGAATTTTTCCTCTACGGGTCATGATTTTTCTCTGCTTTTGGAGTTTTCCACATTAAATTCTTATGTTGAGATCGATGTTCTTTTCTTCCTAATTTTTATTTCTTTCCTATATGAATGGGACATGATGTCCCAACAAGGGTATCAGAGCTTGGTCCAAGTCTCTCGATATTCCGAGTATGTTCTGTGGTCAGCAGTGTCCGATCTTCCACATTAGAAAGGATTTCGATAAAAGTCTCGCATCTCTCAGGAGGCGACTATTCATTTAGGAGGTAGAAACTTATGTCAAGGGCTTCAAGTTCAACGAAGTTTGACGGGTAGTCAAGGATGTGTTGATAACCGATGCATGAGGCTTTAAAATGTAGCCGGATTCAATCAAGATATAAACAAAAGTTCCGTATCGTTGATTTAAGATTGGGATGATCTCGATCCGAGCGCTGCAAGTACAATTCATCTATGTTTGGCCAAGAATGTTCTTGCAAATGTACATGGGATTGAAAATGCCCGATGAGCTCAGGAAAGTCAAGCTTTGTACCGCAAATGGCATCTCAAATCGATCAGACCGAAGGAACAATTTCACACCTCAAGGACGGATGAAGGTAACGAAAATTTCCGATCATTTAAGTACTTTAATGGTGTTATCTCCGAACTAGAAGCAATTGTAGTGAAAATTGAAGATGAGGACAAAGCGTTAAGGCTCATCTCTCTCTTCCTCATTCCTACGAGCATGATAAACCTCATTTTACCTAATTTATAAGGCCATATTTGTTCAATTATAGTCGATAAATGATCATTTGAGTGTTCATTTGATATATTTATGTTTATCTCGAAAGATATTATGTCGGTGTATTTCGTGGTCGCTTTTGCACAGTGTTGAATGTCAACAAGGCGATCAACGATTAAGAGGGATTCGCCGTGACTATTTCTCGCGACAAAGTATTATGAGCCCAACACGCGAGACAAGTCCAATACGCTCAGCGATCTTCATTCGTGCGCTGGTCGCGAGAAAGACTTATGAGGAATGACATGTAGTTCTGATGAAGTAAAGCCTCGCAAGTCTCGCAAGCTTATGTTGGAGGTGAAAGACGGATGCACGGTATAAGTGATGGCTCATGACATTCACTCGCGAGCCAATGCGAGATTAGTGGTGCATATATCCGCCGCATCGTAATGTAAGATTGAGACTTGATGATAGAGAGCCCGACACACTTTACATAACACTTATTGCTTTTTTTGCACGCTTACATTCTAGAACAGCTTTTAGCTTTAGTTTAATCTTCCATTCAGTTTTTCGTGCTTTAATTACCTCAAGAATTAATTTTATATTTAGTTCGTAATATTTATGGATTCAAGTTGTTACATTATTCATCGTAGATTCCTACGGTTTTATCTATTCAATTCAGCTATGTTTTATTTATTTAATTTTGCTTTAGTATTTTAATTATGAGTAGCTAAACTCAGATTGATCATGGGTTTGTATGTCCCGACTAGATTCTAATGATTTATCTCGCTGACACTGGCTTGCCGCCTCATTCATGATTTATGATTCTCGCTTTAATTTCATGTGTTAGTACCGATCAATATTGATGCATGCTAGTTATGTGATCGATATCCCGACGAATTAATTGCATAGTCGATATATCTTCAATACATAATACGATTTTACCTTGAGACACGGCGAGAGGAAAGGTCTGTAAGAGGTTATTCTTTGTGTGCTTCTGTAATTAGCTTACTTCTCTCGAGATCCGATTGTAGATAGAGCTTGAAGCTAACCTACTATTATAGTCATTCTCGACTGAAGATTGTAGTTATATTAGTGATCCTTCATATGAATATAGATTAAATTGATAAAGTGACATAGATTAATTGTGTGAATCTGATTAGGTTAAGTACATCCCTAGGGTCGCCTTTTCATTCCTTTCCTGAGTTTATCTTATTTAATTTTGAGTCTAGTTTATTAATAATCATCTCTCTTAATATTGTTTCCTAATAATAATCAAAGATTCTGTGTTAATTATTCGTTGTTTTTCTATTATCAGTATATGTGGATACGATATAATACTTGTTGATTTTACTATCATTTAATTGGTAGAAAATTAGTCGATCGCAGCACACGGCCAACTTCGATGTATGGGAAGAATCGATTTTTGCCGAAATCACAGAAAACTTCTTTCCACGAGAAAGTCATGAGGTGAAGTGCTAAATTCAACGAAAAATTTGGCAATGGTGGCTTTAGCAAAGGGATAAAGAAGGACTCAAGGTGTTGTTTGTTGAAAGCTGTGAAGTTAACCAATAAGCTTTAAACTGTCTGTGGGAACTGATCAAGGCGAAATGATCCGGAAACTAGCTCCCACCATGGTTAATATTGTGATAGAGATCTCTTTCAAGAGATTTAACACCTTTATAGCATGTCCAACCGGCATGAACGAGGACGTGATGATGTTAGTCGGACCTCGTGTGCATCGGTTTCGGCATGGATACAGGTGTGTGGTGAAAGTTATGTCGATGGTCAAGAACTTAGAATGGCCAAAAGCTAGAAGCTGCACCATAATTTTTGTCGCAAGTTTCGACACGTGTCAAGAAAATTCTTAGAATGGTTGATTCTAAGTATTCTATTCATATGGTGGAGTAGTGTTTATTCTTATTTTTGGGACGATGGTCTTTTCTTCCTAATTTTGCGTTTTTCCTAAATATGAATGAGGACATGATGTCCCAACAGATATCTCGATAAATCTAGTACGAGATATTTATGAAACAAAGAAGAACACAAGAGACTTTACGTGGTTCGATCAAGAATCCGATCTACGTCCACTTGATGAGACGATCCTCAAGATGTTTACTATAATTGACATGCAAAGTATCTCCAAGGGCTCTAGTATTCAAGAATTTGCTAACCCTTTTACCTTCAATCTAACTCCTATTTATACATCAAACGTAAATCATGTCCCACTAATCCTCGATTACGGGCCATAATTCTCCCATAACCGACCATGATCTCCACCATTATTACCCATGATTACCGCCATACCTCATTACCGCTACCCATAATTGGGTTTAGGATCGCCATTTAGGCGTGAACCGAGTAGGCAACAAGAGGTTAGGTCCACTCTACATTTGGGCCCGAGGTCGGGCCCGAGAGGCCATGGGCCATATCCTATCATGGCCGAAAAGTCGAGGAATAGCCTTGCCGGGTGCATGTCGAGAATGTGCTTTGCCGAGGCGGAATATTGCTCGGGTCAAGTTTTCGCTGAAGGTTTGTCATTCGCCGTGATGACCCAAAACACTCGCTGGTCCGAGGTGGTCATATCCGACCGAAATACTCCGATCCGAGGCGGATATGCCCACCCGAAAATATTTCACCGTCCGAGGTGGACATATCCGACCGGAATACTTTTGCCGATCCGAGGTGACACGGGGCATGACCCGATGTTCAACTCAAATCATTAGTCAAGTCGAGATCCGACGCAGGGAGCGGAGGTCGAGGTCCCGACTCAACTACTTCGGTATTAGGACACGGGCGTAGTCCGACGTCCGCATCAGAGTAATCATCACGTGATCGATCGGGCGGTCTGCTTTTCCGTAGGTACGCCATACGCCGCCAGCGGTAGTAAGCACTTCAAAAAGCGCGCTCTTCACACATCCAACCGTAAATGAGCACGCGTAATAAACGAACGGCAGATTTTAGGCGCCATTTATCCTATAAATAGGTCTAAAGAGTCAACTGCTCATTTTCTCCTTCGACGCTTGAATCCAGAGAATACAACCTTAGAAATCCCCACCTCTTTCACACTTTGTTGAAGAAATCCAAATCCCGCCCGTAAAAGTAAGTATGTATTCTTCACCTTCTCACCTCTCTCGCCTCCGATAACTCGTTCGACTGGTTCTCGTCGCCAAGACCCCAATATAAGGGATTATATATGCCATAACCACCTAGGTAAATCCATAGACTTAGTTCTGTGGTTTCACCAAGTGTTCCCAGATGGGACGGCCTCAGATTATGGTGGGGGCGAAATCAACCTCGACGACGGAGTGAGCTTCCGTGGTCACGAGAAATACCACATCCCGAGAGGATGCATGGTGGTGTTTCGCTAAAACCCAACGATAGGGCTATGGCTCTCTGAGGATTTATCACCATTTTGTAGATAGCTTAATAGCCGGGCTTAGATTTCCTTTTCATTTCCATTTTCCTTAGCTTTCGTGAGTATTTTCAGATCCCTATATGCCAACCGACCTCCAATTCTATTAGGTCATGGGTGGGGCTAGGGTCGCCTGTTATAGCGAGGCGTAGGGTTCTTTTCAAGTCTTGATGCGCTTTTAGCATCAAGTCTATAGGGAGATATTACCCGTCACCCTCGCTCAAGTTTAAAATTGCTTCCCGTCGGGTATCCCATCGCAAAATAGATACTTTTTTATGGGTTGAGGTATCCGAGGTAGGAGTGGGGCCTCGGTCGATAAAGGACGGAAAATTAACCCCGGGCCCTATGGAGAAGTCGTTGAACTACATGGCGAGATCATATCGATCAACCATACCGAGGACGACTTCAACGATGTCAGGTCGAGTGTCTATAGTCGAAGTCCAAAGGTCGTGGTCTCGACTCAAGTGAGGCAACCTTCTTATCTTTATTTCCCTCGCTTGATTTCTGTAGTAATGAAATTCTCATGTTGAATGCAAGCAAGGTCGACCCGACCGCAGAAGTCATTGTTCCGATCTCGCCACGCCCTCCTCCCGATCGAAGCGGAACCCGCGAGGAAGGAAGGCGTAGACGGCGAATCTACCCAACACTGTGTGGTAGTGGACGGAAAGACCTTGTGATCGTCCTCAAACAGCCTCGGTCCCGACGCTGGAGATCGAGGTCCGTGGTCGCCTCATCCGAGGGTGCCAACTTCAAGACTTCCTTATCCTTCCCAGCGGTATACCGCCACCCATTCTCCTTGTAAATTTGTTGTTACTTGTTGCTAATTGTTTCATATTCGGGGACGCGCCCGATGGCGCAGTGAGATGCACCGCATGGCGGGCTTATTGTTGAGGGTGCCTCGCAATACGAGGCCATGGAGAGTGAAGTCGGCCGCGATGATCGAGGGTCAGGGTCAGATCGGGCTAGATGTCGCCAGGCTATACTTAACTTGCTAAGGCGAAGTCGACGGAGCTGAAGGGCAAAGATGGCCGCGAGAGTGCCCTCAAGAAGAAAGATCGGCCTGACTGCAGGTGGCCCGGCCGGGCTGGAGGCGCCAAGCTAGAGGTCGCCGAGGTCGGAGAGGTCGCAGCGCAAGACAAAGTCGCTTTGTCAAGGGCAAGGACCTATGTCAAGGCCTCGCCAAAGAAGCTTATCGAGTCGAGAGTTTTTCCTCTTCATCTCCGACCGGTCAGTCCGTGATGAGGCCGGAGGTGATTGAGCCCACCCGAGAGTTGGCGGCGGAGACCCGTATTTTGACAAGGCCCAACACGGTGGGTTGAGGTCGACCACCGAGGTATGCAAGAATTATGCTCGCATAATCGCCGGGCGACCTCCTTTCCCGTGGTGGATGCCTTGAGTCTTCGCTCACTCGACGCGGAGGCCGTGACTCAGCGGTGAGGAAGATGAAGACTTAGAGCTTCAAGCCTTTTGTCTTGAAATGAGGACCAAACCGGGCGCAGCGTCCAAGCTCGGACGCGTCTCTTCCGCAGACGCGGCAACCAATGAAGAGCAGCCGCAGTAGCCCAAAGAGGAGGTCCTTGAGGGTCGGCAATCACCTAACGAGCCCGAGGTCGGGGACCCATTGTAATAGGATGATTTGCCGGATCGATAGGACCCGTGTTGCACAAACTTCCATTTTGAATAATAATAGATATATCTTTTAAAATGCCTCGTCTCGTTGTCTTATTTCAGCGTTTTCACCTCAATACTCGGACCGATGCATGAACCGCTAACAAACCGAAAGAAGTCCGAGGTGTTTAGCCGAGAAGAACGTAAGAGCTGCACACCGGAGGTAGTGGCATCGCCGAAATGACTCGTATCGGCAAGATGGACGCTACCGCATTGTCGTACCGAATCAAACAAAAGTTGCATGAAGCTTCGACCGCCAGGTGGCCCGCCTTGCTCGAAAAATGAGGTGTTAAAGTTAAGGATTACACATCTCAAGTCCGGGGCTGATTTATCTCCGCAGATGTGATCCACGGACGATCGATGATCGCGAGAACATGCCTTGAGCTAACAACAGAGAAGTTGCTCTGATCTCTCAAGAGCATGAAGAGTACGAAAAGGTCATCCGCCGGACTGGGAACCACTATATCAAGCCGACGATCG
Organism: Salvia rosmarinus; assembly: GCA_036937905.1. Lineage (NCBI taxonomy): Eukaryota > Viridiplantae > Streptophyta > Magnoliopsida > Lamiales > Lamiaceae > Salvia > Salvia rosmarinus. Next base: position 96,028,640 of record CM072816.1, read on the forward strand.
AGTTCGAGCTTGTTCATGGAGGGCATGGTATCGAGGGACGAAGAGGGTCCCAATAGCAAGAATTTTAAAGATCGCCGACTACGTCTCCCGAACATGCAGATGTATGAGATCGTCCGCAACGACGCGCATGCCCCCGCCCACAAGATCTACAAGGGCAACGCTGATCCCATAATTGAAGAGCTCAAGAGGCGGGATGCCACGCTGACACGCCGAAGTGCTCCACAACGGGTCCATCCGGCGACAGCGGAGCGTAGAGGGACGGCCGCGCGGCAGAGTCAGAGTAGACGCGCGCGGATCGCCAATCGACGGAAGTGGCTGGAGCTCGGGACAAGGGCATAGTCCTCGTCCGCGTCGCCGTTCACGGGTCAAGACGTGGCCTCAAGCAGGATTGAATTCCCAGCCGTAATCCGCCCGCCGAGTCAAACTACTCCCGAACAAATGAGGTGGGCCACCGAGATTGGGTGGAAGGCATAGAGTTTATTCCGGTATCCATCACCGACTGGGACTCTGCTCAAAATTATCTCAGCTTTCGTGAGTCTCGGCGGAACGAGTCTCGAAACCCAATGAGTACATAGTGTAGACTTTGTATGTAGGTATAAAATGTATTTAGACTGCTTCAAGTGTACGCTTTCCTCTTGAGAGGTATAAACATATCTTAGACTGCGTTTGGTCGTAAATGTATTTATACTGTATACTTATACATGTAGATTTTTTCAACTTAATGAGTAATCAGATGTACGCATGTAGACTTTCAAACCAGTGAGTAGTCCGTATGCTGTGCATCGAGACGCTCAATTCAACGAGTAATCTACGAGTGCAGCACGCTTAGCGAGCACCCCTACTTAGTGGGTTTTTTTTTTATCTTCTGGCGCGCCCCTCGTGAAGGTTAAATGCGGTATATCCAAATAGATGTTCGACACTGAATAAATGAAGTTAAATGAAATATTCATTGAAAAATAAATATTTTATTCAACAAATATATGACATCGCACTGACAGCAAGTAAGAAGAGACTAACATAAAGTCGATCCGAAATCAAAACTATGTAAAGTACCTCCTAAATGAGAAATATGTCGTGTCTGGGGATAAGCAGACCTGATAAGCGAGATAGCTTGTAAGCCCTTACCAAGGTTCTCGTGAACACTGTATGGGCCTTCCATGCCTGATCCAACTTGTTAAGACGCCAAATTTCATCGGGTTTCATTATTTCGCAGGACGAGGTCGCCTCACTTGGAACGCGGAAGTTTCAATCTTTGTTGTAGTCACGCGCGACCGGGCTTTATACTTGGCTTCATTTATGAAGGCTAGCTCTCGCTTCTCTTGAGGGCCAAGGTTTGCCTGTGTCTCCTCCTCCCGGCCTCGATCGAAGGAAGAGGCGGCTCGGTCAGCGCCGATCTCGGCGATAGATGACACCCGCATCACCGAGACCAGGCTGAAAGCGGTTTCCGCGACGCCCGAGGTGTGGTCCTCAGAGGACCAAAGGACTTGAGGAGATTTTCAGCCCGCCGCTTTTAGCTCGGAATCCACCTCTTCTTTAATCCTCGCACGATCGCGGTACGTGACCTCGGTCCGCCATTCGCTTGCGGGCGAAGGAGGTGAAACGCTGATCGATCCAAGTTCTTCGCACCACCTCAAGTTTTGTTCACGAATTGCGTCGTTGTCCGAGACCGAACGTGCGGTATGCCGGGCGGCAGACTATATTTTCCACACGAAGGTCTCGAATTCTCCGCCGTTGAGGCTTGATAGTGGTTCGCCTCGACCCACTTTGGGAGTAGTCTACATACGACTAAGCATCGAACCGACCGGTGCTCGGCCTAACGGACCAACAATGTCAATCCCCACCGCATGAAAGGCTATGGACTCGCAGACCGCTTAGACCGGGCCCGAGGCGCTGACCGTGGAACGAACTGCACTTCGGGCACTTTTCGACGAGTTCGGCCGACCTGCACGGGTGGGCCAAGAGTATCCCGACCTCAGCGCCTTCTTTGAGAGCTCACACCCGATGTGGCTTCCACAAGAACCGGTGAATTTCATCGAGCACGAGTCGGCTTCTTCTCGCGCCCGAGGCACCTCGTGAGGGTTGAAGGTAAGACTTCCAGATAGAGCGCCTCATGCATAAGATACTTTGGATTTCGCCATCATCTTTTGGCCTCCAATGATCCCGAGTAGTGTGCCCCTTCCGTATGCTTTTAGGTGTCATCCAGCTCGGTTCACCTCCGAGATAACGCTGATACGAGCCTACCAATGCTTCGGAATGAACTTCCCATCGGGCGGATTTGCCGATGACGAAGCCAATTTACTTCAAGGATGTCACCGCTGTTTTTCCTCCGGGATTTGATTACCATGAAGCATCCGAACGAGGCCAAGATCTCTTTTGCTTTCTCAAGGTATCGCCTCATTCGATCCTCCTTAGCCTCAGATACCTAATAACCGGTTTACCACGACCGAATTCCAAATATCCGGACTTTGTCCACTTTCAATTCCTTTGCTAGGCGGAGTCCGTAGATCAATGTCTCGATTCCACTCGTTGTTGGTGGTCGGGAAGGTAAACCGCAGGCGATGTCACTTCGCTTATCCGGGCCGAGGAGAAGGATGACCCGCTCCGCCACCCGCCTTGCATGAAGCTCCATCCACGACATCCGCCAACATCCGCTGGGTGGTGCAAAGTCGTTCTTCGCCGTGAGGCGGGAGTGACCTCGCCGGTAGAGGTGGACCTCAATGAATTGACCACCAGAAACTGCAAGGGCTTGCCCTTTATAGCCGGCCCTGGGAGTATGTAATGTCGTCGCCGAGTTCCAAGGCCCACTTAGCTATTCGCCCGATGACTCCGGTGATGATAAGACTTGTTTAGAGGCAAGTCCGCTAACACCGGATAGAATGAGCTTGAAAGTAAGGCCGAGGCGCCGCCATGCTCACTCAAGGCCGAGCTACCTCGAGAGTTGCGGTACCTGCTTCCGGTCCTTTGAGAGCTCGCTAACGAAGTAGATTGGGAGTTGTCGTCCCACCTCATCTCGCACTCAAAGACAAGACTAATCGCCTCATCCGGGTGGTCGATATAATGATGAGTTTCACCTGCTTTGGGCGGATAAGTGTCGGCAGGTCGGCGAGATATTCCTTCACCGTGCGGCGCGACCTGATGTTCTTCCCGCCAGTGAAACTGGAGCCTCCTCGTGATCTGAAGAAGGGAAGCTTCGGCAGCTCGAGATAGAATCGCTTAAAGGCGGCCAGCAACCGTGAGTTTGTGTATTTCACGGATGGTTTTGGGATCCGCGTCGAGCACGCTTTCACTTTGGTAGATTGGCTGTGCCTTCTTGAGAAACCCAAAGACCCTAGAAATTTACCCGCCCTCACCACAAATGTGCACTTCGGGATTGAGCTGAGGTTGGCCGTCTCCGAGGAGCCAAGAATAGTTTCGAGGTCATCATCGCAGCTCGCTCTTTTTGCTTTTGACTACTATATCATCGCATATAGACCTCAACAATTTCTCCTATGTGATCCTTGAAGATCGCTGCCCACCATTCTTTGGTAGGTAGCTCAAATTTTTTAGACCGAAGGCATCTTCGCATGCAAAGACACCAAGTCAAGAATGAACTGCTTTTTAGGGCGCCTTCCAAGCTCATCAAGACTTGGTGGTATCCTCAGATAAATCCAGAAACCAAGACCCCATGTCCCACCAATGCTTCCACCTTCTTGTCAATGTCGTGAGAGGTACATTCCTTTGGGCGTTGTTTATCGAGGTCGGTATAGTCGACACACGCGCCATCCCTCCCCGGCTTTCGAACTACAACGGATTAGCCATCCAAGTTGGGTATTTAACCTCGCATGACAGATTTTAGCCTCCTGAGTCAGTTACCTCTGCCTCTTATGACCGGCTTCGCCCGGCAAAACTTCTTTTCTTCTCCGAACCGTTTAGTAGCCGGATCAATGTTAAGACGATGAGTTACGAGCTCGCAAGAGACCCTCAATATATCCAATGGAGACCATGCAACACATCTCTATATTCCCTTAGAAGTCGCACGACCGCCGACGAATATCGACCGAACCTCGGTACCAACCTCGACAACTTTGCAGGGTCGTCAGATAGCTGAATATTCTCACGATCATCCCGAGGTGGCAACTCGAGGGTTCAGAATTGCTAGGCCTGTGGTAAGGCCGCATCTGGTTGAGACTCGTAGGCATTCTTTAGTGCCGCTTGGTCACCCCGAATGCTTAACACCTACGGGGTAGTATCTTAACGGCGAGGTGGTACACGAGCAGACGGCTCGTTGCATGCTACAACCAATCTCTTCCTGTGATAATGTTGTATGGAGAGGAGCTCGACCAGAAAAAATTGAACGGCTTTGGTGACCGACTGAGTCACGCGCCTCTACGCAAGGACCTAAGTAATGACTCCTTCAGTCGAACCGCCTCTTGAGTAAAGTCTGCAGAATCCAGCGCGGTGGGTACTGAATTCCTCCAACATCAAGTTTATCCAGCAGCTACGAATATGATGCTAACGGAGGTCCGGCGTCAATGTAGACCCGATGTACATTCTTGTTACCCACCACGGCTAGATTGAATGGCATCCTCAAAGGGCATGATCTAGGTATCGGGTCGCCTTTGGAGAACACGATATTTTCTCCATCCCGAGTCGCTGTTTTTCGGCTCTTCTGGGGTCGGCTCCGAGCTTCATTTCTAAGCGACGACCTCGTCGCACCCACCGGCAGCCGGCATAGCGTAAACCCGCCCATTGCATTGGGACCTTCGCCCCTCGCCATCTTCGTGTCGGGTTTCCGTTGAGGTCGGGTCCACGCTTGTTACCACCTCCATTTTTCCTCTCGCGCTTTTTATTACCCGCCCAGTCGGCCGGTGTACTTCTTCAAGGCTCTTCTTCACGAGCTCATTAACTCGAGCCCAAGGACTTGTAATCTTCAGATCGTGACCGCACTTGCGGTAGTCACAATACTTTCCCGCCGATTTTTTCGATCCTCTTTCACAGGAGGAGGTTTTCGAAAGAGCTCGCATGAAGCTCAAATATTTCATACCGGATTTGAATAAAGGGCGATCGTTATTACTGTGGTTTGGTCGAGGTCCCACCTGATTCTCATCGGGTCCCTTCTTTATTCTTTCGAACGCACTGCTGCTCAAAGACCTCGGCCCCGATCCTCCCGGCTTTCTCTCTCAACCGCTCATCCCGCATCTCTCTTCTTCCTATCCGACTCGCCCCTCGACAAAGTTATCAACCAGTGGTCCAAAGACGACTAGCCGCCTTTGTCGCTCACGGTGATCTCTTTATTCGTAGCCCGTGTCGGATCCCGCTTCAATGCGCTGATGATGTAGATCGCTTACTCATCTATTTTAAGGGATTCCATGATGAATCTAGAGACGAAATTGACATTGTTTCGTCCCGCCCCTGGCGGATTGTAGCGATCGGACTAAGGTTGTCGAGGCGGCATCTTCCGTAAAACGCCATTTGAACCGATCCATGAGGTCTTCAAGCAATGGATGTCGTTTCATGGAGCGAGGCGAACCAACGCCGAAAGGCCGAGATTAGCACCCTGAAAGACCTTACACATATGGAAATCTTCCATCCTTGGTTTGCCATATTGGTGGTATAGCAACAGGAAGTCGGCTGATCTCCAATGCCATCGTGATGCAAAGAATATTCGAGCCCGTATCGCCGCGGCAAGGGTGTATCCGCAATCTCCTCGAAAAAGAGAGATAATTCGTCCGTTTGCCGAACCCGGGAGTTCATTACATCCTCTCCTGGGAGTAGAGAGATCGATAACTATCGCCGTCATCTCTTCGCGGGAGTTCGACTTCGCCCTTCCTCCCTTCTTTCCGCTCATTTTCACGGGTATCATGTCGAGGCGAGAACGACCGCCGGGCGGGTACGAGGATTAACGAACCCCGTATCGGGCGATCATTACGTCGTGATGAACGCTGATTGTTTCGGAGAGGTAAGCGACCGACACCAGAACCACCACTTCGGCACTCTTGAGGCCCGCCCGCTTGTCCTCCTGCTGATAAACTCGAATTGATTGAAATCGACGCTGATAATCTTGACATCGCCGACCGAGGACCTGTGGGAGCGGCGAACCTCCTGCTCACCCCAGCATCGAGTCGGTGTCTCCTCTTCGTTGGGGTGGCGACCCCGAGGGTGTGCGGAAGCATTTTCCATGTGACCATCAGTGTGTGACCGGTGGCGTCCGCAATTCCCTTTCCTGCTGGCTTGGTGACCACCGATCGCCCTCCGCACGGTTGTTACCGACATCGCCGACAAGATGCCAAGCGCAGACGTGTCCTTGCTATTAGATTGTAGAAAACATGCCTTTTTGTTCAAGAAGGTTCCTACGACGGGCGCCAATGATAAATCTAGTACGAGAGATTTATGAAAACAAGAAAGAACACAAGAGACTTTACGTGGTTCGATCAAGAATCGATCTACGCCCACTTTATGAGATGATCCTCAAGATGTTTACTATAATTGACACAAAGCAAAGATTCCAAGGGCTCTAGTATTCAAAGAATTTACAACCCTTTTACCTTCAATCTAACTCCTATTTATATTTAAACGTAAATCATGTCCCACTTAACCTCGATTGGGCCATAATTCTCCATAACCCACCATGATCTCCACCATTATTACCCATGATTACCGCTACATACTCATCACATCACTACTCATAATTAGGTTTAGGATCGCCATTTAGGCGTAACCGAGTAGGCAACAGAGGTTAGGTCCAAATCTGGGCCTCGAGAGGTGGGCCCGAGGTCGGGCCATATCCTATCAATATCCTCTCCACCGCTGCTCCTTTGCGCCTTAATCATGCTGGTGGTACAAGAGGCTGCCGAGGTTCTCCCCAGAACTCCACCACGATCCGCCATTGCATATATACCCCTCCTCGTAGATCCTCTCTCACTGTGGGAACTAGAGATATTTAATGATTATTAGTGATATTTTGGTGTAGAAGAAATAGTACCACCTCTCAGACATTAGAATGTTTATTTACAACAATCAATAAAATATCCTCAGATTTATTTTTCTGAACTCGAAATCTTAACATGACTCGTTGATGCCACATAATTTCATACATCTATATTATTTTCTAATTAAATATGGAAAATGTCACACAACTCCATATAACATCTAGCAAGAAACGTACATAGATTTTGGGGGCTGAAAAATGGGTGCATAATACTTTTGATACAATAATTGTGTATTTCTGATAACTCAAAATATTTTTGATGAGTTGAATATAGTTTGAGATTTGAAGTGATGTTTATATGAATTTTAATAAATACTCTTCCCTTATTAAATACTCTATCCGTCTCATTATTGTTGGCATGTTTTTCTTTTTGGGCTGTCCCATTAAGCTGGTCCGTTTTCAAAAAAGGAAATATTTTTTACACTAAAAAGTACCTCGAATTTCGTGTCACCCACTACTTTACACACAAAACACAATTATCCTTAATCTATGTGCAAAAAAGAAAGAAGCCATTATTATTGGGATAGAGGGAGTACAATATACTATTCCCTCCAAGTGTGGTTTATTTGTCCTGTGTAGGCCTGTGCATCGGTCGGTCGGTCCGATCGACCGATCAGAAAATTATAAACCGAAAACCGATCACCACTTCACATCTTCGATCGAACCGACCAAAATTCTAATCAAACTGAGCAACCGACCGAACCGATTAATATCGGTTTTCCACGATCGACCGATCCGACCGAAAATATATATAAATATATATTATATACATGCATAATTTATAATTAGGGTTTTTCCAAATAATGTTAAAATATTAATTAATTTAAATAATATAAGCTCGGTCGGTTATCGATCGAAGCATAATTTATAAAACCGAACCGATCGATAAACCGAATTTTTTCACAAAAATTAATCTGAACCGACCGCAATGGTGTATAATAACCGACCGTCTAGATCGGTTTCGGTCGGTTTTATCTATTCGGACGGTTTCTGCACAGGCCTAGTCGTGTGTGGTTTGCAAACTATTGCACATGTACATGAGATTTACCTCATGCACGCCGTATGTAGCGGCTACGGGTTCCCAATGATACCAAAAATTAAATAAAAAATATACTACTCCTTTCGCCCTATTGAAGATAGCTTGTTTCTTTTCGACATGATTATTAAGAATAAATGGATAAAGTGATTAAATGGATAAAAAGTATGTAAGAAAATGGTATAAAGTGGTTAAAATGAAAAAAAAAGGGTAGAATTCACATATTTTGAAGAGATAAATATATTATTTAAAAAAAAAAAGCCAAATTCGATGGACAACCCAAAAAGGAAAATAGATTAAATTCGATGAGATGGAGTGAGTATTACTCAAAAAAGGCCGTCGAAATTGATACTAGTTTTTTTTCGTTAAAATTGACCGGTCGGTTGAACTGAATTAACAGCTAAATAAATAGCTGGTCATGGACCGGTTCACGTCCAGCTAGGTCATGGCCATGTGTAGACTTATCTTTTAATTTTTTATTTAACTAGAAATTATAATATACAAAATGTCTACATGTAATTGCAAAGGAGAAGTTTGATTACACAAACCAGCATATATACTTTATAATCAGAAAATTCATCTAGTATAAGTACACATATAGTACATTTATGTTTCTGAGTTCAATTCATCTAGCATATATTCCTTTTGTATTCTTCTTATTCATCTAGTCTAGATTACAATCATATTGGCTTCTTAAGGCCTAATTCAACCGTTTAGCTCGATAGTCGCGATAGGTCTGGTCTGTAAAGGGCCCAATAATTTTATTGGATTATTATTTTTCAAAATTTTAATCGAGAGGATTGGTGATTTTATAATTGTGAAGTTATAGATTAAATACTTTCACAAAAGTAAATTCCATAACAACACACTAATAGTGCTTTTATCAAAAAGAGTGAGATGATTGTCGGAGGACATGATTTACATTCTCAACCATATTCTGAGTCGAGTTCTTCATACTAAACTTATCTAATATGATCATTTCTCTTGTAAAGTTAACTAGCTAGAAGTACAGCTTACTTATACCGTGATTCACAAAAATTATAAGCTCACCTTGTCATTATAAAAAACAAATCTAAAGAATTTTCCTAAATTACAGAAATGAGTTTTAATCTTGTCGTTGTTAGTGAATATATATATATGTTGCTCTTGAATCTTGAGTTTACATAGGTTGTGATCGATCTTAATTTCGTTAGGGAAATAATCACAGAAGAACATTAACGGATTTACGTGGTTCGATCTTTGAATTAGATCTACGTCCGGAGCAAGCAGAGAGTATTATTCGTATCGAAAGTATGAGTGTCGATTACAAAGAGCGTGAATGGCCGATTCTCGCCTAATCTAACCTCTATTTATACACAAATGTATTCGACTCCAGATCTTGAATCCAAGTCTTCTTTAACTAGATTCGAGATCTTGATAGATCTAATCCTATCCCTTCGAATTAGGATTCTTTAGATACGGCCGAGCTTCGCTGCTCCCACCGGTTTTAGGAGTCTTCATGGGTCGAACTTGTCCGGTGCCGAGCTTGATGTCGCTTACTTGTATTGGGCCCGATGTTTGCCCCGGTAGTTGGGTCAGATCTATCACAACCCCCCAAAAAGACGCAGGTTTAGGTCGCGCCGGATTGGGGTTGTATGACTTAACGGGCGTTACGATCCGCCGACATTCTTCTCTCGGCCCGACTTTGTGCGTGTCAATGCTTCCAACGTCAGATATCGATGCCGTGCTTGCAGGCGCCTCACGAGGTCACGCAGCTGCTTTTTATCTCGCCGAGGTGTTCGCTTCACCGACGAGGCGCTATGCCGAGGTCTTCGACCGCTTCACCCGACGGCGCTGCTGTCGAGGTCTTCACCGGCTTCACCGACGAGGCGTTAAGTCGAGGTCTTCTCGATCGGCTTCACCGACGCAGGCGCGTCGAGGTCTTCCGAATCGATTCACCTAACGGCGCTGTTCGAGGTCTTTTGTCGGCTTCACCGACGGCGGCGCGTTCGAGGTCTCGACCGCTTCACCACGAGGCGCTGTCGAGGTATTTTTGCCGGCTTCACCGACGGCATTGCCGAGGTCTTCTCGACCGACTTCACCGACGCAGGCGCGTCGAGGTCTTCCGACCGACTTCACCGACCACCGACGGCGCGTTGCCGAGGTCTTCCGACCGCTTCACCGACGAGGCGCATGCCGAGGTCTTCAAACCGAGACGATGCCGCCACGCAGGCTCACTCCTTCCTTTCTTCTTATCTCCGATCGTGTTCACTAAACAAAATTTTTTACAAGAAGTCGCATGCACACACCTGATAATCATACAACAAAAGACGTAGAGAAGGAGGGCCTCACCTTCACCGATTCCACCTCGGGGCAGGATCATAAGAGCTAAGCCCCGCTGGCGCAAGCTCGGCTCGGAGAAGGCCTCACCCACAAGGCCAACTTTGTCCAAAGACCTCCTCCGTGTCGCCAGAGTCAGATCAACATCACATCGCGATCTTATCGATCGCCATGCAAACTCCATCACCGAACCGATGTAAAAAAACTTCTCCGCCAGCTCGAGATCTTAGATTTTAACTTCACTTTGAATTTTCTAGGGGTGACGATAATACCACCCCGAACCGGCCTTCGCCAGCAAAAACCGAGAACGAGCCCCAAGGTCAAAGGAAAATTACGCCATAGCATGCACACCCAGTTCGCCAAATGCCGAATGAATTGGCGAGTTGGGCAAGAGATACGCCAAACATCTCTTGAACTCGACGATAACGTAAGGATAAGGAAGACGCACACCCTCGAGGTCGCCTTCATACACGGTAATAAACCTCCTGAGGCAAAGAAGTCCCTGTCCTCCGGACGGGCAACGAGATCAATATCGGAAGGAATGTATTGACGGCAAATATCCCTTATATCGGAAATGTTTAAAATCGAAGAAAAGAAGACACTTTCGCCACAATCCCATAGTGGGGAATCGCACCTCACATAGTAGGGAGGAATATCGACACCGTGAAAACATATATATTCGCCGACTAATCCGACGGCGTATCAGACACAATATGACGCCCGACCACTCCGCTATAAGAAGTAGCCATTACTTACTTTTGTTTATCATGAAGAAGCGAAGCTTCAAGACGCCAATGGTAAGAATAACCGCTTCGCAATCGCAAGCGAGTTTTGAAAACTGAGAAATGGAAGGCAAAAGTGATAGAGAGATTGCGATCAAGGAAGACATTCCCCAATATGCACTTTATCGTGAATCCAACCACGCCACATTTAATGCGCATTAAATGCGTATCCCGCGCCCGAAGACAAGCAACGCGTAAAATCCGCCTTCCTCCGGCTATGCTTCGCTGACTTTCATCAAGGCTCGCTGACGACGAGGCCAATTTACTTAAGATGTCACCGGCTGTTTTGCTCCCTCGATGCGAACTATCCGAAGTATGAGAAAATCCGCTGTGTGCTTTTGCTTTTTCAAGGTATTTCTTCATCCTGCTTTGGCTTCAGATTTCAACATTCGCTTACTACGACCGAGAATCACCGTGGAACTCGCACGCCTCGTATTTGGAGATTTTGAGCCAGGCGGTCCGCGATCAAGGTTTTCATACTCCACTTCGTTGTTCGTATTTTGAATGCGAACCGGCGAGTAGCGATCTCGCCGTCCGGCCTGGGAGTAAGATTCCTCGCCCGCTACCTGCTTTTTCCCAAGCCCCGCCAACGAGTTGCCAAAGACTCCTTTGGTATTTCATCAATTGTTCGCTTCCGCATCGCCCGACACGGACTCGGTGGGCTTCGGTTTCCGACGGTTAGCCTCTTGCAAGGAACCGCTAGGCTCGACCTTTCATGGCTCGCGGGGCGCAAAGATATATCGTGCTCGCCTAGTCTCGATTGCCCATTTCGCGATTCTCCCGAGGTTTCTGTTTCGTCAATACTTGTCAAGTGATAGTCGTGAGGACTCAGATGGACGTGTAATGGAAGTACGGACGTAGTCTCCTGCCGCTACTCAATGCTAAGGCAAGCTTCTCCATGGTGACACTGCTTCCGGCCTTTAGTGCTCGATCGATAAAATACACCGGAGTCGACGTCCTTCTTCTCGCACTCAAGACCGACTTATGGACTCGTCCGAGGCGGCGAGGTAGAGAAAAGGACCTCCTCTTTCTGGACGGACAGAGTGTGAGCTTGGCGAGTAGCTCTCGAGGTCTTCAAAGCGGACCTGTACATCATCCCATGAGAATTTCGGCCTTTTGAGTATCTTGAAGAAGGTAGTCATTATCGCGGCTTTTTGAAAGAAATGCGTTGCTCGGTCTTTATTGTCACCAGTATACATCATGGACGGTCTTCGCATCTTCATTTCAAAATGGTTCGACCTTGACGGGTTTGCTTTTAGCCTTCTTCAGAAACCCAAAGACCCTAAGAACTTTCCGCACCGACATCGCAAACGCACTTCTGGGATTCACTTTAGGTTGATTTTTCAAGGCGTCGAGACGATCCGAGGTCGGCAACACATGCGCTTCTCCTTGCTTTTGACGCACGATGTCGCTCACGATACTTCCACATTCGCGCCTATGTAGGGTCAAATATTTTGTCCACCATCCTTCGATAGGTAGCCCCGCATTTTAAGCGTCGAATGGCATCTTTTTATACGCAAAGACCAAGTCAGTAATGAAGGCCGTCGTCGCGGCCTTCGTCCGTCCATCGTGACTTGGTGATACCTTTGTATAAGTCCAAGAAACCAAGACTTCAGATCCCACCAGTAGCGGCCGACCTTCTTTTGTCAATGTTGGGCGGGATAGCAACTTTGGGCAATGCTTGTTGAGGTCGGTGTAGTCAATACACATTCGCCATCCCTCCTCCTTTCTTCACCATCACCGTCGTTATCCAGTCGGATATTTGACCAACAAACGATGCTGGCTTTAACACCGGGTTCACTTCATGAACGACTTTGTTCCGCTCGGTCGCAAAAATTCTTTGCTTCGCCGAACCCGGCCTTATGTTCGGGTCGATGTTGAGCCATGAGTGATGATACCCATGAGACTCGTCATGTCGGTGGGAGACTACAAACACGTCCCGAATTCCGTAGGAGTTGGGTGATCCTGATCCTTTATTTCGTGCCTTGGTGAAACCAACTTTGACGACCTTTAAGGGCTCATCTTCGCATAATGCGACCTCTTCCACCGATTGTCGTGGAGTGGCATGTATTCTTTGACCCAACTCCTGTTCCTTTAATTGCTATGCTCGCGCGATGGACCGAGGTCCCGCACCTCGTAGGCAACCCGCATACATTCCTCGCTTGCTTCCGATCACCCTGATTATAGCCGCCTCGCTGTGGGTATCTTCATTGTCAGTGGTACGCTGAGCATATCGCCTTCACAATGTTCGCACCAATCTCGACCTAGTATGATGTTATACGGCGAGCTGGGCCTTCACCACGTAAGAATTGCACCACCTTGGCGGAGTTCGCTGGTGACTTCCCACCGTGACGGTAGCTCAATTATCCCTTCCAGCGCTGCTCTTCTTGGACTAAGCTTCGAGTGGCGCGCTGTGCTCGTGGCGCCGCCTCTATCCCTAGCTTGTCAAAACATTCCTCGGTGCGATGCTCACCGACGCCCGCTATCAATGTACACGCTTACCAACTTATTTATGACCATCGCATGGATCACCAACAAGATCTGGTGGGGTACTATCGCAGTACGGGTCGCCCTCTGAGAAGGTGATCGCCCGTCCTTCCGAACCTCTTGTTATTGGGCTCGCCAGACAGACTTCGGCTTCGCCTTCTGTGAGGACTCCCGTGACTCCATGTGAGCCCCGAATAGTGGAGATCACCCCACACACCGGGGCTCGCCTCCTTCCTCGTCGGTGTCGCTGCCGCTTTGGGAGCGCACTTCCCTCTTCCTTCGCTTCTTTTCGACTGCCGGCTTCGGCACACTCGCCCTCGGTACTTCTTCGTGGGTCCATCCCGAACCAACATCTCCATCTCTCCCATGAGTTCTTTGCACTCTTCGATGTCGTGCCCATAGTCTCCATGGAATGAGCAATACTTATCCTCGGTTCGCGCCTCTTCTCCTGGCCATCGGCCGAGGCTTCTAACAGTGTTCATATGGAGTGCGAGATTTATGCCCTCGCCATTAATCTGGTGTATTGAGGTCGCCCGAGGTGTCACGCGACCGAGCCTCGACTTTATAGGGCGATGTAATCTTTCCAAGGCGCCACGCCTTGTTCCGATCTCCCCGCCCTTCATCTCTTCTTCTTTTTCCGAGGGCTCGCATTGTTCGCTTGCGCGCTTCTTATCGCCTCGTCCGCTTGGCGAACCGGTCGGCTATGCGCCACGCTGTCTGTCAACACGGGTTCGTGATTGACGATCTCTCAGTATAAGGCCCCTAAGATGCCATTTTGGAAGGCCGAGATGATTACGGCCTGCTTTGTCTTCGACCTTCAAACACCCTTGTTAAACCTCGCCATGAAGTCGCTGATGGACTCGTTACGGCTTTGTCTCATGGTGAGAGGTGCAGCCAAGACGTTGACCGCTTTTGGAAGAACCTTCATGGAAGCCGCCATCAAGTCGCGATAGAGCCGATGCTTCCCAGAGGCAGATCGTCGAACCACCGCGGCGTTGTCGACGAGTAACTCCGAGAAGAGTTTGCACATACGAACTCAGGCCGAGACGCTGGTTGATCATGTTGTATTGAACCGCGAGGAAGTTCAGGTCCTCCATCATCATAGGGGCGATGCTTGGTACCGTATTTATCCGGAGCGTGAGTCTTGAGTACCTTGTTTGAGAACGGGTGACTATTCTCCGCACCCATCGAAGCCACCCTCGGAGATTAGGACGGAGTTCGACGATCGAACTCGCTTTGGTGACTTTGACCGACCTCACGGCGACCATGATGTCTTTTTTCGCCTTGCTCGCCTCGAGAAGGGGGTGGAGTTCACGATCGAACTCGCTTCCGCGATCGGCCGGCTTCGGGCGGTCACGACGCCCTCTCCCGCTGCTCCTTCCTGCGCGGTCGGTTTGGGCCTCTGCTGATTTTGTATACCGAAGCGCTTTGTTGAGCTTGTATACAATGTTTCGTTACCACTATTACAATCTCCTATCTGCTTTAATACTTGATCGCATATATCCGTGTCCCCTTATCTCATATATAAGTTAGATCATACAGGTGTAGAAGATCACGTGTCTCGTATGATTGGTCAAGCTTAACGAGATATAAAAGTTTCACACCGAGACGACTTAAGGACGAGTTGTTTCGCTTAGCCGCAGATAGATGAAGTGACTCGACTTAGTTGCTTGTCTATGCCGGCACGCCTCGACGTATTGAAGGATCACAGCTGAGATGAGTTCTTCTTCTCGACCGTCGGAAGAACCAAGATCTCGGTGACTTACGATAATCTAAACCTCGATAAGGTATTAGGTGAGTATGAGTTGTCGACCATCACTTTGACTTGTTATGAGTGAGGTTAGATACCTAACCCAAGATTCTCCAGATCTCAAGTGGTGGCGGTCTTAGATGTCACGCTAGTTATCTCAGATCGAGTAACCGTGATCCGCTTAGGACGATGATGTCCCCTAAGGAGCTCAAAAGGTTTATTGTACTAAACCCCGCAGTCGAGTTAGCTCAAGTACAATAATAAGGTCGAGTGGTACTACTTAAGAAATAAGGATATTAATCGCTTAAGCAATGATTGTTAGAAATGATTAATGGACGCTCGATATCTTAAATACGGGATTCAGAATGTCTAAGTGCAAGCCCGACTCAACTTCTGTAATAAAGGGTAAGTCAACATTCTTTCTAGTGGCATGATCGAATGTTTATAAATTAATTTATGTTCTGGTCGAACATAAGATAATTAATTTATTTGAGGCCCATCTTTATTCCTTGCATTTGATCCTCGGGTGGCCCATCCGTGCCCATAAGACTGTGGAAAATCGGCCTATAGCTCTCGAAGGCAAGATTTTATTCTCTTTATCCCACAAGGATATAATTATATTTATGGAATATGCATAGATCCTTTCCATATAAGATTATGGTAATAATCTTGAGAGTATGGAAATAATCCTAAGAGTATGGAAATAATCCTAAGAGTATGGAAATAATCCTAAGTGTATGGTAATATTCCATAGATTATGGTAATATTCCATATAGGATTATGGTAACATTCCATATAGGATTAAGGTAGTGCATTATAAATATAAGGTATGAGATAATGTCTAAGACACTCACAAATTGCAACCTAATTTTCGCCATCTCATAAGTGTGAGAGAGAAATATTTTCGTGAGTTTTGTGAGAGCTTGGGTGATTTTCCCGTATTCTCCATAGCTCGTCCTCACCGACGCTGGAGTTTGGGTATCCGGATACACCCGTATGTCAAAGCACGAGTCTCGACCGCTCAATCCGCTCATCCTGCTCGATCCACCTCGACGGATCCAAAGGTAAACACGAAAACCCCAACGTGTCGCTTTTAATTATATAGACGCATGCTAGGTTTATAATCAATGTATGGTGAATTAAACACCCAAGATGGATCCTCGTGAGGTTAACATATGTTTTCCCTACACTGGTATCGAGCCTCGATCGAATCTTCGCTCGCTGGATTAATTCACGCTTGATTATTACGCCGCTATTATAATTGTGGATTTGTCGCTCATCGTGGCTCGCTTGTTTTGTTGGTTTTGTTTTACACCACGAGAAAATCCGTGGTTAGATTAGATTTTATTATGTAAATCTTATCAGTAAAGAAGAACGAAGACGAACGAACGAAGAACGAAACGACGGAAAAACAGGTTCTGCAGACTTCAGGTGGTTTCATGAAGCGAAGTCTCGCGGTCGCTAGGGCGATCGCGAGGGCTGCGGGCGACGGGCGCTGCTCGCTGGGATCCTCGGGCGCTTAGCGAGCGAATCAGCGGTCGCGAGGATTACCCGAAGTCGCGCCGCCGCGAGCTAGCGGGCGACGGGCGCGTCATGAAGCGAGAAACCCGGCCATGCGAGCGCACTCATGGTCGCGGGTATGGCCGGGCGACGGCGTCTCGGCAGACGTCGCGCTGGGGCGTGGCCACAAGACGCTGCAGCCGATGGGTCGCGGTCGCTAGCGATCGCGAGCAGCTCATGGCGAGCCGCGCGGGCAAAGGCGGGCGGGGCGCGCGATCGGCTTTGCCTAGCGCCGCCCAAAGACTCTTTGGGCCGACCGCCCGCACCGTTTTTTCCAGATTTTCCGCCCGCGTCTGTGCACGCGAGGCCCAATTGTTGAATCCGTCCGCGCTGCGCACGCGAGGCCCGTCAAGTTTAATTATCGTATTTTGTAAATCTATGTAATAGATTAGATTTAATTGTATGTGTTTCACGATCGGGCCGCCATGAACGCTTTTATTTTATTTTTATCGCTCATATGCATGTCGTGGATGTTTAAATTACGCAAGAGTATTATGTATGTTTATATTACGCCGACAAACCTTAAGTGTTTTACGAATTGACGCGCATAGTAAGCATGCTAGGTTTATCGCGCTTATCAAGCATATTTTAGAATTCGCATGAGCATGTTTTACATGTCGAGTTCTATAGAAAAGCATGCTAGGATTACGTGATCTGCATGGACAAACCTTTGAATAAAAAGACTAAGCAAGCAACCCGACAAATTAATTTTTCAAATTAAAATGTCAAGACCTCCACTTTTGATCTCTAAACAAAGCGAGACGATCGTGCGAGTAAACGCCCACACGCTGCGGGCTTGCTTGCACCGCTTATCATAAGTTTGTTAGACGAGATTTCTAAATAAAACATTTTAAATCTATCGAGAAGTTGGGAGTTTCATGTAAACGCCCACACGCTGCGGGTTTGTATGTGCGATTTTCATAAGTTCTCTAGAGATAGATATAAACGAGATAACAAAAGAATTTGAATTGAAGCCGTATGGTCCGAGTGAGTATACCAATTCTAAGAATTCATCTTCACGTTAAAATTGTGGTCATTGCTAGACATCACCTCAAGTACAACTTCCGCCAAGTCCCTTCGCGCGATAGTGATGTGGTCTAGTAAGGTCCAATCATTAATTTCATTCATTGTCAAGGATAAGTCGATACGGATTGAAATTAAACGACTAAAAGGTATATTTTAGTCCGTCGAGGGTTCATGTAAACGCCCACACGCTGGCTTGCATGTGGATTCCTCGGCGATTGGAGGTTTCAATTAATATTGTTTTATCAAAAGGTTACAATATTATTGTTACGAATTATATGCGATCGTATGCTTATGTGTTTACATTATCGCTTCGTATATGTCTCTTACCGATTATCAATATGCTCGCACAAAACCGCTATCCGTCCAAATTTTATCGAGTGGAAACGAAACATGGAATATGTTCTTATCGCCGAAGAACACATGTTTGTTCTCACTACTCCTAAACCCGATGCCCTCATCGACGATCGACTAACGAGCAATGAGAGTCAAGCACTTTGAATAAGTCAAACAATATGGCTAAATGCTATATGATGACTACGATGTCCAAAGGCTTGCAACGCAAAGATCACCGATGGTAGACGCGATCGATATTTGGTCAAGTCTCGAGAGTAAGTTTGGGCGGTCGGATCGGACATCCGCCCACACAATGAGAGATCTTGGCGTGTAAGATGGAAGAAGGAAGTTCACCCATGAACATGTCTCCCACACGACTCATCTCACGGATAGTCTTGATCACTTGGGAGGAGGTATTGACGGCGGCCAAGGTCGATATCATCCTCAATACACCGCCCAAGTCTTTGAGAACTTTCGCGTGAATGCGATCATGAGCAAGACCGAGTTTACACTTAGTCATTGCTTAATGATCTCGTCGCGAAGGAGTTATGGAAAAGGAGCACATGCTCTTGCTAGCACATCTAAGGGCCCAAAATTTCCGCTGCAAAATGGAAATAGAAAAGGGTGCCAAAGGTGGTAAAGGCAAGAAATAGTGAGAATGGGAAAGAAGAACATGGTCACAATCGGAGGCTTGAAGAAGCCAAAGGAGAAGGGCAAGTGCTTCAAGCTTGGCAAGACTGGCATTGAAGGCCAAGTGCCCTATGCTCATGCTCAAGGTACGCCGCTTGCTTTAGTAACTAAACATGTTTAGCGACTTGTTCTACCCATTCTCGGGTAGTAGATACGGCGAATCGATCATGTTTGTTACACCTGCGTGAGTTCCCGCGACAAGGGAGTCGTTTGATGGCGTAGATAACGATCTCCATGGGCAACGCGCGAAAGTCGTAAGTCATGCAGCTGGAGATGTTTTTTATGTTTTGGGACAACAGCTTTAGTTTTGAAAGACGCTTTATATGTGCCGGATTTTCATGGAACCTTGTCTGCTTCAAATTATTTACTCATGGATATTCTCGTTATTTTTGATAGTGGTGTTTCTATCATAAGAAATGACGGTTATCTCGTGTTGGCACCTTATATAATTCGCTTATACTATTTCTCGCAAAACATAATACCTATAACTATGTCAGATCTTCATCAAACCCTAAAAGAGAAAGTTTTCTTCAAGAAGATGACTCTACTTTTCTCTCGGCATCTTAGATTAGGTCACATCAATCTAAATAGGATCCAAAGACCGCTAAGAATGGAGCGCTGGTAATCTCACAGCCATCTGCTCCCGCCCCTGAACTCTGTGAGAAGGTAAGATGTCGACCGCATCTTCAAAGCGGGCGGTTATAGAGCCACGTAAATGTCGAGTTAGTCCATTCGACCGTGGGACCAATGTCCACACAAGCTCGTGGAGGGTACGAGTATTTTGTCACTTTCATCGACGACACTCAAGGTACGGATACATGTACCGCCCACCGCAAGTCCAATGCTTTGAGAAATTCAAAGAGTTTAGGCGCAAGTGGAGACGGGCTTAGGTAAGAGTGTCAAGTCATCATGGGTCTGATCATGTGGCGAATACCTCAAGAACGAGTTTATGGACTATCTAGTGAAGTGGGATTACATCCCAACAAGATTTCACCGTGCACACCACAAAGAAACGGTGTGTCGAGCGAAGAAATGACTCTTTTAGAAATGGTTAGATCTATGACGAGTTATGCCACATCGCTTATTTCGCTCGGGGTATGCCTAGAGACGGCAGCATACTTGCTAAATCTAGTACCGCCCAAGTCGCTGAAAAGACCCTTCGAGTTGTGGTTTGGGCAAGAAGCCCGCTTTAAGCCACATATGGATATGGGGCCCAAAGACATGTACCGAACAAAAAGGCCGATGTTCGAGGCTAGATCCGACGCAAGGTCGTTTATCGCTATCCTAGAGGAACGAAGGTGGTTTATTCTATAGTCCTAAGGATCGGGGTCATTATTAGCACTAATGCTCGATTCTTAGAAGAGGACTACATGAAAATCATAAGTCCAAAGTTGAAATCATTCTTCAAGAATTAGAAGACGATCGTGTTCCACCACCGACAGCCAAAGGTACGAGATGTCGAGTCTAGTGGAGGATCGACACCGATACTTCAAGAAATTGAAGTGGGTCGAGTTCCACCGAGATACCGACCGCATGGTGGTACCTACACAAAGAAGTTGTGCAAGTTAGAGAACCACAAGTATCCGCACTCCACCGCCGCTATCAGGCTCGTAGAACCTCGTCAGTAGTGGGAGGGTTGTTCGTCAACCCGAGCGATTTATGTTCGTGGGTGAATCTTCTGATTTAGTCCCAGCAGACTAACATGCAATAATCGACCCATGGACATACAAGGAAAGCGATACAAGATATTGATGCAAGATCATGGCACACCGCTATGGACTTAGAAATGGAGTCCATAACGGCCATGGATGATATGAAAGACACCTCTACCGATGGCAAGGAAGCATAGGTAGTAAGTGGATATACAAAGGAAGAGAGATTCGATGGAGAGGTTTCGCTTTTAAAGCCGTGCCAGGCGAAAGGGTACACTCAGATCGAGGGCATCGATTTCGACGAGACCTTTCACCAGTAGCAATGCTCAAGTCCATCGTAATTCTTCTACCATAGCAGCCCACTCAACCTAGAGGTTTGGCAATGGATGTTAAAACCGCTTTTCTACTGTTACCTTGAGGAAGGTAGAGACATCTATATGCAAAGAACCCAAGGTTATGTGGTAAAGGTGAGAGCATCTAGTATGGAAACTTAAGAAGTCCATTTACGGACTTAAGCAGCCTCCCGATCATGGAACTTACGCTGATTTAGGTGGTAAAATCCTATGGATTTACCCAATGCTCAGCGAGAGTTGTGTGTATCTGTTAGATGTCAACGGTGATGTGGTATTTCGTGACTTTATGTAGACGACATCCTTCTAGTCGGCAACAACGCGAAGTCGCTATCGACGAAAGAGTGGCTATCCGATCGCCAAATGAAAGACTTAGGAGATGCAGCAGACATTCTTGGGATCAAGGTTTCACCGAGATCGCAAGAAGAAAATGTCGAGCTTATCTCAAAGCGCCTTACATCGATATCGTGATTACTGCTTTAGTATGCACCGCCAAGAAAGGATTGCTACCTTCGCACATGGCGCCTTTATTCAAAACGCACCACCCATGACCGCAGCGAGATAGAGGAATGAGACAAGTTCTCACGCCCGCCAGAGGAAGTCTCATGTACGCAATGCTATGCACGAGGCCCGATATCTCGCTATGCGGTAGTATAGTAGTTAGATATCGCCTAACCTCGACAAGCTCATTGATCCGAAGAAAGCATATACCAAGCACCGAAAAGGACTCGAGATTACAGGCTAGTTTACCATGCGATAGTCTAATGCCTTGGGTATACTGACTGGATTTCCAAGTCGACCGTGATGAAAAAGTCAACCCTGGGTTGCGTGCTCACCTAGACGAGGCTTCGCTTCGCCTTCGTGACGTGGTCGACCCTGTGTCACCGAGGTACCGAGAAAGCTCTCCTTATTTTTCTCGAGAAACCCTCGACGGCTGCTGGGCGTTTACTCATGGAGCCGAGGTTCCCCGGATTGTTGCCGCAATCTCTTCGCTATGGTATCCCGCCTCCCGCAGGCGGGTGTCCGTGTCGCCGAGGCTTCGACATATCCTTCGTGGGTTTCTTCTCCGATCGGCTCTTCCCGAGCCGAGCTCTGCTCCCTTTCTCCGCCGCCGTTGTTGCCGACGACGATCCCGGATGCATGACTTCGTATACCGGTCATGATTATTTCCCGTAAACGTGGTTCATCGAAGCACAAAATTTCATTTCCCACGCATCGCCAAGGATCGATCTTAATTTCGTTAGGAAATAATCATGAGAAGAACACAATGGATTTACGTGGTTCGATCTTTGAATTAGATCTACGCCCACCGAGCAAGAGAGAGTATTCGTATCGAAAGTATGAAGTTTATTACAAAGCGTGAATGGTCGATTCGCCTAATCTAACCTCTATTTATACACAAATGTATTTGACCTAGATCTTGAATCCAAGTCTCTTTAACTAGATTCGAGATCTCGATAGATCTTAATCCTATCCCTTCTCGAATTAGATTCTTTAGATACGGCCGAGCTCGTGTTTCCCACCGGTTTTAGGAGTCTTCATGGGTCAACTTGTCCAGCCGAGCTTGATGTCGCTTACTTGATTGGGCCGATGTTGGGCCCGGTAGGGCACGTATCCTATCGTGTTGTTTGTGGAAATTGAGTTCAATAGAAAGAATTAACTAATGCTAACGTATTGGAGTATTTAAATCTCCCACCAAAGAATCGCATGCACGGACGTTCGCTTCCGCTTAGCAATGCAGCTATCTTGTTAGATGTTAGTCAAGTTAGTTACATATCGCTACACGAATTGTTAGTCTGCTTTAGTTTAGTTTCTCGCTTTCTAGCTTACTATAAATATGATGTATAGCAGCCTTTGTAATTCAACTTTTCAATATACAAAATTCCTTTTCTCTTGTCGATGTTCACCTTATATCTCAATATGGTATCGAAGCCCAAAAGTTTTTTTCCTATGGCGTTGTCTTCTACTGCCTCCGCTTCGACACCATTGCCGAATCTTCGTCCCATGTTTCTTCGGCTTGATCGAAACAATTATGCTTTTACGATTCAAATTTTATCCACGATCCGAGCTCACGGCTTTGATGATTTTATATCTTCATCGCCCTTGGTTCCTTCTCCTTTCTTCCATCTTCATCTCGTGATGGCAGAGAGAATTCCAAATCCGTAATACTCACAATGGATTCGCAGAGATCACTTCCTCACGAGTTGACGTCGGGCTTCAATTAGCAAATCTATGCTCGACATGTTGTCCGTTGCTTCACCTCGCCAAATATGGCGTATATTGGAGCAATTATTTCGCCTCAATCACGAGCTCGTGTTCTTCATTGAAGAAACAAATGCATTCCCAAAAGAAAGGTGCGCTTATCCGTGATGATTATTTTTGAAGACGCGTGGCTTTGCCGATCAATTATGCGCCGGTCATGTTATTCCGTATGACGAGTTAGGCGATTCAATTCTAAATGGTTTTGGTATTGAATATGAATCCGCCAGATAAATCTCATGCATCGTCCCGAGCCGCTTCGTTATAAGAAATGCAAGATGCTCTTCAATCGCATGAAACCGTCGCAACAATGACCTATTCTATTATCGAACCTATGGCTCACTATGTTCAATGAGGTGAAATAAAGTGTTCGTGGTCGTGGTCGTGGTATGGTTGGTAGAGGAAGAATTCGGTTCGAAAGTCACCTATCAGTGTCAACTTTGTGGACCTAACAGTCATATTTCGTTAAAATGCTATAAACGCTTTGATGTTAATTTCACCGTGCAGATACAGCCCCACCAACTCCACTCCGCAAGCTTTTGTTGCTGAAAATCACCATCTCCTAATATGAATTCATGAGGAAGAAGTGTATGGTATGTGGATAGTGGAGCTACTAATCACGCTACCAACACATCGAAAATCTGCACCAATACACCTTATCACGGCACCGAGGCTCTCACCGTGGGCAATGGTAAGGTCATCCCTATACGCCTATTGGTCACACCAAATAGTGTCTTCTTCTTCCTCCTCTCCCAACTCCTCGTTATTACTCAATCACATTCTATATGTTCCTCAAATCACTAAAAATCTAATCAAGATTTCTAAATTTACAAAGGATAATGATGTTATTTTTGAATTTCACGACTCTTGTTGTCTTGTGAAGGACAAGCACAATCTCAAAGTCCTTCCGACGGAAACCCACAACGGGTCAGATCAAGTCGATTCATCAAAATATGTACTCGAGCAACCAATTCTTCTTCTCGAGCGACCACCTCTTCTGCTTTTACTTCTGTTTCTAGCAATAAGAATCCGCCTTAGTTACAAATTCATCTCCTAAGTGTAATGAACGTTTGTTTCTACATGTAATGCAAAGATCGCACTTCATCAGAATTCAACACTTCTTCACCTATCAATAATACTTCCATTTGCATCAAAAGTTGGGACATCCTCAATCTATCGTTCTTTCTCATATTCTTAAAATGTTGCGTGTACCACTACATTGCTCTTCTCTCGCTTTGTGAAGCTTGTAGACTTGGAAAATCAGATCAAACACCTCATGTTACTCAACCGCTTGCACTACAAAACCTTTTCACTTGTTCATTCCGATCTCCTGGGGCCTACACATCTTTCTTCTTCGCAAGGCTACAAGTACTACATTCATTTTATTGATGACTTTACAAGGTACACTGGATCTATCCCTTGTTGCAAAATCTGAGGCTTTTTCCGTGGTAAGGCGCTTTTAAAATGATAGAATGTCGGTTCAAGTCTCTATTCAACTTTAGGTCAGATTGGGGGTGAATATAGAAAGTTGGTTCCTTTTCAAAGATTTGGGTGTTAAATTTCAAAGATCCGTGTCCTCATGTTCACTCAAAATGGTAGGCCGAAGAAAACACCAACACATTGTGGACACGGGATTAACTCTTCTTAGTCAAGCTCATCTCCTATTTCCTATTGGTGGTATGCGTTTGAAATCTACATATCTTATTAACAGACACCCACAATACCTTAGCTATGAAATCTCCTATCATGCCTTGTTTAATCATCCACCAAATTACTCATTCTCGCATGTGTTTGGTTGTGCCTGCTTTCCTCTACTTAGGCCGATAATTCTCATAAGCTTCAGCTTTCGCTCTCAAAATGTATATTTCTTGGTTATAGCAATAATCACAAGGGCTACAAGTGCCAAAACGCTGAGGGAAGAATTTATGTTGTCGACACTGTTCATTTTAATGAACTGATTTCCTTTTCCCACTTTATTTCCTAATAATAACTCGAGCTCTAATTCTTCCTATGTCTCGCCTCCTCTTCCGATGTACCTATACCACCGCATTCTCCAACTCCATTCTCTCCCTGCCCACGCCTCATTCTTCTCGCTTCGCTTCAAACACCGGAGTAGATGCCTCTCTCTAATACTTCACCTCTATGTCCATATCTCCTTCTCAATCTCATTCTCTCCTTCCTCCACCTTCTCCCTCCACCACCAATTCTCACACTATGCAAACTCGCTCCAAAATGGTATCCAGAACCAAAAGTCTATACCGCTGCTCTCTCACAACCTCCTCGCCTCCTCTCACATTCCACCCTTACCATTGTCCTTAGATGATGCTTTAGCGCATGATGGGTGGTATGAGGCAATGGCAAAGGAATTTGATGCCATTCTCGAAAAGGAACGTGATTCTTATTCCACCGATCCAAGTCACAAAGTGATCAGAACAAGTGGGTGTTTAGGTTAAACTTAATCCCGACACACATCGACAAGCTAAAAGCTCGCTTAGTTGCTAGGGGTTTTGAGCAAATGGCTGGTGTTGATTTTGTTGAGACTTCCACCCGCTGTAAAGCTTTCTCACCATTCGCTTGATGTTCTCTCTAGCTGCCACAAAAGGATGGAATATCAAACAAATTGACGTGAACAATGTCTTTCTAAATGGAGAGCTCACCGATACTATTTATACGGCTCACCTGCTAGCTTTGAAGATCCGGTTCATCCCACTTATGTCCGTAAGCTCAACAAAGCTCTATATGGTTTAAAGCAGCGCCACGTGCTTGGTATGATAAGTTACGTCTGAAATCGTGGTCTCGCTTCAAGCGATCTCGCTTCAGATTTTTCATTATTCTTTCGTAAAACCCAATCTTCCTCACTCTTATTCTTGTTTACGTGGACGACATTTTGTTACCGGGATGATTCGGATAAAGTGCAAATGGTTGTCGATACTTTGATTCTAAGTTTTCTGTCAAGGATCTTGAAATGTTAGCTACTGGGATAAAGTTCATCGATCCAACAATGCTTTCATTGTTTGTCAACATAAGTATATTCACGAGTTACTTGTAAAGACTAAATGGTGAATCAGAACCTTGCTCGACACCTATGACGCCTGCAACGGTTAGCAAGGAATTTCGTGACAGCTGAAGATCCTACATTGTATCAAGACGCGGGCGCCTTCAATATCTCACGCCACCGCTCGACATTTCTTTTACAACAACAAGCTAAGTCAATTTCGCAAACCCCACCACTCTACATCGGGTCGCTTGTAAAGGTCATTGCTACCTAAAGGGTACTACTTCTCTCACTTTGAACTTCACTCCATCCTCTTCATCGCAACTTATCAAGGCTGGATGCCGATTGGGCACCGCTTAGACGATCAAGGTCCACCGTGGCCATTGTATTTTCTTGGCTCAAATTTGATTTCGGTCACCAAGAAACAGGATGTTGTTTCGTAAGTAAGTCTTTCGTAATACGTAAGTATGGCTAATGCAACCACCGAACTCGTCTCGCTTGTCTCGCTTTGTACCGAACTTGGTATTTCTATTTCGCCCACATAAGCTTTTGTGTGACAATGTCGTCAAGAATTGCATTGGCTAACAATCCGTATTTCACGCAAGAACCAAACATATTGAAGTTGATATTCATTATATACGTGAGAAAGTGCTTGACAACACTATCGATGTGGGATATGTTCCATCTTGTGATCAATTGCGATATATTCACAAAAGCTCTTGTCGATACTCGGTTTATCTTATCACGCGGCCGTCAATCTTACGGAGTTTACTACCGCTAAGTTCTTGGGAGTGTATTGAGTATTTAAATCTCCCACTCAAAGAATGCATGCATGGACGCTATTTCGCTTAGCAATGCGTTATCTTGTTAGATGTTAGTTGAAGTTAGTTACATATCGTTACACGAATTGTTAGTCTGTTTTAGTTTAGTTTCGTTTCTAGCTTACTATAAATATGATGTATAGCAGCCTTGTAATTCAACTTTTTCAATATACAAAATTCATTTTCTCTTTGCTGATGTTCAGCTTATATCTCAATATAACGGATATCCAAAAGAATAACTAATTACTAAAACAGAAGCGTCGTTAACTTTTCAACTCTTAATATAACAAGAGATCCTATTTCCCTATCTATCAATCACTCCTCACTACATCACCTGATTCAATCAGTGTTCGAAATATTACGTGCAGCACCCAAAATCAAGTCAACAGCAATAATTCAGTTTGTTATAAAGAGTTGGATGTAATAAAATGAACACTCGACATCACAACAACAAGAATCGTACTGTCACCCTGCTCCAATCAAATCCAAGAAAAACGGGGGTCGAATTTTACGAGAATCGAGCCTGCAAATCATACTTAATTCATTACAAATATATTGCTACCATCGGCGATTCCTCGTTGGAATCTGCCTGTCATTCGCCCAAGACAAAAAGAGAATGTTAGAGTATCATTTTGTCATAACAAGAAACTTAGATTATAACAATGCTCGTTTTCTATTTATGTCACGTCCCACGTTGGAGGTCGAAACTTCCCAACTTCAAACAATTTCGAATCCCAATGGCTATGGCTAACTACACATCATTACCAAGTGGGTTAATTCCCGACGATGCATCGCCGGTTTGGCTAAACAAAGGCGACAACGGGTGGCAGATGACGTCAGCCGCCATGGTAGGCCTCCAGAGCGTGCCTGGCCTGGTCATACTCTACGGCAGCATGGTCAAGAAAAAATGGGCCGTGAACTCGGCGTTCATGGCCCTCTACGCCTTCGCGGCCGTGCTCGTTTGTTGGGTCCTTTGGGCCTACGAGATGTCGTTCGATCCAGATTGATCCCTATATTGGGAAAGCCAGATGTGAGGGCTCCACCCAAAAATATCTGCTAACTCAAAATAAGTTGGGTGGTTACATCCCGATCGCGGACTATGTTTTCTATCAATTTGCATTTGCAGCCATCACCGTTATACTTCTTGGAGGCTCGTTGCTTGGGAGAATGAACTTCTATGCTTGGATGTTGTTCGTGCCGTTGTGGACGACGTTATCGTACACCGTCGGTGCCCGCGCCATATGGGGCCGTGGATTCTTGTATTATAAAATTATTGACTACGCAGGAGGCTTTGTTATTCATCTCTCTTCCGGAATAGCTGGTTTGACTGCTGCTTATTGGGTAATTATTTGATACGGCTTAAGCTTTCAGAGATGACGACGTGGTCGTTAGTTGTTCTCATTAAACGTGTCT
Source organism: Salvia rosmarinus (assembly GCA_036937905.1). Classification (NCBI taxonomy): domain Eukaryota; kingdom Viridiplantae; phylum Streptophyta; class Magnoliopsida; order Lamiales; family Lamiaceae; genus Salvia; species Salvia rosmarinus. Next base: position 96,057,080 of record CM072816.1, read on the forward strand.
AATATAAGAAAATCCTATTTCATAATTCTATAAAAAAAAATGATGTCAAAATTTTCATTTAACTCTTTTTCTGAATGTATTTTTTTATTTACCGATTTTTAAGGATAACGATCAATGACGAATGCCGTTGGTAGTCAGCCCTACTGCATTTTTGAATATTAAGATTATATATTTAAGAATCAAACAATGACTTCATTATAAATAAGCATTGGTTGGATTGATTTCTCCTTATTTGGAAGACCGGTTCGAATCTAGCGCTCTCTTTTCGCTTTTTCCTTTTCATCATTCAGTCATTCTCTTCTCTTTTTCTTGTCACCTTTTCACCTTTCCTCTTTTATTTTTCAGTTTCCTTTTCATCATTCCGTCATTTTCTATTTTCTTCTCTTTTTCTTTTTTCCATTTTCCTTTTCTTCTTTCCTCTTTTATTTTTTATTTTGTCTTTTCTATAATTTAATTATATTCTCTTATCTCTCTACTTTGTGCTCTTTCTTTTCTTTTCTTTTTTCTATTATTTGTATTATGTTGATAAAATATAAATATATGCAAAAAATATAACGGTTTATATGTGAACTAATATGATCAATCTAATTTCTAAATCTTTTATGATAAATTATTCTAATAACTAACTGAAGGCATCTAATTTATTTAAATTCTTATTTTAAGCATCTAAAAAACTTGTTGATGATAAAACAATCAAAATATAGATCAATTGAATATATGATGATTATTTTAGAAATATAAGTGGTGAACCAAACTATTGAATGAACTTAATTTCGTACATTGAAAATGATGTGTTTGTTAATGCTACCAATAAAATTATAATGCACGATTTCAGAAAATGAAGATGATTGTGTTTAGCTTTTATTTTTCTAACATTGTGATGTAATTTAAACAATATTATTTACTTCTAATTTTATTTAAAAAAAATTGGCCCCCCAGAGTAAAATCTTTGGCTCCGTCACTGATAACAGTAGTCGTTAGTAATTGGTTTTTCATGACTTTGGTTTATAGGTGGGACCAAGGCATTCGGAGGACAGGCAGCATTTCCCGCCTAACAACATTATAAACATGCTTGGTGGCGCAGGGTTTCTTTGGATGGGGTGGACAGGTTTCAACGGCGGAGCGCCGCTGGCGGCGAGCCAAATCACGTCGCTCGCCGTGTTGAACACCCATGTCTGCACCGCCACGAGCCTCCTCGTGTGGCTGTCGCTCGACGTGGCGGTTTACCTCAAGAGCTCCGTCGTCGGAGCCGTGCAGGGGATGATGACTGGCCTTGTTTGCATTACTCCCGGCGCGGGTAAATTGTTAACTACTATTTTACTTAAAATATTCATTTATGTAGTGGGACCCAAAATAACAAATTTATTATGGCTAGATGATTTTATCTGTGAAAGTCATTAGAGTTCTATCTACGAGGCTTTGTTAGGACATTATGGACACTAATTTAAATAGTAGCTTATCTAGCATTTTTCTTGTTGTGGCGCGGAAATATTTATATTGTAATATCGTAAATAAAGTTATTGATATTAAAACTACGTAATTTTGGTGTGATAACAAGTGATGTGATTGGATTGGTAGGGATTGTGGACACTTGGGCCGCAGTGATTATGGGAATCCTGTCGGGCTCAATTCCATGGTACACCATGATGGTATTGCACAAAAAATCAGCCTTCCTCCAAAAAGTCGACGACACGCTCGGAGTTTTTCACACGCACGCAGTGGCGGGCCTGCTCGGCGGGATTCTCTCGGGCCTGTTTGCAAAGCCCGATCTCCTCAGCATGTTCTATGGGTATCCAGACCATCAAGGGCCGGGCTTCATCTATGGCATAATCAATCATGACTTCAAGAACGGGCTTCGCCAGATGGGCTTCCAAATATTTGGAGCCCTTTTCATAATGGCGTGGAACGTGGTGGCAACAAGCTTGATCTGTATATTGATAAATCGAATAGTTCCTCTTCGAATGGATGAAGATGGGCTTGAGATAGGAGACGATGCAGCGCATGGCGAGGAAGCGTACGCTCTGTGGGGCGACGGGGAAAGGCACCCCGTCCCTCTTCGATTTCGCATGAATCCCAAGATGCCGTCGTTTTGTAGACGATCTACCACTAATCGTTAAACATTTCTTCTTCCTTTGTAAATTCTCACTTTCCAAATGAAATTTTAAGCTATTAATGTAGAAACGTATAATTGTTACTTCAAATTTATATTTAGTAGTACGTGATAATAATTGTCAAGTATATAGGACTAAATCTACAAAAGCATAATTGCACACACGGACGGAGTTGGGGGAGCTGGGGGGTGCTTTATAAGCTCACCTCGCTTGAATTCTTTTAGATGTTATAATTTTGTATTTCGTCGAAATTATCAATTTTTTATATTTATGCGTCCGCCACAATTTCATGTTTCCGCCTCGTTACTAAAAAATAGTGTATTATAATATTGCTGCGGTTACTTTTATAATTTTTAGTTGTTTGCCTTCACTATTATAAATATTTTTCTTTCTGTAATTCTGCGTACGTCGTATTTTTTATATGTTTTTTTTTATCAATTTAATACAGAAATTTAAAGGCCGCATCACAGTGGACTCGAACTCGAGACCTTTGATTTCGGGCATTAACCACTCTACCATTAGATCAACACATGCACACCTATGTTTTTATGATACTTGTAAGTTATCTATGTGTGGACGTAACTGCTAAAAAACCTTATTTGCCAAATCTTACCTTCGAATTTCTTACAATTAAAACATATTGTAAAAAATAATTGCGCGTAGGTTTAGTGCTAAAAGAACAGGAGCAATTAAATTACAGAAAAAGAATAGTACTACTTTACTACTGTTTGGATAAAGTTCAAAATATTGGGTTTTTATTTACAGGTTTTTTTTATCTGCACTCAATAATTAGGAAATAGAGAAGTAACAGTAGTTTTAGAAGCAACGTTTTATTTCAAAACTGGAAAATATATAAGAAGCTCTTATTTTCGGCATCGTGACGGATCAAGCGGTTGAGAAATTGAACTGACTACTTCTTTTAGAAAAGCGAATTGATTATATATGCGTAACCGTCCGATTTTGATTTAAACAGTTGAGAAATTGGGTACTTTTGAAAATTATCAAATATATCAGTCTTTATTTAAAATTATATGGCGTGTTGGGTTTAGTATTTATTGCGGCAATGCATGCTTGTTATTTGTCTGATGTACCTTCGAAAAATTATTTATTGCAAGAAGCGTACAAATATACAAATTAAGTTGTTCATGATAAATTACATTTCCTTCCTGAGGGCGTAGCCAATTAATTAAATTCAAAGAGAGGGGGGAGCTTCCACTATATTTTCATTAGCATAATCCAAGCAGATTTCGTAAATCAACAGCAATATATTTTAGCAACTTCTATAAATTAGCTTTAGCTTCTGCTTTTGGTATCATAATAGCCCAGATAGACACCATATGAAATTTGTAAATTTAACAATAATATTTTGTCTCTTATTTGAGCCATTGGGTGTTACGAGATTTCATAATTTCCCATTGACACTGACTAGCTTAAATTAAGGTCGTCTTCAAATACACAAAACAATTATTTGATGGTTGAAAACTATACCATTTTGTAACAAAAATCTCATCTGGAAGAAACCTTAATTAATGGTGTACACTCTTCAACTCAATCAGTCTTCAAAATAATCAACATTAAAAAAGAAAAATCAGAACACTAAGATTCAATTTCCATGGATTTCTTAAATTAATCTTTTCCCATGCATTTAATTGTGAACTTTTCATCCTTGGCCTTTCATGATAATAAATTTCATTTATTAATAGATAAAGTTTTGAGAAAAGTTGATCCTACTTGCAGCTAATCGGGTCACGCTGTCTAACGATGTAACTAAAATACAGGAAATTCTATAGAACATGTGGGTGTACCACATTCTCTCTCACATTATAATATTTTATTAATATAATGTTCTATAGAAGTTCTCATAAAATGCTCTCATCACATTATTTTATCTTTCTACAATCATCATGATCGCATTCACACAGTAGCATGTTATATCGCGCGTCCACATTGTGCCAAGTAAAAAATTAGCAAATTTCGATACCTCACATTTGGCCTAGTTTGTTTTTCTTTCTCAATATGCAAGATTTTCTATTACAGATCACAAAATATATTTTATACCAACATCATTAAACACGGGGCAGGTGGAATTCCAACAACACACAATGCAAGTATAAGACTATGCACCATATCGCATACATCACATAATATTCCATTGTTGCTCTATTTAAGGGAGAATTCCAGTCCTTAAACACACTCATCACTTAATCTCCTCGTCACATTCTTGAAAATAAAAATGAAGAAGCTCTTCCTAGCAACGCTTTCGCTACTGGTGATCATCAGTCTCGTGGAGAGCCTCGACTTCCACGAGGCCGAGCTGGAGACGGAGGAGCGGCTGTGGGACCTATACGAGCGGTGGCGGAGCCACCACACCGTGACGAGAAGCATAGACGACAAACACAAGCGTTACAACGTGTTTAAGGTCAATGCTCGCTACATCAACGACTTCAACAAGATGGATAAGCCCTACAAGCTCCAACTCAACAAGTTTGCCGACATGACAAACCACGAGTTTCGAAGCGTCTACGCCGGATCGAAGGTGAAGCACAATCGAATGTTCCAAGGAAACCTACGAGCGAATGGAACCTTCATATACGAGGATGTTGAGAATGTTCCAACCTCCATGGATTGGAGGAAGAAAGGCGCTGTCACCGCGGTCAAAGATCAAGGCGATTGTGGTAAGATTATTGCCGTTGAATTTGTTTTATTTTAGAACTACTGTTCGAAAGTACTGCTACTTACAGGTGCGCTGTGTTTATGAAATTGTAGGTAGCTGTTGGGCGTTTTCGACTGTGGTTGCGGTCGAGGGGATAAATTACATCAAGACGAAGAAATTACTGTCTCTGTCTGAACAAGAACTTATTGATTGCGACACTGTCCTAAACCAGGGGTGTAATGGAGGGTTAATGGAGATGGCATTTGATTTCATAGAAAGGAAGGGTGGATTAACGACAGAGAAAATCTATCCCTACACGGCTAAAGATGGGCAATGTGATCTGAAAAAGGTGAAAATTATCAATCATGTTAAATCTTTCTTCTCAAATATATTATCTTGAACATATTTTATTATAATTTTACTACAGGCGAACTCTCCGGCAGTCGCCATTGATGGACATGAAAATGTACCCGTGAACGACGAAGCTGCGCTGTTGAAAGCAGTAGCTAATCAGCCCGTATCCGTCGCAATTGAAGCTGGAGGCTCTGATTTCCAGTTTTACTCAGAGGTATGATAGAGCATGCAAATTTGATCTACCATGTCCCACCTCATCAAATAATAATAATAATAACAGAGATACCGAGATTATGATTTGTAGGCTTCGAGTTCAGGTCCGTTGATATCATACTGGGGCTGGCCCGTGGGCTAGCCTGAACCAACCTGTATTTGGATGGGCTTAGATTGCATTTTTGGTGGCCTGAAAAATCAAGCTCGTCTGTCGGCCCAAAAAAATCATGATGGCTCTAGCACTTCGACATCTCTAGTTTGATTAATAAAGGGGCATATGTCTCCACAAAAAAACATAACTAATTCCCTTCCTCTCTTTTTTTTTGCATGAAACAGGGGGTATTTACAGGTGAATGTGGCACGGACCTAAACCACGGGGTGGCAATTGTTGGGTACGGCACGACGCTCGATGGTACGAAATATTGGATAGTTAGGAACTCGTGGGGAGCCGAATGGGGTGAAAAGGGTTACGTTAGAATGGAACGTGGGATCAAGAAAAAACACGGACTATGTGGAATCGCCATGGAAGCATCTTATCCTATCAAAAAGTCGTCCAACAATCCCGGCGAGGAGAGTGATGAATCGGCGTATAAGGACGAACTCTAAGTCGAATTAATTGGATTTTGCACTTTCCATTGACTATTCTATTTTAAGATTAGGAGTTATTTTGTGATGCGACACAAATTGATCTCTAAATATTACTATCGTGTAGTTTGGAGTGTGTACTCAATGTATTGAGTTATATCTATGAATTTAATAAAAATCGTACTTTGGCACGGTTACTAACCAGATTTCATGATTGAATTTGATATCCACCTACAAACTTTACCTTTATAATATTTTGAGTTATAATTAATATCTTTGATCTGGTGGGCTTAGGGGTGAACAAAACCAGATCGAATCAAAAATCGACCGCACCGAACCGAAATTAGCAGTTCGGTTCGATTTTTTTTGTAAAACGGTGCGGTTCGGGTTTAAAATTCAAAACCGAATTTTTATTCGGTTCGGTTTCGGGTCGACCAAAAAAATTCGGTTTTAGACCCGAACCGACCGAATTATTTTATATCTATTATATAATATTATATATTATATTTATATTTCTATACACTGACTAAACTAAATGGAGAGTCGGAGACAAAAACATAAACCAATAAACCATAAATCAAATTCATTCTCTCTCTTAAAATCCCTTTCACGGTTTCATCCCCAAACCACAAACCCTAGCCCGCGTCGCTCAACACGCCGACGCCTCTCCTCTTCGGTGACTGTCACCGACGCCTCCCCGGTGAAGCAGAGTGTGTGTTGAAGAAAACTGAAGTTGTTCACGGATTCTACGGCGCATCCAGCTTGGAGAGGCTACCAGTTGAACAAGCAATAACAGCTCTGGTAAAGCATTACAAATCCATCTCTATTTCTTAAAATTGTTAGCTCTGGACATCTGGTGTTGCTTGTTCTCGTTTCTTTCCAGTTTATCAGCTACAGCCTACAGGGCTTGTGTCACATGACTCACATCTCGTGCTTTGCTTTCTCTGTTCGTTACAGTGTTTTTTTTTCAATGTATTTTTGAATGTTTGAACTCTGTGTGTTATCTTCATCCCTTGGCCCTTTTCGGTTTTCTGGCCCAACTCAAAGTAGAAGATTTAGGGGAATTTGGATTTTGGGGGAAAAGGAACAGAATCACAAAAAATAATTTGTGGAGTCAGTGGAATTATCTCTGTCAATGATTTATCTAGAAATATGGGTAGGATCTACTCAGATATTCCAGATTTGTTTTTTAAGTGCAGAATCTTAATTTAAAGTTGTTGTTAATGAATATACAAAAGTATATCTGACCTCAACATTATTCAGGAGTCTTAGATTCCTAAGCATCTAAGGTTACTTTTGAGTTTTGTCTGTAGCTTTAGATAATATAATGTTTATAACATTGCATTTTCCCCTTTTTATATAACAAATAGATATTATGTTATTAGTCTGTTATTGTCAATATACATTCATTTATAGGTTATTGTCTAATTTATTATATTGACAAAAATATAGTAAAATAATATAAATACAATATTATAGCAAACAAAAAGCATGACCGATACGGTTTGTATTTTCTCGTGTATGATAGGATTCCATACGGATCAATCTGAAAAGCTTGCTAAAGGTCATTTCACTAATTTTTCATTTTTATAATATTCTGTACTTATTATATATGTACTTAACTGTTTATAATTATATATGTTTTCTTTTGTAGCTGTGAGAAATGTCGGCACAAATGACGTCAACGAGAACACGGTGGAGACATAATATTTGTAAATCTAAATTTTGACAAACATACATAATATTCTATACTTAACTGTATATAATTATATATGTTTTCTTTTTTTTGTAGCTGTGAGAAATGTCGGCACAAGTGACGTCAACAAGAACACGGTGAAGATATGATGTCATTGATCGATTGTGATAATGCATAGAAGATGCATCTTTGTTGGATATTTGGATTTATCATTTATGTGTTGTGTAGTTGTTTTAATTTGGTGGATTTGGTAACTAGATTGTGAAGTTTATGATGAATTTGTTGTGTTACTTTGTTGGCTAAATTATGTATTTGTAATCTGATGTTGAAACAGGTAGTATTTAATATTTGTAAGCATCTGTAGACTGTATTTAATATTTGGAAGGACATGTTTAAATCGGTTTTATCCAAACTGATTTCGGTTCGGTTCCGGTTCGGTTTAGATACGTAATTCGGTTCGATTCGGTTTACTTTTTAAAAAAAATTAGGTTTTCGGGTTTTTCGGGTTCGGTTCGGTTTTGGACCGAACTGTCCGAATGCTCACCTCTAGGTGGGCTTCTATGATCTAGAGGGAGTGAGGGACTGCCCATCACTTCTATGGGGCTGAAAACCTGATTGCTAGTTGGGTATTTGAAACGTAATTCAATTGCAAAATTTTCAACATTACAAATTTGCACCCAAATGTCTAAACCAAATATTTGTATTTCAATAATCAGGATTGTCTCTTTTTTTTCAACTTTACTACTAATATTAGAATCAATTCAAATTGATTTAAGACAATCTAACGGATCACGAATCAAATATTCAAATCCAAATTCATATCTATCTAGGTGTCGATCGGTTTATTTGATTTGGCCCTTCAAACAATCTTATACAAGATTCTATCTTGAACCTATGAAGCAACTTCTTGCCACTGCATCTACTAAACATAGCCATTCACATTATGATAAAAATAAACACTTCATGATCAAAGCTTTCAAACGCCAAACGTTTGCAGCATCACACCATACTTCACAAACATCAGTCCATATTTATTCTTCACATACTATAGTTCATAAATTCTAATCAATGACGAAACAATCTCACACAAGTTTTTGTGAAACATAAATAGATGATATCTGTTGCATCAACCATAGCAACGGATGGGGTCGTTGCAGCCCTTGGCGGCCGACTGCCCGGCCCCGTTTCTTCCGCCCTTCTCCAGATACTGCTGGTGATACTCTTCGGCTCTATAAAATCTCTTGGCTGGAACTACTTCTGTCACTATCTTCCTCTTCACCTCTTTCTGCTTTGCCTCTAATGATTCTTGAGCTAATTTCGCTTGTGCTTCGTTGTAGTAGTATATCCCTGACCTATATTGTGTCCCAGCATCATTTCCCTACAACATTTGTATACAAATAGTAAGGGCGCTATTACAAGTCATATCACAAAACTGTCCAAACCTTTATCACTGTCAAGGATAGTGTTACATGTATATGATTATACATCAAGTTTATCAAATTTACATTTCCCCACTTAATTTATGAGTATGTTGAAAATATGTCTAATTCATAAAAAGGAAATTTACATTTCAATGTTGGATGATACTTAGTTGACTACATTCTAGAATCCAATCTCATATCCATCAAAACTAAACTTTAACAAGCTGGGATATTATGCATATATATATAGACTACATATTTAAAACGTATAATCTCAACTATATATTTTTACTTGGCAATACCAAAAGATCAATTTAAACAACAGAAAACGAAATTTGATGGGATATGGCCCAACCGCTCAGGCCCACTGACAGGCCCAAACGAGTTGGGCCTGACATTGGTAGCAGGCCCACGCGGTTAAGCCCAAGGCAAACCCTAATCAGCCGCTCAAACCCTAACCCCCAGAACGAGTCAGGCGCCACCCTCCACGTGGCGCACAGTAGGCGAAGAGCCCCCGGCCAATGGAGGACACGCCAGGGGAAGAGCCCCGGTCAATGGAGGGATTGGGCACGCCTTTAGGAGCCCTCAGATATATGTATAAATAGGAGTTAGATTGAAGGTAAAAGGGTTAGCAATTTCTTGAATACTAAGAGCTTTTAGCTACCTTCACTGTAACCAATAGTGAAAGTATTGAGGAATCACTCCTCCGTGGACGTAGATCTCATTAACGATCGAACCACGTAAAAGTCTTGGTGTTCTTTACTACTTTACATAAATCTCGCATATCCACTTATATTAGATTTATCAAAATTCAACATAAAAATTGACAACCAAATCAGCCAAAACAAAAATATTAAAATAAAAATTAGAAATCTGGTGAAATAATGAAAATACCTGACGATTAAGAGTGGTGGGATCATGTTTTCCCCAGAAGACATCAAGCAAAGTTGTATACGGGCAAACATTCGGGTCAAAATGGATCCGAACCACCTCGGCGTGATTGGTGGATCCGGTGCAAATCAGTCTGTAACTCGGATCGTGAACGTGGCCCTGCGAGTAGCCCACTTCAGTCTTGACGACGCCCTCCACTCTCTGAAAGGTCAATTCTAGCCCCCAGAAGCAACCGGCGGCGAATTGGGCCAGCTCCAGACCGGGATCCACTGGGGAGTCCGTATCCGGATCGAGCGCCCGGTTGCTCGACTCTTTGGACGCCATTGCTGATGGATGGTTGTGAGAGCTTGAATTTTGTGGTCCTTTTCAAGAATTTTGGAGTTGACCGATCAGTTTTAAATTTATATAAAGGGATAATGTTTGTTTGTGGCCTCAACTTTGAGAGCTTTTCAATCTATGGCCTCAACTTTTAATTTTTACATAAATATCCTCAATTTTTATAAATACACTAACTTATACCGAAATTATTTTTCGATGTCGAATCGCCGATAAGGACGGTGACTTATTGAGGTGGCATTTTTTTTTATCCACCTCGATCAAACAACGTCATTTATAATAGGGGAATAATACCATCTGAAAATTAACTTAAAAAAATTAAACTAAAAGCTTGAGCCCTAAAGGGGGGACCATGTATTTCGATCAAATCTGTACAGAGCTAGGTAGAAAAAGATTAAACAAATCGATTCAAAAGAAAGAAGATACAGAACAATCTTGGAAATTCAGATGGCCATCCCCTTTTCACTTGTTGCAGCAGAGCACAACAATATACTCTCGCCATTTCTCACTGCCTCTTTCTCCCCACCACACTTCCTCCTGACAACACCCAAGACAAAAATCAGATACATATATTATTTTCATCAACCAAAATCTGCCCTAGAATTAATGAACTCACCTGATTTCCCTTTCGTCGATGATTTGAAGAAACTCAGACGCTTCTTCGTTACCGATTCACCCTAATCAATAACACACAATTCAGCCACGAGAGAGAGAGAGGGGAGGAGGAAGGGAGGAGGAGAGAGAGTACCTCAAAATGCGCGGCGGAATCATCAGAACGAGGTACATTGTCCTATGATTCAACAACAATACCATAAACAACCAGAAACAGCAAACGCATCTCGATCTTATTTTCAAATTTGACATCAATTAGGTTAATTTCAATACCTGCGAGAAATGGAAGATTGAAGAGCTAGCTGTGTCGCCGAGGCACGATCCCCGCTCGGCTCTTTTCTCGCACGCCTCGCTTTCGTGTTTCTTTTCTTCTTATCTTCGATTGCGAGGCGGAGTGAGGCGGCGGCCCCGACGACGATCCGACACCATCGACTGATCCTCGCCGTCGAGATGTCTTTCTCTTGGTATTTGGTGTAGAACTCTCTGCTATATGCATCCGAATTGGAGATTTGATCGAAATACATGGTCCACCCTTTAGGGCTCAAGCTTTTAGTTTAATTTTTTTAAGTTAATTTCCAGATGGTATTATTCTCCTATTATAAATGACGTTGTTTGATCGAGGTGGATAAAAATGCCATCTCAATAAGTCACCGTCCTTATCAGCATTCAGACACCGGAAAATAAGCTCGGCTATAAGTTAGTGTATTTATAAAAGTTGAGAATATTTATGTAAAAATTAAAAGTTGAGGCTATAGATTGAAAAGCTCTCAAAGTTGAGGCTACAAACTAACATTAACCCTTATATAAATCAGCAAATCTTGTGGTTCCTTTATTTAGTTGTATATCAAGTGGGAGAATTTTGGATTTGGTCGTATTTTATGGTCAGGTGCCTGGTACAGAGATTTCTAATTATGCTTATATATATATATATATATATAGGTTGGTTATGGTGAAAAGTTCCTTAATATACGAAAATAAGAATAAGTAGACATCTTTCATATTTTGTAGACAATCAGATTTATTATATTGCACATGTTAGTTTAGCACATATTTCATCAATTCAGAAGACATATGTTAAATATATTGTTTAAGACATCTTTCATTCAGAAGACAAGAAGAGTTATAGTGTTGCACAATAATCCAGTATAGCACGAAACACAAAACTCAGAAGACACCAAAATTAAATCTCAACCATTGATATAAGAAATCAAAGTAGGATTCATTCCTATTTCCTACCAAATTATTCATTCTCACCGATCCATCTCCTATATATATATATATATATATATATATATATATAATATGATTATTGAATATGTAATTTTGGCCCCACGGTAATAAATACAAATAGGCCAAAAGATTCACCTTTGAAAAAAAAAAGCTCGTGTACAACTCATTGATGTAAATGTGGCCAATAGGGTATAATACGCCAAATTAAGTAATAACTTGGATCCCAAATCATTGATCACATGGATCTCTTTTGTTCTTCATGCTTAATTCCCTGAGTAACTATTAAGTTAGATCCCAAATCAAATTTGAGTTGTGTCCTTGAAATAAGACAACATGTGCAAGTTTATTGCAAATCAATTTTGTTGTTTTTCAGTCCCTAAATGGTGGGGAGATAGATTTACTCCATGTAATTTTATCATGTACACAAAACACCAACTTATCATGAAATAAACCCTAGTCAAAGATTTGCTTTTCTAGTATAAAATGAAACTTCAATCTCTGTGAGCTCGCAAAAGGAATTTGAATCATGTTAATTAACTTGCATTTGATAGCTACATACATTAATTCATGCTTGCAGTAAGTATCCCATATGGCAATAATAGGTCAAGTCATGTATCGTACATTATGAAAAAAATAAGTCATTATATGTCACAAACTGGAAAAACATTATCTAGTTAGAATCTAATTTCAAATTCTAGAAACAGATGTTTTTGTGATTTTAGAAGTATACTATAGTTACCCCCGGTGTGATGTAAGGTAATATTTATAATTAAATAAAATATGAAAAATATCATAACCAAAATTAGAAAAATAAACAAAAATATCTGAATATGGAGGTATGATATAGTGAAGGACTTTTTCATGGTTATCTATTCCACATGTACACAATAATCAATTAATTTAATTTAAATTATAAAACACAACAATAAGCATAGTTTTTTCCCCCTTTTTCTTTAGAGGAGGACCAATAATAGTTTTCTATTTCCCAGTGACTCGAATCTCCCATCTATTAATTGGAGTAGCACTTACCAACCAAGTCACACTCCATTGTCACAATAATAAGTCTAGTTATATCATATGTGATTTCCTATATCATGACAATTTGCAGATGTGATTCTTATATGACTATTTTAAAATATACCTAAACATCAATAAAATTAACAGCAATTTTTATTTCTTTAAAAGTATGCATTTATATAAAGCAATAAAAATATTTATATAAATAGTATAGATTATTATAATTAATTATTAACATTCAAAATACGAAAACATAAAAAAGAAAAATTAAAGAAACTCTAATTCGAATCAGGCAAAGGAAAGAAAATCAAAGAAAATAAACTTTTAAAAAGATTAGAAATTAATTATAAAGCCAACCTCAAATTTTAGATGATAAATGACTTTCTCATTTCAAATTCACATGTTATATTCATATACCAAATTAAAGCTTTTGTCATGATCTTCAATTAAATATGCATACTGAATATTTTATCATCGATAAATTACACAATTCTTTAAAATAAAGAAATAAGATAAGAAAAAAAAATCATCAAAGTTTATCCCTCCCACGTCCAAGCAGGATGATAAAAAATAGAGGATAGCCAATCTTCTTAATCTAAAATAATGAACTAACATTTAACTAAATTTGCAAAATTGCCACCCAGATCAGTTTGCAATTGATTTTCAATTTGAAACTCCCTTTTTAATTATAGAATAGATTTGGACATATCATTCAAATGCTCAAAATTTGGAAGCATTTAAAATTCCATACAATTCGGTGGTGACTGTATTCCTGCAAGATCATTCACAGAGAACAAAAAGAAAGCCAACTCTTATATAAGAGTTAACATTCTCCAGCATATGCAGCTCCTACACCAGCAAACATCCTACTCTGTTTCTGATGATTCAGTCGACCACACGACTATGATAAAACCTCATACCTGGAGGAGCTTCTAACACGCGTGTATGAATGGTTCAAGAAGAAGAAACAGTAGCAGACAACATGAGCTTGATCCGACAACATAGGTAGGGATGAGTTAACAGGGCTAAGGGTCCATCTCATCTTGCAGTAAAATCTCGTATATATCAGTCCTCAGATTGAGTTCCTTTTCTCGCATGACTTCTTGAAGATCTGACAGCTCTTTCACAGACAACACCGAATTCAGTTTGAGAAAGCCATCGAGCCACAGCTTTTTTGACCTGCAAGTTGGAAAGAGAGGTCATGCATCGATAGTGGGGAACTCTTAAAAGCCTTTGAAGGTATAGTAAAACAATCTAATTTGTCTCTATAGTAAGGGCCAAGGGGACTGATAAAAAGTTTATAATTCTTATTGTTTCAAGAGAGTTTGGAGTGTAGTTCCTCTTTCCAATTTCAATATTGGCAGTCATATCCAAAGGTCAACTTATTCACCTAGCTGCGCACAACATTCAAAACCAAGTATTCTTACTATGTCAAAGAAGTCATACCAGGGACATGCATGTATTGCACGAAAGAACACCCTTTAGCTCCAGATATATTGCATGCTACATTCCTCTCAGATTCGATGAAACAACGCCAGAGAATCACTGTATTGTGCAATTTGTCATCCTCCAATGCCCTTTCAAAAAGTCCGCGTATTCTATGCTCGGAGCCCCGGTACTCATCTCAAATGCCAATGCGTAGAGCCATGTAATGACAGATGGGTTCCTGATATTCAATCAATTAGCTAATTAGCTCCTTGCCAAGAAATAATGAACTAGAAAAATAAGAATGTTAGCACATCATGAGAAAGTGCTATACTTTCGGCAATGATCATCAAAAGTCCACCGCAATTTATTGGGAGAAGTGTAGAGATGGCTGGTTTCCACTAAAGCAGAGTGAAGATGCGGATTAAACGGATATAACTGCAACCCTTTCACAATAGATTCCCATACTCCTGAAAGCTTGAGTTTCATGTGATTTTTATCAAGCATCCTCACATAATAGGTAAACAAGAATTCAAGTTGCCGGCTATTCCTCCTCCTCTCTGCAGTAAGAAAAATAATTGTAATGATAAACACCATATGCATAAAGATACAAACAAACTTGAAAAACCAACAGATATTGGCATTGAGCTTGAAGCAAAAAAGATCAAAGTATCTGAGAAAATATTTGGCTTCCCTAGTATCATGTGCCCTTAGCAAAAGAAAGTGATCAAGGAAAAGTTTTGGATGGGTAGGAGTTCGAGGAATTTCTAGTGAAACAGTGCATCAGGCAAAAAAGAAGTCCAAATTTAAGGTTCATTACATATAAATTTAGAAAAACCATATTCACCTGGAAGCACCATAGTAAAAGAGTTTTCCAGAATTTCCAACGCATAGGACCATCCAGAAGTCAACTCTTCAAACAAAGCTGCTGAACAGATAAAAGCAGCAGAATTATCATCTATGACACCGTGTGCCCATGTTGAACTCAACATTCTTATACGATCTTTGAACCCCTGGCGGGTTCTAAGTTGTTGGACACTTGACAGTTGTCCTTTATAAGGAGTATAACTTGCTCCACTGCCTAGGCAAGATAAGATATGTATTGCACGGGATGAGGCGTCAGAACTTTCAGAAGAATCATTTGCAAGCTCAACTTCTGCATACCAGAAGTACAACAGATATGCATTTGACCGAGCTTCCTGCTTGACCATTAAAAGTACACACACATTAAGTTTCAGCTTTACATCGATGCAAAATGAGGAACTGACTCATGGAGAGCTTCTATTAAGATTGAAAATTCACTGTAGCAACAAGCCAAACATAAACTATGAAGAACTTTTTTTTAAGCTTTAGCCAAGGAAAAGAGAGATGCTGGCATGAGAAACAAGTCACAGGATAACTGAAGATGTTGGTAAAATCATGGTAAGGGAAAAGACAACAAAAATCCAGAGCTAGTTCAGCTATAGCCTCAAACTCAATATAATAACAAATTTATTCGTCAGAAAAAAAAAATGCAAAATGTCCAGACCATGATACAATATGATGAGTCTTGGCCAAAATGTTACAAAAATAACCACAGTGACTTTAACTTTTACTGAACTACTGTAGAGCTTGTCATATTAAGAAATGATACATACCAGTGGAAGCCCCTCAACAGATGATAGGGCCATGTCAAAAACCTTCCTGGAATGATCAATATTCCCATATAATGCTTCTCTTCTAGCATAAACTCCACATAGCAATACATCCTATATCAGTGAGGCGCATAAAAGTTATAAAGCATCAATACCACTTTCAGGCCAGTTTTGAGTTGAGTTTGACAGAAGATAAAAGAGACAATGGTCTGATCAAGTGTAAATCTGAAAAGAATCTTTGGATCTTCTTTAGAAGGTGTGAGTGCATGGTGAATCCTCTCATTTAAGGACATGTAGATCATATGCTTACCCTGCAATGGATCTCTCAAGTAAACAATATTCTCTCTGATAAGCATCTAAAACGACTGAGCAGTATGTCTACTTGAGATTAACATTGAGTGGGGTTGAGCATAATATCTCATCAAGCATTTCACTGATTAGTATTGGAAAATGATTTGCAGTTCTTGTGAACTCAAGGGCAACTTACAAATATAAAACACATACCTGCCTATTATTTTTCAGTAACGTCTTGGCCAGAGCTCGACATGGTGTCACAGAATAACTTGTTGAATTCATCCTTGTGTTTGATAACCTCAGCAACAAGAGCAGCTTCCTCCAAGATGTAGTTTGTGGAAACACTTTCAAACAAAGTAAGATAGCATTTCGGAGAAATTTCATCATATTACTCCTCATATTCGAGTCATCTGAACTATTTAAAAGTAGCTCCAAGCTAAAACTTCTTAGATTGGTCGATTTCCTCACCAGAACATCGTGCACTTTTCCAAATCCTCTAGAAGAGAATAAGGAGGACTTTCTAAACTAAGTGTCTTTGCAACCCAACTTGAACTGTTTGTGCAAGTCCTGTGAACATGTATGGTGGGTCAGGGAACAAAAGAAACAGCAGTACATATCATAATAGATATCATAATTGCCAATAATACCTACCACTGAGCTATCCTTCCTTCAAAGAAATCTATAAACTGGGATACAAGAGAAAATTGGGCTTCCTCAGACTCGAGTGAGAACAGGTAATCACTCACATCTTCATACATTATTATGCTCAAAATTTGTTGATCGTCTTCTGCTTCAGCAGTGGCATCATCATGAGAAACCTGATCTGTTTAGCCAAATTAGCAAAGTCATTTTCACCACAAAATTGTAGATGCACTCAACATATATGGTACTGAAACTACATGGAAATAAACTGCAGTAAGGGGGTGGGGGGATAGAACAATCTCTAATGGAACTGGGACGCAAGGACATTGTGACATGCATTATAGGGTCTGTTATCATATGAATTCACAGTTCAGTCAAACTAATCCTTCAGCTCCATCATCTCATTTGGGTCAATTACAACTCATGTTTTCAGTTTGATTAACCACAAGTATGATTGATGGAGAGAGTCGAGAGACACAACACATGGATGGAGACAAACCAGAATTTGCACGAAGAGGCATCCAATGATCGAAATCTCTTGTCATTTCCGCCTTCGACCACTTGGTCCATGTTTCTGTATCTTTGATCTTTATATCAGCTTCAACAGCAGCATCAATACCAAGTGCTTTAAGCAGAGATTCAACGTCATCCTTCTCATCAACATCATTTGAGTCCGATTCATCATTTACTTCCTCACCAACCACCAGTCTCTCAGTAGCAATTCCTGGCATTTCAATTTCCTTGGTCTCGGATGATGGGTCAAACCAACCTGTCCAACCACCTTCCTCAACTGCATCTGAGGACTCCTCACTGATAAGCCTCTGCCTCTGTTCTTCCTCCTTCTCTATCCAAGTTAACCATCCAAAGGCTCCATCTTCCCAATTCTGGCACCATTACTACTCCAGAAGTGCTGAAACAGTCTTTGCTTACTTTGTTCCGAGAGAACAAGTGGAGAAAACAAACTATACTCAAGCTCCGCCTGAAATAAAGCAGTTGCCAATTCTTGGTAACCTGCCTGCCACTCAAGGCGGCAAAGACCAATGAAAACATCAACCAGACCAAGCTCCAGTTGAACAATAGCCGGATCAATTGTTGTTGCACTGTCAGATGGGTGAGCCTGCATTGAGCATGAGCAGTATGGACAATATTTCAGAAATTCCTTAATCTAATGCAACATGACTACAAAAAGAAAGAAACATAAGCTTTGGAAAGTATTTCATGCTCAAATTTAATGGACGTGTATGCAAAATAACTAAAGACATGCAAGGTCTAGCTTTTGCTTAGAATTGAGAAATACACATACCTAAAAATTATAAATAATTAGAGCTGAACATCTTAAGACCATGCTCGAATGAAAAGAGACAGCACACTGTATCAATTTTCAAACAGAAACAAGACTAAACTTTCTCTAGTATTCAATCTATGATCTTCTTATGTCATGTGTTCTCGAGTAATTCTGTTTTAAGTGTATTAATACACGCAAATGGAAAAAAAAAAGTATGGATCTATAAAGTGAGAACCTGCCTATGCTGCTTTATGCAAGCACCAGCCAAGGCTTGGATAGCATTCGCATACATTCTCCTTATCTCAGAAACCTTGAATTTGGAAAATTCACCCTGGAGAACCCGCAAAAACTCTATCCACAGCTTGCAACTTCCAGAATAGGATGTAAGTATCTTCTCCCATCTCTTAATCAGCACATCAGTGCTATCTCTGCTCTGATAAGCTTTCAAAAGAGAAATAAGTAAATCTTCACTATCTGGGTTAATCTCAGTTGCTTTCTCCAGAATACTGATTTTCTTCTCAAGGATCTGTAGACGAGCACCTCTGCGAGACTGCTTACTTGCCACCTTGTCTTGAAACTCCGCAAATGACAACCATAGACTCTCATCCTGAGGATGTTCCCTTGTCATCTTATTGAACTCCTTTGTTTTCCGCAAGACCTCATCTTCCCAGGACTCTACAACTACTTCAGCACTTGATACCAGTCCACTATCAGAAACGTCATCAACTAAGGGGATATAATCAGCAACCCAGCTCTTTACATGGTTTCTAGGAGCAAGAACTCGCATTCGTTTCAATTCTTTATGACACTCGATAGCAGCATATTTTGCCGACCAATAGCGCCCCCCTGACCTAAGTTTAGTATCTAACGCATCAACATCATTATCCCCCTCCAGATGACGAACTCTTTTATTCCACAGGAAAAAGCTCTGTTCAGAAAGTTTCTTAGAATTGTAAAGCTTGTAACGAGCAACATCCATTCTGCATTTCATCATCACACACTTATAGTTAGTCCAGGAATGGAAACAGTTCCATTTTCCATAAGGACCTTTATCCACACAGAAATGGATATTGTTGCTATTGGTCCCTTTTCAAAGAAAGATCATGAACTCTAATAAAATTATCTCAAAGAATTTTGCGAGTAACAAAATTGTACAAATTCAAGTACTACAGCACCATACTACAGGAAGAAAATGATCAAGTGCGTCACTTAGAAAACATATTTTTATATTACAGAGACATCGAGTACAAGCTACAGCCAATAACGATAAATCAAGTTAACCCCCCAAAAGAAAAATAAATAAATAAATACAATCAAACACTAGAAATGCACAAATTCAAGCGAAAAAAGAGCTCATTTTTAACCTGTAGATGCTACCAAAGGCTAAATTATCGCGATCTCCACGGGAATCAAAGTAGTACTCTTTCTCATTAGCAGTAGGAGAAGACGCCCATTTCTCAACACCCGGTTTCCTAGAAGTAGAGGTGAGTGTTGCGGCATAGCTAAACGATGTACGCGAACCGCTCGACTCCTCCTTTCTCCTTTTCTTCTTCTTTTTACTCTTCCTCCTACGCTCTTCGTCGGAAGAAGCGCTAGCCTCCGATGGAACCATCTCGTACTGCGGCATCCGTTTCCTGGCATTAATATCTTCCTCTTTGTCTTCTTCTTCCTCCGGTTCCTCATCGTAGGTGAGGTTGTATTTGGTAACGGCGTCGTTTATGACGGAGAGGTCGGTGTTGAAGCTGGAATTCTGCAGCCATTGCGCCGTGGCGTTGCCGCTGCTATCAGAGGCGGAGGGGAGGGCGGGTTCGCAGCCAAAAGCGGCGAAGAGCGACGTCGTTTTGGCAGTTTGTTCATCTTCCGCCATATGCAGCAGAGCTTGTGTAGAATTTTTAGTTACTATTTAATTTGGGGACATATATATAGTTTATATGGTATTACAAATTGGCCCCATCGTAAAACAAATGTTTTGAATTCGACCCCTTAGTTTGTAGAAAATTAGGAATTTAGTTGCAGAAGTTGACATTTTAATGCTTCTATTTATTGGATAAATAAATAAAATTACTCAATTTGTTTGAAATTTTTGAAGCCAATATAATCCAACAAAAAGTATATATATTAGCAAAATTACAATAAATTCGGAATTATTCAAATTGAAAATGATTTCTCTTAGTTCATATTATTCCATAAATCAAACGCTTCCAAACATTTTGTGAAACAAGCATGGACAAGTTTCAACTTTGAAACAAAAAGATTCTTAACATAAAATATTGATAATGGTAACTTAAAACAATATATTATACTCACTTTATCAAAAATATTTCGAATCATAAAAAATATTTATTTAAATTAACAACAATCTATTCTACATAAAAAATAGGGAAATATATACAAGTACACACTTTTGTAAAAGTGTGTACAGAGTATACCCATTTTCGAAAGTTAATACACTACATACTCATTTGTTTTTTTTAATATATATCTCTTGAATTCTTCGCTTGGTCTTCTGTGTGAAATGACATTCCACTGACTGAGTAACATTAATATTTTTGACTCTCACGACATGTGAATCAATAAATGATTACGAAATTATTTTGTTAAATTACTTTATAGTTATAGAGCAAAAGTGTGAGAAAATATGAAAAAATAATAATTAAATCATTGAATGATGTTTTAAAAAATATATATAAATGAATCAGAAATTTAATTATTTACATAAAAATCGCTGATTCCGGTCGGTAATTTCATGTTTCCGGTCGACCGGAAACATGAAATTACCGATCGGAATCAACATTTTTATGTGAAAATATGAAAAAAAAAAAATTAAATCATTGAATGATGTTTAAAAAAAAAACATAAATGAATCAAAAATTTAATTATTCACATATTATCACTCATTCCTTCGAAAATACTGAGCAAAATATGGTTTCGCCCTAATTATTAGAAAATTGAATTAATAACTAATTATTAGAAAATTCAAATAATACAAACGCGCGTAATATAAAGTGAAAATTCTGGAAATTGAAAATTCAAATAATACAAATCAAAATATAAATTGAAATTGAATTAATTTCATATCTCCGGTCGAGAAGGCTTCTCTCCGCCGAGAGAGAAGTCTTCTCGACCAGGAGGCAGTTTGTCGTGGGAGATATGAAATTAATTCAATTTCAAGATATAACACGTTGTTTTACGTCGACAACGCCTCTCGGTGGAGGAAGGCTTCTCCGCCGAGCGGAGAGAAGCCTTCCTCATCAAGACAGGTTGTCGACCGAGATAGGAAATTAATTCAATTTCAAGATATAACGCGTTGTTTCCGGTCGAAATTCGTTGAACTTCATTTTTCGCGACCGGAGATACATTCTCGATGAGAATTTCAATTTTTTGGTGCAAGAAAATTTACCGACGAGCTCCGAGGAAACAACAAGTAACATGTATGTATTGAACAAAAATACAGATTTTTGGCCTGAAAATGCGAGAATTACCTCCGGATTTCCGGTTGTTCTTCACGAGAATGGGAGGAAATGGAAATTCTGCAATATCTCTCTTCTTATCTTTAGAAATTCACGGGAATGGGAATGGAAATTGCAAGAATGGTGTTTCGAAATTTTTTAAAACTCAGTATAAAGAAAGAAAGTCAGAAGGGAGCAAAAATAGTCTAAAAGAAAACTGAAATCTACAAAAATCGATTGAGTGTAGTAAATTTTGTTAATGAAGTCAGAAGAATCTCTGAATTTGCACAGAAAAAAAGAATCAGATTCTTTCTCTCTCACGTCACTTTACAGAAGATATATTAATTTAATGAATTGGGTATAAGGTGTAGTAAATTTTGTTAATGGATATGAGTGATATATAATTTCACAAAGATGGGTATATAAGTTTGCCCCCCTAAAAAATATCTAGAGTCTATTTTCTGACCCAAAATCCTAAAGTGGGTGGTCGGATGTCACTCAGTAATTTTAATTATTATTTTTTAAAATGACCTTGTGCTCTAATAATTTTAAAGATCCACTTTGTAAATTAAAAGAAACTGCTGCAAACGATCGTGGCCTGCAACTCTTCCATGGTGCAATTGATTTTCGTCGTTGGAATGCAACGCCGCTCGGTAGGAGCAGCCCGTTTCGCCGACGAAGTCCTCCCTGAACGAGCTCAGCCCTCCTTCGTTCACACTCTCTGTCTTGAGAAGCTCCTTCAAATTGCTCTCTCTCTCTCTTTCTCTCCAGATTGCCCCTAGTAAGTTCTAGTCGCCCTACTTTAAGATGGATTTTTCTTCAACGCTTTAATCTTTCCTGTTCTAATTCGTGATTGTTGAGCTCTTAAGATGATGCATTTGGTTTTAACTTCGTTGAATTATAATTATTGTATATGCTAAGACTCATATAGAAATTAATTTTGTATATTTATTGTTATAAAAACATTACTTACAAAGGAAATATTATGAGATTTTAGGATGGAAGTTGGAACATTAAATATTGTTCCCTCTTAAAAAATAAGTATATTCTATCGTTCATAGAACACTCTCATTATCGTTACAACTATAGAGTATTGCTAATATCATAGATTATAATACGAAAGCCAATAAACTTCACTGCCAAAAATAATATTAATGTTAACTAACATGTGCAAACATTTTAGTGTTAAGCTTTGTTAGAATCTATTAATATATAATTCTATTACATATTGAAGATATCATATTCATCTACAATCCTATGTGATATTTTTACAATTTTTCATTCTTATTTTTCTAAATATCACAAATTTTCTTATATAACTACTTATCATTTGATATGTTGATTGATTGTATGTTAATATTAAATGTGGTATTATAAATGCTAATCTATCTTTATTACTTTTATTTAATTCAATTTATAATCTTACATAAAATGACTATCAATATTCTTTAATTTCAATTTGATTTAAAATCAATATATTGTAATTATGATGTAATGTATCCTATCAAATTTTTCCTTTATTTTTTTCTTCGAAAAATATGATATATTTTAAGTGTAATATTTACTTTTGTAAGTAAACTTTGTGATATTAATATTTAAACTATATAAGTTCATTAAGAAACATTCCTTCACATTTTGATAGATCGAGTTATATTTAGCGAATATTGATTTAGCATGCAAACAATCAATCAATTAATAAACCATGGTATCGACATGTTGTAATAATTTTGATATTATGATTGTTAAATTGTATTAATTTCCATTTACTAATAATAAATATATATTTATTTTTTATTTTTATGTCATAATTGTTATTTTCTAACAATTTGTTAAGTGTATAAGAAATATTAATCCATAATATATGTGCATTTATATAAATCTTATGAAAATAATTTTAAAGTATATTCTCAAACTTTAAAATATACATAATGATTTAAATATAATAACCAACTAAAACAATGTTATACATAATGCATCAATACCAATTAATTTTAATACTTAAACATTCATAAATTATAAGCTATATCCATTAGTATATAATATATTTTAATAAATGACAAAACTCAATTTTCGCCATATTATATGAATGATACACTAGAAGAGTTTGAAATAAATAATTTATTCTATTTAAAAAAACTCATTTTATGTTATTATTTAAAGGTTAAATTTGATATAACTTTAAATTATTATTATGTAAATTGTATTGTACCTATTATATTTACCATAAAATCTACTAACATTATCAATCACACGAAGACAATTATAATTTTTTATATGATCTTACAATTATTTGTTTGAAAATTGCATGCATATTCTTAAGCTTATCATATTGTTTGTTATTAATTATGGACTTAAAAATATAGATTCTTTATATATATATATATATATATATATATATATATATATATATAAGGAATGAATCACGTAAGAATGCAAATATTGGTAAGAATAAGAATGCAACATTGAACGATATAAAGTTGTTGTACTAAATATATAAATTTGTTGCACCAAATTCAACATATAAAGTGTAGCACTGAATATAAAGTTGTTGTACTGAATTTGGTATAACAAATATATATATATAGAGAGAGAGAGAGAGAAAGAGAAAGAGAGAGTTAAGTCCAAATAAGAACCATTTTAGCGTGAAACTAAGAACCATAAAATTTCGTTATAAAAAAAAATGAATTCCCTATAAATGTTGATGCATCTGCTAGGAGAGTTACCGAATCCAAAACTTTAATATTTTTCACCCGGGTTTGATTCTCATGATGGTCGAAAAATCTATTTTTTGATTCAATAATTTTTCCGATGGATTCATTAACTTTCACAGTGAATTCATATATATATATATATATATATAGGATTTGATTCAAATAAAAACACATTCAAAAATAAGAAATGAGAACAATTTTTGAAGATGTGTGCTTGTGATTAAATCAATTAGGCTATAATGGTAATTATAGAATATTACGAAAATAATTGTCCCTTAATTATAAGGATTGTGATAACTTAATCTTGAACCATTGATTAATAGTAAATGTATGATGAATATGAATTCTTATTTTAAGGGGTTTGTATTATAACTCATCCCTATTTATATATATAATAATGTCTGTAAGTGTAAAAAATAAAAATATATCATATTCATATATATATATATATATATATATATATATATCTCATAGCAATTGTCCAGATTAAAGGTAATATGTTAAATGATTTTATAATTTTTTAATAAATTGAATAAGGATAAATTAGGTATAAAAATTTTATTTTCTCTGTGACTACAGACGTAATCTCATCCCTTCCCAATAATCTCACCAATTACTGAAAAGTAAGAATTTTTTAATCTGCTCAATATAATATTGCACAAACTAGCCGTTCTATAACACATATTCCATAAATATGCGACACACATTACACATCATGTAACACAATGAATTGTTGCACCACCTAAACTTTCTGCAACAAATATATAACACAAATACTGTACATATTTAATAAATATATACAACACATTACACATCACGCAACATAATTTATTGTTGTACGATAAATACTATGAATGTATTCTGCTAGTGTAACAAAAAAAAATTAATCTTATCTAAAATAATTTATCTAAACTCATATTGGATATAAATTTTGCACATAAGGTTTAACAAAATTTAATTTACAGCACATGTTCGTAGCTCAATTGTATGTGAATATAGTATTTTAATGACTTATTTTATAGCACTTTATCATTAAGTGTAGCATATATATGACAATGTGTAGCAATCTTGTACACTGTGTAGCACATATTCATTAATAATATTGCATAAAACACAATGTCGTATTGCATATAAATTATTTTGAAAAGTTGCATAAATTTCAATCGACAAAAATCAAATTGACTAGCAATAATTTATGAAATTTTAATATAGTGCAAAATGAATAAACTGAATATGCTTCGAAAATATTCCAACAGTGAAATAAGTGAAAAGCACATATGAATTAATATATGAATTTTTATACATGCATTTTCCATGGATTATGTAGCATAAATAATAAATTAATTTAAAGAGATTAAGTATTAAAACTGAAATAATCTATCTAAAACAATAATTTAAAAGATATATTACATGGAATCCCTAAAAAAGAATATAATCGTGTGTTTCCTCAAATTAAGGAAAAATCGTTTTTAATAAAAATGAAAATACTAATATAACATTTACAAAAATTCATCGAATTATAATATAGCACATATAGATTTGTAGCACAACTAAGTTAATATTATTCATTGATTTATTAAAATCAATGACTTAGATTTATTTTTATTTTTACAAAAAATTATTCCTACATGTTCCATTATATATATATATATATATATATATATATATATATCAAAAAAATTTAGGGATTTCTTGTAATCTACTCCTTTCGTCCCACCCAAGATTATCTGTTTTCTTTTTTTGGGTCTTCCCACTCAAGATTGTTTGTTTCTTTTTTAAAAAATAATTATCTCTTCAAAAGTTGTGGGATCTACCTATTTTTATCAATTTAATCACTTTATACTCTTCTCCTAAATAATCGTCTTGAAGAAATTGACCGCCTTGGATGGGACGGAGAAGTATCTTTTAACTTATATTTTAGATAGATTATTTTATTTTCAATACTTAATCTCTGTAAATTAATTTGTTATTCAATCTACATAATCCATGAAAAACGCAGGTATAAAAATTCATGTATTAATTCATACGTGTTTTTCACTTATTGCACTGGTAGAATATTTTTTTAGTATATTTAGTTTATTTATTTTACATATATATTAAATCTCGTAAATAATTTCCAGTTAATTTGATTTTTTGTGAGTTAAAATTTATGCAACACTTCAGAAACAATTTATATGCAATATAACATTATGTTTTGTGCAATACTTTTAGTGAATATGTGCTACATAGTATACTATATATAACAAGATTGCTATATATTGTCATATATATGATGCATTTAATGATTAAAGTGCTATAGAATAAATCATTAAAATACATATATCCACTTACAATTGAACAACAAATTGAAATTACATGTGCTACTACATATATCAAAATTTTGTTCAATCTTATGTGAAAAATTTATATCCAACATGAGTTTAGATAGATTATATCTTTTTGTTGTACATGTAGAATATATTCGTAACATTTGTCGTACAACAATAAATTATGTTGCGTTATGTGTAATATGTATCACATATTTATTAAGTATGTGTATTGTTGGTATTATACATGTGCTACAGAAAATTGTAGATAGTGCAATAATTAATTGTGTTACATGATGTATAATGTGTATCACATATTTATGAAATATATGATATAGAACGGCTAGTTTGTGTAACATTATATTGAACAGATTATAAATCTCTATTTTTTCGATAATTGCCAAATTATCGGGAAGTGCAAAATTTACGTCTGGAGTGGCAGATAATATAATTTTTTTATGAGTGATGCTATTCGGCCATAATGTGGTCGGTCATAATCAACTTTATTAAATGAAAAAACCATTTATTTAATTTTTGATCTATTAAAAAATTGGTTTTACATTAAAACTATCTTATGGAATTACAATTTTGCACCTATCGAATGAAAAATTTTAATTTAATAATTTAATATTTTTCAGAATATGTGGAAAAATGGTGTGTGGCCAGCCATAATGTGGCCGCATAGCTTTATTGTTTTTTTATATCTATTTTACCCTTATTCGAATTTATTTAAAAAAATTCTAAAATCATTTAATATATTACCTTTAATCTGAATCATTGATATGAGATAGATGTATGGATCTGATATAATCTTATTTATTATACATACAGACATTCTCATCGGATAACTGATATATATATATATATATATATATATATATATATATATAGGGGATGGTTCCTATGAAAATGAAAATAAGTGTAGGAAATATGAATAAATATGTAAATCTAACATATATTTCATAGTTATGTAGCACAATCAGAATTACTATGTTGCACATGTTAGTTTAACACATATTTATGACGATATATGTATTTTAATAATATGTATTTTATTATATGTATTTTAATGATTTATTATATAGCACTTTAATCATATATTAATCATATATTAAAATGCACTTATTCTGAAGCTGTTAATTTTTATAAATATAAATTATTACAATATAAATTAGTTCTGAAGCTCTTCGTACCACATATGCTAAATATATTAGTTTAGCACATATTTCATTACAGCGTAACACATGAAGGGTTCTAGTGCTGTACAATAATCCGCATAGCACACAAAACATAAAATTGTAGCACAACCGAAATTAAATCTCAACCATTGATCCAGCGAATCAAAGATCCAGATTCATTCTCATTTCCTACCAAATTATCATTTTCTACATGATCCATCTCATATATATATATATATATATATATATATATAATATCAATTATTTTAATAGTTTGTATTTATAAATTCAAATATATATGAGTAATTACGGATATCACCCTATGAGTTTGAGACGAGAAGGGTAGCCGTTTTAATAGGGGTGAGCATTTGGATTTCGGTTCGAATTTTTGCCTAATCTGAACCGATCCGAAAATCCGAATTTTGAGAGAGAGAATCTGAACCGAATATCCGAAAATCCGAAAATACGAATTTTTTATAAAAAAAATTCGAAGCGAACCTAAAAATCAAAATTATCAAAAAATCGAAAATCTGAAACCAATTTTTGTTAATTTTTATATATATTTAAATAAAATATTATTTTTATATATAAATTATATATAATTCGAATTTTGAATTTTTTGGATTTAAAAAATTCAATCCGATTCGATCCGAAAATTCAAAATTTTGAAAAATTTCAATTCGATCTGATCCAAAAATCCGAACCGAATTTTAAATTTCGATTTGGTTCAGATCGGATATTCGGTTTCAATTTTTGTTCACCTCTAGTTTTTAATTAGATTTTGGATACGTACGAGTATAAACATTCTAGACGGTCCATGTAGCTGAAATATTCCCTCATCATTTTGGTTAATCGCATCGCTCCATTACGGTCAACAACTTCGAGTGTCTGAACTATAGCCTCAAGGACAATCAATTATTATAACAAACTGATATTTGGTTATTAAATATTTTATAAATAAAAAAGTGTTTGAAAGTTTAAAAATTATAACAGGTTCAATCATTTATCAACTTGTCTATGTGAATTTTTTTCAGCTTTAAATCTTTTTTTATTTATACTATTTATTATTTATTTTTATTTTATAATATAGAGATTTTTCTCAAATGAATAATCATATTTGTAATAATTTATATTTATAAAAATTAACAGCTTCAGAATTAAAATTATATGGGTGTGACACAAGAACAAGTAATAAACTCATTTTTAAATAAGTCTGAACGCTAATCGATATGCCTACATTGAATTTTCTCAAATTTTTAATAGTTTAATGTTTGTACTATTTATTATTTATTTTAATTTGTCATATTGAGGTTTTTGTTGAAACGGATAACCAATTATTGTAATAATTTATATTTCTAAATTTAAATGATTTTAATAATTGCGAATATCACTATGGATTTTAGATGAGAACGAGTAGTAAAATCAATTTTGAATCGAGTTTGGGATTGACATGAGTATATATATTCTATACGGGTCTGTTTGGTTAAACTCCAGCCTCATCTATTCGAACCATCGCTTTGCTCCACTGCAATCAACAACCTGTGTAGATTAACTCTAACCTATCATATCACTCCACTATCGTTGTCAACAACTCAAGGTGATTAAACCTAGCCAAATAATAAGTTTTTTTTAATTCCTATTTATAAAGTACAATGTAATGCAATTCCTTATCGAAACTTAACAGAATACAAAATGTATCAAATAGACATATCGCTCTAGTATAAAACCTTTTCGTTTTGCTATATATGAACATAAAAAGGAGACATATGTAATCTCTTTCCAACATAGGACTTTACCTACCGAAATATATATTTAATCATGGTTAATCTTACATTGTAATCTTACGAGTCACTAGCAAAAATGATTTAAAAAGTGTAATCTTCACTTGGTAATGAAATTTTAGAAAATAGTAAGATGCACGATACAATAACTAATGTGGTAATGAATTTTTAGATAGATTATGAGATAATTACAAAGTTACTTTTTTCATATAGTAGAAAAATCTTTAATTTAAATTAGTCTTCGCTTTCGATATTTAGAATAATATTTTATTATTATGTTTTTTAAATATATGTTTAATTTAATTTCTATTGATTTTTTGTAGTAAGTAAAAAAATCGATAAACATTCTCCTAAACATATTTTTTTAATTATTATTTAAAATTTCCACTTATAAATTTCAACAAAAAGTGGTTTCTCGTCGAAACTCGACGGGTTACACACTAGTCAACTTTATATGTCAGGGTCCAAAGTATCAAATTCCTTCTCTTTTGCTTGGATTTCTCTCACTTGCTCTTGAGCAGCAACATAATTACAAGAAATTCGAAATTATTTAACATGACTGTCGGTCAAAGTAGAGATATCAATGAGCGTGTTTTACCTCGATCGATTTGGAACCGTTCATAGGTTATTAAATTCTAAAGCAACAATTTCAGTTCCAGACCTACTTCAGACCCGGACATTTAGACCCATAGTTTGATGGTCCAACCCAATCCGATCGGATCCCGATTCCAGAACTGATACCGATACTTATTTATTGATTCTGATACGAATGCAACCCGTGTATTGACAATCATAAGCTTAAGTAGGTTTGTCATTGAGTCGGTTTTACCCATGCCGATCCGAAATCACTCATAGCCCATTAAATTTTAAAACAACGATTTCGGTTCTGATTTTGGTTTTTGGTTCTGTTCTGGTTCCAGACCTGTTCAGACTAGGACCGTCTCAGACCCATAGTTGATGGTCCGAATCTGGTCCGGATCCAATATCTAATAGATTAGTTCTAAAACCAAAATCAATATTTATTAATTGGTTCTAATTCAGATAAAACCTACCTATTAATATTTCTAAGCCAAAGTAAAGAGATGAATGAAGAAACTTGGCCTCGCAATTGAAAATAGAGAAAGAAAGAACGAGAAAAAGGGTCCTCAAAATGAGGGAGAAGAAATAGAATCAAAAGCTTATTCATGTTATTAGTTCTAAATATTACTTTAACTATTTTTATGTTATTTTCCGGTGGACCTACCTTTGTGTATTTATGGGAACAGCCACAATGAAAGATATCAAGCAAAAGTTTATCAATTTCTCTCTCTATTTTCCGTCTATTCCTTTTCCCAGTGCTTCTCAATTTCTTCCCCCTTTTCACTAGAAATCCATAGAAATTGTTATAAAGCATAAGGAATTGGAATTCTAGTGGGTTCATAACATTATTCTTGAATCCAATAAAGAAATGAAGACCAAATAGATAAACGTCATTGTATCTACAAGTGTTACAAGCCCTGTTCACATGATATTGTACACTATTATGACTATCTTATATTTAATAACAAATAGATAATATAACAATTGTGTGTGTTTTCCCAAAAAATGATTGTGCACGTGAAATAATAAAAATGTTCAATTAATGTATCTAAATAAAGACAATATGGTTAAGTATCAATTTATGTTCCAATATTTCGTAATTTTTCACTTAATGTTTCAACGTAAATACATTATTTTTTTGGTCCTTAATGCTTGTCATATTGATCAATTTCTAGCATTCAAAAGCTTACTTGGCTACTAAAATTTCATGTTGGACTCTAAGTTAATATAAAATTAAAATAAAAACATAACTACGCTCCCCCAAAACAACGTCGTTTCATTTCTTCCATTTTATTGACGTGGAAAAGAAATAAACAACATTATTTTAAATGGATTTTCCATGCTTTTATTTGATCTTTATATTGACATAAAGTCCAACATAAAATTACAAGAGCCATATAAACATTTGTACATCAAAAATCAATCAATAGGACATTAATAAATTTTTTTTGGAAACATTAGGAACCAAAATAACAATATGTTACATTTGGACATTAAATGAAAAATCACAAAACATTAAGACATAACCTAACATTTACCCAAACAACACTAAAACAAACCCAATATGAGATCAGTATAGGATTGATGAAAAAACAAATTTATGCACCAATTCGATGATTCAAGAATCATAAATAGAAACTTTAATTTGAGAAGGTTGGGTTAATATCGATAATTGATCAAAGTGAGAACAATCAAAATTGGATAAGCAACTGTTTTTCACATGCTATTATAACTAAATTACCTAAAAGAATTATCACACATCATTTACAACAAGGGTGAAAAAGAAGAAAGAAACAGAGAATCCTATCGATACAAAGACCCCAAAAAAAAGAAGAAAAAACAGAGAATCCTATCGATACACTTCGTGTGCAAGATAACGTTCGGTTTTGTAATAATCAATTATAATTTTTGGAAGAGGGTATTCCCTCATCTGTTAAAACCAATCACACCTTCCAATATCTGTGCAGGCGCTCCAACATTACAACCGCATTGAAGACTGATTTGCATATCAACAGGTAGAGGCCATCATTCACGGACAGTTTTACAAACGCATCTCATCAAAGAGTAACCTTCGTAGCAGAGTGCCACTCAGAAATCATGATGATATGGGTTCGTAAGGGTACTGTAACCAAGGGTGTTTCAGAGCCTCCGATGCAGCAGGTCTCTTGTCTGGGTTAACTTCGAGCAGATAAGCCACGAAGTCGATGAAGCCTTGGTCTCCCATTGGCAATCTATGCCTCAGGGATGATTTTTTGGGTATCAAGTACTCCAGTCTGTTGCTATCCTGAGGAATGGAGAGGAGCTAATACGTCATGTGCTGAAAATGGATCTTGCAAATGTAATAATTCATGCATTCAGTTTATATCTAGAGTAGCAAGATATGTTAGCTGTGCATGCATCAAAGTAGAGAAAGCTGGGCTGTGGTAAGTCTACGAACCATCCTTGTTTCGTTATGCATCACCAAAACGAAAAACATGAGCAACGATTCAACTCCTTAGAAGGGAAAAGGGAAAACAGAACTACAGAAAAATGTGTATTGTTGCAAATTGATTCTCAGCCAAACTAAGTTTCTACCTCAAAAGAAATTTTACATCTAATCTCCCTCAGGATAATAAACACTCTTGAGTCATGATTCTAAAACTGTAATTTTGAGTGATAAATGTTAAACTAGGTATAATTGTAATGTACCTCCGCCCTCCCCCACCAACCCCCTTGCAAGAAAACAAGGACTTCGACTGAGCATATAGCTAATACTGAATATATATGATAACAATTTCAGGTGTATTATAATTTATGACCAGAGGGGTACTGTGCTCTCATTTTGAGGTCATCTGATTTCTCGGTGGCATTCTAGAATGATTCTTTACCAGATTGTTTGAAAATGGAATGCATAAAACACATATCTCAAGCTCTATGCAGACAGAATATCAGTTGAACACGGGGTGTGGGGGTAAGGAAATCTGAAATCTCAAGCACCAAACAAACCATACCGAAGGAAAATATATTATGGGATGGAGGATGGTGAATAGCAAAACTTGTGTGCAATAACAATACTGAAAAGGAATGGAATGGAATAATATCACCAAATAATATGTTTAACATCAGTCATCGGTAGGAACTGACGCATAATAATATCACCACATAATACCTGGTTCCTTTCATAAAGCATGTGATTCTTAGTGAAATATTTGTACGTATCACGTCCTTTTGCAAGCATCCCTTGCTCAATAGGGCCTATGATTCCAATAACTCGAGCAAGTAAGGTGGCAGGAGAATCATTTTGAAAGAGTACCTATACAGGAAACATTGTGTTGAATTTACGTGGAGTTCATGAGTAATAACATTGAAAACAGAGGAAGTAGAAAAGATAAAAAAGATCAAAACCCTGAAATGGTGACACGGGGATAAGAACATAAGAGCAAACTGTTTTTAGATAGTGGGCATTAATTTCAGTGCACCAATATTAGGTTTCCGGTGTTATGGCCAGGCAGATAACTTAGAAACCAACAAAAGTCCCAGCTACGTTGAATGATTATTCGCAGTGTAATCCAGTAAAATACTTAACACATCGTTAACAGCAAAACTTACATTGCCTGTGCAGAGTTCTGCCAAGATGCAACCAAGGGACCAAATATCAATCTTCTTTCCATATGGA
Source organism: Salvia rosmarinus (assembly GCA_036937905.1). Lineage (NCBI taxonomy): Eukaryota > Viridiplantae > Streptophyta > Magnoliopsida > Lamiales > Lamiaceae > Salvia > Salvia rosmarinus. The sequence continues at coordinate 96,091,138 of CM072816.1, forward strand.
AGTCCCAAAATAACCTCTGGGGCCCGGTATGACCTAGACTGAACATAAGAACAAAGATGGTCGGTCTCAAAGCAACTACTTCCTAGATCGATAACCTTAACCTCACATCTACTGTAACTTTTGACCAAAATATTCTCAGGCTTCAGGTCACAATGTATAAGGCCAAGACCGTGTAAGAATTGAAGAGCTTCCAAACATTGAATCGTTATTGACTGCAGCATTAAAAATTGTAGTCAGCAACCAATACTATAAAAGTAAGCACATAACAAATTTGGGCACAAAACCTGTAGTCTTGGCATTGTAAAGTATACTTCTCCTCCAGATTCCCGGTTAAACTTATGGAACTCATACAGGTTTGCTTTAAGCAATTCACAAACAATCAATAGATGCTCCTGCATAAGTGCATTTACAAATAATTGTCAATAGATCCCATTTCACACACACACAACTATGATTGAAAGTCACAAGCTTGCAAAACTCACATCCAAAGCAGTTAAAATATATTATCAGCGGTTAGTATCTAAAAGTGATCAATAATAATTATGGCACTGATTCATTCATAAATCCTGAGCTGAACTTAAAAAAAAGTAAATTTAATTCAATCATGTTGTATATAGTGTTGAAATAGCCTGCAAATGTCCCCTACATATCTTCTTTTTACAACATTGTACTACAATAAAATAAACATAGGAGAAGAATAGTTAAATAAGGTGAAGTTCAATGAGTTTTGAAGATAATAAGATTAAATTAATGGATATCTCATATAAGTATAAAAATTAGGTCTCTAAGCCCTTGAATATTGTTTACGTGCACATTTAGTCAAGCAAAGAATGAAAAACTTAACACATAAGATCTATTTTCTGGGCCACCCAGAAGTAAATATTAGGTAATACTAATAAGGAAGCACGCAACAGTTTATGCTGAACAAAGTTATGTCAATCAAATTGATTGAAGAATTGCTTACTTACTCGATAGTAGAAGTAATCATACAACCGAAGAAGATGATACTTGTCACCAGGATCGTGTTTATTTACATACTTGAGCAGCTTTATTTCATCAAGGCTTTGGTCGAAAAAATCTTTGTTGTTCTTTATAATTTTCACACATACATCCATGCCAGTGTGCAGATCATGTGCCTGAATAGCTTTGCTGAATGCAGCTGATCCAAGATACTCAGTGACATGATAACGACCAGCAATCACTGAGTTCAAAACAACATGAAAATTTTTGTCCTCCTCAAAGCCAGTCCTAAACAAAAAACAGAAACATAATTAAGGAACCGTTTTTTATACCACAGGTAGAAGTAGTAAAGCAAAAAAGTGGGGGTAATATAGAATCTACAAAGCCACTTAGGAGAAGTGGGAGAAGCAAACTCGATCAACTCTATGATCTAACAGACTATCACCTTGCAGTCAGTCTATTTTGGATATATAATTGGGATATAAGTCTAATGATAGTGGAAGATAGGGAAACAAGCATAAGAACATGACTTGGTTATAAGTCTATTCATTCACATCAACAGCGTTTCTCCATATCCCAGAAATTTGAATAGCTATAAAGTGGTGGTAGCATAGTTGTTTCAGCTACAACAAATTCAAATTTCAACCCAAGTTCCATTACAACCCTATAAAAATATCACACAACTCTAAAACTGTTAAACCAAAAACAAGGATTATTCAAAGGATGATGTGAAGAAAAGATGGACAAGATACATGCCTGTTTTTCCTGTGGACAATTTTCAAATCGAAGGTCTCAAATTCCTCCTCTTGTGCTTTAATTTGCTTCACTTGCTCTTGAACAGCAGCAGCTTCCTCGTCCTCCAGGGATGACACTGGATCCTCTTCTGTTATGCCTGTTGTTTTCACATCTTGTTCTTTCTTCACAAGCTCCCTATCAATGTAGCCATAATTTGGAAGTGATGAGGGACTTGAATTAGCTGATTCCCCAGCATTAGCACGTTCATCCCTTGAACTCTTAGTTGGTGAGGAGTCATTGCTTTTCGGCCTCCATGGCGCAAGCATGTCGTCATTTTCCATGTCATGATCATAAGCTTCATCCCCCAAAATGGTCGTACTCTGGTTTGACCGCAGAGCTTTACCTGAGCTTTTTTGCACCAACAGTCCATCTTTAGGAGGAGGAAATGAGAAACCTCCATCTATTTGATTCTTTGCTATTGCATATGGATTCTTATCATTACTCATCATATATTTCTCAGTTTTATGAGTCTTTGATCTACTATTATCTTTCTTAGATCGTTCACCAGCATTCTTATCTGAGTCATGATGTGAGTGTCTAGACCCTTGAACACCAATTTCATGATCCTGAAAGTATTCTACATCACCTTCACTGCTACCTCCAACCAAACTGTCTCGCACTTTGCTGCCTATATCAGCAGCATCACTGTTCATTCCTACACCAATAGATCTAACTGAACCGTGTTGATTATCATCCATGCAGATATCTGGTTGCATCCTTCCCAGTTCATTCATAACCTTTTCATCCCCCAACATAATGAGTTCATTTGACCGAGTGACAAACCCCTGCCAAACAGGCTCTGAACGCATCAAATTGAGCTCCTCCTCATCCATCAACTGCCCATCATAGTGTCTAATCAAATCATTCTCTGTGTCTCTCCTGTACATCTCAGTAGCTGACAGCACAACAGGGACATCTGCAGGCACAATATCATTAACAGTTTTTGACTGGAAACACCTTTCCCCAGAGAAGTAAGAATCCTCCTCAGCAAATGACTGATCGTCTTCATCATTTTGTTCTGACTCCTTTCTTGAGGGTCTGGAACACTCCCATGTCCTGTCCCCTTCTCATTGTCACTTGGGTAATCGATTTCATGAGCCAGAAACCAGGTCTCATCTTCAATAGGTTGTCTCATATAGCCAACATCATCGTCATCTTCATATTCATCAGAGTCCCAATATTCATTAGGGTAGTCTATGGATTCACTCATTCCATCACCGATAGTTGCAAAACCAGAAACCAGGTCAGAAGTATCCTCGGTGATACCCTGACTCACAGATAGCCAACTGCCTCCTCCTAGTCTCTTTCCTATGAATCATCATTATGCAAATATAAATAAACCGAATAACTAGAGAGCAGTCATAAAAAAGATAAGTAATTTGAGGGAAGGATAGGAAGAAAATGTTGACACAGATAAAAATGCCACCTCATCAACAATGTGATTCTTGAACGAAAGGATAAGAAGAAAATCCTTGTAAAGAAATTGAGTAAAAAAACAGATTGGAAAATGAAGGAGACTAAAGAAAATTCATCACTTCACGTAATCCATGTTCCTCTCTACACATGTAAGAGGCAGATAGTTCAAGCAAGTAATAAAGCCAGAGGAAGAAAATATGTAGCATGAGCTTAAGCAAACCATATTTTGCTCTCAAGTAGTTTTAGAAGCACACTGTTCAAAGGACGACAAGTAGGTCTGTGCACAGGTTCCACAAAATCAATATCGCAAGCAATAGTGATTGACACCGTATATATCACTCATTCAGTATATTCATACAGTTGAACTGTTCATCAATTCACATATATCAGCATAAATAATCAATTTGAGTAATTCAATGATGTTCTTGATTATATATATAGCATGTTTGTGGGCGTAGCACATATATTGCAAAAGAAAACATTCTAAGTATTCAGGCAAACCTGTAGTATTGATTTCTTGGCCAATAGGTACATCCAGAAATGATCCGATAAGATAGCCATTGTCAGTATCCAATATCTTAGGCGCATCTCGTTCGTATTTCTCCTCCCAGTGAATATTGAAAGACTTGTCTTCTGTCTTGAGTCTCACAGGTGGTAGCCTTGGTAACTCTTCCCTTTGGTTATCGGGTGCAAGATGAAATTCTAATGCACCAAAATCTTTGGGCTCAGCTCCCTGATTCTTCCCAAAGAAAAGAGCTCTACCCACCTCATCTACTTGCTCCTTTATTGCTGCTCTAATGTTATTGACTTCTACTTTCCTTTTACCCTCCTGTTTATCAACAGCTTTTGCCTCCTGTTTATTATCAACAGCAATAGCAGTATCATAACTAGTAGAAGTATCTCCCCTAGAAGACGGGAAAACAGTTTTCACAGAACACTCTTTTCGGAGCTCTGAAGAAGGAAGATTGGATACATCACTTCTGGACCAGAGATTATCAACGAGATCATCCTTCGAGCATGTGATACTTGGCATTCTTTGTTTATCAACTTCCTTATGATCACTCTTCTTCTCATGCATAAAATCTGTGCTAACACTACTAACACTACCAGGCCAAGTGATTCTCTTTTCACCAGAAACACTGGCATCATCCCCCAATTTGCAATGAACTTGACCACTCAAGAGTGTCTCAGCTGAATTCATCTTTGGTTTCCGATAAACCTGGAATCCCACAAAATTGTTTTCCTCAGCGCTGCCACCATCATTCTGGTAAGAGGTAACTGGACCGTTGCTTGTACCGTATTTACACGAATACAAATCAAGCACAGTATCATCCAAACCATTGGAGAAGACAAAGTTCTTGTCACTTGCTGCAATATTCTCACCAACCTTGCCCTGCTTGCCAATAGTGCCAGCATTTTCCCACTTGTTCTCAGACCCATTTCTTCCAGTTCCGCTATCTACCTCTTTCACAATTAGCTCCTTAGATGCCACAACAATACTTGGGGTAAATGAACCCTTAAGACTTTCCCCACCATGTCTTTTTATGATTTTATCTTCTTCTCCAGCAACACCCCCATTTACTTCTTTACCTGATCTAACTGACTCCTTATCGTCGAGCATAAGCTTTTGAAGAATCCCATTTAAGTCAGGTCTGTTACCCAATTCACTCCGCAATGCAGCCTCTGCCTTGGTAAAGTTGTTCCTTTTCAAGAACTCCAGTATAACATCTACAGAACTCGAATCAGCCATTCGAAAATACACTTTCGGGCTATCCAAACCAAGTACTGGAAACACCACTAGCCTAAACCTGAAAATGAGATAAACAAATAGAGCAGAAACCGTTATTTCAAGCCGGACCTTCAGCTCCCTGCTCTATATAAAAGACAGAAAAAGAAAAAAATTAAGAAAGAAATGTGTACCAACCACAAATTTTTTATATTTTCACATAGCTTTACAACCAAAAACTTACAAAAGCAGAACAAAAAAGGGGAATTCAAACTAAAACCACACTTCTAAAAGCAGAGGTTAGAATAGATTCAAAAAATATATCGAATAAAATATATAGAAGATGACATTTTTCATTGATCCCAGTACGCAGAATTCCATCAACATTCACAATACCCGAGCTGCAAGTACGAAATTTCCTTGGGATTAAACAAATAACCTGAACAATATTTCATAAAGATCTGCGCTTTAACGAAACCCTAGAAAGCACGAACACTTTCGTGAATAGGAATGATCGTCCCAACGAATCAAAAGCAAAATGGGGGAGGATTTGAATCCAGAATAAAATGAGTGGCAAACGAAGCTTACTGATCGACGAGATGCTATTCGAGAAGCCAAAAATGGTGTTATTGAATCCATCGCCGAAACTTACTTAGAAATCTGAGTAAACAAATTTTTGAAACACTTCTTCACTTTTCTGAGTAAGCAATACTAACTATTATGAAGAATTTGTTAATATGAATATAAAAATGATGTTTGAGTTTGAACCTTTTTAAACTTTTAAGATAAAAAAAAAAGGACTAATGGGATATTTCATTTTTATTTAATTATTTCAGACGTTTCAGGCTTTCAGAATTCAGCCTACAGGGTTGGGTTTGTGGGGCATGGTGTGGTTAGGTCGGAATTAAATATTTTAAAAAGATTATAAGTATAATGTTACGAAGGCCTGCAAAATTTCTGACGTTGATGTGATTGGATAATAAAAACATTTTACTGAAAAACTATTATCTACAATTATATACATTTAAATACCTGCACACACTGGATTTATTAAATTACTAATTTGCCCATCACTTCTCGTTTGTCCTACTATCCCATGCAACATACAAATTAATTAGTGCTGACAAAAGTATTTTCATTAAGTTAATATGTCTTTCATTAAGTTAATATGTCTATATTGATTTAGTGTTATAATAATTAATGTATAATTTTCACACTGATCTTTAAAAAATTATTTATCCAACCAAACAATATATGTATTAAAAAAGTGTGTAACATAACATACAATGTATGGTTTATTGTTTAATAGGTGTGTAGCACCATATGAGTTTCCCTTATTTATGGTTTAATAAATACATTATATAAATTTCACCTTCACTATTTATCAAATAAACAAGAACATAAATACACAAGAACAACATAAATTGCACTTGTAGTAATTGACCGATCGTCATTACTTATTTCATAATTACTGATATGAATATAAATATAACAAAAACTCATATACACGCACTATTTAATTTTAAAAATTAGTATTGATTATTGTTGAAAATCCAACATTAGTTAATAAAAAACAAGGTTGGTTAATTTGTATGATCTTCTGTGCACGCATAATACACCAGACGCACATGAGAACAGCCCAATATAAATTATGACTGGCACAAGAAAGTAAACTCGTAGGATAGTTTACTATATTAAATCGTCTGCACATTAAATTTAAGTGCAAACATACATTCCATTTCGACCTGGCTACAAAAAAATAAGTAGGACCTATGTATAACTAAATCTTTATTACTTTCAGTTCTATTTTATCTTGAATACAATTGGATGAGAGTTGGGCTCAAGTGGGTACTATATTCCAATATAAGATCATTATTCATGATAATGGTAGATATGATGTGCAAAGGTATCCAAATGGGGCAGCTATAGTCTATAATGTATGTTTTATGAGCTATTTCCAATTGTACCTTTTGAGTTGATGAATGTGGTTTGGCATAATCATTAGCCCATATTGCGGAGGAAAAGACTTAATCATAATTAGGCCTTTTTCTATAGAATCTAACTCCAAAGATATTTGGTTTTATTTTCTATATATATATATATATATATATATACACACACACACACGCATATAGGAAGGATCATATAGTACTTATAAGACTAATAAGATAGTATTTATTACCCAATCTCATCCATTCATCTCATAAATTCTATGGTGGAGATTTTTCCAAAAAATTTAAGTTGTTTTTCCTGATTTTACTACAGTAAGTGTATAATCGTAATTTGATTTGTTATGGGATGCAGGAAAAAAAACATGCATATTGTTAAATAGAAATATGCATACGGTTGAACACAAACATGTATGTAATTGAATACAAAGTATGTTGAAAGCATGCATCTTCATAGTGCTCGTTGGCCAACTGGTAAATTTCTATCACGTGAGAATTAAGAACCACGAAAATTCACTATGAACAAAATGAATTTGCTATGAAAGTTAATACATCTGGTGATAAAATTACTGAATTCAAAAATTTGTAATTTCCACCTAGGTTCAAATCTCATAAAGTTTTTGGATTCAATAACATTATCAACAGATTCATCAACTTTCATACTGAATTCATTATTTGTTTGTTCTCATGGATATATCTTGATAAGGACGAGAAATCGATTTGAATCACAAACTCACAATTCTCTAATCCCATATATATATATATATATATATATATATATATATATATATATATATATAGGGAGGTTAACGTGAGAACCATTTTTATCGTGAGAACGTGAGAACCAAAAATGATGAATTCACGGTGAAAGTTGATGAATCCATGTGAAAGTTATTGAATCCAAAAATAAATTTTCGCATCATGGGATTCGAACCGGGTGAAAATTCGAATTTTAAATTCATCAATTTTCTCAACGGATTCATCAACTTTCATAACGAATGCATTTGGTTCTTAATTTTAGGATAAGAATGGTTCTTATTTGAACCAAACACTCTCTCTCGCTATATATATATATATATATATATATATATATATATATATATATATATATAAGATCTGAACATCAAAGTTAAACTTTATGGAAGTAGTGTCCTACTGTGAATAGTGAATATGGAAATAGATCCAGATTTTAATCTGTTCTCATAATGAGACGAATTCATTCCAATTTTCGCGATAACATCATCTTTTTGGAATCGTTGGCATTATTTAATTAATAGTTTATCATATATTAAACAACTTCCAACTTGATATATGTTATTCAATAGACTTGACTCATCCAGCATGCCATGCCACCCTACCCATTTAAGAACCTCATCAACGACACGAGCTGCCGATCACCTTCCGCAACGGTAACCCTTTGTTTCAAGCGCCGGTTCTCCTCTTGGAGCTCGGCTTCTCTACTCCGACTCTCTTGGATTTCCTTCTGCAGCCCAGCTTCGCTCTCTTGGCTCAACTCCAGCGCCAGCTGGAGCCTAGCGTGAGCCACTTCAAGCTCCGCTAGAGCTTCTCTAGCCCGTTTCCGAGCTCGTTTCCGGCTAAACCAGCTGGCTATCTGCTCCACATCCAGTCCTGTAGCCGCGGCTAACTCCATCTTCGTCCTTTTGTTTAAGTGGCTGGATTCTTGGAAAGCCGCCTTGAGCGGCTCGATTTGATGCTTGGCGAAGCGTTTGGCCATGGAGTCGATATGGGCTCTGCTTGTTTTCATGGTTAGGGTTATGGAGCTAGCTTCGGTTCTCCTTTTATAGAGAGAGTTTGTTCTGTTCACCAGATCCTCTGTTGTAAATTGTGTTTCGTCTTCTTATTTTAGAGCGATGATTGCGAAAGCCAAATGGAGGTAGACATTGACGTTGATAACAAGTATAGGTTTTGGACTCATATGTTGATGTCGGGCTTTGTCATGTTGTTACATTTGGTTTATGTATGTATTTGTTTATGTTTTGGAGAATCCGAGGTTTTTCTTGTAGTTTTAGGGTTTTCACGAGGTTATGGCTGCCGTTATGTAGGATTAGCTATCTTCTTCGAACACAAAAAATTTATCTAATTTCTTTGAAAAACCTAGGGATATATAATTAACAGTTTACGACAAATATTGGGGTTGATAATTTATTGTGTGTGTGAATAATGTATATTTGCAATATTCTAAAGCTCGTATGGATATGTTATCAAATCCCTAATTCTTCTCCTAAACAAATTTTTTTCATACATAATTAAAATCTACATGATATGAAATCAAGAAAAGTAATTGATATATAATGACACTATTATGATATAAAAAGATTCAGATAATTAAGGACAATATAATAGAACCCATTGCACTAGTCGTGGATAGTTCTATAAAGAAGGGGGGGAAATCAATGGTTGCAATTATTGATAAGAAACAATAGCATCATCTTTACTCTGTACCAGCCCTGAAACGAAGAGCATATAATAAACAAAAAGGAGCTGATCATATATATAGTTGTGAAAGTGTGCATATATATTTTATTAATTATAACAAATGATGATATCGTTTCTTAGTTTACTATGATTTGCAAGAAAATTTCTAGGGATCATCGCATACATATACATATTACATTTATGTGCAGATTTTATGAATTAAAGAAATGATGAGCTCCTTTCTTGGTTGACTATGGTTCTAATTACTTCTAATCGGAAACGTTCATCTGAAAATACATACCTACGCAGACGCACATAGAGATTAGTTCGTACTCACATTTGACAATCCTCCATGTTTGTTTGGATCTAAATGAGAGTATTATAGCTTGTCACTTTATTAAATAAATAAAACCTTTGAAAAATGTTTTCAGAAAAATGACCTCAAATATTGAAAACAATTAAAGATTTTCAATCTAGTCGGGACTAAATTTTGTTATAAATTTTATTAGATAAATAATATAAGACGACTTCAACCTAAAAGGGACCATATGTTCCAAATTCATGATCACTCAGTTACGAACTCACACTCAACTCGGTCATTTTACCCACCAACTCTGCCGCTCATACGGCTGCTTCGAGTCTCTTTGTTTGCAGAAGTTACTCAGAAGTGGTACAAACATAAGCACTTAAAACATGTAAAATAAAAAATATGGATGTTGTGATAAAGATCAAGTATACGCAGATGGATGTTGTCTCAACAAGTAATAAAGTGGAAATATTCCAAGGTCATCTTCATCGGGATTGCAAAGTAAAACTATGCTAATTTCAATTACTCAAAATGACTATAAACAAAAAAACAAAAAACAAAAAAAAGTTAGTTGTTTTTTAAAGGTAAGACTGGAATAAAGATTGCAGGAAAAACACTCAACTAAGATAGCTAAATAGAAATAAATGATAAACAAAAGTGGTTTGGAGAAACGGATTTAGATTCTTGAATCCATCTATATCTTTTGAAATAGAACAAGATGATGCAACAATATATTAGCAAAACACTCATAGTGATGTGAATTCACAATTTGTCTTAGAATTTTTACGAATCATAAGGTTTTAATCTCCTATTATAATTAACATCTTCTTATACTGAAAATAGGTTGCGATATTTCTAATAGTGTGCGTGTGTTGGCCTAGTGGTTAATGCCCGAGGCCAAAGGTCTCGGGTTCGAGTCCACCGTGACGCGGCCTTTAAATTTCTGTATTATATTGACAAAAAAAAAAAAAATAGGTTGCGATATTTCTAATTCCAGTTCCTTTCACAAAAGTCACATAAGACAATAACATATCCCTATGATATTTGATCGATCTTAATTTCGTAAGGGAAATAAATGCGCAAGAACACCAAAGGTTTACGTGGTTCGATCTTTGAATTAGATCTACGTCCACGGAGCAAGAGAGAGTATTCGTGTATTGAATGCGTAAGAAGCGATTACAAAGAGTGTGAATGAGATTCTGTCTAATCTAACTTCTATTTATACACAAAAGTATTGACCTAGATCTTGAATCCGTAGTCTTCTCTAACTAGGATTCGAGATCTTGGATATGATCTTAATCCTATCCCTTCTTGAATTAGGACTCTTTTTAGATATGGCCGAGCTTTCTGCGTTCCCACTGGTTTTGGGAGTCTTCATGGGCCGAACTTGTCCAGGCCGAGCTTGATGTCAGAGGGTTACTTGTATTGGGCCTGATGCTTGGGCCTGGTAGTTGGGCCGTATCCTATCACAACCCCCCCCCAAAAAGGCGCAGAAACGAGGTCGTGCTGGATTGGGGGTTGTGTGTGACGAAGCGGGGCGTGAATGATTTGTTGACATTCTCTTCTGGGCCTGACTTTATGTGTGTCAATGCTTCGATCGTCGTTTATCGTATGCCGTGCTTGCAGAGGTGTTTGCCGAGGTCACGTGTGCTGTTTGTATCTCTTGCCGAGGTGTTCTGGCTTGACCTGACGAGGCGTCACCTTGCCGAGGCGTTGTGTCGAAGTTGTACGTCGCTTGGCTTCGGAGGACCGAGGCGGAGGCGATGGTTGGCCTGTGGAGTGCCGAGGCGAAGACGGTCATATATCGGGATGCCGAGAAGGCACAGGGCCGAGGCGAGGTCTTCTGACAGGCTTCACCTATCGAGGCGTTAAGCCGAGGTCTTCTTACTGGCTTCTCCTGACGAGACGTTAAGCCGATGTCTTCTGAATGTCTTCACCTATCGAGGCGTTAAGTCGAGGTCTTCTTGCTGACTTCACCTACCGAGGCGTTAAGTCGAATTGGCTTCACCTGACGAGGCGTTATGCCGAGGTCTTCAGACTGGCTTCACCTACCGAGGCGTTAAGCCGAGGTCGTCTGACTGACTTCACCTACAGAGGCGTTAAGTCGAACTGGCTTCATCTGACGAGGCGTTATGCCGAGGTCTTCAGACTGGCTTCACCTGACGAGGCGTTATGCCGAGGTCTTCAGACTGACTTCACCTACCGAGGCGTTAAGCCGAGGCCGAAGACGGGATTTTCTGTTGTTGCTGAGTACTTTACACGGGATACGCATTTAATGCGCATTAAATGTGACAGCGGTTGGATTCCCGATAAAGTGCATATTGGGGGAATGTCTTCCTTGATACGCAATATCTCTTATCACTTTGCCTTCCACATTCCTCCAGAATTTCAAAAACTCCAGAACTTCAAAAAAACTCCTTGCATTCTGCGAAAAACGGTTATTCTTCGCCATTGACGTCCTGAAGCTTCTTGCCTTCTTCATCGCTAAACAAAAGTAAGTAATGGCTACTCCTTCTAATAGCGAGTCGTCTGAGCGTCAAATTGTGTCTGTTCCTCCGTCTGATTCGTTAGTGAATATGCATGTTTTTACCCGTCAATGTTCCTCCTTCAGATGTAGGTCATGACTCCCAATATTGGGGATTGTGGCAAAGTGTCTTCTTTTTCTTCGATTTTGAACTTTTCTGACATAAGGGATATTTGCCATCAATATTTTGTTTCTTCTGATGTTGATCTCGTTGCCCCCCGTCCGGAGGATAGGGCTTGTGCCCCTCCGGAGGGGTTTATTGCCATGTATGAAGACAGCCTCAAGGCTGGTCTGCGTCTTCCCTTTCCTTACGTATATGTCGAGTTCCAAGAGATGTTTGGCATATCTCTTGCCCAACTCACGCCGAATTCATTTCGGCATTTGACGGGCCTAGGTGTCTATGCCCATAGGCATAATTTTCCTTTTTCCTTGGGGCTTGTTCTCCGTTTTTTGCAATTGAAGGCGAGTTCGGGGTGGTATTATCTGTCACCCCGTAGAAAATTCAAAGTGAAGACAAAATCTAAGATCTCGAACTGGCAGAAGAAGTTTTTCTTCTGTCGGTTCGAGGGGCACATGGAGTTCGCATGGCGATCTGATAAGATCGCCGATGTGATTGTTGATACGGGCTACGGCGACCTGGAGGAGGCGCTGGACAAAATTGGCCTTATGGACGAGGACTTCTCCGAGGCCGAGCTTGCAGCGGCGGGGCTTAGCCTTTATGATCCTGCCACCGAGGTGGAGTCGGTGAAGGGTGAGGCCCCTCCTTCTCTTCTGTCTTTTGTTGTATAATTATCCGTGTGTGCATGCCTGACTTCTTGTACTTTTTTGTAGTGAACCTGATCAGAGATAAGAAGAAAAGGAAGGAGTCGACCTCTGTGGCCGAGCATGCATCTCGGATTTTGAAGGATGTCCAGGACATGCCTGAAGAGGCTTCGAGATCTCCTTCGCCGCAGCCACTCAAGCGTTTGAAGAGGATGAAGCATGCAATTCCTGAGGCCGCGGTGGTTACCGACCCGGAATGTGTCATCGTTGGCACTCAGCGAGCTCCCCGTATCTTTCCCGAGGTAGCGTACTTATCCTTTTGCCTTGTGAAGTAATATAAAGGATGTATTCTTCTATATCTGATGGGATTCTGTATAGGGGGCTGAGGTCGTGTCGTCCGGGGTGGCCAAGATGTCTGCCGAGATGGCTAGGATGTCTGCTGAAATGGCCCAGATAACGGACTACCTGAAAGGTGCCGTTGGCCAGTTTGACGGGGTGGCCCGGTTTGCTCGGGAAATGGAGGAGGAGAAGAATCTCCTCGTCCAAGAGATTGGCGAGGCCGAGGCAAAGGTCCGGGACCTCGTTAAACAGAAGGCTGCGGCCGAGGCGGCGAAGGCGGCCGAGGCGATGGAGGCGGCGAGGGCAAGGGCGGCGGCAGAGGCCGAAGTTGCCTTTTTGAAGGCAGAGGTGGAGGAGGGTCGCCGTCGGGAGGCCGAGGCGGCTAGCTCGCAAGGGGAGATGCTTCGGGCATTTGCGGAGAGGTTATTCCTCTCCGGGGGCTTCTCCGGGATGGTCGGTGAGGTGGCCGAGGTGCTCAATAAGCGCGCCGTCTCGGATGCAATCGAAGAGGTCGCCGAGGACTACCCAGACCTGGATAAAGCCAAGTATGGGTACGAGGAGACTGAGGATGATGTCCTGAGGCGGGCCTATTTTGCTGTCCTTGTTCGCGGCTTGAAGGAGCTTCCGGTGTTGCAGAGCCTGACCTCCTCCTCGGTTCTGCTGTCTGCGGAGTCTGTTCGCGCTTGTCCCGTGGATCGAGATCCCCTGACCGATGCTTTGATGGCTGATCATACAAAGGGGTCGGGGGAGGTGGCCGCCGAGGCTTCGGGGGTTCCTGAGGAGGTCGAAGCTGAACCAGCCGGAGCTAGGGCGGAAGAGGCTGAGGCTTTCCATGCTCCGGAGGCGGCTGCGGAGGACCAGCTCGAAGCTTCTGGAGGGGTCAGTTGATCCCCCCCCTTCTTTTTTTTTTTTTATGAATGTAAATGTACATTGGATTCTGCCTGAGGGCACATTAATAAAATCACAAGTTTGTGTAAAAAACTTATCTTATTATTCAGTTGTCGCATGAAATGCTTGATGCCTCTCCTTGGTTGAACCAAATCGAAGACCTGTCGCGGGCTCTAGAGTTGAAAGAGGTCGAACTCCTCCATATAAAGGGGCAGCTGGGCCATACGCAAGCGGAGGCTGATATTAAGCATAGAGCTGCTCAAGAGAGCTGTGACGAACTCCAAGCTCGCCTTTTGCAATTGGAGGAGTCGTTCGAGGTCGCCAAGGAGAAGGCCAAATTGATAGCTGAGGAGCATGCCGAGTACGAGGAGGTCATCCACCGAAATGGTGGGATGACTATCTCGGAGGTTGAAGCCAAAGTTGTCGAGACCGCCGCCCGTTGCGCGAGGTACCGACGTGAATATGGTCGGACCTCTTGGCAATTTGAGGAGCAGTTCGACGACCTGAAGAAGCTTGGAGGTATATATAAGACCGTCGTTGCTCGGCAGCCGCAGCTTGAGGAGCTTTTTGGGTCTGCTGGCGAGGCTTCTTCTTCTGCCGGGGCTTCTTCTTCCGCCGCTGCCCCGGAACTCTTTTCCGCGGAGTGGCGAGCTCGAGAGAGACGTTTTATCGCCCAGGAGAGACGTAGACCCTCGAGTAGCCGAGGTCGGCCGTCATCGAGCGGCCAAGGTCGCTTGGGTCCCAGGGGTCGGGCTGGCAGGGCTCCTAGCGTAGACCGAGGACGAGGTAGAGGTAGGATTAGTATAGATGAGCTGTTGAATCCCGATTTTTCCAGGGATTGGCTCAGTTTTTCCCGGTCCGCTCCGTCCTCGTAATATGTAAACTGTTTATCTTATTTTTGAAATAAGAATGATTTCCTTTGCTTCGTATTTTGACTTTGTTTTGAACAAAAGTAATGTACGAAGGTAGGTCGTCTTCGTAGAGAGTTTCGTTTTCAAAATAAACGAAGGAATTCGTTCTCGTGATCTTCAAGGTAGTTCGTCTCGTCCTCAGAGAATTCCGCCTTCAAATAAACGGCGAATCCTTTCTCGCATGAAGGTATTTGTTCCTGTTTTTTGCCAAGGTCGTCGGGAGGGGCGGTTCCCTTATTTCGTCTACATAGAGAGTAACCCATTCGAAATAAACGAAGGTAATCTGATCTCGTATGTAGGAATGGTTCCTGTTTTTTGCCGAGGTCATCGGGAGGGTGGTCCCTTATCATCTACATAGAGTACCGTCTTCGACATAAACGAAGGAAATCGATCTCGTATGTAGGAATGGTTCTGCTTTTTGCCGAGGTCATCGCGAGGGTGGTCCCTTATCATCTACATACAGAGTACCGTCTTCGATATAAACGAAGGAAATCTGATCTCGTATGTAGGCATGCGCGCGTTTAAATTTATCTTCGTATAAAACGAAGGTAATCTGACCTCCGTCGAGGGAATTCGTCCTCCGTAGAGGATATATAATAATGGTGAAGATTAATTATGCATTGGTGACGAATAAAGCATGCAAAAATAAAATTTTATTGATAAAAGACGACATAACCACCAAATAAGACTCGGACTCTAAACAGGACTTTAAAGACACGACCGAACAAGACTCGACCTTTGACACCTATGCATAATATCTCTTCAGATGAATGATGTGCCATGCGTTGGGTAATTGCTCACCGGACAGTTGGGCGAGCTTGTAGGCCCCTTTGCCGAGGACTTTGTCGACCTTGTAAGGTCCTTCCCATGTGGCTTCCAAATTGTCGAGTTGTGCGGCTTTGTCGACTTCATTATTTCGAGTACGAGGTCGCCCACTGAATTGTCGGGTTTAACACGCGGTTGTAATACCGAGCTACTTGTTGCTTGTCTGAGCTTCCTTGATGTAGGCGAGGTCTCTTTCTTCGAGTAGGTCTAGATCACTCGTAGATTTTCCCCATTTGCTTCAACTGAGAAGTCAATGGCACGGGACCCAGACTCCAATTCTCGCGGGATCATCGCTTGGTTCCATACACCAAACCGTAGGGCGTTTCTCCGTTCGAGGTCCTAGGTGTTGTTCGGTATGACCATAAGACCTGTGGTAAATTTTCCACCCAAAGGCCCTTAGCTCGGTCGAGACGAGTCTTCAGTCCCTTTACGATGGTCCTGTTGGTGACTTCGGTCTGACCATTTGCTTGAGGATGGGCCACCGAGGTGAAATTTTGTTGGATCCGAAGCTATTGACACCACTCTCTGAATGTCTTATCAGTGAATTGTGTTCCGTTGTCTGATAGGAGGATATGAGGAATGCCGAAGCGACACACTACGTTCTTCTAGACGAAGTTGAGGGCGTTCTTGCTTGTGATTTTCGCCAAGGGCTCAGCTTCCACCCACTTCGTGAAGTAGTCGATCGCAACAATTAGGAATTGGAGCTGTCCTGGTGCTTTACAAAAGGGGCCCACTATGTCGATCCCCCATTGCATAAACGGCCAAGGGCTCTGTATGGAGGTGAGGTCGGTCTGCGGTAGCCTTGGCACGTTCCCATGGATTTGACACTTCGGACACTTTTTTACGAGGTCCACTGAGTCTTGGAACATTGTTGGCCAATAGTATCCCCATCGCATGGCTTTTTTTGACAAGGCTCGGGGTCCGATGTGGCTTCCGCACGATCCTTCGTGTATTTCTCGCAGAACATAATCAGCTCGGTTCGGACCCAAGCACCTTAAGAGAGGTTGGAGATATGACTTTCTGTATAGGACCCCCTGCTCAATTGTATATCGTAGAGACTTGTTCAGGATCCTCCTAGCTTCTAGCTTGTTATGGGGCAGTTCGCCCTTCTCCAGGTACTCTCGAATTGGAGTCATCCAATTGGGTTCTTCATCCGAGACTATGTTGACCTCGGCTCCGTCATCGGCATCATCTATGCTTCTGCTTTGGACTTCTTCTACTGGCGGGCTCGTTGATGACGAGGCCAATTTACTTAAGATGTCAGCTCGGCTGTTTTGCTCCCTTGGGATGCGAACTATCTGGAAGTATGAAAAATCCGTTCTGAGCTTTTTGCTTTTCAAGGTATTTCTTCATCCTGTTGCTTTTGCTTCAGATTTCAACATTTGGCTTACTACGACCGAGAATCACCGTGAACTTGCACGGCTCGTATTTGGAGATTTTGAGCTAGGCAAAGTCCCGCGATCAAGGCTTCATATTCTACTGTTGTTCGTATTTTGAATGTGAACCGGTGAGTAGGTGATCTCGGCCGTCCGGCCTAGGAGTAAGATTCTCGCCCGCTACCGCTTTTCCCCAAGCCCGTCAACGAGAGTTGCCAAGACTTTGGTATTTCATCCATTGGTTCGGCTTCGCATCGTCTGACACGGACTCGGTGGGCTTCGCCGACGGTTAGCCTCGGCAAGGAAATCTGCTAGGCTTGACCTTTGATGGCTCAAGGGGCGAAAGATATATCGTGCTCGCCCGCCTCGATTGCCCATTTCGCGATTCTCCCGAGGCTTGGGTTTCGTCAATACTTGCCAAGTGGATAGTCGATGAGGACTTGTATGGGATGTGCATGGAAGTATGGACGTAGTCTCCTCGCGGCGTTACCAAAGCTAAGGCCGCCTCCAAGGGTTGATACCTGCTTCCGGCCTTTAGTGCTCGGCCGATAAAATACACCGGAGTCGATGTCCTTCTTCTCGCATCAAGATCGCACTTATGGACTCGTCCGAGGCGGCGAGATAGAGAAAATGACTTCTCCTCTTCGGACGGATAGAGTGGGGAGCTTGGCGAGGTAGCTCTTGAGGTCTTCAAAAGCGGACTGTGCACATCATCCCATGAGAATTTCGGGCCTTCGAGTATTTTGAAGAAGGGTAGTCGCTTATCTGCTGCTTTTGAAAGAAAGCGGCTCGGCGGCTATGCACCGTCACCAGGTACGCTATGGATGGTCTTTGCATCTTCATTTCCAAATGGTTTGGACTTTGGAAGGGTTTGCTTTTAGCCTTCTTGTGAAACCCAAAGACCCCAAGAACTTTCTGCATCGGATCGCAAACGCACTTTGCGGATTCAGACTTTAGGTTGATTTTCCAAGAAGGCCGAGGACGATCCGAGGTCGGCAACACACGCGCTTCTTCCTTGCTTTTGACGACGATGTCGCTCACGATACCTCCACATTCGACCTATGTAGGGTTGAAATATTTTGTCCACCATCCTTTGATAGGTAGCCCCCGCATTTTAAGTCCGAATGGCATCTTTTATACGCAAAGACTCAAGTCGGTAATGAAGGCCGTCTTGGCCGCGTCTTCGTCGTCCATCGTGACTTGGTGATACCCTTGTATAAGTCCAAGAAATCAAGACTTCGATCCGACCAGTAGCGTCGACCTTCTTGTCAATGTTGGGAAGGGATAGCAATCCTTTGGGCAATGCTTGTTGAGGTCGGTGTAGTCAATACACATTCGCCATCCCCCTCCTCCTTTCTTCACCATCACCGGGTTGGCTATCCAGGTCGGATATTTGACCTCGAACAGTATGCGGGCTTTTAACAATGGTTCACTTCGCCATGAATGACTTGGTTTCGCTCGGTGCAAAATTCTTTGCTCACGAACTGGCCTTATGTTCGGATCGATGTTGAGCCGGTGAGTGATGATACCTGGTGAGACTCCGGTCATGTCGAGGGGAGACCAAGCAAACACGTCCCGGAATTCCCGTAGGAGTTGGGTGATCTGATCCTTTATTTCGGGTGCCTTGGTGAAACCAACTTTGACGACCTTTAAGGGCTCATCTTCGTACAATGCGACCTCTTCCACCTGATTGTCAGGGAGCGGCGATGCACTTCTTGACTCCAACTCCTTGGGTTCCTTTAATTGCTATGCCTGTGGGTGCTGGACCGAGGTCCCGGCACCTCGTAAGGCAACCTGCATACATTCCTTGGCTTGCTTCTGATCACCTCGGATCATGGCTATTCCCCCCGCGGTGGGTATCTTCATTGTCAGGTGGTACGTTGAGCATACCGCCTTACAAATGCTCACCAATCTCGCCCTAGTATGATGTTATATGGCGAGTGGGCCTTCACTACGAAGAATTGTACCACCTTGGTGGAGTTCGTTGGTGACTTCCCCACCGTGACGGGTAGCTCAATTATTCCTTCCGGGCGCTTTTCTTGGACGAAGCTTGAGTGGCGGCGCGCTCGTGGCGAGGCGCGCCTCTATCCCTAGCTTGTCAAAACATTCCTTAAAAATTATGCTCACCGACGCGCCGCTATCAATGTATACGCGCTTCACCAACTTATTCGCGACTACTGCCTGGATCACCAGCGCATCCTGGTGAGGTACTGTCGCAGGTACGGGGTCGTCCTCGGAGAAAGTGATCGCCTCGTCCCTTCTGAACCTCTTGTTGGTAGGCTCGCTGGTGCTAGGACTTCGGGCTTCGGCCTTCAGGGAGGACTTCGTGACTCCACGGGGGAGCCCCGTAATAGTGGAAATCACCTCGTCATACTGGGGCTCGCTGCTCCTTCCTCCTCGTGTCGCGCTTGCTTTTTGGGGCGCACTTCCCTCTTCCTCGGCCTTCTTCTTTTGGCTCTGGTCGGCTTGGCGACCGTGTCCTTGGTACTTCTTCAGGGGTCCATCCTGAACCAACATCTCCATTTCTCCCATGAGTTCTTTGCACTCTTCGATCTCGTGCCCATAGTCTCCATGGAAAGAGCAATACTTATCCTCGGTTCGCGCCTCTTTCCTCCCCGCCATCGGTCGAGGCTTCGAATGTGTTCATATGGAGTGCGTGATTTACGCCCTTGGCTCGTCAAGGGTATATTGAGGTTGTTCCGAGGTGTCACGCGACCGAGCCTCGACTTTATAGGCGATGTAATCTTTCCAGTGCGCCACGCCTTGGTTCCGATCTCCCCGTCCTTCATCTCTTCTCCCTTTTTCCGAGGGTTCTGCCTTGTCTGCTTCGCGCTTCTTCTTATCAGCCTCGTCCGCTTTGGCGAACCGATCGGCTATGCGCCACGTACTGCCGCAAGACGGGTTCGATTGACGATCTCTCGGTATAAGGCCCCCGGCAAGATGCCGTTTTGGAAGGCCGAGATAATTAACAGGTCGTTTACTTCTTCGACCTTCAAACACTCCTTGTTAAACCTCGTCATGAAGTCGCTGACGGTCTCATTACGGCTTTGCCTCACGGTGAGGAGGTGTCAAGACGTTGACTCGCCGGAAGAACCTTCGATGGAAGGCCGTCATCAAGTCGCGATAGGAGCCGATGCTTCCTGTAGGCAGACTCCAGTCGAATCACCGGCGGGCGTTGTCGACGAGTAACTCCGGGAAGAGTTTGCACATATGAACTGTGCTGAGACGTTGGTTGATCATATTGTATTGGAACTGCGAGAGGAAGTTCTGTGGGTCCCTCAGTCCGTCATAGGGGGCGATGCTTGGTACCCGGTATTTATCTGGGAGCGGAGTGTTGAGTACCTGTTTGAGAACGGGGTGACTATTCTCCCGTACCCATCGAAGCCACCTTCTGGAGATTGGGACGGAGTTCGACGATCGAACTCGTTTTGGTGACTCGGACCGACCTCACGGCGGCCATGATGCCTTTTTCCGCCCGCTCGCTCCTTGGAGAATGGGCGGAGTTCGCCGACCGAACTCGCTCGCGATCGGGCCGGCTTCGTGGCGGTCACGACGTCTCTTCCGCTGCTTTTCCTTCGCGCGGTCGGTTTGGGCCCCGACCTCGTTGCGGTGCCTCGTACCTGGATGAGGCTTCGGCATTTATGTCTTCAGGACGTGGTCGACCTTGTGCTTCGCTGAGGTATTGGAGAAAGCTCTCCTTATTTTTCTCGAGAAACCCCTTGACGGCGTCGTCAAGGTTTACCTGTGGAGCCGGAGGTTCCCCTGGATTGTTGCTGCGATCTCCCTCGCTGTGGTATCCTGCCTCCTGCAGGACGGGGTGTCCGTGCTCGTCGAGGCTTTGGGCATGTCCTTCGGGGGTTTCTTCTCTGACCGGGCTCTTCCCAAGCTGAGCTCGGCGTTCCCTTTCTCTGTCAGCGTCGTTGTTGCCGGCGACGATCCTGGATGTATGACTTCTGGTGTACCTGGTCATGATTATCTCCCTGTAAACGATAGTTGATCGAAAGCACAAAATTTCGTTTCCCACAGACGGCGCCAGTGATCGATCTTAATTTCGTAAGGGAAATAAATGCGCAAGAACACCAAAGGTTTACGTGGTTCGATCTTTGAATTAGATCTACGTCCACGGAGCAAGAGAGAGTATTCGTGTATTGAATGCGTAAGAAGCGATTACAAAGAGTGTGAATGGGGTTCTGTCTAATCTAACTTCTATTTATACACAAAAGTATTGACCTAGATCTTGAATCCGTAGTCTTCTCTAACTAGGATTCGAGATCTTGGATAGGATCTTAATCCTATCCCTTCTTGAATTATGATTCTTTTAGATATGGCCGAGCTTTCTGCGTTCCCACTGGTTTTGGGAGTCTTCATGGGCCGAACTTGTCCAGGCCGAACTTGATGTCAGAGGGTTACTTGTATTGGGCGCGATCTTTGCCGCAGTAGTTAGTATCCTATCAATATTAAACCTCATGTCATTCAACTAAAATCCACTACTCTTAACATTTCCAGAATTAAAAGTAGCTAAATATCCAGCAAGTGATGGCCAATCAAGCACAAGAAATAACAAGAAATCCGGCTGAAAGGACAATGAGAGATTCACTAAAATAAGAAGCAAATGAATTACAAAGCTAAGGCATAGAGTTCATCAACAATTGCTAATGAGCTCAGAGTTACATCAAATCGAAATTACAAACTTAAAGATAAGAGTAAGAGATGGATAATGAAAGTAATTCGAGGAGTTGATCTTCTTCTTTCTCTTTCTTGTTCCAAAGAAGACAGACTTCTTTCATTTCCTTTATATCCCCTCTTCCTTTGTTCTATTGCTCAAATTTAGAATATGTTTCCCCCCTTTCAAATTGAGGCTTTCCTCCTCTTGAGAAATAGCTAAGTTTCCTCATTTAGTACGTTGTCCTTAATTCTTTCACAAAGTTAGGTGTTATTTCTCTCCTCTTTGGATTTTTGCTGAGAGATGTCCCAATTTCATTCCGAATCAGTTCATTTTATCAATTGTCAAGTGGCCCCCTCTCTTTATTACAAGCAATCATAGTTCATGAAACCTGCTCCAGTTTGCTCCAGCAATCTGCATTTTCTACATCAAAAGCATAGCAATTTCATTTTTTTCCCTTTTTTGTGCAATTAGCTCAATTTGACTAAAGACTTCACAAATTTCAACTCTCTTAACTCACAAAGACGAAAGAACTAAACAACGACACAAAATGTTAAAAAAAAAAAAAAAAACCCAAAAGAAACTACAGATAACACGCATCACACTCCATTTTAAAAGCTTAAAAGCATGTATGATGTAACTAACTCTTTATACCAGAGTTATCAGTGGATGTCAATTACTCGGCTCCAACAGAAATCATAGTTTACAGCAAGTTGGACAAGTAGAACCAGACAATAATCTTATCTCTGATTTCACAGATGCAGACGACAGACAGACTACTATTTATATATAGTAAAACAAAGAAAGTACAAGCAATAGTGTCATTCCTCGTCAATCAAAATCGTGTGCTTTTGTTACAACATGCTGAAGATTAGCTCGTTGTAGGCGAGAAAAAGGCCCTTGCTGTGGATAGCTCTGGGCAAGATCAAACTGTGGAACGCTTGCAGAAATTCTGCGTTTCAGACGCAGATTTTCATCTTCAAGCTCGGCTTCCCTCCTTTTGCCCTTGGCGCTGCTTGATCCTCTCCAACTTGAAAATTGATACATTTGCTCTTTCCTGTTGAACCAGCTGGTGACCTGCTCCATATCCACCCCCGTACCCCCGAATGCCAGCTTCACAGAATCGATCTAAAACTTGTTGAAACGTTTACCCATAATAGCCATCACTCCTAACGCAAAGCATCTCATACGTTTAAGATTGACAGACTCCTCAACCATACATACAACATGTCTGAAAAATTGGAAAAACATAATTTAATTCACTACTTGCAGATAACGACATGCGAAGGACGAACAAGACGAGGGGTGATCATTATATGGACCAATTAGGCTTGCTACGGTTAGAATAGGGAAGGAAGTATCAATATAGGATATATTAACATTTCTTTACTTTTATATGCAGATCTTTGTTATTTTGAGAGAGTAACTACACTATGAAACAATAAACTATAAACAGGGAAAAGGTAGGAGCATGTAATATTTTGATAAAAAGACAAACCTGCCGAACGAATCTAGGCCTGCTAATCCAATAACAATAAGCAAGCCAATACTTTCTGAAAATGCTAATCTATATCAATAACTTACAACACTTATTTTCTATGTGGTCATTAATCACTTACTTCACCTCTCTTATTTTTTCCCTTACTAATTGTAGTTAATAAAATATTTTTATGAGTATTACTAATTGTAGTATCTATGTGAAAAGCCAATACTATGGATTGTTAAGAAAATATATTTATGAGTATTACTAATTGTAGTTAATAGAAAATCGGATTTCAGATTAATCCACAACTAAATCTAAAATCATGTATAAAAAGGTAATTCGTGGATGCATAATTCTAGGGAGGTAGTTGTATAATGCTAAATTTAAGCAATTCTGAATTAACGTCATCTTTATGACGAGATTCTGTGGAGGTAATTAACTAATGCAGTGCTATTATGCTAACGTAGGGAATAAATAAAAACATAAAATAAATAACGAGAGAATTAATAAAATATTTATTCTTATATAGTTAAAATAAAAAAGCAATCATTCAAAAAAAAGCTAAGAAAAGTCTTTGTTATTGTATTATCTATATTCTTGAATTAGTTTATTTTGCCTACAATTCAAGATTTTGAGTTGAATTAACTATTGATTTAATCTTTTTCTGTTTTCAATTTAAGACTAAACTTGATTTTATTCTTGAACTTAGTATAAAATGGGTAATTCATGAGTTGTCTTCTCACACGACTCTTGAATTTAGGTATAAATAAAATAATTTATAAGTTGTTTCCCCAACTCTTGAATTTAGGTATAAAAATGGAAATTCATGAGCAACAACTCTTGAAATGGTCGTGATTTTTATAGATCCGCAAGGGTGGAAAGTACTTGAACACAAATTGTTTTATCTTTTTATCCAAGTGGATACTTTTTATCTTTGTAACATCAAAATGGATATTTTGATAGATTAACTCATGATAATGTCATTTAAGACTGTAGATGGATAATGATGCGGCGCAAATTGAGTTAAATTACATGCAACGTGCAGATCACCAGAAGAATTCACGTAAATGTCATATTTCGACGAGAGCATAGTGTTTTTCAAGCAGAAACGGCCTTCTAAGCAATACTCATCGCTTTGCCATGATCGATGGCGGATTTCGGGCAAATTCCTTCTTCTGGAGGGTCGATTTTGCAACTTATCAGTTTTCTCGGTTTTTTTTTGTAATTCCATTTTAGTTTGGACCTCATCGTTTTTTCCCTTTCTTTTGGTCGATTAGGGTTTACTATTTAAGTGTTGTTTGTCTTTTGGACGTAGCTTTTTTTTATTAATAAAAACGAGATTTCCTCAAATCTATCAATCTTCGGTATTATGTAGATCAACGAATTTTGATATTGTTCTTCCTGTTTATCCACGCACACTGCATCAAATAAGGTAATATAAATTTGTAACGTAGTATAATATCGATAGATAGTGAGTTTCATTTTTAGTTAATCCTGCATGTGTACCTGCTAAGTAGTAATCATGTTAGAATTAAAATCGTGAATTACATGCTCAACTAAACATTTTGAACATTATACAGCTAGAAGAATTGATATGAATTTGCTTCTTACACCAGCTTCAAGATTTGTTCTCTTAGTACAGTACTAACTACCAGATTATTCTAGATAGCAAGTCTAGAAAGACTCACTAGATGTAGTATTTCGTCTCATATTCTTACACCATCAACACAAAATAGTTATACTTATATAATGACATCAAGTTTACTTGATATGCACACTAACGACGTCGTTAGAGCACAGAACGAAACATGTTTTGCAATAGAGAAATGCGACACGCAAAACTCCTCCGTTGCTACAACATCGAGTATATTGAGCCTTCACTCCTCAACTCCCACTCACATACCTCATCAAATCCCACAGCCCTTTCTCTCAACCGCCGGTTCTCATCTTCAATCTCCACTGCTCTCTTCTTGCATTCTTCGACCTCACGTCGAAGACTGCATTCTCTCTCAAGGCTAAGCCTGAGAGCTTCTTGGAGCCTTGAGCACTCCAGCTCGAGGTGAAATACCAACTCTCGGGCCCGTTTACCGGCCCGCTCCCGACTAAACCAGCCTGAAACTTGTTCTACATCTAGCCCCGTAGCCTCCGCCAATTCAATTTTTTTCGATTTGGTTAAGCAATCCGAAGCTTCAAATGCTAACTTAAGAGCCTTTATTTGATGTTCTTCAAATCGTTTTGCCATATTTTTGATTTGGTTGTGAGCCTATATGGTTAAAGGGCCTCAGAATTTTCGTGATTTATAGGGTGGTAATCAGTTATGCAGATAAATGAGGTTGGCCTAAGAAAATTATCCGAAGATAATTTTATTTTATGAAAGCAACTGGTTTCAAAGTCAAACAATAATTTATGTTTCAGATTTTTGTTTGTTACGAGGCGGAGAGAGTAATAGGAGTTTACTTTGTCATGGAACTGAAATAATATATTTGTAGACTTCAATTAGGCAACATTGTTAGCATCAGCAAGCAAGGTAATTAAAACGTTACCTTTAATGTCCGAAATACGAGGGTTAACTACTGTTAAATACATGAATATTGACTACGGGTTTTGCATGTGAATTAATTTTTTGAATTAAAATACATAAACTTTTGATTTTCTTCATAAAATTGAATTTTTCACAAATTGAATCCAACATGGTTAAATTAAAAATGATGTGGCCACAAAACAACGTCGGGCATTTCAATGTCATGGAAAAAATTAGAAAAATCAAAAGTTTATGTATTCTTTACAAATCAGAATATGATCAAAGTTCGTATATTCAACTGCAATTAACTCAAAAAATAAACCCATCAATTTATTAATTATTTAATTGTTCTCGTAAGAGGCGATATTGAAAATCTCATAAATAAAAGTAGGTAAAAATGATAGTGGATAAAAATAAATAAATGTTTGGGCGCCAACGTTCTAATTTAATAGTTTGGAAACAATATTGAGAAATCGACCTATTTATGGATTCAAACTTATGATATTTCAGTTATATATCCATAAAACAAGTCCAAACGAGCTTATAAAACTAAAAAAAAAATCAAGGTATAACCAATGTCTCGGGTCATTCCGATAACAAGAAAATCAATGATACCTTACGAATGTGCAATCAAAATTGGGAACTACATAAGTAGCGACTTGGATATAATCATATAATAAAGTAGTAGACTCGAGTCGACAATGTATAAATTATTTTGATGTAGTTTTGTTGTATAACAAAATGCTGTCGGCTGCCAAACATGTTTCTGACTGAACAATGTAAGGATCAAGCTTTAGTGTGCGTCTTTACTTATACAGACTTGTATTTTGTGCCGTAGGAATTGAATTTGCAGTCACACTCAATTTTGACATAATGCTTCATATATAGTCTATATTAGCTGTCGGATTAATGTTGCTTGAAATGATTAATTTTTATATCTTTTCAATCATTAAAATTGAGTAGCAACAATTAATGAATGCTTAAAATATCCAACAGTTAAAATTATCTATATAGTAATATCACAAATTGACTTATGAAAAATCATCTATTAAGTTTGCACAGGTCGGAACACCCATTACCATAAAATGACCCCTCAAGATACAAATTAATATGACACTGTCATTTATATATAATTTTATAGTTATACAAACAGTTGGTAGGCATATATACCCAGTCCCGATGAGATCTCATTTTGTAGTCTTGTCTCATTTCACGTCTCATTATCAAGATGAAAACTTTTAAACAATGGTCATATAATAATAAGATTTGATATTGGAACATAAAATAGGAGAAATATTCCTATTAGACTATTTGTCGTGAAACTTGTGAAATAGTATAATCTAATTGGAGGATGCCGTTAGTATATCCATAGGTAATTAAGAAGATATATGCCATTAGTATAAAATTATGGTGCGTGGAAAATGAAGACGAAAAAAGTAAGACAAGATGACACCAATAGATAACAAAAAAATGAAATAGTTGTATGTTTGTGTTGGCCAGTGATAAAATGTTTAATGTAAAACTAAAGGTTTTAGACTTGAGTTCACCATGACACGGCCTTTGACCTTACAAAAAAAAGATAGTAAGTGTTACATATATGAGTTAAAGATGAGTTGAATCCCCTCAATTGTTAAGTTGCTGACTCATATTGTCCCTCGTACTGCCGAACCGCTAAAGACACTAAGGGGGTGTTTGGTTAAGCTTATTTTAGAGAGCTTATAAGATGTTTCAAGAACTTATAAGAGGTAATGTCTCAAGTGCTTATAAGTTGTTAAAGTGTTTGGATAATTGATCTTATAAGCTAGAGAAAGAAATGTGAGTTAGAGAGAGAAAATCATAGTTAGAGAGATAAAATTGACGAGAGGTGAAGTTGATAGTGTATGTGTAGGAAATAACGAACTATAATAAGGTTATTTTGGTAAATTCATGATTGCTTATAAGTTTATGAAAAAATAAGTTAGGGTTGACCAACTTATTTTTAGGGAACTTATAAGATGTTGGAGCTTATTTTCACAGCTTATAAGTTGTTTAGGAGCTTATTTTGTCAAACACTTTGCAACATCTTATAAGCTCATAAACAGCTTATAAGCTGTTTTAAAGAGCTTATAAGCTCAGCCAAACACCCTCTAAGAGGACGTTGTGAACTTGAAGCATAAAATGGAGTTAGAATTAGATGAGAGAGTTGGAGAGAAGGCAAATGATTAAATTTTTACAAGCTAGATTTTTATTGGAAAAATGATTCGTAAAAAACCATATTTAATTAGTATGGTGTTACATTTGGATTTGATAGAAAAAAATGTAGATTTGGAATCTACATTTTATGTAGATGAATATGATGTATTTACTTGTTTTAATCCTATTTTGGATGAATGATCAATCTATTTTATCTATTTATTATACTGCAGCAGAGTTGTCTTCATGGAAATTCACGTCTAAAATTCTGTTTTTTTAGCCCTCTCGGCTCTCATACAAACATTACGTAGAAATTTAATTTTTTTATTCGCAATATGCCATTATCTGCAACTTCGGCTTTGTATCATATTTAATATTTTATTTATCATCTTTCCGCAATACCCATATCTTCAATTTTTCCAATATCAAATGTAATACTTCCCAATACCATTTCAAATATTTTTTGTCTAAAAATGAGAAATGAAAAGAGAAACACTGTACTTCTCCCAATGCCATATCGCCATTTGAACTCTCTCTCTCTCTTTTAACCATTTCGTTTCGAAACTTTTTCGGTTTAGATAAGTTTATTTCATAACTTTTTGCAAGTTTTGAGCTCACACAGCAAGAACCGCCTGAAATTTTACTTTTTGGATAAATTTGAATTATATTCACTTTTTACGAGATTGATTTATTTTTCTTGATTGTGCTTATATATATATATATATATATATATAAGTGTTACGGTATGGAAACTATCTTTAACCTTTTTGTTGAATTATATATATGTGTGTGTGTTCTTAGTTGGTGCTTTCAAAGATGTATGTGAAATAATAAAAAAGTATAATAATTCTTTATTTTTGAACTTTTTTTTTTTGTGCAGAATTTGCAGCTCATCTCTATGGCTATCTTCGAAAAGTCAATCATTTTTGTTGCCCAAGATGCTAAGGTGATGGACATTCCTGCATTCTAAATCACAAATATTTTGTTCTATCAATTTGTAAGTACAAAAGAGAGAGAGAGAGTTACTCCCACGTGTTTAACCCAATTAGTTAAGAATTAGTAGATTTAGAACAAGAGAGAGACAGTTGACCGGAAGAACAAGTACGCATGCAAGACATTTGAAAGACCTCAATCTCTCTTTGGTATAATCACTCTATTTGATTATTTATTTTTAATATTTAAATTAGTGAAGGTCATTCGAAAATAATTGCAGTAGTAAATGTACCTGGATTTCGAGGGTCAACATGTTTTTTCAACTCAAAAGAAAAAGATTCTTTTATCTGCATAAATTAGTTCTCCGGAAAGGGTTTGCTGATGAAGACGGATAGTTTGGTAGAAATCTCTCAATGGATCTCAACTTGAGATTATGGAATTTGTTTTTCAATAAAGAATGCTGCAGATGTTGAGTTCTATATAAATGTGTTTTTTTAGTATCTCCAATACTCTTCTTCAAACTTAAAATGTAATAAAACATAACTTCAACATAACTGCAAATATTTAATTATGTGTGAAAAGATAATTTCAGTCAGATCTATTTGTATTTGTTATTATATATTTGACATTTAAATTCTCTTATGTCTACGTGGAAATATTTTTCTTGTATAAAATTGAAATTTTTGTTCCCCCTCTCTAAAAAAACTAAAATTTTCGTTTCCGCTCTATATAAAAAATAAGAAAAACTTCCCCTCGCTCCTAGAAATCACATTAATCGGCCAAGTCTTCATATCTTCTTCCCAATTATTTTCTCTGCTTCACAATTGATCATGTCCCTAAATCGAAAAGTAACAAAACCTCTCCAAAACCTGCTCTTAATCCAACTAGTCATTGATGGGAATTTGTGGATTCGGGGCTACTCTGGTAGCAATGAAAATTTGTCTTTATACCATCTCCCTCGACCATCACCATTATTAGTTGGCTGCCTTCAGCCAATGCGGTCGTCGGCAGAGGCCACGAAGGCGGCCGTGGAGGCTGAGGTGAGCAACGCTGGTGGGATCCTTCCCGGCGAGCTGAGCGTCTGCGCCAAATGTCTGCTAGGGTAGATTTTTTCAGTTTTGTGTTTGAGTGAACGTTCGAATTTGATAGGATTTATAGTTGCAGTTTTGATTTAGGATTTCAAGCAATTGATGGATTATTCATCATTCATCTCATATGAGATTGCTGGATTGTTGTCATGTTCATTTAATTTGGACCTCCATTTATAATCATATGTTGCATTTCATTTAAGTTTGGATCAATAAGTTTCATGAATAGTAAATATGAAAAAGAAGAAAATAAAGCAAAAAAAGAAAAATGGATAGCTTGATAGTATACGTGTATCAAATGTGTGTTTTTTGTTTGGAAGTTCTGCTATATTACCACTCACAATATCTAATTAGTATATGCATTTTATTAGGTGATGGAAGTATGTATTGGGGGGTTTGGTATGGCCCCGTTTAATGCTATTCTCCGTGAGTCGGCTCATGAGATCCCTACTCAGTGGCGGAGCCACATAGAGGCCTGGGGTCCATGGCCCCCAACTTTTTTTGAAAAAACAGGTATATATTTGATATGTAATATAACATTAAAAGTGCTTGTCCTAGCCTGATGGTTAGGATTCTCTTCGAATTCTCATTCGAACCGAGTTCGAACTTCTCGTTTCTTTTTTTCCTCTCTTTCTTTCTTTCCTTTTTTTTTTTCTTTCCTTGTTTTTTTCTCTCTTTCCTTTGTTTTTTTCTCTTCTGTTTCTCGTTTCCTTTTTTTCCTTTCTTTCTTTCTTTTTTTCCTCTCTTTCTGTCTTTCTTTCTTTTTTTTCCTTCTCTATTTCTTTCTTTTTGGTTTGTGTTTTCTCCCTCTTTCTATATTCTATTTCTTCTCTTTATTTTGGGATCTTTTTTCCTTTTTTCTTTCTTATATAACTTATTTTATGTTGATAAAATAAAATATTTATGCACATAATAACACTATGTAAATTAATTATTAACTAAACATGTGTGCTCTCTATAAATATTTAACATTTAATAACTAAATCTATTGTAGTCTAATGAGTTAGGATTTTTATCTCTCATTTAAGAGATCTTAGTTCGATTCCTTTTAGTTACATATTTTCTTTTTTTCTTTTTTCTATACTTATTTTCTTTTATTTCCTTTTTCTTTCTTTTTCTTTCCTTTATCTTTTTCCTATAATTTGTTTTATGTTGATAAAATGATATTTCTTTTCTTTTTCTATAATTTATTTTATATTGATAAAATAAAAGATATATGCAAATAATATAGTTTTATATGTGAATTAATATTACTAATCAAATTTCTAAAAGGATTATAATAAACTCATTATATTATTAAATTATTATTTTATAATTTTATTTTATTACCTTTTAAAATTATAATTAATTGGGCCCCCAAAAAAAATTTACTGTCTTCATCATTGTCTCTACTGATCCAATTGTGGACTCCAAGGTTTTGCCAGTTCCTGCTGGAGACTTGAGCTTTGGCTCTGGCGCTCAACTTAAAAATTATCCTTTCATTATGCCTTGGTATTGTATACTTATCGAAGAAAAACTTCACAATTCTCATGCATTCTGTATCTTTTGATAAATGTGTTATATTTTAATTGATGGAAGCACTTACATTTTTGCACTAGCATTAATCAGTTCATGCAGGACTTTTTGTATGTCTTGATGCAATGAGTAGGGATGGCAATGGATCTTGGACCCGGTCCAGATCCGGTGGTCCAAATCCATTTTTTAGGATCTGGAGTATAAAAAATTTGGATCCGATGGATCTGAACCGGATTTGGATCATACTCTAAAATCTCGGATCTGGATCTGGATTTTAATTTTTGAGATCCAGATCCGATCCAGATCCGGCCCGTAGACTCGATTAATATAGTATATATTTTTATTTTTTATTTTAATTAAATATTAGTTAACCATATATCTAATTCTAGTATTTTTTTTTTCCTTAGTCTTCTTCCAATTCCAAACATTTGTTTTTCTCAATTTTACTTCGACGTAACTTCTTCCAAAAATCTACTTTCATTCACTTCATTTTACTTCGATTCTACCTCTCTATTTTATTTTATTCATTTATGTTTAATCAAAAATTTGGGACAACACTCTTGATTTCTCATATCATAAAACTTTCAGCAGTTGAAGCAGCAATAAATCATCAAATTTGGACATTGTTTGTGTGAATGGTATGTTTGTAGTTTTTGTTAATCTTTTGTGATATAATTTGGTTTTATACTTCTAATATTGATTTCTATTTGATTATGAAGACACGAGGTATAATTTCATTTGGAAAAACTTAGAAATGATGGGAGAAATCCCTATAATCAACCAAACATGATTGATATCGAATCCGCTCAAGAATTTATCGAATATTTGAGGAATGCTGATTATAGACTGATTAATTTAAGATTTATATTAGAAGAGAAAACATATGGATACGGGTCTAGACTCTGGACCCTGTAGATCCAATGGATCTGGGTCTGGATCTCATTTTTTTAGATCCAATGGATCTGGACCGGATCTGGATCCAAACAAAAAAAATCGGATCTGGATCTGGATCTAATCAGATCCGATCCATTGCCATCCCTAGCAATGAGGCACCTTGTTACTAAAGGTTAGCATTTGCCGTTGAACATGCACCTCTTCTTTTGACAGATGAATTTAGCAGGAAAATGCTTGAGCTAAATGTAGAGATAAGATAATCAAGATTCTAATATAGATGAGACTTCTTGCGATCCTACCACATTAAATTTCTTGAGGATGTTGTACTCTGTATCTTGAATAATATTGTGTTTCTTATTTGAACATGAATAAATGAAGCCGTTGTCAAGATAAAGTTAACCAGTATTCTAATGTAAATGGGATTGCTTGTGATCGAAGAGCTCGAATGAAAATCAAATTAATCTATCGCTGCATATTCATATGTTTCTATGTTTTAGTCTATTTATATATTTCTATTAATATATTAATATATGCGATAGATAGCTAAAATTTTAAAAGGTAGGCTTTTTATGATCGGAGAGCTCGAAAGAAGAACATCTTTAGTTATATGTTTTAGTCTATTTATATATTTCTATTAATATATCAAAGTAAAGTAGTCTCCAAGGCTGCATATTCAATTTTTGAATTTTTTTTTTATTGTCGTTCAACTTCTTTATCAATTTTCAATCTACCCAAAAGATACTTCTAAATTTTGTCCACAAATTTTTTGATGCCCACAAATATAAATAAATGTGGTTAGCAATTTTCTAAAGCAAATAACAGTCTTCATTTTTGTAAACTCTCTTTCTCACTGTCCTACTATTGGTATTCAAATTCCAAGTTTTAAAATTTTGCATACACTAAATAATCATTTATATCGCATTCGCATTATTTCGTAGGTTATTAACGTTCTTCTACTTTCATATGCACATGTTTGTTATCTAGTACATGGCTCAACCAATGGACAAAAATCTGAAAATGAATGGACGTTCAACGTAATTTCTCTTATTTAGCCATATTTCAATATTTTAATATTTTTTCATAACTAGAATCGTTTCATTTTTTAGTTTTGGTTATAATTTATTATTGTTGACGAAATTTAATTCACAACCATAAGTAATATTTTATCATATACAAATGAAAGATATAACAACTAATTACATTTTAATATCTCATATAATTATTGAGGTTCAAGTATATGTATATTCAATCAATTGAATGTAAGCACATAATGTTAAAATATTACTCTATCTGTTTCATTTTACTTGGTTTATTTCTTTTGGTCACAATTATTTAAAAGAAAAGTATAAAAGTTATATATTGAGATAAAAAAATAATTATAACTTACTTTTTGAAAAGATAATTATTGTTAAAAATAAATTAAACCAAGATTAATAAGATACCTCTAAAAACATAGATATCAAGTCAAATGAGAATTGGGAATACTAATTACAATTAATGAATATATATATTCCGCCTAAAAAGATTATGAATTGAAATTTTCATGATTTCTCTGAAACATATCCCAGAAAATGAGGTTTTCTATGTTGCTATATTGAAAATTGTGAAAATCGGATTGAGAACAAGTTCAGAAAAAAAAAATCCATTAAATTTATCTGGCTATATTTTACTTCTTTTGCAGTACTCTATATATATCTTTTAGATTCTGGAGTAATCGGCCTTCTCCTTATTATCATACTTTTGAAATTCTTACCATAGGACTGCATTAACTATTGGAAGTGAACAAAAACACGTCATAAATCCTAATGGTTTGAGAATTTTGATTATTAAAAATAATGACGACTATTACAAAGCTGTTACTACAAATATTATATATAAGGAAGTATTGCAAAATATATCATATTTTGCTTTTGATTGCACTATTTTGTCTATTCACTAACAATACATTTTATATTCATACATTTTTTTTCTTTTATATTAACTTTTTTTGTATTTGAACTTAAAATCTTAAAACATAAAAGTATATGGTTAACACAGATAACTATATTTAAATAAAAATCTATAAATATTAAAGTAATTTATCCACTTCATGTGTACTGTACAAAATTTTTAAGTAAGTCACTAAAATACTTATAAAATATATAATGTTATAAGACATTATGTAGCTTTTTTTATAAAAACAATTTTATCATTCTTCAATGTTCTAAATTGTTCAATTTGAAATGATCATGATACCTCTATGATATTAAATTTAAATAAATTATTTAACATTGAAATTTTTAAATAAAAATAAAATTACCTACATGCAATGCACGGGGTGCAACACTAGTTAACATACAAAGATTACTACTTGAAATACTGAATATAAGTGGCATGCGCATGGAGGCGTGTGAAAGCCACAATTAGGTAGTTAGATATGGTTAGAGGTTGCATCTCTTTACGAAAAATCAATTGTATTTTTGCAATATATATCATTGGATTGACAATTAAAAATACCATAACTATTAGGAAACAAAAAGAAACTTCCTTGTGCATTCGCAAAAGGGAGAATGAAAGCAACTTAATTGAAAACTTAATCACCAACCCAATGTAATTATGAGCCAAGGAGAATAGCCCCTCCACCCGGCAGTGGCACCCCTTTCCTTATCCTCTCCATGCCGGATGTCTCTGTTGGAGACTGCTACCGTCACCACTCCGTCCAATTAGTATGATATTGTCCGCTTTGGGCCAAAAGCTCGCACAAATTTGTTTTTGGGTTCAACCACTCCCAAAATGCCTCATACTATTTGGAGTGAGTTTCTAATATATAGAAAACATTTCTTTCTTCTTCTTCCGATGTGGGATTGGGTTGCACCACACCCTC
Source organism: Salvia rosmarinus (assembly GCA_036937905.1). Taxonomy (NCBI): domain Eukaryota; kingdom Viridiplantae; phylum Streptophyta; class Magnoliopsida; order Lamiales; family Lamiaceae; genus Salvia; species Salvia rosmarinus. The sequence goes on from CM072816.1 coordinate 96,126,484, forward strand.
TTCCCTCCCTCTCTTTTTTTCTTTCCTCTCACACGGCAGCACCACCTTTGAGTCACACTCAACTCCTTCTCTCTCCATGGAACCCATTCCATCACTCGAACCATCTCTCTCTACCATGCACCAGAAGCCTCGAAGCTCTTCTTCTCCGGTGACGGCAAACAAGATCGCGGCTAGGACTCAGTCCTCTCACCTCTGCACCCCACGTTCCGTTCACTAGCAAAGCCTTGGCTTCATCTTTTTCCCCATCGACGGCGCCTTTGAGCCATTGTATCCCCAAGATAGATATTGTGGATAGCGTGCATTGTATTTGTAGGGGAACAATATTATCTTGAATTCTAACCGTCTCTTAAGTATCATTTTCCACTTAAGAAAAAAATCCAATCATGGTAAATAAGAAAACTAATCTAATCCATGTCACCTTAATAATGGACCCAAAATTACCTTCAATTATTTAACACACATTCTATATAGTTGAAAAGTAAGTTAGGTCCTACGACAATAATTTATATCTCTATAATTATTTTGCGATTCGGAATTGTTATAACATCTGGACCGACAGATTTCCAGATATTTCTCATGGAATTTATTCTTACTTGGTATTCACCTTTTCTCTTTTATAGACTTTTATGATATCAAGTCCAAATACATCTCCATAACTGAACAGCATTATGAAAATTGTGTTCGCAATGTTGATTCATAAAATATTTGTATAGATATGAAGTTAGTTAAATTGATGTAACTCAAACTTAGAGAATTAATTCATGCTCTGTACGAGACACAGTTGATTAGATTATGTGCGGAACTAAGATTAAGATAATATTGTTTATTTTCCGTATCATATTCATAGTATTCTAATAATAATATCAATTTAGTGTTATTTTTGGGACTTTGTTTTTACTAAATAGCAAAAATATGAGACATTCTTACTATAAATAGTAGCTTCTTCTTGGATACGCGCTAACTCCAACCATCTAAAATTCAGTGCATTTTTCTTCCTTCAATCACAGATTCAGCTGCTCCAGTCGAGCAAGAAGTCCGGGAAAATGGGGTCTCTTTCTTTCTCATCCACCGACCCACAAGATCATGAAATGAACATATCGCAGAAATTAGACAAAACCCATTTGATCAATCTCTTCAAATGCCAGCAGAATTACCTCAACCATTTCTTCCAGAATCTCGATCTCTCCCAAACCCTAGCATTCACGGAGACGCTCTTAAAGGCCGAGGGCACCATCTTCTTCTCCGGCGTCGGGAAATCGGGCTTCGTGGCGCAGAAGATTTCGCAGACGCTGGTGTCGCTCGGCATCAAATCCTGGTTCCTGTCACCGGTCGACGCGCTCCACGGCGACATCGGCATTCTGTCGGCGAAGGATTTGCTGGTTATGTTCAGCAAGAGCGGGAATTCGGAGGAGTTGTTGAAGCTGGTGCCGTGCGCGAAGGCCAAGGGAGTTTATTTGATCTCGGTGACGTCGGTGACCCCGAATGGGTTGACGCGGCTGTGCGATCTGAACGTGAATTTGCCGCTGGAGCGGGAATTGTGCCCCTTCGATCTGGCGCCGGTGACGTCGACGGCGATCCAGATGGTTTTTGGGGATACGGTGGCCATCGCGCTTATGGGAGCCAGGAATTTGAGCAAGGAGGAGTACGCGTCGAACCACCCAGCTGGGAGGATTGGGAAGAGCTTGATTTTAAGGTAATTTTCTTGGATTTTTCTCCGTTTTCCTTTACTTGTTTATGTGTCTGTGAATTGTGTATGAGTTTGTGATGTGGGTTGGAGGGAAATGTCAGAAAAAATGAGGTCTTGAGGCTTCATATGAATGAGGTGAAATGGTGAATTGGGAGGGAGTGATAGTTGCTATGAACTTAGAATGAGGTTCTTGACAGTAAATGAACTTCTTAAAGTATAATGTACTTTTCACACTTGGCTTTAATGGTTGTTGTTTTGGTCTTTTAAGGTTTTGCTTGGTAAGAATTGAGTAGAATTGTACAAGTAGCGTACGCGGGTTGGTGGGATCTGTTTCTTGCCGTATGATTTCCATGGAAACTGGTGGAAGAAGATTCATTTTCGATGGATCTTTTTATCTGTTTCTTTGTTGTATTCTGAATTTTTGCCACTTCTGATAAATCACATCTATGGTGAATTCCCAGTGTTTATAACCAATTTATTTTTTGTTGTACTATATTTAATTGGACTGTTTTCTAGATTCATTGTGAATGAGCCCCGTTTTGGTTGTAGGTGAAGGATGTAATGAAGAAGAAAGACGAGCTTCCAGTGTGCAGGGAGCAATATCTAATCATGGATCTGCTGGTAGAGCTGACCAGTAAAGGTTGCGGATGCCTTCTTGTTATAAATGACGATTATCGTCTGCTAGGTACTTTTACTGATGGTGATTTGCGGCGCACATTGAAAGCCAGTGGCGAGGGGATTTTCAAGCTCACTGTGGGAGAGATGTGTAACAGGTGCGTTCCTCGATTTACTGTACCCGATTCCATGGTTTTGGCACATGACTGTATGTGTTTCAGTTGCTGAGTTTGGAAGTAAAGCATCTTCTCTTGGAAAACGACATAAATGCAAAGTTCATTTTGGGACCATATATGACCAGTTTAAGTTTACCATGGTGCCTATGCAGCTATACAAAGATTCTTTGATTTAAATGGGTACAACTACTAACTTAAAAATTACTAGTACTCAATTTAGATTCTCTAATCTAGGTGAAGCTGATAGTCCCTTTTAAGTGACTGCATGTACGCAATCTGCCTGCAGTCAGCCTACAATCACCTTCCTGTATACTGATATATTAGTACGATTCTTGCAATAAGGGAAAAACCTGATTTATGTAACCTTTCTGAAGCCAAGTGACGATTTCTTGTAATAAGATCTCGGTGTTGGTTTCTGAGGCAATGATTACTCTCACAAAAACTAAACAATTGGTGAAACATTATCCGAGTTAATTCATAATCAACTGACAACCTATTTTGCATCATGATGTTCTGTTTCTGATCATATTTATTCCCGGACCATTTAGGTAACTCGCCTGATTCCAATATGTTATATTTTGTCTCTTACTTGGGTGTATTTAAAATTGGAAACCAACTTCATGGGTCATTTGGAATTTGTCAGATGAATCAGATTCTCTTTTGAGTAGACAAAGGCAAAGTGGGTGGCCTAGGAAGAAGGGGGTAGGCTGGATAGTTTTGCTGTTAGTTTTCGTGTAGTTTCTGGTTCTTAGGACTAAATTTTCTAAGAACAGTTTTCTAGCTCACAAACTCAAACATGATGATGTGGCAAAGCCGTGTTGAAGCATAGAAACTGGCTCTAATTTCTTCCATCCTTCCTTATGCATGCACTTCAACTCTATATAGGTTTATTAACTGCATTGTCCTGATCATCTACTGATCTATTTCTTGGGACCTTCTGCTGTTTTTCTTGATTTTCAATTGAGAAAGTTCAACAACTCTTATCTTTTTATTCCAGGAAGCCAAGGACCATCGGGCCAGAAGCCATGGCAGTGGAAGCAATGCAGAAGATGGAGTCTCCACCATCACCGGTGCAGTTCTTGCCCGTTATTAATGATGAAAATGTCGTGATTGGTATTGTCACGTTGCATGGGTTGGTCTCTGCTGGCCTGTAATTCTTGCAAGTTGGCATCATCCCTCAACTCCACCATTTATTACTCCGTATCACATTTAATATTCTTTGTATTCTTTCCTAATCCTGCAATCGAGTTGCCTGCCGTGTCTGCAAAATCCATTTCTTGTATACCCACCCTTATCACTTGGCACCTCCGCTAAAGAACAAGAAGAAGAAGACAAGGGCAACAATGAAGACAACGAATGTACTAGTTGAAGCCTTGATGCTTGAAATTCTGTTTAAGATGCTGTAATGTTTAGCTATTTGCTAGTATTGTAATGTATGAAATTGTCTCTAGTGTTAGTGAAGTAGCAAAAGGGGTTTGAAAATGGTGTAGTTAAATGAATGCTTATGTGCTATTATTGAGCCAAACCCTCCCCTGTCAGAATTGCTAACCATTTTCTTATAATTTGTTTGCTGGTGTGAAAATGTGGTACTATTTGGTTTTTGTTGTCTAAATATTTATGTCAAGTTTTAGTTGATTTTGACATTTTTCAATTTTGTGAATTATTATTACATGCAATCAACTAATTAAATCCACATACTATAGTTTCCTATATATATGAAAACACGACTTTAGTGAATATATTTTTTCAATTTGGATTTACTTTAAATTGGTGCAACTCAATTAGTAAACATCTGGAGACAGACACCTTAGATAGTGAAATGAAAGATGATCAAACATTTTGTTTTATGATTTAATGATTTTATTTAAAGATCTTATTCCATGAATATGAGATAACTAATGTCAAGAGCTAGATCATATTTTTCCAATTTGTAATAATCTTTAATTATTTTACTCAGCAACTTAATTTGTTAAAAGATGTACATACGTAATAGAAAAATCTTAACTCTTTTTTTTTGCATGTGGACTAAAAAATTGTGCATACTTATTATGTACGATTTTAATTTTGTTAATATTCATACTCCTAAATTATTTATGTCGTCATGTTGTTGGTATTATAATGTCGTCATGTTCTGATATAGTTACAAACTATTAGGATTGGTTCAAAATTTTCACATAATAAACACAAGTTTTCCTTGTGTGGGTAAAGTAGTTATATTTTGATATTTTGACCACCCTGCCGTCTGCCCCTAACCTACCACAGAGTGAGTGGTGTTGCTGTAAGCGCCGCCGTCGACCGCCCATGTATCCGCCGCCAACTGCCACTACGCAACCACTCTCTTCATTCATCCCCGCGCTCCCTATCCAATTCTCCCACCAAAACCACTCACTTTTCTCACACCGTCACACTTTTCCAGTGAGTACTTTTGAACTTTCTCTCTCAAGTACTAGCAAACAATAAGAAGAATATGCATTAATTTGGAGAAATTCTCAATTGCAGCTGTTATTGAACCCAAAAAGGAGTCTTTTTTATCGTGGCCCGCATTTGAGGCTCGTGTTAGGGCCTGCGTTTGCTTCAATTTCGAGATATTCATATGGTCAGCTCCACAATGCTGCTGATTTCATGGATTAGGGTTTCTGGATTTGGGATAGCTTTTGATAAAAGAAAATGGTCTGTAATTGATTATTGTTTTTCTTCTTTCTTGCCAGAGGAAAGTGGAAGCAGAGCTTATGATCCAGAGCTCCGAAGAGTGCTTGAACTCGCGACTGATTCTGAATTATATGAACTCCAAAGAATTTTATTTGGGGCAAGGTGTTTAGCACTTTTCATTACCTCTTAGTTGTTGGTGGGGGAGTTCCTTTTGTATAACGAAAAACTGGCTGTTGGAAACTATCTAGCTTAGAACATAGCTTTCCTATATGAATTGTAGATCAAACAAACAGCGGTTATTGTCCATTTTATGACCATGGCACGGGCTTTACATTCGAATGTTGGCTGCGGAACGTTTTGCACTAACTGAACACGTTTTACTATATGGTTGGCTATATGATCATCTTGTATATTGAAGTTTGATTTCTTTTCTTTTAACCGGCCTTTATGCATGTCGTTTCAGTTACTTCAGTCCATTGCTGAAGTCAATTCTGAAAAGGGATGAAATTGATCATTTTATGATTGGAGAAGATCCGGATGAGAGGGAAGATTATATTTCAATGCTTGAATCTCGATTTTTCTTCCTTGCTGCTGATGCACGGTCGACACTGAGGTTATTCTATGTGTCGTTAATATTTTCGTCATTTTTATTATCATTTATTACAGAGAGTAAACAGTATCTCAATAATTAGCACAGAACTTTCTAGGTTTGTAAATGTAGATTTGAATCCAAGATTTTGTCTTTTGTCATGCAATTGCAGGGGTTGGAGACCATCATATAGAAGCGTATTGCTTGGAGTAAGGAAAAAGTTAAAAATTCCTTGTTCAGCTAAATTATCTGCTGAAGATCTAGAAGTAGAGATTTTCCTTCATCTCTTACAAGAATACTCAAGGTGAAGAAGCTTACTTTATACATTGACTTCAAGATCAGAAAGGAGATCACTTTGTTTAGTTGCATTATGATTTACTTGATTTTGACAATTATGATTTATATAGATGCTTTGGCGGTCTTATTAACACCTCATCTCTCACTAAATTTATTTACTTGTTTTTACTTTCCATAGTAAAGAACAAGAAAGCTTTTCAAGCTCTAACATTAGCTCAAAAAATGATGGGCCCAACTCTCTCGAGCAAGGTCTCAGCAACTGGAAAGTACAAAGACTTACAGCTCTAGGGATTGGAGCGTCAGATATCCGCTCATTGATATTAAAGGTTTGATGGTTGCTGTCACTCTTTCCTTATCTTTCTTTCTATTTGGTTCACCTGAGGTACTCCTACTGTTTGTACTTAGGGTGGTGGGATGCTTACATTGGAGAAACTGTTGGAATTGGTAAGAAATGGTCCGTGTGTTTACATCGTGTTCTTATTGTGATTCTGACGCAGTATCCAATTGGTTGTAGTTGGGAGGGAGAGTCTCAGGAAAATTGTTTACAGAAGCTGCCAAATATCAGATGAAGAAAGAATTAATCAAAAAGGTCCTGATTTGAGGGTCTTCGTATTTAAATTAACGTTTTGAGAGGCTAGAACACAAAGCATATCTGAATGTGGCTTTCCTAGTCTTTTCTAAAATCTTCTAGTGTTTGGTTTCCAGGGTGGGCAGTTGGCGGCTATCAACGTGGAATCTGGAGCGGCCTTGCTTGCTGCTAGACAGGTGACATTCTAACTCTGGCTATGGTTTTTTTAAGTTAGAGATTTATTCTCTTTTCTTCACCTCAAACATACTTTTCAGGGTCTAAAAGCTGCTGCAGCTCGGTATTTGGGGATCAGGAGTGTAACTCGGTTATTTGGCCCACTGTAAGGACTTTGCTTCACTCAATCTTTATGTCATGGTTTTCCCGGCTTGTCCATGGGACCACGTCTTACAATATCCATTCATCTTCAGTCAAAAGTCTTTCCTGTTGCCTCCATGTCTTAAGTCCTGACTTCTCTCATCTTCATTGGTTCGACAACAACCGAAAACCCATTAGTTATGATGTTCACGTCTAGTCTGTATCAAATTTCTGCTTTGTTTCCTTTCCTGTATTATGCAAATGTTTTCACCAATTATGATCCTATATTTTATAGCATGTGGGGTACCTTGTTGGCGGATGTTGTCATTCAAATGCTCGGTACTGATTATGCACGGATCTTGCGAGCCATTTATGCATTAGCTCAGGTAACATAAACATACTCGAAGTAATCTATAATAGCCGTGCTGAAAATAGTTGCTCATTCTTTATCTACACAATCTTCTTTTTCGTTCTTCAAAGTATATTTCTTTCAATTATTTTGCTTCAGATTCGGATATATCGCTCTGCACATGACAGCAGCTGACATTATGTAAGAAGCTTCTTACATTAGCACGTATTCTGAGCTCTCCGTGAGGTACTGTCTCGGAGCTTGTAGATACACGACTCTCAGGTGGGATAATATGTTTAATCCCAATCTCTGTAGTTTACCCTCTGATTGTACATAAACTATTTTTGACTGTGATAGAAAAATGTAGTTAACCAAGTTGATGTCCTTAGTTTTACATACAGTTTCCCTTCCAATATACATTTGCATCAGATTTTGAGCTAGAAAAGTTTCAGTTCACGGCACAGAATATCGAATTATTGGAACGACAGTATGTTTTGAGTTACAGAATATTGATGTTTCGTTAAACTTCTCCATCCCAGAGTTCCTCAACTGAGTTGTAATCCCCAAAATGTTGAATAATAAATCTGTTTCCTTTGAAACCTTTTGCTTGAGGAATCTTTTGAATCTGGCAGATATCTTCAGTACTTAATTCCCAGTTGAAAATTTCAAGATTTGCTTTCATCCTTTCCTTATTGTAGCTCTTCACTATTGGAGTTGCACTTTGTTCAACTATCCATCTCAATGCCACCTTCAGTATTTGATTCGAGATTAACGAGTTAGGAAGTGCAAAACTGGGCTGGATTCGATAAAAACGTGTAACAAAAAAAATCAACACCATCCCAGTTTATACGATGAAATCAACTAGATATGGAATTTAGAGACCTGTGCAACGGTCTTGTTTCTCGAAGCCGCAATTTCTTTGAGAATGGGACTTTCCATAACAGCGAGGGTTCCCCAAAACGCACCGTTTGCTCCGAGAGGAGACCAGGCTGAGACATGAATATTCTTCTGCTTGCATAATTGCACCAGTTTTTGTTGCTGCCATGCTACATTCATCTCCACCTAATATATCCATCACAAATGACTTTTTAAAATTTTCAATGTTGTATGGTTTTAGTGATAAATTGTCAAAACATTTTTCAGGACGGAGGGAGTATTTCACATATGCTACGATGTTATTTTCAAATCACTTCGTCGGCCATATTTATATCATAATCAATGAGCAATATGAATAAACGATCCGGTGTGGCAAACCTGGTTGACTGCTGGTGGAATGGTGGCAAATTCCAAGAGCTTAGAGAGTTTAGCAGAGCTGAAGTTGCTGACGCCAATGGACTTAGCCAGTCCCAACTTACAGCACTCTTCCATTGCTTCCCAGACCTCTTTCACATCAAAATGAAGCAAGTCTTCTCCTTTTAGATTAGACACGTTGGCGCTTTTCTTGATTCTTATTGGCCAGTGTATAAGGTAAAGGTCCACGTAATCAAACTTTAACTCGCTGCAAATCAAGTACCAAATTTTAGTTTATACTTTTAAATTCATGGGACAAAATAGAATTTGTGGATTTTTAAGAGTAAAGTTTCCTATGAAATTACAGAATGAATGATCTTATAAAATTTAATAAAAGTCAACTTTCATTAATTGAACTAGTTTTCATTTTTAGGTTTTCTAAATTGATAACCAACCTTCTTGAGATCCTAAATGAGTAAGACTCCAAACATAAATCAATATTTCATAAAAACAAAATAAATAAATAGAAGAAAAGGGAAATCATGAGTTAATTTATACCTAAGAGTTTGCTTGAGTGCAGGAAGCACAATATCACCATGAGTGTCGAACACATTCAACTTAGACATAACAAAAACTTCTCCGCGGCTCTTGATGAGGCCGCGCTCCACCGCCTCCACCACCGCTCGGCCGACCGCCTCCTCCATGCCGTACATCGCGGCGGTGTCGAAGTGGCGGTAGCCAGCGGCGATGCCGTCGACGATGATGGCGGTAAGCTCGTCCATCGGTGGCGAGGGATGCGAGCCGGTTCCGAAGCCCGGAGCCGGGATCTTGTGGCCGGAATTCAACACTATTTCACCAACAACCATCTATTCTAATTAGGTTATTGCTAAAACAAATTACTGGCTTTGGAGAGTTTTTGACGAATATTTATAAAGTTTTGTAGCATGAAACTCATGTAATAAAAAAACAAAAATAGTTGCATTATTTATATTGATGGTGGATCACAACACGCACAATTTGAATTATACAAATGTATGTAACATTTAGTTACAAAAAGGTTTTCACACTTCAGCCGCCGAGATACTACTTGTTTATTGGCCCCAAATACTAGATGAAACCACTTAATTCATAATTAGCATCTCACACTCTGATTTTTATTTTTTTATTTTTGTAACACAATTATATAAAAATCTTAAATATTTTGGAAACAATTTTTCATTTTTGTTCTCTTCAAACTTGGAATGAGATGACCAAACTCACGAAACAGGGGAGCTCTATTCAGATCCACGTTATCAAACTCCAGCTTATTACAAATTAGGTAGAAAAATTAACAAAAATAATAGTGATATGCCATTTAATCGTTGCAGAGGGGAAAATCATCGTGGGGAGAGATCATAATTGGATAAATCATAAATATCGGAATAAAAATCCATTTGATACGATTGCTTACTTTTTGTGAGGTACTAAATTATTTTATCTACTGGTGTATATAAAAATACGTTTCAAATCATTGATATTCAACTCCCCCATTCCAATATATATATACCCATCACCAAACTTCAAAAAGAAAAGAAAAATCACCTAGATCACGCGCTATTAATTAGTGGTATAAATTATTACTAAATTATATTTAATTTTGATAGAAGGAAGGGAAAATATACAATTTTAGTTTAATAAATTGATTTTGTGATAATTTTAGTTTAATCAATCAATAATACCTTAATCAAGCCTAATGAATTAATTTTGTGACAATTTTAGCCCGTAAGTGATTTTTCGGCATCGAAAAACACAGTTGGTATCGGAAATAACAAATAGCCCGTAAATCATTTCCAACAATGTTTCTAACTTGTGGTTTCTATATGTCATTTCCCGATGTCGACTGTACTTTTTGGTGTAAAAAATCAATTGCAGGCTAAAATTGTCACAAAATCAATTCATTAAGTTTGATTGATGTATTATTAATTTATTAATCTAAAATTATCACAAAATCAATTTATCAATTTAAAATTGTGTATTTTCCCTAAAAGTAACTACAAACTTATTATGACTAAAATGTCGCGATTTCAAATCTCATAAATTTATTCTTCAGCGGCGATGCCGTCTGACGATGATGGTGGTGAGCTCGTCCATTGTTGGCGCGGGAAGTGCGGCGACTCCGAAGTCCAGCGCCGGCATTCAACACTATTTCGGGAACAATATCATGCATCTCTTCTTAATTAGCTACTTTGGATTTTGCTCAAAAAATTTTATGAAGTTTTTTAGCGTGCAAATCATGTAATAGAAAAGACCGAATTAGTACGTGTATGAGTATTGCTAGGTGCGTTATTTATATTAATTAACTCGGCCCAAAATATTCACAAGCACGCAAATTTGAACTCCAAATTATATAAGCATGTCCGATTTGAAATGTATCTGTGTATATATAATATATAGTTTTTTTGAGGTAATATAATAAATAGTTTTTTTTTTGTCAATTTAATACAGAAATTTAAAGGCCGCGTCATGGTGGACTCGAACCCGAGACCTTTGGCCTCGAACATTAACCACTCTACCACTAGGCCAACACACGCACACAATATACTCCTCCGTCCCGTCCCAAGACTACCATTTCTTTCTAAGACTGGTTATTTAGGAGAAGGATAAAATGGTTAAAGTGATAAAAGTAAGTAGAGACTCACAACTTTTGAAGAGATAAGATTTCAAAAAGGAAGCAGTAATCTTGGGTGGAACAACCCAAAATGGAATACGGGTCATCTTGGGTGGGACGGAGGGAGTAATAAATTGTTATAAAGGCCAAATGGAGCTTTAGTTTTTACAAACATGTGATGACGATACAAACATGTTATAAACTACTTATTTTATTGGCCCTAAATACAAACATGTGATGACGAAACCACTTAATTCATAATTAGTATGCGTTGTTAAAAAGATTGATGATAAAAAAAATGGAAACCAATTTATTATTTTTGTTCCCTTCAAAACATGGAATGGTGATCAAATTCACACTTAGATTTATTAACAAGAGCGTCAATTTATACAATCCTAATTTTTAATCGTGGGAGAAGGGAAAGTCATCAAAATCCAGCTCGTTAATTGGATAGGAATTTAATAAAATTCTATATTTTGGAGAAGGGAAAGTCAATTTTGGGGAGATTATAATTAAATAATCATGAAAATCAGGATACATGTATAACCAGTAGAAGAAAAGTCCATTGGATTCGATTGTTAATTTCTGTTATCAGGGTTCTGCAAATTGCATTTGTGAATTATTTTGCTTACTACTATACAAAAACATGTTGATCTTTATGTCTTTTCAAATCATTAATATTCAAGTCCTTCTTTCCAAATTATTATGATTTTCCTATTAAAACATAAAATCAAATAAAAAGTTAAGAAAAAGCTTTAAATAAATGTGATAAAAAACTGTACTAAGAAATTCGTTCTTAGATATTGATTGTCTGATGAAATGAAAATAAGAGTTTAACTCACTAGTAATGATCGAGTAATGTAATAACTACCGACAGCGACAGCGCATCAACCAAAAATAGAATATAAATATAAAATTCGCCCTAATCCATATTTGCTCAGCTAACTGGTTACAAAGTCCACATTTCATTGGGCTCAAAGTCTCGGCCCGACAAGCATAAACTAGCCCATTGAGCCGAAGGAGCGAATTCGAAACTAGTCCATTAGCCAATCTCGACTTAAAATGTGACTTTTTGGGCCGGCCGGAGCCCACGGGCAAAGTGAGAGTACAGGTCATTACTGATCATTAGGTCAAAAATTTTGTACGATCTAAACGACCCTTTACCCCATGAGCCCATGAACCCATCTAGAATTTAAAAAATAAATACCTTTTGGGCCGGCCCGAGCCCAAGGGCAAAGTGAGAAGGGAGACCGTGGTACCATTACATGTTCCGGTATATCATGAATTGGGAATATCCACATTTTCCCCGCTTCGCGAGTCCATTTCAAGCTAAAAATCCTTCAACAGGATAAGAAACTTGACAGGATCGACCAAGGCTTCTCAAAGTTAAGTGCATCAAAGGTAGGGGAGGTAATCTCATGATGGACTCAATACTTCTTTTGTTCGGTCGTGTTGGTTGATCGGACGATTCATAGAAGGATATGATAAACTACTTGATTGTCTATGTGGAGCCGATAACGTGCGTTTATCAGGAAGAAGAATTCGGATCATTTGACCCGAAATCCTACAGAGTCTAAAGGTGTGAGCCATTTGAATCCACAATTAGAGCGAATCTGACTTATTTTGATATCTTGAGATCTGTACAAGAAAATTCTATGAATAAATTGTGAATGAACAAATACATCCTATAGTATTATTTAAGAAAGTTAAAAGTCAATGGCAACATCTCTAACTAAGTTATTGTTTTTTTCATTAGGTGTGAGCTAATATCAAATTAAAGACAACTTTACAAAACAAATGCTACTTCCTAGATGCAATTTAAAATTAAGGCAAGATTTATTATTTATTGTGTTGAAAATGATGTGTTGATGTGGTGTCATAGTTTAATTCATCTAAATTGTATGAGGTTCAATTCCAAAATAACGTTACTAACAAAGCATAACTATACCTTAACCTATTCTCGCAAAAATACAATATATCAATTTTAGATGACATAGTGAGTTTATGGAGTGCAATTTATTCAGTATAATTTGTATCTCTTACTCTTACCCATCCTTCCGAAAAAATAAATATTTAATGTCTGATGTCAAAGATCTCGGGTTCGAGTCAACATGTCTTTAAAATTTCTGTATTTAATGACCAATATATATATATGCAAAAGGAGACACTTTTACACTTTGGTATGCAACAAACTCACGAGGAGGCAACTCTTGGTTTATTAATTCTTAATAAGACATTTTATTGGTATTCCAACTTGCGGAACATGCACTTACGCCTTGATTTTATCAATCACTTAAATATATTGAATTAAATACAAAGTCTTCGAGCTGTCAAAAGATTCATTCAAAACCAGCGTATATAAATATATATGTATATAATATTAAAAATAACTTTCCAATAAAAATATTTATAAAGGACTAAAATATTATATTCGATGTCCTTGAAAGGCATATTTTATGGCAGAGGCAAGGACACATCCTTCGTTTCTATCGAATTCTTAATCACTCGTCATTAATTAATTAAAACAGTTGCAATGACCAACCACACATGTAGAATTTTTTAAGAAAATTAATTTGTCAATAAATGCACATTTCCCAAACTGAGGACCACGCATGAGGATTGCATGTGTGACAAAAAAACAAGAGAATAAAATAAATACAAACCGACTTTTGGATCTTTTGTATATATATTGTATGTTGAGTTTTAACTTATGTTCAAGGTTCTCATTAGTTCATTTTAGTTTTTTTATGAGTTTAGCTAATACATTATAGAGTTTTCATTATAAACTAGTTAAAATAAAACAATATTCGAAGAAAAACGTCAAATTACAATGACATATAATTAGTTATATACATTTATTTATAAATTAAAAGAATCAAATTAAAAACTTTGTATTGAGCTAGTATTTTAACAGTCCAAGCAATGTTAGTTAGGTAATAAATTAAATATCATAAAAATTTTAATGAATAGACGAATATATTTTTTTATATGCGTTCAAAGATTATAGGAATTTTTTTATAAAATGTGTTGATAATTGCATAATATATGATGTAAGCATCACAAGATTGATGATATAAACATATAAAATATCGATAATTGCAATTAAATACATAAACTTTTAGCCAATTTCAATTTTGCACATAAACTAAAAATTCTGCCCCCATACACATGAAATTTCAATTGTTCTAATTTTTTACACGACGAATATTTCCAGTAACATCGGGCCCATACTTTCACCATTCAAGGGCTCCAATCCAAACTGATATACAACTAGGTACATTCTTACTGTATAGTAAATATGTAGTTGGATCTTCAAGCAAAGATTGTACCGCACAAATTTGCATGCGCACACAAATTCGAGGTTGTTGGAAATACTCGTCGTGTGAAAAATCAGAACAATTGAAAATTCATGTATTTGGAGGTAGAATTTTTAGTTCATGTGTAAAACTAGATTAGGTGAAAGATCATGTATTAGGCGCAATTATTCCTATAAACTAAAATATTGTATGTTTGAAATTTTAAAATTGAAAGTAATTATAAAATCTTGTATTCTGACCCTCTTTTAGGTCCTTGATGTTTCGAGTAGTATGACATTTTCATTGACCTAGTAAAAGAAAAATACAAAGATATTATTTGGATATGTTTTTATTACAAATTAATTTATTTACCAATCTTAGCCACCTAATCAGATTCAAACCAATTTAATTTGATTTTTTTTGGCATTTCCCAACCTACATTACGCGGGTCTAAATTGGTGGATTTGGAATTGAAATATTAGTAAATATGAGAGACTGACTACACAATAGATTATTCGATTTGGGTATAAAATATGTACCGTGTAATATCATAATCCTTTTGCCAAAAAGAAAATCTTATATTATCATTTAAGGAAATCAAATGACATTATTGACATAAATCTACAAATATTAAATTAGAAAAAGACGTGACACGTATACGTATCGTGCTAAAAGAGGAAGGCTTATTCACCAGTAATGCATCACTTGGGGGTAAATAATATATTATTGAAGAATATTGGGGCCTTCACCGCTGGCGCTGGGGCGAAGTTCAGGGATCAAACCGCAAAATAAGATTTTAATTCGATCCTCCAATCACATGCCTTCTTATCTTTTCTTCCACTTGTCGCCCTCATCTTTCTATTTTTTTATTTAATTGTTTCCCAAATAAAATCATTGTCCAAAGAAAAAGATGTATTATCAACTTGACAATTGTGATCGGGATATTCTATCCCTTCATTATTTTATATTATATTTATTTCAATTGTATATGTTAATCACATGTATTACGTTGTGATCTTATTGTAATTTTGATATTAGGAGAAATTTATATTGATTGATGTACAAATAGAGAGAGCGAGTTTTGCTCATGTCATTCCATATATTAAAAGAATTGGCCTCGTCTTTTTCGTATATCAGGATAGAGGATGATATATCTCTGACTTGATATTCAAAATTGTTCTTATATAAAATATGTACAGTCTATCATATATTCCATCTGTCCCAATATTCATGGCACGTTTCTTTTTTGTACGTAAATTAAGAAAAATTGTGTTTTGTGTGTAAAGTAGTGGATGATACGAAATTCGATATACTTTTTAGTATAAAAAGTGTTTCTTTTTTTGAAAACGAGCCAACTTAATTTTATTAAACCAAAAAAAAAACGTCTATAAATATTGGGACGGAGGGAGTACTATATTGATTATCTAACATGATAGTAATTTTGATGGTGATATTGTGAAATAATATAGTGGGGAACACCAAACAATATATTGATTTAGATTTTCTACATTTCCACTTGGTGTTTATGAAAGTTGTTATGGTTGAAGTAGTAATGATGGAGTCAATAATTCAATAGGCGTTCGATTATTTAATTTAATATATTGAAATAACTAAAGCATGAAAAATAAGAAACACATAGCTATATTTGATAAATCTGGTTAAGTGAGTGTGCGAGATTTATGAAAACAATAAAGAACACCAGAACTTTTACGTGGTTCGATCCTTAATGAGATCTACGTCACGGAGGAGTGTTTCCTCAATACTTTCACTATAATGCGGTGTGGTTACAAGCTCTTAGTATTCGATAAGTTGTCAACCCTCAATGTCGGTTTTCCTCCTATTTATACAACTCCGAATCAGAATCGATGGCGCCCCGACCTCTCCATTGGTCGTGGCGGGACTCTTCCTCCGCATCCCTTCCATTGGCGGAGCGGGGACCTTTCGCTTATGTGCGCCCACGTGGAGGTGGCGCCTCGTCCTCGTTCCGCTGGGTTGCGGGCGGCTTCCATCGGCCGGGTGGAGGTTCGGAGGCTGGGGTTTTAAGCGATGATTAGGGCTCGCCTGGGCTCACCGGCGGGCTGCTACCAACGTTAGGCCCAAATTGTTTGGGCTCGCTTGTGGGCCTAGTCGGTGGGCCATATCCCATCATAGCCCCCGAATAGCCGAGGGACAGAGGGCCGAGGTGGAGTAAGAAAGCGCTTGCCGAGGAGGTGTGGCTTGTCAAGTTGTTCCTTGAGTTGTTGTCTTTTTAGTGTGATGGTCTTCGTGCCGAATCGAGATGTGGCATCGAAGGAAGTCGAGGTCCGACTAGATATTGCGCCTCTGCGTTGGTTACGCCGAGGTGCGGTCCGGTGTTGTTTCTCCGTGGTGGGTGCCGATGTCCGACTGAGGCGCCGCCATCCGGAGGATGCCGGGTCCGTATGATGATTGCTAGGTCGATCGGCGGTCCATCCTATCTGGCGTCGTCATCGCGCCAGCGGTAGTTGGGCACTCGAACCGCGTGCTGTGCGTAACGCACATCCAATCACGTGTGGCGTGTTGAATTTGAAACGGCAATTTGCGCGCCCTAGTCTTATAAATAGGCGCAAAGAGGCAACTGCTCACTTTCTTCTTCGACGCTTAAAATTCCGAGAGGAAAATTTTCGAGAAATTCTCGACTTGATCCCGATCTTCACCGGAAGGAGCCATATACTACTTTGAAAAGTAAGTATGTTTTCCTCATCTTCTTCTCGCTCGAAAGTTCCCTTTTAGCCTCGGGTTACGGGCGTGAGTTCCCGGCGTGAGGGATTATATGTGCTACAATGGTTTGGGTAGGTCTATAGGGCTGAGCTCTAGTGTTCCGTCGGTATCCTCCGTATGGGATGGTATGAGGGTGGGCGTGGCGAGGTCAGGTTTGACCTTGCAGAACTTTTGAAGTTGTGAGGAATACGGGATCCCGGAGGAGGCGTGGTGGTGCTCGCCGATCCGGATGATAGAGCGATGGCCCTCCGGAGGTTTATTCTTGTTTATGTAGATAGTTTGAGGCGGTCTTAGGTACCCCCCCCGCTTATCTTAGCCTTCAAGAGTATTTCGGATCCCTATTTGTCAATTGACCCCGAATTGCTTAGGTCGTTGGTGGGGCTGGGGCTCTCTTGTTATGGCATTGCCGAGGAGTTGTCCTTCGAGGTGTTGATGCGCTTTTTTAGCGTGAAGACCATAGGAGGGGTGTACTATCTGTCACCCCGGCTGAAATTTAAGGTAGCCGTCCTCCAGGTGTCCCATCGGCGTATAGGTATTTCTTTCTGCGGCCGAGGGAGCCGAGGTATAAGTGGGGTATCGACACACGTTGGTGGACCCGAAAATCAAGCCCTCGCCACATGGAGGAGGTGTTGAGCGACCTTGGTGAGATCTTATCCATAAGTTACACCGGGACGACTGAAGAAGGCCGGCCGAGTGTTTTGGTCGAGCGTCGGGACGGGTCCAGACGGGTGAGGCATCCCTTTTCTTAGTCCTTATTCGTTCTATTTTGCTGTGCTAATGTGTCTTTCTCTTTTGATGCAGTGAAGTTGAGGGATGAGGTGGGCTCACCATCGCCGGGCAGGGAGCCGGCGAAGAAAAAGCAGAGGCGGGCTGGACCTAGTAGGGGCCCGAAGAAGGTGGACAGCATGGGCCAGCTGATGAGTGGGCCTGAGCCGGTTCACCGGCGATCGAGTCTCGACCTCGGGGCCGCCAGTTCGGGTACCGCCCCCAAGCTTGGTCGCATCCGTCCCCGAGGTACGTAGGCTTCTTCATATTTAGATTTGTTTGCTTCGCAATCGGTTATTGACTTGTGCATCTCCTTTTTCAGGGTGGGAGCTCGATGATGGGGCCTGCGGCCTTCTTCTTGGGAGGCTGCAGTCGCCACGGCTTGTCACCGAGAGCTCGGCCCAAGAGGCGCTGAACGGAGCTTGCCGCGCTGGCGGAGCCGAGACCGCGTCCACCGCGAGGGCGAGCCGAGGCCGCCGGGCTTCGAGGCGGGAGGGCTGCTGAAGCCGCCACTGAAGAGGCACTGGCACCTGGAGGCCGCCTGGGAGGTCGAGGAGCTTAGGAGGAGCTGGCGGGCGAAGAAGGAACTCGCAGACGAGAGGTCTGGTGGCCGACCGGGGACCCTGGCGAGGGCCTTTGCCAGCAGCTCATCGAGTCGGAGAGCTTCTCGGCTTTTATTGCCGATCTCGCCGCCGTCTTGGCCGAAGGTGGTGTCGATCACACAGGGAAGCTGGCGCCGCCATGCCCGACTTTGATAAGGTCGAGCATGGGTGGACCGAGGTCGACCCGAGAGAGGTGGACAAGGCTACGCCCGGGTGATCTATGGGGTGACTCTTCCCAAAGTGTTGGAGGCTCGCATCCGCCTCTACCGTCCCGACCATCGAGGTCGCCGCCCGGTGCAAGGAGGACGAAGATCGCGAGCTTGTGAGCTCCTTGGCGAGGTACGGGCCGGCGAGGAGGGAGGAGGAGGCGGAGGCGGAGGCGGGGGTGGAGCTCCCTACCGAGGAGGTGGCCACCGCAGAGCATCGAGGTCGTCGAGACCGGCCATAGGCCTGAGGTCAGTGGACCTGATGTAATAGCTTGAACTGCCGGGGTCGATAGGACCCTGGGTCTTTGTAATAATTTTTCCCCTTTTTGAGTAATAAACGCGACATTTTTAAGATTTTTGTTGTCTTGTTTATTTACAGTACTCCACACCTGAATGGCTCGGACTTGATCATGAATTGTTGACCAAGTTAAAAGAGGTCCGAGGCGCCTTGGCTGAGAAGGACGAAGAGGTGCTTTCCTGGAGGAGCCGGTGCGCCGAGCTGACCCAAGTTTTGGCCACTATAGAGGTCAGCTCGGCTTCGTCTGCCGACCTGAAGAGGAAGTTGGACGAGGCTGATCGGGAGGTGGCCCGCCTCCTGGCTGAGAACGAGGCCCTAAAGTTGAGGGTCACACAGACGGAGTCCGAGGCGGACTCATCTGCCGACGCTATCCAAGGCGTTTGATAGAGTGTGAGGCGACTGAATTAATCTGCGGAGAGGCTAGCTCGGGTGTCGGAGGAGCATGCGAGTACGAGAGTGCAGTCACCGAGTGGTGGGACTACCATATCCGGTCGACGACCGAGTTCGAGCTTCTTGGCGGAGGCATGGTCTTTGAGGATGAGGAGGGCCCAACGGAAGAAGTTCAAAGCTCGTCAACTCCGTCGTGAAGTTTATGGAGATGTATGATATCGTCCGCAAGCGTCACATGCCCCGCCGTGTAGCGACGCATACAATGAGCTCCTCGATCCGATCATAGAAGAACCCGCAGGAGGCGGCTACTCGATCATGCCGAAGTGCTCGGGTTGATGGGTCGGCGGGCGGATCATCCAGGCGATCCTCAGGGGCGGTCGGTGACCGGGAGCTCAGTCGGCAGGGAGGCGGCGGGTAGGAGGCGAGGTCGTACTCCGGACCGGTGTCCGGTCGGGGGTCGGTGTGACCTCGGTGCGTCCCCTCCCGGAATGCTCAGTCTTGGCGCTGCGCCACTGAAGTGTCCCAGAGCGGGTGAAGATGACCACAGTCGCCGCTCGTTCGGGCTACCTCAGCCCGCCAGAGCGCTTCGGGAACAGGCCGTGGTGATTCCGGCCTTATCGACTGGGTTGAAGGCACCGAGTTCGTTCCAGGCATACACCGTCGGCCTGGAGATTTTGTAGAAAATTGGTGCAGCTTCAGCAGGTCCTGGCGAGGCGGAGTCCGGAAGCCCGAATGAGGCTATGTATAGTGTAGAACTTTGTATGTAGATATAAATGTATTTAGACTCGTTTCGAAGTGTATATTTCCCCTCTTGAGAGGTATAAACATAGCTTAGGACTTCGTTTTGGTCTTAAATGCATTTACACTGTACATCTGATGTGTATTTTCCCAAATAAAGGGGTATGAACGAGCTCGGAAGCTCGGTTGATTTGTATATGGCTTGGTACTTGGTTTATAGTCGTTAATGCATTTAGACTTTGTACCGGAGTGCATATCTTCCCAAATAAAGGGGTATGAGTTGGCGAGATCGGTCTGGATGTCGCGTGCATGTAGACGTCCAACTTAATGGGTAATCTGTATGCTTTGCGTGTAGACGTCCAACTTAATGGGTAATCATGCGCTGGCGTGTAGACGCGTCAACTTAATGGGTAATCATGCGCTTTGCATGTAGAGCGTCCAACAATGGGTAATCTGTATGCGTACTCTACTTGGTGGGATTTTCATCTTCGTAAGTCCCCCATGAAGGTTTAAATGTGGTGTATCCAAACAGATGTTCACATATGTATGAGACAGTGAAATATTCATTATAAAACAGTGTTTTATTGAACATGTAATCAACATCGTGCTTTGGCAAAACAATTAAGGAACTAACATGATGCCGACTTTAAATCGAAGCTATGTAAAATACCTCCTTAAATACGTAATGTGCAGTTAGTGGGATAAGCGCACCGGACAGTGGGCGACTTGTAAGCCCTTTGCCGAGGTCCCGTGAACGCGGTATGGGCCTTCCCATGTTGGATCCACTTGTTAAGACGCCACTCACGGCTTCATTATTTCTTAGGGCGAGGTCGCCCACATGGGCCGGAGGCTTTGACCCTTTGTTGTGGTACCGTGCGACTGGGCCTCAGATTTGGCTTCGTTTATGAAAGCGAGCTCGCTCCTCGAGGGCGTCAAGGTTGGCCCGCAGTCTTCCTCGTTCCCGGCTGGTCGGTGAAGAGTGCGAGGGCTCGATGCGCCGATCTCGGTGGTATGACGGCCTCGGTACCGTACACCGTGCTAAAGGGTCTCCCCCGCGCCGTCCGAGGTGTGGTCTGTGGGACCGAGGACTTGAGGAGATTTTCAGCCCACGCTTTAGCTCGGTCCGCCTCTTCTTCAATCCTTGCGATCGTGCGGTTCGTCACCTCGGTCGACCATTCGCCATGGGTGGGCGACCGAGGTAAGCGCTGATCGATCTGAAGCTCTTCGCACCACCCTTGAAGTTTTGTCGACGAATTGGGTGCCGTTGTCCGAGACCAGGATGTGCGGTATGCCGGCGGCGACTATATTCTTCCATACGAAGGTCCGAATCATACGCTCGTGAGGCTCAAAAGTGGCTCGGCTTGACCCATTTTGTGAAGTAGTCTATGGCTACGACTAAGTATCGGCGACCGGTGCTCGGTCGAACGGGCCAACGATGTCGATCCCCACCGCATGAAAAGCCATGGACTCGCAGTCGCTCAAATCGATCTGGGGCGCCTGACCGTGGAGTGAACTGCACCGGGCACTTCGACGAGCTCGGCCGAATCTTGCGGGGTGGGCGGTAATATCCCGACCTCAGCGTCTTCTTTGAGAGAGCTCGCGACCCGATGTGGCTTCCGCAAGACCCTCGGTGAATTTCGTTGAGCACGTAGTCGGCTTCTTCTGGCCCGAGGCACCTCAGGAGGGGTTGAAGGTAAGATTTCCGGTAGAGAGCGCCCTCATGCATGAGATACTTCTGGGATTTCGCCATCATCTTTTTGGCTTCGAGCCGATCTTGAGGCAGTGCGCCGTGTTCCAGGTAGGCCTTCAGGGGAGACATCCAATTTGGCTCTATCTCGGTGATGATGCCGACGTGGGACTCTGCGATGCTTCTGGAATGGACCTCCTCCACTGGTGGACTTGTTGACGACGCAGCCAATTTGCTGAGGATGTCACCTCATTGCTTTTCCTCGGGGATTCGGTGGATGCTGAAGTACCTGAACGAGGTCAGCATCTCCTTTGCCTTTTCGAGGTATTGTTTCATTCGGTCCTCCTTGGCCTCGTATTTGCCTAACACCTGGTTCACCACAACCTGGGAATCGCCGAAGACTTGGATCTTGTCCACCTCGGCTCGTGGCGGGCGGAGTCCGAGATTAGGCCTCGTACTCCACCTCGTTGTTGGTGGTCGGGAAGGTAAACCGAGGCGTGGGTGACTTCTTGGTTATCTCGGGCCGAGGAGGAGGATGCCCGCCCGCGCCTGCTCTTGCACGAAGCTCCGCCCACGTACATCCGCCAACCATCCGGTGGTGCTAGGACCGCTTCTTCCGGCGTGGGGCGGGCTGGAGTTACCTCCGGCATAGCCTACCTCGGTGAATTTGGCCTCGACCGTAAAGTCGGCGAGCTTGCCTTTATGGCGGCTTGGGTGAGTACGAGATGTCGTGCTCACCGAGCTCCAGGCCCACTTAGCTATCGTCCGGATGACTCAGTTTTGACAAGACTTGTCTCAAGGCTAAGTCGATTAGCACTGCACTGGAGTGAGCTTGGAAGTAGGGTCGAGGCGTCGCTTGGCGTTCACGGTGGCTAGCGCTACTTTTTCGAGGCAGTGTACTTGTCTCCGGTCCTTTGAGAGCTCGGTGATAAAATAGATGGGAGTTGTCGTCCCACCTCATCTCGCACAAGATCGCTACGATGGCCTCGTCCGAGGCGGCCAAATATAGAGAGGGATTCACCTTGCCGGGCGGACGGGGTCGGCGGTCGGCAAGGTACTCTTCACCGTGTCTGGCGGCTTGGTGTTCTTCCCGCCAGCGAAGTCCCGAGCTCTCCTCGGATCTTGAAGAATGGGAGCTGTTTCTCGCGGCTCGAGGCAATCTGCTGAGGCGGCTAGGCACCGGTGAGTTTGTGGATCTCACGGATGGTCCTTGCACCTGCATGTCGAGCACCGCCTTCACCTTGGTGGGATTGGCCTTGAGCCCTCCCGAGAAACCCAAGATCCCAAGAACTTGCGGTCTTCACCATGAATGTACATTTGGGGTTGAGTTTGAGGTTGGCCGACCGAGGAGTTGGAGGATGGTGCAGAGGTCATCGGCGCGACTCTCCGTTTTCGACTTTGACTACTATGTCGTCGGCGTGACCTCGACGATCTCCCGATGTGGTCTTTGAATGTTGCATCCACCATCCTCGGTAAGTAGCCCGCGTTCTTGAGGCCGAAGGCATCTTCGCATGCAAAGACGCCGTCGTTGATGAATGCGGTCTTTGGTGCGTCTGGTGCGGCATCTCGTGGCCCACCAATGCCTCCACTTTCTTGTCGATATCGGGGAGGGTAGCAATCTTTTAGGCGGGCTTGTTGAGGTCGGTATAATCGGCGCACACGCGCCACCCTCCTCCAGCTTCGGACCACGGCGGATTAGCCATCCGGTCGGTGTTGACCTCGAACAAGATCTTGGCCTTGAAGTTGAGTCACCTCGTCCCTTACGACCGGCTGCGCTCGCCGCGAATATCCTTTTCTTCACGGATGGCTTGGTAGCGGTTCGATGTTGAGGCGGTGTGTTATGAGCTCGGGTGACACTCCGGTCATATCGAGCGGGACCGTGCAAACACGTCCTGTACTCTCGTGAAGTTGTACGACATGCCGACGGACGTCACCGGGCCACAGGTGCCGACTGGATGACCTCGAGTGATCGTCGTCGTGCAGCCAGCGAGCCCCTCGGTCGGGTCATCCGGGCGTCGGTCTCAGGGGCTCGGTAATTGCTATGCTGGGGTGAGGCCACATCTTGGGTTGAAAGTCGTAGGCATTCTTTTCTGCCGTTTGGTCCCCTCGGATGCTAAGCACTCCCACCGGGTGGGAATCTTAATCGTGAGGTGGTAGACCGAACAGACGGCCTGGTGGCGTCATGACCAATCTCTCCCGGGATGATGTTGTGCGGAGAGGAGCTCGGACCGGAAGAATCGGATGGCCTTTGTGACCGACCTGGGAGCTCGTCCTACCGTGACCGGAAGGGTAATGACCCCCTCGGGCTGGACTGCCTCTTGAGTGAAGCTCCGTAACTGGGAGGGCGCGGGAAGTACCTGAATGCCTCCGACCTCAAGCTTATCCAGACAGCTTTGGAAGATGATGCTGACGGAGGCTCCGATGTCGATATAGACCCGGTGGACGTTTTTGTTGCCCACCGCGGCCTGTATGGTGATGGCGTCCTGGTGCGGCATGATCTTGGGCACGGGGTCCTCCTTGGAGAACGTTATGTTCTCACCATCCCGGAGTCGCTTGTTCTTCGGCTCTTCAGGGGCCGGCCTCCGGGCGTCGTTCTTCAGGGACGACCTCGTCGTCCCGAGGGGCAGTCCGGTAACAACATAGACCTGCTCCATAGCGTTGGGACCTTCGTCCTCGTCGTCTTCAGGTTGGGTCGCCGCTGGGGTCGGCCCGCAGTTGTTGCCGCCTCCATTCCTTCTCGCTTCGCTTTCTCGGACCACTCGTCCGAGGTATTTCTTGAGGCTCCACCTTAACGAGCTCGTCGATCCGTGAGCCTGTGTTTCGCAATCCTCGGTATCATGACCATACCCTTGGTGATAGTCACAATACTGCCTGCATGGACCTCTTCTTGGATCCCCTTCATAGGGCGGGCTTGAGGAAGAGCTCGGCGTGGGCTCGAATATTTACGCCCTCGATTTGAGCAGGGGCGCCTGCCGCCGAGGTTGGGCCGAGGTCCGAGCTGAACTCCGATGGCCTCTTTTGATTACTCGTCGGCGCGCGCGATCGGCGCCGACTTGGTCATCCGGCTTTTTCTCTCGGACTTCCTCGTCCCAGTTTCCCGCTTCTTCCGATCCGACTCGCCTCCTCGACGAAGTTGTCCACCGTGTTCAAAGCTTACTTGCCGTCTTTGGTTTCTCCCGGTGATTTCTTTGTTCAGCGCGGGTCGGATCCCGCTTGAACGCGTTGATGATGTAGGTCGTTCTTGTCGTCGATTTTGAGCGACTCTTTGATGAACCTCGAGGCGAAGTTTGACATCGTCTCGTCCGCCTCGGGCGGATTGTGAGCAGTCGGAGGAAGGCTGGCGGGCGGCATCTTCCGATAGAAGCGCCATTTGAATCGATCCATGAGGTCACAGAAGCGGATCTTTGATACGGCGGAGCGAGGTGAACCAACGCCGTGCGTTGGAGATCAAGACTCGGGAAGATTTTGCACATGTGAAAATCTTCCATTCCTCGATCGCCATGTTGGTGGTGTGGCGAAAAGGAAGTCGGAGGATCTCGAGGCCATCGTGAGCCGCTATATTGGGTGCCCGTATCACGGGGGGGAGCGTGTCTAGAATCTCCCGGAGAAAGGGAGATGATCCTCCGTGCACGTCGAACCCCGGAGATCGTTGCCGTCTCTTTCGGAGGGTGGGGATCGATAGCGACGCCTATCGTCCCTCCGGGGGGTTCGACCGCCTTTCTTCCCTCTGTTTGCTCGGCTCTACGGTCGGCATGACGAGGCGAGAGCGGCCCGCGAACGGCGAGGGGCGATCGATGATGGCGGCTCGCCCGCGGTGGCGGCTCCGCGAATGAGGCGGCGGCTCGGCCGCGGCGAGCGGCGTACGGGCGCGATCGCGTTCTCGCTATCACGCCGGTGAGATCCGGCTGTTTGGATGGGAGGCGGCGGGCGGCCGTGGTGTTGATCCGGGGCCCTCGAGGGCCCGGCCTTTGGTCCTCCGTTGAGAAGCTTTGGAATTGCGCCAAGATTGGCGTGGAGGAACTCGGTCACGGCTCGGCCGAGGACCTCGTGGGACGAATGAGTTGCTCCGTCCCCCGTTGAGGTCGACATCTTCCCCACGTTGGGAGGCGGTCACGAGGTGTATGGAAACATTTTCCATGTTGCCTCGAGAGTGTGGCGCCGTGGCGTCTGCGATCTCCTTTCCGCGACGACCGAGTGACCACCGGTCGCCCTCAAGACGGTTGTTGCCGGCGTGGGCGGCGGTTATGCGTGTTCTCGCCATTTAGTTGTAGAGGAAGCGAAGCTTTCTTGTTCGAAATGTTCCCACAGACGGCGCCAATGGTAAATCGGTTAAGTGAGTGTCGAGATTTATGAAAAGCAATAAAAACACAGCTTTTACGTGGTTCGATCGTTAATGAGATCTACGTCCACGGAGGAGTGTTTCTCAATACTTTCACTATAATGCGGCGTGGTTACAAGCTCTTAGTATTCGATAAGTTGCCAACC
Source organism: Salvia rosmarinus (assembly GCA_036937905.1). Taxonomy (NCBI): domain Eukaryota; kingdom Viridiplantae; phylum Streptophyta; class Magnoliopsida; order Lamiales; family Lamiaceae; genus Salvia; species Salvia rosmarinus. The sequence goes on from CM072816.1 coordinate 96,152,812, forward strand.
CTCAATGTCGGTTTTCCTCCTATTTATACAGCCCGAATCAGAATCGAAGGCGCCCGACCTCTCCATTGGTCGTGGCGGGACTCTTCCTCCGCATCCTTCCATTGGCCGAGCAGGACCTTTCGCTTATGTGCGCCACGTGAGGTGGCGCGCTGTCCTCGTTCTCGCTTGGTTGCAGGCGTGCCTTCCATTGGTAGGGTGGAGGTTGGGAGGCTGGGTTTTAAGCGATGATTGACAGGCTGCTTGTTTCACCATGAGTACTTCTTCAACGTTAAGCCATTGTTTGAAACTTGTTTGTCGGCTGGTCGGTTGGTATATCCCATCAATATTCTTTCAATACAATTCCAATAATATCTAGACATTTTAAATGGAAATAATACCAAACTATCCTAAAATCATCAAAAGTTGACTTTGCTATATTCGATCTTACGTTCTGAAACGCGTTGCTTATTTGGCAGCTGTTCTTATTTATTAATAAGTCTCTTGGATCACACACATTTTTTCTTCAAACATGTTATGGTCCCCATCTAATATTTATGGGAAAGAGACCGATTTCATGTGCTTAAGAGGCAATTAATTAAAATCATAATTATAGATAACTTTTTTAAAGGCGAATCATAGATAATTAACTAATAGTTTATATGTGGGGGTCTCTTGTTAAATATTACTCGTGTTATTTTATACTCTGTATCTGTGGGTTCAAAAGTGGTTTTGGTTAGATAATGTCTCAATTATTCGTGTACGTTGACCTAAAGCTTCATTTATTTGTATCATTTTTCTTATGCTTTTTCGTCGTGGGTGATGACTCCTGAATTTGCTATTCAATTCGGAACTATTTTTCAGTTTTGGTTCCGCCTAATTCATTCAGAACCCAATTGTATTCCAATAAGGTACAATTTTGATACCGTTAGGATGTCATCGAGATTAGTTGGAGGCAAATTTGATTAGTATCTGAATCTGACATGTTTGACTCGATGAATTTTAACAACGATCTAAAAATATAATTTTAACATGTATAAAGAAATATTTAGAAATTGGATTATAAATAGAAGAGTGTGGGACAAGAACCTTGGACTGAACTGGATCGATTCGGAGCCGTTCATAACTTATTAGATTTTAAAGTAGCGGTTCTGGTTCCAGATTTGGATCCTTTAGACTCATATTTTGATGGTCCGGTTTCGGCTCTCATTCCACAATCGAAACCGATATTTATCTATTAGTTCTGGTCCGAGTAAAACTCGTCTATTGACAAACCTAAACTTAAGTGGGCTTGTCAATAAGTCAGTTTTATCCATATCGATCCGGAATCGCTCATAACCTATTAAATTATAAATCAATGATTTCGGTCCCGGTTTCGATTCTGATTTCGGTTCTTGTTCCAGACCTGCTCAAACCACCGCTTTAGACTCATAGTTGATGGTCAGGGTCTAGTCTAAGTCCAGTATCTAATGAATTGGTTTTAGAATTAAAACATATACTTATTTATTAGTTTTGATCCGTGTAAAACCTGCTCATTGATATCTCTATCCATGTGTGACAACTAGGGTCGGGAAACGGTTTTCGGTTATCGGTTATCACCGAACCGAACCGAAACCGTGCATGTTCGATTAACCGTATACCGCATATTCGGTTTGCGGTTCGGTTTATGATATAATATTTTAATTTTTTCGGTTTTGCTTAACCGATAACCGAATAGTTATTAACCTAAAACCGAATATCTTTTCTATTTTATTATTTATTTTAATTTTTATAAATCTATAAAACTAATTACTAATATTAATTAAATTTAAACCCTATTACTCTAATGTATCAAATTATCAAATTACTCTAATGTATCAAATTATCATTGCATGAACATGATAGTTTGTTGATGGATTGATGTTGATTGCTTTGATTTATTTTGAATTATTGATGGATATTTGATGAATTTTTATGGACATTAAAATTTAAAAGTTTACATCATCGATTCAAAAGTCGTATCTTATGACATGTCGTTTCTTATAAATTCATATAATTTCCAAGCAATTTTTGATTAATCGAAAACCGAACCGCACTAACCGATGCGGTTTTGGTTAACGAACTTAATAAAGTTCGGTTTGGTTATTAAATTTATGAAAATTTGGTTCGGTTAATCAAAAATTGATCTGATTAACCGAACCCGAACTGCTTTCCACCCCTAGTGACAACATGCTCTTTTAGTTCAATAATTGCTCTGGTAATGAATTCATTTTTTAAAATTATTTTGAAGGTACTCTAATTTTTTAATGAATGATGAGCAAATAAGAATAAATTCAAAAGAGTAATGTTGTGTCAATTCAAAATTATTATTTTTTTCACATTTTCTTGTGGTGAAAGACATGATACATTTATCATTTTCTCCTTGTAATGAAGATCAACGTATCTTTTGACTATTAAAGTCAATTTAAAAGACTCTAAGGACCACCAATTGGGACCCCTTCTTTATTCACATAAGATCATGGTTCACATGACTAATATATAAAGTGGAAAATAACTCTCCAATTAATAGAACTCCAATTAACACTAGTTTTGATTTTAACATATTGAATAAAATTAAATATATAGAATATCACCTACGTTACTGCTAATTTGACTTTTTCCATAAAGTCTATCTATTGAATTTGATTTGAGTTTCCTACCAAGAGAAAATGTCTATTATTGTAAGAGAGAGATATATATTTTCTTAATATATTGAATCTAAGAGATATTAATTGAGGTTGATAAAAATGATTCTGAAATCAAACGAGTCGAAGTTTATAAAGTGTGTTGTACTAAATAAGTAAATAGTGTGAATTTAGCTCCTATAACTTGATTTTTTATTATTTTCCTTATTGATCAAATTGCGGTGTGGTTATTTTTTTAATAATAAAATCCAATCTCGTTACGTGAGGATAAATAAAAACCATGCTTTAATTGAAATACATATGAAAACAATATTTTAATTCATATTTAGAATATAATTTACATATGTCCTCACGTAAGTACCTTCTCTTGTTTCTAAATAAAAAAAAGTCCAATCTTATATTTTTTAAAATGTTTTCTTATTCATGCAATAGCAGGGCCACTAACTTAACAAACTTATCTTAGTAAAGATGATTGCTTTACCACTAAGAGAGATTAGTGAAAGCAACGAGATAGGAAGAAAGGTTGACGTTCAAGTGAAGGCCCAATAAGCACATAGCACATGGAAGAAGGGGTGATTCTACGTGTCACCAAACGGTCACGCTATCATATCTCATTATTTAAGGTGTGGCAGATAATCAGGTGAGTCGCGTGAGCCTAAATCTGTACGAGAATTGTCACGTTTTCACCACGTGGTGTTAACAGCGTCCATCATGGAACATGATGGCTCACGTGGTGTTTTTACTACGGGCCGTTACTCCTATAACCGGTTACCCGTTCGTTCCAGACTTCCAGTATAGAAATATAACAAACAAACAAACAAAAAGGGACTGAAAATGGATTTATTTATTTAGGAATTTTCATAAGCTAGAACTTTTACTTTTTATAATTTTTTAATTTTCGAAAAAAATAAATTTATCTTTTATAGTCCTCATGAATGTTAAGTGCCTAAATGGTTCTTTTTATGAAGGATCTAAAATTTTATGATTTGAAATTTGTTATCATACTCTTCATATATAACACAAACATTTGCTATATTTTTTCATTAGCTTTATTTATTTATACTTCATAGACATTCCATTTTCTTTTGAAAGAAAATATTCTGTATATTTAAAGTACAGAGTTCTTTAAGCTTTGAATAATTGAAGGATATTACTTCAAGAATATTCTACTTTGTGTTGGTTGTAAACTTATAATATTAACGAGATCGACACATTAATATCACATTTTTTTTATCAAGAAGCAAAAAAGGATGGCAAATATTTCCATAAATGGTAACACATAATTGTAGTAGTATAGCAACTCAAGGAAATTGTAATAGTGTAACATCTTTGTCAAGGAAAAATGAAAAGAGCAAAAAAGTTCTAAAATGTATCCTAATTAGGGATCCCCCCCAATAAGAAAAGAAAAGGCCCAATGTAATTTGTGGTTAAAAATGTCAAAATCAAGCTCAATTGGTGATTTTCTATTTGGACATCGGGTAATTTGTTTTTAACACATTTAATTATGAGTATAAAATAAATGAAACGTAGTTTGTTGATAAAATGTTTTCCTTCTAACTAATAAATTGATAATTCAAGTTAAGTAAAGGATTAATATGTGAGTATGTTTTGCTAACAAAATTTTAAAAAGTGGATATAAAATACATCTATCATTCGATAAACATCCAAGTAGAAACTTATGGCAGTTGCATATTGTGTATTTTTATCCTTCAAAAAAGGATATTCACGGAAGTAGATCAAGTCTTAAACTCATTGTTTGCTAACACCTACATTGCAGGGTTTTGCGACGCGTATATCACATAATTCCTCCGTCCCGTTTTAAGTGATATGTATTCATTTTTATGATGTCTCATTCTAATTGACCCATGTTGAACAATGAAACATTTTTACATATAAAAATGCTCCGATTTCTGTGAGTCAAATTACTTTACACACAAAACATAACTTCTATAATTTACGTGTCCAAAAATAATAGGTCACTCAGAGCGGGACGGAGAGAGTATGTATAATAAAAAGGCGAATTTTGCAGTTCATGCTTTGGTTGGTCGCGCTGCATTTGCATCTTTATTAAGCGGTCATTCTTGTGTTGCTTCCGACCATTATTTCGTCAAATATTTGGCTTTCCTAAAATTGAATTGAAGAAAAAGAAAAAAAATGTATATTATACTATGGGATAAAATTTGTTGTTTAGAGTTGAAGGTTCTCTTAACAAAATCTTCTCATCAATTAAATCTTTCATATATGCGTAAGGATTGACTTCAAAACAGTGATTACTTCGACCTAGTTTTTCCTTTCTTCAATATCCGATTATCAACTGAACTAAAATCTGTAAATGTTCAAGGTGCTCGGTCCTATACGATTAATTTATTCGTAAAAAAACCTCACATAAATCATTTCGTCTTCACTATATAAAATATGAACTCCACTAGTAATTCAATATTTCCACTTGCAATAAAAAGTGTTTGTGCTCTGAAAAATTATTGGGTCGGCAAAAGTATATGTCTGGATGACCGGAAGTAGCCGGGATATGATATTACCACGAGAAGAAGTGTTAACATTAAAAATTCAGAAAAGCGTCACAATCATAAACCTGTATATTATACAGTTATTACATTTAATCTTATCTAAGCCTTCTCCCTCTCTCTCTCTCTCATATTTGAGTTCTTGTCTCCCCATATATTCATTTTTCTCTCTCATTCACGAGCAGCCAGCCATCATAGCTCAGCACCAAACAAGCAACCGTTTGTCTCCACTATTCACTACCAAATTCGGACCTTTTCTTTTTCTGGTTCGATTTTCAAATATCATAGTTTCACATACTGGGATTTCATTTTTGTCTTTGCAAAGACCGTTGTTTGTTTCCCTCGTGAGAAAAAAATAAGTGATATTATTTCTTGATTTCTGCTGAACTTGAAGATGGAAAGAGATTTCATGGGCTTGTCGGTGAAGCAGGAGGTTCCTGATGAAATAATTGGTGCTGGTATTACTATTTTCTTGAACTGTCAAAGTTCTTATTTTTTCACATAAGATTCGTTTTTTTTTCTTGCTTGTATGGTTTTGATCAGAATTTATGAATCTGACTTGAAAAAATGGGAACTTTATGTATTTGGTTATGTTGAAGTAAATTTTGTATATGGGCTTTACTTTTTCTTTTTATTATTTTTATTCTCTTTATTCCAAACAAACACAAAAGGGAACATGCAGTCCAAGAATTATATTTTTTTTTCTTATACACTATGAAGGCTAAAAAGACCATTTTCATTTTCCAAAGCATTTATTTATCATTCATGAGTTTTCTATGGCATGCCACCAGCTGTCTACTGTAGCTTAAATTAAAATATTGTTATTCTTTGTGTAATGATGTGTGATGTGGATTTTTGCACGTTTCGTGAGAAATCATCAAAATGGGGTATTAAAATAATCTATATTTTATTGGTTGCGGTGTTAATTGTGCAAAGTCTTCCTTATATATATATATATATTTTAAATCTATGATGCTAGAACAGTACTCTCAGTTTTATATTCATATTCCATGTTTCTTGCGCATTAGCTTTGTACAATGCTAACATGCACCTCGTGAGATCTTTCATTATTATATAGAAAATTGTTAGAGCAGCACTATATGTAAAATAATGATAAGATGTGCTCTCCAAGAAGTCACCAGTCACCACCCCACATGCTGAATTATTTTATTTCTGCCACCTCCAAAAAAGAGGAATAAAATATAGCATGATGCCTGCAATAATATATATATATATATATATATATGTGTGTGTGTGTGTGTGTGTTTTAATTCCTAAAAATTGTTGGTGTATTTGAACTGCTTTGACTAGATGGGAATGCCACATTCTTTATTTCTTCTACATTGGTGAGTACAATAACTTGTTATTATAATCTGCATGAGAGCCTTTTTTTTTAATAAAAAAAAGTACAAGTTCACACACCCTTTCTTACAGCTACGCGTTTGAATTATTTAATTTAATTTATCTTGGATTCCTAGCTAGTTTTTTTTATTAGCATTAGAATATTGAGGGAACTGCAGTTTGTGATTTTTTATGCAGCTATTTTGAAATTAAACTTTACCAAATTAATTAACTTATTAGTTGTTAATCATTAGGTAATTAAATCCTTAAATAAGGTGGTTTCTGAGCAAGAAAATCTATTGCTTCTGTGCTTATATTGATTGCTCTTAGTTGGAGGTTTTGTGCTTCATATTTTCATTTTATATTTTGATTGTGTAGCTCCAGTGAGAAGTTTAGCAATGCAGTGGTCATTCTCAAACAAGGGCTCTGCTCTTCCTCAGCTCCTGTCTTTTCAGGGTGCTCAAGATGATAAACCTAAGACTGGTTTTAATTCTCTCGCATCATCTGGAATGATTACCTTAACTACCGATGTTTTTGACTCCGGTCACAATCAGTTTCCTGCTTCACAGGTTGGTTTATGGTCTTCCCTTTTTGGATCTTTTAGTTGCTTTTCAAGAATTAGAAGACAGTTATGTAACTGTATTGTTTCTTTCTTTCCATTTTCATATTGTCATAGATTAGATTCGATTGTTTTGATTCATCAAGGTTTGTGATCTTGTACATGATATCTTTCTTTCCAAATCCATGTTGTAATAGATTGATCGATTGTTGGTTGTGATAAGTTTGATTAATTGATTGATTTGATGGCTATAAATGTTTTGAGTTTCTGTATTAAGGCTCCCTTCAAACTATCCATTTCAATTTGCAGAAAAGTAATGCTCCTGAGAAGCAAAGTGGGGTTCGTTACGTGGCGACGACTTACTCTACTCAGCAGGGAGACACACAAAACATTCGTCGTTCGATCACCACTTCACCGGCTGTGACTCACCCGCCCTACGCTGCTCCTCTGACCGGAGTTCCAATAGCAAATCCTGTCCAAGCCAAGCCTTCTAATACCGCTTTTGTTGGAACAACTGATTTTAGGTATTTCATGGTGAAAATTAGTCATTAAAAACCTCCCAAGAAGATTGATGGTAACTAACTGTACCTCTTCTTTTGCAGGAACTCACCCAAGATCTCCAACGCCCCTGCTCAGTTAACCATCTTCTACAACGGCTCAGTCTGTGTGTACGACAATGTTTCTCCCGAGAAGGTACACCATCTGCAGCCTTAACAATATGCGCGTTTTCTTGGTTATTAGCTTGTTTCAGTTGCTATAACTTTGTTCATCAATGGATTTAGGCTCAAGCTATTATGTTATTGGCTGGAAATGCACCTTCAGTGACTCCTAAGGCGACGTCTCCTGCAGCTCCGGTTCAGGCGGCCATGCCTAGATCTTCAGTCCCTGACAGGGTAACCATAAGCCAGCCTTATGCAACTACACCACGTCGTTCAAGCCCTTTCCCAATGACCCCTATTAGTGTCCCCCAGTCGGCCGGGCGGACCGTTATTAGGACTGAGACGAGTGCTGCTAAGCCATCCGGAGTTCGTATGTCGCCTCCTATCAATGCTGAGCCTCTGAAAACAGTTGCTCCTCTAGGATCTACAAGCTTTCTCTCATCAGGTAATTTCTACTCTTTTTTTTCTGCATTCGTATCTTCTCAGTGTTACAATCTTTCTTATAGATTCATATCTTCTTCCTCGTTATGTTGTTTTCAGACACTGTGCCTCAGTTCCGCAGAAAATCTCTAGCCCGGTTCTTGGAGAAGCGCAAGGAGAGGTAATTTCTAGTTCTTTTGCGACGCCATCATTAGTACTATGTACATGCCTCATTTGAACTGGGATTACATTTATTGGTGGGGAAATTCTTGTTCTAGCAATGTTAACTAAATCTAACTTGAAAACACCCTGATTTTGTTATTACATGACTAACTCTACTAGTCCATTCTCATGATAGGATACAATACAAGTTTTCTTTGTGCAGTTGTCTTTGAAAGTAACTACAAAACTTCCATTCCTTTCCTATCGCCATTCCATACTGGGATATATAAGCACTCTTGTGCTTAGCTCAATGTTCAAAATCTGCAATTTTCTTTTCAAGTGTTGCAAAATGATTTGTATCAGTGTCTAAAAAGAATTGCTCTCACCATTGCAGGGTGGTCAGTGCTTCACCTTATGGTGACTGTCAATCTGGGGATTACAGCGCAGCCGGAGCAGGGGCGACGAGCTTGTCAATGAACTCTTCGGGATCTTGTCCAGTTCCAGCAGCCAATTAAGACGCTGGTTTTAGCAGAAGCTGCAAATAAGTTATATAGATAATTAAGCTGCAAGATAAAAATTTCCAGTTCTGTTACCTTGGTTTAATTATGAATTATATGTTCTGTTTTTTGTCTGTTAAACATTGCTTTAGACTTGTAGTCTATTTTTGTGTTGAATTTGTTTCAAGAATGTAGTAATATTGTAATCAGAATCACACTGTACAAATATTAAGTTTTGCATCAAGAGTAGCAGTATTACAAACGTTTGATAGGGCTTTGCAAATTATTAATACTATGATCTTTAAAGACCCCCAACTTCAAATGTATACACGTACGCGTAAATCTGGATATATATATTTATTTTATAGCTGAAAACGAATTAAATAGTGATTATATATATATATATATATATATATATATATGTGTGTGTGTGTGTGTGTGTGTGTGTGTGTGTATTTACGTATTAGAAAAATATAATCATGGAGATTAATTAAAACATAATTCACTTTCCTAGCGATTAACACATTTGGGAAACTCTTGATAGTGGATTAGTGATGGCGCTTCATATTGGATTACATATTGAGGTGAACATATTAAAATTATTTATAAATTTACAATTTTATCGCTAGCCCGAATCAAATTCTTAACAAATCAATAATAGCTATATCCATATACCATATAGATCTGTTTCAGTACTCATACTGAATGTGACTAATTTTCTATGATTAATCTGATCGGAATCTCTTCAAACATTGAATTGGATATTAATTTCCAAATATTTGCATAAAGATCATTTTTATTCTTGAATCAGTGTGGATAATGATGGTCTCTTGGGAGTTGTACTCGTGTAAAGGAGAGGAGGAGAGTACACAAGATAAAGCAAATTAAAACCTTTTCTTTTAACAAAACTTAATAGTCTACTGGTCAGTCTGATAACTGACGTCAATACTGCTAATCTGCTCAAGTTCGGAGAGTTTTGTACTGAGCGTATTAGTTAACAATCCTTTTTTTTTTTTGGTCAATTAATACAGAAATTTTTAAAGGCTGCGTCACGGTGGACTCGAACCCGAGACCTTTGGCCTCGAGCATTAACCACTCTACCACTAGGCCAACACACACACACGTTAACAATCTTATTGACTGTTGATGTAGCTGGTCAGTTGGACTGATAACTAATGTGCTTGCAGAATGTAGTGGTTACGTTTTGTCTTTACTAAAAACTGATGCTAGTGTAAAACACTTAGTCAAATATTGATTAGTCCGTTTTAGTTTCCTCGTCATTATCAAACTTATACTGATAGAGGATTTTAAGCAGTATGTTGTGCTACGTGTGTTGATGATGTTAAATTCAATAACATGTAATTTAAAACGATGATGAAAGTAAAAAACTGAAAATAAGTAACACTTAGTTTTTAAAGTAGTTCGGAAAGATCAGCTCATACATCCAATGACTGATAACACAGTCAATCCAACTACTTATGATTAAGTCTTGTTTACGAGTAAGAGAAAACCTAAGTACTGAAGTTCACCTTATCAGTATCCCGACTAAATTGTCATTCTTCTTACGCTTACTGGTGTTAGGAAATCTCCGTCTACTTACGGGTGCAATCGACCTAACATCTTGTTTATAGATGCAAGATAATCAAACTTTCAGTAACTAACATTTTATTGCTTACTTATACAACTTTAAGTTGAGGGTTTTGGATAGAGGGTTTTTCCAACTAAAATTTTATAAGATAAAGACTTAGAAAGATAAGAGAGTATATGCTAAATTACTGAACTGATAATTATATAAGCTTTGAGGATTTACTGGTGACACTTTGAAACTCTTTTTTTCGGAATCGTTGGATGAATGTTCTTAGGATATAAGCTTCCGGTGCTTTTGAATATTTGATTTCACAGCATTTCAGTAACCTTTAAATATTAAATTCCATGCCTAATTATAGAGGGGAAGATGAATAGTACAGTTGGAGGGAATACCAATCACATCTATTCCATTTGTTGTTTGAAACATATCCATTTGAATCCCCGTACGTTGTTTTTCGTGTCTGCAACATCGTACATCTAAGCTCTGAAACTCTGAAAAGTAACTCTAACTTGTCGGGAGACTCTGCAGATTCACTCTAACACGTTGAAAGTAAAAAACTCAAGGTTTAAATAGCTCCTTATTTTTTCAGTTGAGTTGTATTCGTATTTTTTCAGTACATTGATTTCGGGTTCTACCAATTTCATCAGCTCCGTATTTTATCAGGTTGGTGGATTCGTCTTCTATCGGTTTGGTTACTCCGAATCTTTAGTAGACACTTTAGCTTGATATACGACAACCGACTTCTTCGATCTTTGGTATGATACTTGATCATTTTTGGGCTTCTTTGTCTTGAGCAAGATTGAGTCTTCGATCTCCAAGAGACTGATCGATACTTTCTATCGACACGATCGACTTCATCTTCGCTTCTGAACTCCTTCAATATTGGGCATGTCTAAACTGATAGTTTTTCAGTTGAAATATGTAAACAAAAAGCTGGCTACATAACATGTGAACAACATTATATTATATCAACAGAACAACCATCAAAAAGGTTTTGAGATCTAATCAAAATATAAAGTTAAGATAGAATTTTGTCAACAGATAGAGAATGTTGTTCACCAAAAAAAAGTCCCGAATGAATGTTATTATCCCATAAATTTGCAAAATAATCGATGAACTACGTCGAATCCGGCTGCTTTTATTTGTATTCCTCTCTAGCACACAAATTATTTGATAATTTGACTCATAACAAGTAAATGCTTTATTCCCCACAAGACAACTCCAATTGATTTTTTCGATTGGTTCTAGCAAATCATTTTTCTTCTCAAAATTTTCTAGCATCTTCTTTCTTTGATCAATAATATCATTAAACACCGCCAACAAATATTTTTTCTTCTCAGAAAATTTCGGCATCTCCTTTCTCTGATCAATGGTACCGCCATTTATAATTTTCTCATATTACCCTCCGCGTTGTCTTAATCCGTCGTGGACCAAACACTCCGACAATGGGAAAATAATTAATATGCAACGTTAAAATTACAGAAGGCACTAATTTTTTTTAACATCTAATTAGATCGAGAAATTGTTCAAATTAAGAACAGAAGCCGGTTGCTTTTTCTTTCTAATAATTAATAATAATCCATGAATAATATCCTTCAATTCTTGCATCGGGTTTCAATCCATTTGGGGGCGGGGGTTAGGGTGTAATAGTTCGCGGTTTCAATTCATCTTGGGGTTATGGAGTAATAGAAACACTCCTCCATCGCATTAATGTTAGTTCATTATTTTTGAATATATAGATTAAGTAAAGTTGTATTTTTTGTGTAAAATAGTGTGTGATATAAAATTCGATGTACTTTTTTAATGTAAATTCTTTCATTTTATGGTATGAGCCAACAATAGTGGGACAACCCAAAGTAGAATACGAACCAACATTAACGGGACGCATGAAGTATTTTTTATTAAAATTTTATATAATGGATTATAGGGATAAAATTATAATTAATAAATAATTTTAATATATTTTTATAAAACTTTGTATAAAATCATCTTTCTGATATACTACTATTCGTCGAGAATATAAATAATAAAGTTGTGTATGTTGGATCATTATAAGGGGCCGCCAAATAAATTTGCAAGAAAACAAAGGAGAGAGATGACGCGTTAAATTAATTGGCTCAAATTGCAAAAACAAACATGATGTATTTAACATGATAAATACTCAAAAAAAATGAATAGCACCATATCATTATTAGCATATCGATCTTTTACCATATTAGGCATGTTAGACTATTTTATACGTTTAGATTGGTTCGACATTATTCCTACCTAGTTAGATCCCAAAAAGAATTAAATATAAAAATTTGCTAGTTAGGATTAACAATACAAAACTTGTGTAAGTGTTTATTGAAAGATAAATAGCATTTATAATTCTCATGCGACAACTTATTTTTTCTACAACACCAAAATGAAACAAAAAATTGCCAGGGCCCAATCCATTTTGGCAGTAGACGATGGCCCCAATTCAGACGACCCGCTTAACACGAATACTTTTGGAACTGGAGCATTTATTCCAGAATTTAGAACATTTAAATAAGAAAAAGATGCTCATAGACTCGCGGTAAACGCAAACAACCAGACGGGGAAAGAAATGGATGCGGAAAAGATTCAAGGGTTGAAGGGCTTTGTGGAGTACTGCAAACAAAACCCATCTGTGTTACACACTCCATCTCTTGCATTTTTCAAGAATTTTCTTCAAAGGTTCAATCTTTTTTTAGTTTTAAAAATGCTTTTTAACTTTAATTTTGCTGTTAAAAGAGGAAGTTCTTATGTTTTTATATGTTTGTTTGTTTGTTTTTCAGCTTGGGAGCTCGAATTCCGGCGTTTGAAGAATCGGTGAGACACCCTCACGAGCAGCCTTTTGTTTTTCTGTATTGATGATGCTTGAGTTAATTAAGCCATTCTGGAAAGAATCCTTGAATTTTTTTTGATTGAGTGTGCGCGTGTGTGTTTTAAGGTTCAAAAATGTAAACTTGTTTGTGGCTTTGAATCTTGAGTTGTGTGGTTGGATCGTGGAGTAGAGTAGGGTGGTTTAATTGCGTATTTAAGCTTTGATGTTAGATAAATTGAGTTGTTAAGTTGATATGCAATGAATTGCATTAGTTTATTATGTCTAGCTTTGATAGTTTGAAACTAGTTGCTAAGGAATATCAATAAGAATGGGGTTGCGAAAATTGGAAGTCAAATGAACTCTTTAATACTGAGCATTGTTGTCTGTCCCTGCCTATGTAATTTCATCTTTGGTGACTTCCAATTTGTTGAATCTCCGAGCATCTGTATTTCCTTGCTACCATGAACAAACTGTTCTAAATTTAGTCAGACAAATTGAGTAGAAGTTATATTCTTATTCATCTGATTGAAAATGGCGCGAGGTTTGATTTTAAGTTAGTGACAATGTGGAAGCACCACGTGTAAAGTACTTGAATGAAATATGAAATTAATTAGCCAGCTAAGCAGCGCGTTACGCTGTGAATGCTGGAGGACTGAGTCCTCATAAATGAAGATGTTTCGTTATCATCGAGTCCCTATTGGCCTTGCCATCTGCAAGTTTCTTTAGTTTCATGGGCTTTGTTCTGCACTTTTTAACAGTTGTCATTGTTGATCTTTGTGAGTTTGTGAGGAACTATTTTCTTTTCAAAAATGCCAAGCCATTGTCCAAATTCTTTCTTTGCAATTATTCCAAAATAGATTGTCATAAAACATAAAAACAGTTTCATGATTTGGAAGGCCACTCTTTAACATTCACTGATGACCCAAGACCCGATGCAGAGCAAAGATGGTGAAGACCATGAAGATAAAAAGCCATTTGAATCTAGGAAGCCCGATGTATCAATGGATGATATCTCAAATGACGACATTGTTGAATCTGATGTTGAGTTGGATAATTCAGACATTGTGAAGCCTGACAGTGGTCCTCCACAGAAAGTGGGTAGCTCAAAGAACTCTGAAACCATATGGCTATATTGGTTCTTTTACATGTTTGCTTACTTTATTATCACAGATGGGGGACCCTTCTGCTGAAGTAACCGAGGAGAATCAAGAAGCTGCTCAGTTATCGAAAGCAAAAGCTATGGAAGCAATTGCTGATGGTATGCACCTTATGGAATTTCTTTTACTGAATTTTTGTTGATAGTTTATTTCCTGGGAGAATAATTGTTGCAAATGCTATTTTTCCAAATTCAGGAAAGTTAAATGAGGCCATAGATTACCTAACGGAAGCAATCATGCTGAATCCAAAGTCGGCAATATTATATGGAAATAGAGGTTATTCTCATGCTTGTGAACTGTACAAAATTTGCTTAGGAGATATTATGTGTAATGACTGTATAGTATTGGTCTGAAATTTCTTCTTCAGCGAGTATCTTTGTCAAATTGAAGAAACCAAATGCTGCAATCCGAGATGCTGATGCAGCTTTACAGGTATGTGTGATCTCTACTTTCGCACTGGTTTTGAGCTTGACTTGTTTATGCTTTCAAGGGTAATCAACCTCACCATTTAAGAAGACTATTTCTGTGATTTTTGTATAGATCAACCCAGACTCGGCAAAAGGATATAAAGCACGAGGGATGGCAAGAGCAATGTTGGGCTCATGGGAAGAGGCAGCTCGTGATTTGCATGTGGCATCGAAGTTGGATTTTGACGAGGAGATAGGACTGGTGCTCAAGAAGGTTAAATATCCCTCGTATCTTAATGGCATTGCTTTCTAGTTTTGGGCTTCATTTTCCTTTCTCGGTTGCTTCTACCAGATGGATTGCTATATCTTGCAATTTAAAGCTGAGTTACCTTAGATGATTTTCCTTAAATTTTTCAGGTTGAACCCAATGCAAAGAAAATTGAAGAGCACCATCGAAATATGAACGCTATGCAAAGAGAAGGAGTTGAGACAAATTGAGCTTGAGAAGAAGAGGCGTCAAGTGAGTGCCAGCTCTTTTGGTTATTTTAGCATTTAATTGTTTATCACCCAAAAACCTCGCTTCCGATATTGCAGGGCTGCTTTTTGTGCATAAGCTATTATGAAACATATTACATTCATCAAGTTATAAATGAGTAATTCCCTTCTTTTAATCTTTTGCAGGATGCTGAAGCTGCTTCTGTTTTAAAAGATGGTATATTTAGTTATACTTTAGATGCATGTAGTAATGTTTTAGCTATTGATCAAGGAATAGGTGTTCCTCTCAGTAGTGCTCATGCTAATCTCCATATCTATTTACTATTTCATAGAAATATATATGTCTTATGGTGATGGGGAATGACCTTTTGTTTCGTAAATTACAAGATGATCGCTGGCTCATTTATAGCTTGTTTCTTATTATACTCGTCTGTGACTGAACTTTAGGCATACTGTAGAAGTTGGTCCGAATTATTATCCTTAGGTTCAAATTTTCAAGTTCTTTTACGGTCTAAAGCTCATGCTTCTAGGTCTTAACGTGTTTTTCTCGATTTCGCCTCATTTTCTTGCAGGAGAAATCATCGGATTCATTCTGGTAGTGAGTTGAAAGAGAAACTCAATGCTGCTTCCAAGACATCTCGACTTTCAGTTCTCTACTTCACTGCAACATGGTGCGGCCCTGCCGTTATGTCTCGCCGGTGTTCACGAGCTTAGCGGTTAAGTACCCAAAGTTGTTTTCCTGAAAGTCGACATCGACGAGGCTAGAGATGCTGCTGCTGAATGGAACATCAGCAGTGTCCCGGCTTTCTTCTTTGTCAAAAATGGTAAAGAGGTGGATCAACTCGTTGGGGCGGATAAAAATGCACTCGAACAGAAGATTGCTCAGCATGCTTGATAATCTTGATGCGGTGTTCAGAAGAGAAAAACAGCTTTAGTATGCTTGATTTCGCCTTTAGCATGATTGGAAGTGTAGGAACTACATGTGACCTATAGAACTACATCTGACTTATAAAACTACATTTTGGAATCTGACTATTGCAAATAGTTTTCCGTTGTTACATTGCAACATCGTTAACTCATACATGCCGAATGTATGTTGTTAGTGGTTGATGAGCTTGTGGTCAAATTTTATAATAAAAAATAACGAATATATATTCTAAGTCGAGCCAATCGTAAAGCTCTTCTAGTTTTCAGATTACCACGCACGAGTGGTATCTATCTAGAATGCACGTGCGGATAGTAGCTACGGTACTGAATGTATTTTCTCCAAATTTAACCGAAATTTATGCATGAACTGGATTACTTCATTATTTGCAAATTATTTTCATCAAATTGCACGCTAGTTTTTAATTTACACGCTTCACTAAGAAAGCGGCTGCAGTATACTTAGGATTAGGAAATACAACTTTGCAAGAGGTAAGTTGCCAGCCAAAACGGCTGCGTATTATGTAGGCGCTACTTTTTAAAAAGTTAGTTAGGCGGTTTAAGAAGCGGGCAACATTTGAAATTGAGAACTACCTCTTTCTCTCTCTCTGTTCGTGTGTGTTAGGCCTACAATTGTGGAGCAATCCGAAGAAAACACTGATTGTTGTTGAGATTCAAGTGTTTTACTCTGGCAAACGACAAATGAAGCCTTTTAAGCACACTTTGAAGGCCCGGTAAGGCAATCGATCGTGAGCAGGGAAGAAATCCAGATTCGCTTAGCTTGCTCTTCACTACAGATTGAGGAAAGAAGAACGAGAATCAGTTCTCTTCTTCCCTTTAGTTTTGCAGGGGCTGGGGATCCTCTTGCAAATTCAAATAGGGTCAATCAAACGTACTAAAGTGTCTTGTTATTGTTGCTGAGCTTTGTTCTTACTGAGCTATGAGTTGCTGTCCCGCCTATTCCTCATAGTTCTCTAAGAGGAGTAGGAGAAAGAATCAGGCGAATAAACCTTCCCAGAGGTAGACTATAAGAAATGGAACCCTTTCTTTCTATGAGATAGATCAGTAGGCCTTTACTCTCCTTAGGAAATCAGTTCAGGTAACAGCATTTACTTTCGTTAATGTAGATTGAAGCTTAATTATGAAGCTATCAAAACAATTTTTCTGCATCTGGTAATTTATTTGAGCATATTAGGGAGTAATTAGAATAATTTATTTTATACTTGCTTCAACGATCCTTTGCAAGCTGTAACCGTTCATTTAACTTGTTTCTCTTTCTAGGCCATTTTGATTTTGTTGAAAGGGAGTAGATTTCAATCGGATTATGACGTTACATTATTTTTTTACAAAAACTACCTGGCTTCCTGTAATCCTGTCGATTTTGAGTCCACATCTTCTCCTGTTTGTTTAGTATGACAAGTGTCCGCTAGCAATCAATGGACATTTTGGAGAATTTATATGTGGTTTAGGATTAGGGTGCGCCTATATTTCTTCGTGAAAGCATAGCAGATAAGGCTTTGCCTGCTGCTGCTCGTAGATTTTGGCTTGCGTGGTAAGATCATGAATTTTTCAGTTTTTCTATGTGGTGTTGCCTAGCTTGAGCTCTACATATGTGCATATTTATCAGAATCTATGCTTTTGCAAGGGATGAGAGTATTGATCCAGGGCAAAAATGTTGAGATCTATTATCTGAAGACTGCTAAATCTAGCATAGCCCACGCGCTGGTTTATGATTCGTAGGAGGTGGGAACTGTTGAGTCTGATCTTGAATAGATGATTCTGATGTTGTGGAGCCTGAATATGATCCCCTTGTGCAGGCTGGCAGGTAAAAGCTGCTTTTAATCTTTAACGGTTGTTTAATCATGAAATTATATTCTCTTTTTCCTGTTCTAGATGGGCGACCCTTACAGTTGAAGTGACCGAAGAAGATCGAGAGAAGCTGCACTAGTACAAAAATCAATGGCCATGGATGCAGTCCTTGAAGGTAGGCGCCTTCTCAAAATAAAAGTAGTTGTTATACTCAGATCTATCAAAAAATTAATGTTTGAACCTTCATGCTTGGGAAATTAGGTAATCTCGATAAAGCTATAAGTCTTCTAACAGAAGCAATCGTGTTGAATCCACAGCAATGTTGTGTGCTAGCAGAAGCTGCAAGAGATTTGCATATGGCATCAAAGTTAGATTTTGATGAGGAGGCTACTGTGATGCTTTAAAAGGTGATTTGCATATTCTAGCAAATTTTTTATACTCTCAAGGGATATGAAGGTGAGATACTGTAAAATATCGATGCTTACAACTTTTCAGGTTCAATCCAATGTCAAGAAGATTGTAGAACACCGGCAGAAATACGAAAAGCCTCACAAAGCAAGGCTGCAGAAAAAAGCTGAGCTCAAAAGGCTGAGAAAAATGCAGGTATTTTATACTGATTGCAGCATCCAATTGCTACATGATTAATATATATTATCTATTGATTAAATGCAGCACATCAGATTGATCTGTCTTGAATGAACTTGCTCTTTTAAAACAAATTCTTGCCGTTGAGGAGTGAAAATTGAGTATAATGTGGCTTAATCTAATTTTCTATATCGTAGCTATTCCAATCGACTCATCACTCTCTTTGGATGTTGTTGGCTTGTTGCAGGAAGCTCAAAATGAATTTGCTTCACTGCTGAAGGATGGTACGTTTACTGATTTTCACGTTATTGCTAAAATTAATTTTCCATAATTCCGAGTTTTCTATCTCTGAAGTCGATTTCTTTGATAGTTACAAAACATGTTGATTTGTGTTACAGGTGAAGTAGTTCGCATCGACTCTGCCAAGGACCTCAAAATCAAGCTGAACGCTGCTTCAATGACGTCCCGCCTTGCAATCGTCTACTTCACTGCAGCATGGTGCGGCCCCTGAAGCTACATTGGTCCGATGTATACAAAACTAGCTTCAAAATATAAGAAGGCGGTGTTCCTGAAAGTCGACATTGATGAGGTACGCGAAGCAGCAGCAGAGTGGAGAATCCAAAGCATTCCAAGTTTCTACTTGTTTAAAGATGGAAGAGTAGTCGATGAAGAACTCTAGATCAGCATGAAATCACTTGAAAAGAAATTATTGAGCACACTGCATAAATCTTCAAACTTGTTTGTCATAAGTGTTCTAACATAGTCTGAATTTTAGATGTTGTATGGTTTTTTTTCTCTGCAATTTTAAGGATTCAATGATGCTTATATAATTTTATGCAAGAATCTTCATTCCAAATCCCACAGTATCCATCCTTCTAGGAAGTAAATTAGCTTATATAGAAAGTTTACAGCAAAACAATAGCAGAGGATCTTCAACTTCAAAGAAACACTCTTCATTTCCTCACATTCTTGGAGTAAAATCTGAGCACGGCGTAGAAGAAAAGGCGGTACAGCACTCCCCAAGCGAGCAGTATGCCGATATCAGTCCATATACTCTCAATGTGATCAATATTCATTGTGAACAACACATCTTCTCCGATCAACATGAGCTCGTGATCACGGGTTGTGCAGTTGATCCCTCGAGTGATGTTGTGGAGCTCGCTGATCCTTATCTCTCTGAGGGGCCCAGGCTGGAGCTCCTGCTCGAAGCCATGGTAGCACCTCGTGCCCTTGAACTCGTTGATCAGCAGCGCCTCGAAAGGGTACTTGATTGCAGAGATGTAATGCAGCCATTTCCAGTAGATGGGGACTTGGGAAGATTTCAAGAAGAAGCTACAGGTGAGGAAGAAGAGAGCTGTGGTGGCTATGACTACCGCGTAGCCAGTGATGTAGCTCGGTACCACTGCGCTCACCAGCATCACGTAAGCATTTGTGGTGATGAGCGACGCGTAGAGGATCAGACAACAGGAGATGATGCCGCCATGAAGGTGGAGGATGTATTTGGTGATGGCTGCGAATGTGAAGCCTTGAATGGCGAAGAATGGAAGGTAGACGATGAGTGAGGAGATGACGTAGGAGGAGGCACGGTAGGCGTTGTGGGAGGTCTCGCGGATGAAGATGAATCTTTCTTGGATAAAGGTTGGGACAGCGTCGTTGGAGGAGAAGAAGACAAGGCAGATGGCGAAGATGTAGAAGTTGAGGAGGCGGTTGATGT
Organism: Salvia rosmarinus; assembly: GCA_036937905.1. NCBI lineage: Eukaryota > Viridiplantae > Streptophyta > Magnoliopsida > Lamiales > Lamiaceae > Salvia > Salvia rosmarinus. The sequence continues at coordinate 96,173,120 of CM072816.1, forward strand.
TTAGGAACTCGGTTTTGTGTAGATTCTTGAAGAGAGGCAAGGAAAAGAGCCATAACTGTGAGGACTATCTCTTGGGAGAGGAAGAGCTCCGGTGTTCAGTATCACGTTGAGGTCCGTGCGCCATGAGAGCACGGCCACCTCGCGCAGCGCAGCCATGGGTTGGCGAACTTGTGCCTGTGCTCGGGCTCATCGAGGACTTCTTCTTCTACGTTGAATTCTTGGTAAGAAGTTGTGTAGGAGTCAAAAGAAGTGCTGAAAACCAGTGTTTTTGGAGGTGGGGCATGTCGGTTGTATATGTGGCTTCTTGAACTTGACATTGGTGTCTTTCCCGGAGTTTGGCCCGGTGCGTGCTGGGTCCACGTGGGATGGCGTTGGGGCGTCCCCGTGACGCCCTGATAGATCCACACGGAGAAGTCCTTGTAGATATGTGAGGCCAGCCGTGGATAGGCTCCACTTTGCATGTTTAGCGGCGTTTGAGGCATTCTGCTCTTTCTCTCTAATGAGGCGTCAAAGTTTTCTTCTTCATCATCATCGTCTTGATTGCTGCTGTAATCAAAAGGCCCTGATCTAGGAGTTATCGCTCCTCCACCTACTCCTCCATGGGAGAACTGGCTGCTCTGCAGGCTGATGTGCTTCGACCACGAGCTCTTCCCACGGGGTGTTTGTTGTGGAGTTTTGAGCCTTTTTGGAAGTGGGGTTGTGGCGATCTGTTCCGGTTTTATCCCATCTCGTTGATACAGAACAAGAGGATCGATCCCTACTGTTGATTCATCGTACACCTTGATCACATCGAGGAGATACTCAATGCTATTTTCGCCTTCTGGAACAGGGCGTTGGAAACCAGCTAGGTAGGCTGGTAGTGCAGTTGGGCTTCCCAGATTGTTTTGATCATCTGATTCTTCTAAAATGAGCTCGAATTCTTTACGAGATCGGTCTTTGGGAGAGGGCAGATGTGCATTACCTAGCAAGAACTGTGATTCTGTCTAGTAGCATTTGGATTCTGAAAGAAGGCTGATGGATTGTCATGAGCACTATGCTGCCTCCTCTGGCTATGTCCTTCACCTTCTCCACGACACTGTAAGCACTCGTCGAGTCAAGGCCGGAGGTGGGCTCATCAAGAAACAGCAGAGATGGTTTGTGGATTATATCCACACCAATAGACACCCTTCTCTTCTCTCCACCAGAAACCCCTCTTGTCCCTTCATTCCCAATGTAAGTATGCATTGCACTCTGCCAAGAAGAAAAAAAAGAAAAGAAAAACACCAATAAAAAGACTGTTTGAGAGGTAGGGCAATGACAAAGGAAAACTTACAGTTAAACCAAGCTGATTGACAAGCTCAACAACTCTCTTCTTCTTCTCAGCTGTGGATATTGAAGGTGGAAGCCTTACTTCTACAGCAAACATGAAGGTCTCAAATACAGTCAGCATGGGAAACAGCTGATCATCTTACATCACATAAGATGAGATCATTTTCTTGTAGCTAGCTGTCACCTGCAAAAAAAAAAACACACAATCAAGATCACAAAAAAAAATTCATCGTTGTTTCCTATGACTCTATACAGCAGACTTACTGCTTTCCCATCCATCCTCACATGGCCCTCGAGGCTCCCCTGTGCAATCCGGCCAGCTAAGGCATCAAGAAACATCGATTTGCCCGTCCCACTGGGCCCCATGATGGCCATGATCTCGCCTTTGATCGCCTGCCCTGAGATGTCGTTTAGTAGGTAGGTTTCCTTAGTGATCCACACCCCATCTTTTTTCTGTTTCTTGAACACGATGTATGATAGGTTTATGAACTCAAGGCCGTGCCGGGATAAGCTTCCGTGTGGCCTGCCTCGTGATGTTCTTGTTCCCCTGCGTCGTCTTGTCCAAGTCCAGCAAGGTCTCCAGCCTCCTGTTCGAGTCTTCACGGGTGTATCTTGCCATCGAGGGAGAGAGGGGGAGAGGTTTCTCACTGTCCTAACTAGATTAGGCCTTGGAGATGTGGAGTTGCTATAAATGGGAGGTGGAAAAGTAGGACGATGAAATTGAAAGAAATTGTTTTGGAAGGTTGCAAAAGAAGCATAATGGCGAGGCTGTCATTGCAACGACATAGAAGTTTCCGAAGGCTTACTTTGATGTTGCAGGAAGATGCATTCTTGAATTGTTTGTTTATGCAGCAAAGGACAATTTTTTCCGGTCTTTTCTTAATTGTATTTGAAATGAGTTCTTGTTTCACTTACTGTTCGGTGGTGGCGAGTACGAGTATTGCTCTATGTCTTCGTAGTTGCATTTTAGTGATTAGCTATAAAAAGACTTGTCACAGGCTTTTCTTTCATACTAGCAACATATATGTGACATACTTATTTAGTCTTGTTTTAGTTATAATTCTATGATTCTTGTCTAATATTTTTCTTCCCACCAGATTCAATTCTCTAACCACTGATCTGCTTTATTTGGCTGAAATTAGTGGATTCTGACTTTCACCTTTTGAATGCTTAGTTCTACACAAGAAGCATGGTTCATATTAAGGTGAACTTCAAATTAAGGCTCATTCTTTAATTCAAGATTTGATCTTGAGCATAGAATATGCTTCAAATGGTATTTGTACTATATTTTAATGATATCGATGAAAAACTATATTAAACGACATCATTTATATATGACAAGAACTCATGCGCGTACACTGTGCGTATGCTTTTCTGATAAGCTTATGCAGTTTATCATATAAAATAAGATGACCACTAAACCCGTACAATTCTTTTGGGATATGGGTGTAGTTTTCATAATGCGGATACCGCATAGGAGACCTGCCCTTAATATATATATTTGACGCAATTTCACAAATAGTTATTCTAAGTGCTCAAAATAAATGTGTATGTTAGTGAATTCTTGGATGTGGATTCATTTCTAGAAGACTAGATATGACCTTTTGATGATGAGTTGAAAGAGGGATATTTTTGTTTTGGACCAGCATAATTGTATATGCAGCAAATACATCAGTTTGTGAGATGTCCGATATAGCCTTCAACTTCTCCAAATCAATAAAAAAGGAAAATCGTGATTGGATATCAGCTCAAGCATGAGGATTGAGGATAACTCTTTGGGACAAAAAAAACAAAAGAAATGGCTGTTAAATCTGAACCAACATCATACATTACACAGAAAAAGGAAAAACAAAAAAAGAATGGAGAAATTGCAATGGCAACTAACACCATCTGTTCTTCTCCACTCACAACTTCAGTCTCATCATCTTCATCGAAAAATTTGATCTTTGCAAAAACGACTGTAATTTCGTCGTCATCATCATGTTTTGGAATGGGAGCTTCAAAATTTGGCAACTTATCAATCAAGAAAAGAAGTGGCGAGAGATTCGGTGTGGTAAAATGCATGGCATCTGCTGCGCCTTCTGTTCTTCCAAAAGCCCTCTTGTTCGATTGTGATGGCGTGTTGGTTGACACCGAGAAAGATGGGCATCGCGTTTCTTTCAACGACACTTTTGCTGAAGTACTAGCTAGCTCTCTCCGTTCTACTTGTGTTATTTTTCTTTTTTTTTTTTTGTGTGTGTGTCTGAGATAGAGAGAGAGAGAGAGATGAATTGGGTTTCTTTTGGCTCAGTTGATTGAGAAGTAGCTCATTTTTCTTGGTTTTCTCTTGTAGTTAATCCTGATATGTCATTGAATGATTTTTGGTTATGGCTAAGTGGGCCTCGTGATTTTAGGAAAACAGTGATAAAATGTCGTATTGTTTCCTAGAATTGATATTAATGTAGTGAAAAATCTTCTGAATTCGCTGTTTTTTTTTTCTAGTTAACCTGTCTGTTTTATTTAAATTAGTGCGTGGGATTGAGAGATTCCTGATTGTGCAGAAAGAGTTGGGAGTTACATGGGACGTAGATTTGTATGGCGAGTTGCTCAAAATTGGTGGAGGAAAAGAGAGGTAGAATTCACTATTTTTCTATGGTTTTCATGACTGTCTGGTTGGTCTAGCATTTGTAGTAGAACTAGAATCAGATACACCATTCAAGATTGTAATTCACAGTTCACATCCACCTTCTAGCTCATGATTATATTCGTTTCAAGATGCATACTGGCTGAAGCTCATTGTTTTTCTTGTTTCTTGTTATTTGTCGAATTCTAGGATGACGGCCTACTTCAATAAGGTCGGGTGGCCAGACAAGGCACCAAAGACTGAGCAAGCAAGAAAGGAATTCATAGTATTGTTGGAAATCTGCGTACATATATATATATATATTATATATATGGTCAAGTTGCCAGGAAGCTACTTTGACCAAGATTTTGAGTGACGTAACGTTTAATTTTGTGAAATTAAGCGGCATAGGATCGATCTACGTTTTGAGTAGATGATCGTGTGTATTCACATTCTCAAATCCGATTTCGGTGAGTGAGAAATAGTGGATCAAAGTTGGTCACTTAAACATGGAGTTATGTGATTAAGGGATAAGCATGGATTAATTAATCCTTATCCCACATTGATTAATGTATCTTCATTAATTGTCTATATAAGTGGTTCATTGAACACTTAGTATAATTATGTGCACAAGTGATGGGTGGAAAGCCCACGCATTACACATACGCCGCCGCCGCCGCCGCCTGTGCCGGCGCCGCGCCCGCGTTCGGCCGGCCCGGCTCCGGTTCGGTTCCGTGGTCCGTGGTCCGTGGATCGTGGATCGTGGTCTTTGGTCTTTGGTCTTTGGGTGGTCTTTGGGCCTGTTCGTGGGCTTGCTTCGTGGGCCTGGTTCCGTGGCCCATTGTCCTTATATTTTGGATCAACGTTTGATCGAGCCCAAAGATGGAGTTGGTCCGAGGCCCAATTCGTGTAGCCCAATCCGTTGGGCCTGCTGTGCGATGGAGTTGGTCCGAGGCCCAACTCGTGTGGCCCAATCCGTTGGGCCTGCTGTGCACTTGAAGATACGTCCAATGAACCTGGACGCACGCGTTGTCCAGATTCGTCGTAACCGTCGGTAACGTGCCGACATGATGGTTCTGCGGGAAACGTGCCCACGTTGTCTCCAGAAACCGCTGCGTACTCAATAGGGGACATAACTCTGTAACACCCGACATCAATGCGGGTGTTGACTCCAGCATGCTCCCCATGAGGGGGACGACGCCTATAAATAGGACATGTCTCCCCAGCATAAACCACCTACTGCCTAAAGCATTCCAGCATCTTTCAAGAGCATTTTTTCTGGATACATTGTTTTTGTATCCAAGCTCTGTCCTCGCCTCCGTCCAGTTCGCCGGAGCTCGTTGGTCTGCGGTGCTGCCACCTACGAGACGCTGCCATTTCATCTTTGGGGACGATACGCCAGAATCGAGAGCACTACCGGGGCGTATCTCGTCTTGCGGAAAGAGGACTCCTCGACTCAGCATTAGTATACGGTTATTGTATTTACTTTTGTTTTTTAAGTTCCTTTTATTTTGATCTCCTACTTTTCTGTTTTCGAGTTGTAATACGTCCGGCAAGTACTGTACTGTTCTGTACACTTTTTCCAACAAGTATCTCTTCACAAGCGAAAGACTGAGCTGTTTATGGCACTGATCGAGAAGAAATTGTTGCCTCTTCGACATGGTGTTGCAAAGTAAGATTCCTTTATTGTTATGTCAGTGCTTCCCCAAGTGCAAAACAAGCAGGAAGTTGCTGCATTTCGGTTAAAGTTTGAATTTGGAGCAATTTAGTTGCTATCCTTATCAAGATTCATATATTGTGCGTTTCTGAACTATAAAATCGACAGGTTAGTGGATCAGGCTCCCGCAAATGGAGTGAAAGTTGTTGTGTGCAGTACTTCAAATGAGAAGACGGTATGCACTATCAGGTTCTTTGGTTTCTGTTTCATTTGTGAGGATGATTCCCCCCCTCCTCTCTCTCTCTCTCTCTCTCTGTATGATATATTGATATCCATTCTTATAAACTTTGAACAATTTCAACCAACATTTTTCTTGATAATCAGATATCGAAAAATGTGATCTGTGAATTTAGGACTAACAAATTTTCTCTTGAACTAATTTTTTCTGACTACTGATCAACATCTGTGCTGTGAGTTTCAGGTCTCTGCTGTAGTTTCCTTCTTGTTAGGAGCTGAGCGAGCCGAACAGATTCAGATATATGCTAGATATGTGGTTCCTCGTAAGAAGCCTGATCCGGTGAGCTTCTCGTCTCATCCCGACATGAGAATCACACATCATGATTATTAGGCAACAAAACTGCCACAAGACGGGGTCGGAGACTCGTGCATGTGTGTTAGTGATGATGTAGGTCTTAACTGATGATATCTTTGTTACAGGCAATCTATCTCTTAGCTGCAGAAACATTGGGTGTCGAACCTTCAAGGTAAGCCATGAAACATTGGGTGTCGTTTCATACCTAAGATGAGCCAAGAAATTTTTGACTAAATTGGTGGTGTGGTTTTGTAGTTGTGTTGTGATCGAAGACAGTGGCATTGGGCTTGCAGCTGCAAAAGCTATAGGAATGAAGTGTATCGTGACGAAGAGCGGGTAAGCTCCATTCTTTTCACGAGATTTTGGAACTATGTAGCCTTGTTTTGATGCATTCCTTTTAGGTACACGGGTGATGAAGACTTTGAAAAGGCGGATGCCGTTTTTGACTTCATCGGAGACCCGCCGGAGGAGCGGTTCGACTTGGCATTCTATGGAAGCCTCCTTGAGAAACAATATGTTAGTTGGTTTGTACCATTTCTTGAGGTTGTTGCCCTCTTCTCGCATAAACGTGCCTCAGTTTCCTATATTACATTTTTGTAAGAATTGTTTTAAGGCAATGGAGTTAAAGAAAAAACCATCTGGTATGGCCTTGTAAGTAGTAAATCTTTAAATCTAGGGAATTACAAGTTAAATCCCCTTCCAATTTGGATCCGAGTAGCCCAAATTCTCCCTCAGCGTGTAGGCCCGGCCTGGCCTGGGTCGACCCAAAATCATGCCTTGGCTTCGGGTCGGAATGGGCCATGTTTTTTAAGACTGATAGATTTTCGGGGCCTCCGACCCGATAGTTTGATTGCTCCATCCTAATCAATCAGGTCGATGTTTTGTTTAATAATTTATTGAACTTTAAATGGCACATTCAATGGTTGGTTTAATAATGGGGTTGACTTTAAAGAATTTAATGTGGAAGGCAGATGGAGCCATACCGACATCGAATTTCAAACTGGCCATCAAATTGGATAAGTTGCTAAGTTGCCATGGCATGAAAAATGAATTTGATTGGCAATGATAATGAACCACCACTTCTTTAAAACAATACTTAACGTATATAGGAAAGAGTTCATGTGAAAATTATTTATATTTTGATAAAGTGAGAATAAAAAATGATGAATTTGTTCTGAAAATTAATGAATTTATTGGAGTTAATTCCTCAAAAGGTTATCTAACTATTAGATTTGTATCAAAAAAGGTACTAAACAAAATTTTATATCAAAATGGGTACAAACTTTCATTTTCTTTTAAATAAAGAATTTATCTCTTTTTTTTACACTTATAATGTCTTGAAAATTATTTTTTTTACAATTTTATTATCTAATGTTCTCAAATAAATAAAAATATTATTTGTATTCACTATAAACTCAAGAAAATAAATTTAGGTGTTCCCAAAAAATTAAACTTAAGACAAAATTAATGCATAAAAATGTATTCTGTTAAATATTTAAAATTAGATAATATTGTTATTTGTTAACTATAATAATAATAATAATAATAATAATAATTATTATTATTATTATTATTATTATTATTATTATTATTATTATAATAATTTTTAAAATTAGATAATATTATTTGTAGTCCATAACCAACTCTCCTACCAGCAGTCAACTCATATCCGACAGCACTATTTATAGTCACAGACACCTACAAATCTCCACCTTGACTACAAAACTATCTAACAAACTCATTCCAAACTTCCCCTCAAATCAGCTCTTACATAGCTTTCAACTCCATTTTTCATTGTGAAACAACAGCCACCAAATCAAGGCAATACCTGAACTTTGTAACAGGTAAAGACTTGGTCAGCATGTCCGTGATATTGTCTTCTATTGAGACCTTCACAACCTTCATAATTCCATTATTAACCGCATCTCTCACAAAATGATGTCTGGATCTGACATGTATCTGCTCACAATACTGACTGCGTGAGATAAATCAGGCCTTGTACAAATCATGTTGTACATGATATTCCCTATGGCATTGACATATGGTATCTTGTACATCTCTTCTCTCTCAACATCATCCTTGAGGTTTCTGTCCCCTTGAAAGTTTGAAATGCTACCCCAAAGGAATAGAAACACTTCTAGCTTCATGCATATTAAACTTCTTCAACACTTTCAGAATATAATCCTTTTGTACTAATCACAAAAAAACCATTCTTCCTCTCCTGATGATGTTCATGCCTAAAATCCTTCTGGCATCTCCCAAGATCTTCATCTCGAATCTATCTTGCAACTTGGATTTCGACTTTTCAATCTCACTGCAACTTGTGCTTGCAATAAGCATGTCATCAACACATAATAAAATATAAGATACATCAGATCCTCTTGGCTTCTTTATATAAACACAACTATCATACTTTGACTTAGAGCAACCAGTCTCCTTCATATATTCATCAAACTTTAGATACCACTGCCTCGAGCTTTGCTTCAAACCGTACAGAGACTTCTTGAGCAAATATACCTTGTTCTCATTTCCTGGAAGAACAAATCCATCGGGCTTATGCATATATATGATTTCTTCCAAATCTCCATGTAGGAAAGCTATTTTAACACAAGTTTTTCAAGCTCCATCTCCCACTGAGCAACCAAAGCCAATAAAATTCTGATCGAACAATGTTTTACCGTTGGTGAGAATACTTCATTGAAGTCTATTCCATCTTTTTGAGTAAATCCTCTTGCTATCAGCCTAGCTTTGAATCTGACGTGTTCTTCACTTTTCTGTTACTTCTACCTTTTTCTTGAATATCCATTTGCAACTCACCAGCTTCTTATGAACTGGTTTATCAACCAGAACCCATGTTCCATTCTTGTCAAGAGAATCCAGTTCTTCTCTCATAGCTAAGATCCATTCATCATTCTCTGAATTGTTCACTGCTTCAAAATAGTTCTTCGGTTCATGGTATTCAACCTCTTCAGTAGTACACAAAGCATAGTGAATCATATCAGCCTCACCAAATCTTGTTGGTGGTTTTATGGCTCTTCTTTCCTATCCTCGCCACCGGTACTCCTGGATCATCATCAACAATTGTCTCCAAATCTTGATCAACTTGAGGTTCATTATCTGGAACATCTTTAACAGGCTCCACATGGATCTTGGCACCATCAAATAATTTTCTTGGTGAAATATCCAAATTATCTTAACCATGGAGGAATGACATATTCTTTTCATCAAATACCACATCTCTGTGATAACAATTTTATTGTTACCCGATTCTGTACACCATAATCTGTAACCCTTCACTCCTTTCTGATATCCAAGCATCACATACCTGAGAACCCTTAGTTTAAGTTTATCTTGTTTGATGTGAAAATATGTCTTGCATCCAAACACCTTTATGTGAGAGTAACTATTCACTGAACCATATCACCTTTCATTTGGCGCCTTAAATGCTAGAACAGATGAAAGAAATTTGTTAACCATGTAAGATGCGGTGGTGACAGCTTCTCCCCAAAACTTTTTTTGTAAACCTGACTCAAACAACATGCACCTTACTCTCTCAAGTATGGTTCTGTTCATCTTCTCAGCGAAGCTATTTTGCTGAGGTGTTGCTTGAATAGTTATGTGTCTTTCAATACCTTTCTCTATATAGTACATTTGAAAACTCTCTGAGAGAAATTCTAGGCTGTTGTATGTCCTTAAACATTTTAGAATCAGACCCTTTTCCAACTCCATCTCTCTGCACCAATCCTTAAATCTATCAAAGGTATCATTTTTGTTCTTCGGAATATACACACATAGTTTCCTTGAATAGTAATCAATAATGGATAAGAAATATCTCCATCAACATGTGGTTTCAGTATTTTATGGCCCTCATAGATCTGAATGAGCTTATCCAGAGGTGTCTTTGACGAATGTTTCCCTACACTGAAAGAGTTTTTCTTACTCTTCCCAAGAATACATTGTTCACAGTTGTCAATCCTCACATCACCTACATTTTCAAGAATTCATTGCTTAACAAGTTCTGCCATACCCTTCTTACCAACATGGCCAAGTCTCTTGTGCCAAAGAATAGCATCATCATTGTAAACTATATTAGAACTTCCAATCAAAGTTTCAGCAACAAGATGATATAAATTATTTCTCCCCACTCATCTTAAAACAACAGCAGAATTATTTAACACATGTATGTATCCATGTTTTGATTGAAAACTGTATCCTTTAGCATCTAGCATACCAAGAGATATTAAGTTTCTCTTTAATTGTGGGATGTATCGACTTGAAAGAATTTTATAGAATTATGATGTAATCTCAATTTAACACCGCCATCATCTTCACCTTACATACCGGTTGTTTCCAGTAGGGACTAAACCTAGTTCTTGTTGATTCGGATCTACAAATCATTCCTTGTAAGGACGCATATGGAAACTACATCCAGAATTTATTATCCATGTGTTTCCCATGTGTTTATTCACCACATTAAGTATTTCAGTATCTCCAAGCTCCTCTGCACAATCCGTTGTTGGACTGCTCTTTTTCATATTGCTTCATTTTCCAAGATTAACAATCCTCCTTGAGATGTCCGAGCTTCTTGCAATAATATATTTTCTTGTTTCTTTCTGTTCAGTATCATTCCCCTTTCCTTGCTGAAATTTCTTGGTCGATGGGCCCTTCTTGGACTTTTTTCCAGTCTTGAAATTCTTGACATTCAAGCCTTCACCAGTTGTGCCTGGTCTTGCTTCATTAAGCTTCTGCAACTCCTTTTTCCTTTAACACAGATTCTACTTCCTCTAGAGATATAGTATTCTTCCTTCCAAACAACATAGCATCTTTCAAGTGTTCGAAAGATTTAGGCAGATCATTTAGGAGAATGATGGATTTATCTTCATCTTCAAGCATCACATCTATATTTAGGGATGGCAATGGATCCAGGACCCGGTCCAGATCCGTGGATCCAGATCCATTTTTAAGGATCTGGATCCTCAAAAATCTGGATCCGACGGATCTGGACCGGATCTGGAACATATATCAATATTTCGGATCTGGATCTGGAGTTTAGGTTTTAAGACCCGGATCCGATCCAGATCCGGCCCGTGGATCCGCCAATTATATATATATATATATATATATATATATATATATATATATATTATTTTATTATAATTAAATTAGTTAACCTAAATAATTTATATTCGTGCGTCTCGCCGTCATTCCCAATTTCTCATTCCAAAATCCATTTAGTTTATATATATATATATTATTTTTATTATAATTAAATACATAACCCCAACTTAAAACTCTTCAATTTTCTTTTTCAAATTATTCCAAAACAAATATGTTCCAAATTTCATTTCAAATACTCCCAATTATGTATCTATCGGCATTCACAATGGTCGCTTACTTTACACCACCAACGATCGAGTTGTTTGTTGCTTCCACATTATAGTAAATCAGAACTAACGTCTTTCAATATAGTGATAATTGTAGAAATTCTAAATAATTATTATAGTATTATTAAGCATTTAGATTATTATGGTGTTCTTGTGAATTATAGTTGATTAGAATTTATTTTAGAAGCGAAAACATATGGATCCGGTTCAGACCACGGACCCGTGGATCTTATGGATCCGGATCTGATTTAATTTTTGGATCCAATGGATCCGGACCGATCCGAACCAAAGCAAAAAATCGGATCCGGATGCGGACTGGCAGATCCGATCCGATCCGATCCCGCCATTGCCATCCCTATCTATATTCTTCAAATCATCCAAAGATTTGTTAAAATCTTCCAACTATTCTCCTATTCCCCTTTCTTCCGTAAACTTATATTTATATAACCGCTGATTCATGTATAATCTGTTGGCAAAGAATTTGGTCATGTACACATATTCCAGCTTCATCATACACCCGTTGCAGTGGTTTCCTTTGAAACCTCCCTCAATACTTTGTCACTAAGACTGAGTATAATTGCACTGCACACCTTCTCCATGATCTTCCCATTCTTTTCTACTGGAACGGTCGCTGCAAAACCTTAATCTCCCAGAGCGCTTCTGCTAATCCTTGTTGTACTAGCAGAGCTGTTATCTTGATTCGTCAAAGGCCAAAATCATTCTTGCCAGAGAACTTTTCCATTTCAAATCTTGTTGTAACACAAATTTTTGTATTTAATTTTTATAAATACAAAATTGTATACAAAATCAATGTAATTTGGATTTGATATATTTGGTGTGAGTTCGATCTCTATCTATCATCTGATTCTACTTTTTTGATTTGAATTCTTGAACGATCTTGATGTTTTTCGAGTTGTTTGAATGGGATGTGATTCCTTGATATCCTTGAACTTGAAGTTTGGATTTGATGATGTTGATCTGAATGACTTTGGTCTTGTTTTCAGAGCAACTGTTGGATTTGGCTTGATAACGTTTGCAGATCTTCAAGTTTGAGCGCCAATGCGGAGGGTTTTCACCTTGTTTCCGAATTGAATGTCATCTTTGATTTGATTTGGAGGATGGTCTTGACGAAGAATACGGTGATTTGCAAGAAGAACGCCTTGAATGTTGAAGAAGACTTCGAAGCTTCTTGAAGACTTCGCCGATGATTCTTCAAGTATCTTGAACTCTTCAAATATTTATCTTCTTCACTTCACTGCACCTCTCCATTTATGAGGATCTTCAACCCCTATTTATAGATTTAGGCTAGTGGACTTATAGGCCTTTTGGGCCACCAAACCATTGGCTTGAGCTTGAGCTTGGGCTTATGGGCCTTTTGGGCTTATTTGGTGCAGTTTGAGTGGTTATTCATTTCCGAGGTATCGTTGCCACATGTCATTATCCTATTTGCCGATAAAATTAAATATTAACCATATATCTATTTATTCTGGAATAAATTTCACTAATAAAATAGAAATATAATTAATTATTTAATTTATAGTTTACACGTGGCGCGATCTCATTTGCTAACAATTTTAATTGTCTACACTTACCGAAGGCATCGTGGATTTGTTTCCCACAGACAACGCCAATTGTTGAGATTTTAGACACAATAAAGCAAGAAGAAAAACGACGTAAGAATTTATGTGGCTCGATCAAATTATCTACGTCCACGGAGGGTGAGCTGAAAGTTTATTAGATCGCCGGAGAAGATAAACGGAATCAATATGAACCAAAAAAGGAATACAATATATAGTATCTCTCTCTCTCCCTCCCTCCCTTAACTTCTCTCTCTAATGATTATCACAAGGCGGAAGAACTATTCTCAATCTGTTATCAGTACGTTCTATTGGGTTGTGTTAATCATATATTCACTAGTCTATTTATCTAACTAGATCACATAATGATCATCGTAGAGATTAAGTTGGTGAAAAAGAATGATTGTCATTAATCCACGTGTACAGATATATGTCATTGTACGGCAACCAATTATCTGAAGTATCAGTTGCTTTAAACATCATCAGCATCAACTCTCTTCAGCCATATGTCAAATGCCAGATGCCTAATACCAACTCATGTCAGACAGCCAACTCTTGCCAGACAGACAACTCTAGACAGACAACCAACTCTCCTGCCAGAAGCCAACTATGTTGCCCACAACCAACTCTCCTGCCACTAGCAACCAACTCCTATCTGACAACACTATTTGTCATCACAAACACTCACCTAACTAATTTAATAATCGAAATTAGCATGCATTGAAAGTGTATATGCTATATCGGTTGATGTACAAATTTTGGATTGTCAAAAAAGTCAGACAAATTTTAACTGCAATTTTTTTGCAAGGTTTGATATTTATTTGATATTGTAATAATTTATCCCTCCTATTTCTTATCTTAGAGGATTTGTAGAATAACCAACTCTTATGTATGTAAATTTATCTAAAGTAGATTATGAAATATTTATAGAAGTTATTTAATTAAACTTTAAGAACGTTCTCTGAGGACGCATGAGAAGTGAGGACTATAACCTACATTCCCATTAAGAGGTGATCTCCAGCAGAATCTCAATTAGCATTGTGTTTACATGCGTTCTACGTAACAACTTCTCACAAGAAACTGTCATGATGCTAATTATAGCCCTAAAATTTATGAAGCTAGGGATTAGGAGGCAAAGATAATCTAATGTGCTATGATTTTGTTTTTATGAAAATAAAAAATTACTAAATTGCTCGAGCAGGCTATTACCCTTACCATCACATAATCAATAAAGCATCTTTGCAATCTAAATAACAAAATAAGTACAATGATTTCCCAAGAACGAGTAACAACAAAACATATATAAAAATCAGACAATTTAAATATGTGGGTTGATCTCATTTTACACAATGTCCTATTATTCTCATGTGGAATTCTTGTTCCTTTTTCTGTCTCTCTCTAAACCAAAGAAAAACAAGTCTCCACCCGTGATAGTAGTGGGTCCAATCCATGAATTAATTTAATGTTCTCTTTTTTCATTTTAAAATTGATGTTCAGAAGCAGCCCTTGTAAACATCGATTTCTCATGAGTTTTCCGAACAAACCCAATTCCCTTTTGCAATTAACTTGCACGTCAAATGTCACATCTCCTCTCGCCCAATAATTCAACATCATGCCATCTTGAAATACAATCAAATGCAATTATTAAGAGATTTCTAAAGCTCCACTCTGTAAAATAAAATAAAGAGAATAATTTTGTGAGCAACAACACGAACAAGAAGAATCAATTCAATGGGCTCTAGAATTCAAATATATTCTTCTTCACCATTAGAATACAAGACTAATCTTGAAAATGTGTAAAAGTTTCAAAGAATTGAAGAGCATCAACTTCGAAGAACACCCTTTCTCAGTAATCCCAAAAGAATCAGAAGAAAAATAGAAAAAATAAAATCGAAATCGAAACAGATTCTTCAATTCCTCTTCTTCCTAAACACCACCTCTGTATCCAACCCAAATCCATCAATACTTCTCACCTCAATCAGCTCCGAATTTTTGAACATCTCCTCCAACGGCTTCACGCTGTACAAATCATTCGCCGAATACTTATCTGCCCGCCGCGATAGCAGCACGTGCAGCACGCACACGCCGCCGCGCTTCAGCGTCCGCTCAATCTCGCCGACGAATCTCCACGGGTAAAGCGCGTGGTCGAACACGTTCGAGAATTCGAAGTCGAAGGTTTCGTCCTTGAACGGCTGATGGTGGAAATCGCCCTTGATGACGAGGGGCGGGTAGGGCACCAGATCGATCCCAACCGAATCCTCGACCCCGACCCGCTTCAGCGCGGCGACCTCCTGGCCGACCCGGGCGCCGATGCAGAGGGATCTGGAGGCGTTAGAGAGGAGGTCGCGGCGCTTGAGATCGTCGAAGAATTGAGCGAATTTGTTGACCTTGCGATCCCAATCGCGGGTGGTCCATATTTCGCGGAGCTTGGGGTTGAGGGTTTTGTTGAGCTGACGCTGGAGGTAGCCGTCGTAGGAGGAGTAGCCGGGGCGGATCTTGAGATCGGAAGGGAGGGCGGCGTCTGGGGAGGGCGGGGGTTGTTGCCGGGTGGTTTGGAGAGAGAGGAAGGCGAAGAGAGAGAGGCAGACGATGATGAAGAGGATGAAGGGTTTCAGGATGATGAGGGTGAGTTTTTGGATATCCGTTTTCATGCCTGCATGAGCGGCGGCTGATTTCGATTTTGAGAGGTTTTTTGCTTTGTGCATGCAATTCTCAATACAAATATGTGTTTATATGGAAATTTTGTGTGTGTTTTTGTGTATATTTCTCTGTATGTGTGTGTGTGTGTGTGTGTGTGAGAGAGAGAGAGAGAGAGTAAATGCCAAACTGCAAAGTAGTGTATGGATGTGGGAGAAGACCCAAAGGAATGTATGGAAATGAGAAAGACAAAAACTTGGGTGAGCTCCGCCTCACCGTGAGCTCACCATTGTTTTTTGTTAAAATAATTATATATTAATTATGGTGAGTAAGGATAATTAGATTTTGTTAATGTATAATTAAATTTATTAATTTTTAATTATAATTTTAATTCAAAATTAGATTTTATTAATTCATAATCATGGTTTATTAATTCATAATTGAGGTTTATTAATTCATAATTAATGTTTTTAATTCACAAGTAGGGTTTATTAATTCAAAGTTAGGGTTTATTAATTCATAATTATGGTTTATTATTCAAAATTAGGGTTTATTATTTTCAATTAGGGTTTATTAATTCAAAGTTAGGGTTTATTATTCAAAATTAGGGTTTATTATTTCCAATTAGGGTTTATTAATTCAAAGTTAGGGTTTATTAATTCCAAATAGGGTTTATTAATTCAAAATTAGGATTTATTAATTCACAATTAGGGTTTATTATTTCACAATTAAAGTTTACTAATTCAAAATTAAGATATATTAATTCAAAATTATTATTTATTAATTTATAATTAAATTTTATTAAACTAGTTAAATTAAAATTAATTAATTAGAATTAATTAATTAGAATTAAAAATTAACTAATTAATTAATTAATTAATTGATTAAAGTTAATTAATTAAGGGTGGTCTCACTGTGCGCGCAGCGCGCACAGGAGACCATCCCAATGAGAAAAATGGGTAAGGTATATTAGACATGAAATTGCTACGAAATTAATTATAAACAATCACCTTATTAGAAAAGTGAGAGAATGGGCCCAATTGAAATGAGTAATTGCGTGAAGATAATGAAATATAGTTGTGTATCTTTTACAAGCTTCTCCAAATTCAACTGAAAAATTTCAAATTAGCAAACTAATTATAACTTGATCTACTTATATATTTAAGAACTCGAATTCAATTATATGCTTAGCGAATTGGATTAAATTTAGTAATTTTCTAGTTAAAAGCACTTATGGGAAGATTTATGAGAAAGGAGATAAATAAAGGAAGTCAATGAGTTTACGATTTTGACTTATAGTTCATTATTTCTAATTGATTCAACGTGTAAGGAAATATAACAATCAATAACAAGAGGGGCTAAAATTATTTCTATAATTTGGTTGAATTCTATAGCAACACAATTATTATTCAAGATTAAGAAAGACTTCACATGGCATACAACATGATTTTATGCAGCCAGCTCTGTATACACAACTTGCCACCTCTTTTAATGCATACTTTTTTCAATTAAATCATACTATTACTTTATTTTCTTTTTATTGGTGGGTGGGGTTTGGGGTTGAATAATTTAATTTTTCGTACCCACTTATAAGGGTGGTTGTGTCCAATTATTTGGTTGTGGTATAAATTAAATATTTCGAGGCTCTTTTTCGTTACTGTTTTCATTTTTGTAAGTGTTCAATATTGTTAAATTATACATACTAAGAAAGTAGAGAAATTTATCTTTGTAATCTTATTAATTATCATAATAAATACCTACACTCAACTAATTATCAAATTTCAAAAATATTAAATAAGGATAAAATAGAAAATATATCGAAATTTTACACTCAAATCACAAACTATAATACTTATTAAAAAAAACAAGAAAAGTGTGATTAGAGAACGCTTATACAACATTTAAATGATTGGTTAATGGCCAATTGCATTAAAGTTGCAATAGAGTGCACCCTTTATCTAGTCATAAATTCAAAATTGGAAGTTTAGCATGTCCACAAACTCTAGGAATTAGGACACTCTCCTAAAATAGAACAATAACTTCATGTTTCAGCAATCAATTTAGTTCCCTCTCTCTCTCTCTCTGCAGAATTCAAGACTGAATAAATGATGGCTAACATTTGTTTCCTTAACAACCATGAAAGTTCTCATACATTCACCAATAAAATGAAGGAAATGCAGAACTTATAATTAAAGAACTAGAAGCAAAAAGACATAATCCACAATTGATTCATAAATTGAGCATAGTTTCACAAATGCGATCCTGAATCCTAAAAGCATACAACTGCTGCCAACAGAAAATACCCTCACTTCTTCATGTATATCCTTCGTTTTTCTGCCAAGGATCCGCCTAAAACACAACATTTTACCTCCAGTTTGAAGTTCAGACGCTTGAATTAAGTGGCATACTTCAGTTCAAGACTGATGAATTAGAGCCCCCGTATGATGGCAGCTCTCTTAGAGACGAACCCAGCCCAGCCAGACTCGAGCACAATCATCGGCTCTCTAAAGCCATTTTGACAGAGCAGTTCTACCACCGATTTGTCTTCCCATCTTGGTGCAGTTCATGTGTATAAGATATAAGGATATACTTCGGAGGAGGATTGTGTTCAAAGTAATCTTTTTCCTCCATAATTCATTAGATCTCCGACTGAAACATTGCTCCCCTGATAATCTGGTTTCGTCGTGTCAATATAACTCGGGCAACACTTCCACGTTATCATTCCAGAAGCAGTTCTTGCAAATTAAGCTAAGGCATGAACTCAAAGTTCGAGAGATTATTAGATGATCTGAATAGACCAACAACAGAAACGGAACATATCCTTGATAGAAAACAATGCAAACATTGCAGAAGATAGTATGGCAGCTAGCTAACCCATTTGAAGCTGCCCTGAACATTGATTCTTGTATGGTCACATAATAATGAATGGCTCAATGATGGCAAGATGAAGGCACATACTTGATGTGCACAAACAAAAGGTCTGAATTTCCATGATTTGCTAGTTTTTTCAATGATCTCCAACTTCATATCATCACCTGCATCGAGAGACTTTATTCAGAGGAATTCAGGAAAATAGATTTTTACGTATTTATTTATAATTCAAGGATTCACAAGTAACGGCAATGCAATTCTCTCCTGCTACCTCGAACATACTGAAATGAATATTCAATCAAGCAATAACGTGTCATGCATGTACGATTTTCTTGATATGTCATTACAGTAATATTGATGCCAAGCATTAAAGATGATAGCTGGTGATTGACCTATAGTACACGTTACCTAATGAAATATCAGGATGAATGCAAGTTCACATCCCTTCTAGACCAGGTAGCCACCTTAATTATGTTTGATTTAGCGGCATCCAAAAATGGATCTGATTCAATAGCCTTGTTGAAGCAGAACTTAGCTTTTTCAAAATGACCCTCGGCTATGAATACAAGACCGAGATTATTATACGCTGGGGCATAACCAGGCCGCAGTTCAAGAGCCTTACTAAACATCGCTTTTGCACTCTCATATTTTCTAATCTGGCGATAAAAATTCCCAAGGTTGGAAAATATAGCAGGTGCTTGTTGAGATGTAGCTAACGATAGGGCATGCTTATACACTTCTTCAGCTTGTGAAGATTCCTCAAGAAGCTGAAGAGAGATACCTAATACAAACGAAGAATTAATCGATTAAAAGCAGAATTTTGTGGAGACAAAAGCTAGAAGTCTCGATTACCAAGATTTGACCATGTATAGACACAGTCATTGAGACGAGCAACTGCAGACTTGAAGTATGTCTGAGACATTTTAAGCTGCTGTGTACAAAGACAATGAAGGCCAATTTGGTTCCACTGTAAAGCATCATCAGGATCTTCTCCTATTGCCTGATTAAAGGACATGATAATAGATATTAGCACTGTATTCTTTCTTTAATAGCGCATTCACTATCTCAATACCTCAAAAGGCAGGTAAAAGTTGAAGCATTTAAAAATCAAAGAATTAAGTTTTATAGAAAACGTAACTTAACCAAGGCCAACCTATTTTCTATAAACGGCTTTTCAATCAACAAGAGTATAAGAAAGTTAAGGTAAATTGTTCTATTTTCATGAGGTAATCCATTCGAAACCCACGATATCAACTCTTATTAGCTTTTCCAGACCAATGTGGCGAAAGGTAGGGAAGACCCAATTACTTGTGAATTCCAATTACATCAAATTCATGCATATCTACACGTAACAGAATCCTCCTTTTTGTTTTGAAGAACATTCTGAAAATTTTCATCACATTCAAAAATTGAGACATTAAAACCACCAATGAGTTTGGGTGCAAATACCAACCTGCTTTAGACTGCTCATGGCACGATCTTTTACTTCCAACAATTCCTTAGGATCAATTTCAAACACTGCTGCAATCTCATGCTGAGCCTTGTGGACCAGAGCAAGACCTGCCCATGCTATTGGAGGTTCAATGTGGACAGGGTCTCCTTCTCTTAACACTGAAGCCATCTCATTTCCTGCCCAAGTGAGCTGTTCATTAGGATTTTGGGATCTTTCAGCATCTCTGATTCGGTGAACTCCAACAGCATATCGTGTAGCCAAACAATTTGGATCCAATTTTCCAGCCTAGAGTAAGGACAGCCATAGTATGTGTAGGATTGTCAAAATAAGTTCATACTTCATAGAGCTCTATTTACATCCCGGTGCACTAAACAAGACATTAAAAGAAAAGGACACTATATTATCCAATATCTAATATCCAAACCTATGAGAAACCAAGCATTGGTATCTTTTCCCTTAGAAGACCACTGTAAAAATCTGAAAGTTCCAAGAAATTTTTGTTCAAGAAAGGCAATGAGCTAAAAGCCTAAAAGTACCTTTTCTAAGCATTTTCCAGAAGTAATATGATCACCAATCAAATGATATGCATTGGCCAGATTTGTCCAAATATGAGCTGCTCTGGGGTCAGATTTTGCCCCTGCTAATAAACAATCCTTAGCAATGCAGACTGCTGAAACATGATCCATAGAATTTTGAGCATCAGCGTTAGCTCCAGCACCTATACATAGCAAAAGGAATAATTAATATTTCTTTAAAGAACAAATTAAAAAGTTAAGGATGTGATACACAATACAAGTGCCGATTTTCAGTTAAATTTCAAAGTGATACCTGCTATAACTGAACCATATTTAATTAGGAGGAGGGCAGCATAGTTTACTAAAGCTGCAGGATGATTTTGATCCTTCAAAACCAACTCTTGGAGACACTTCTCTGAAAGTTCCAAATACCCACTGCAGTACACATTGCGAAAATATTGTATCAGCAAATTGAATGTATTCATGTGCAATTGTGCACATATGACCCCTTATGACTTTGGTAATGACAGAAAAAAGTAAAAAAACAACTATATTAATACGCCATCAGCTATTGGTATATTGCATATTTGTAATATACAACATAGATAATAGAATATCACAAAATATCCTTCTTACCCTTGAAGATATGCAATTCCAAGGTTTCCAAGCCCATCCAAATAGTCAGGGACAATCTCCAACAAAGAAGAAAGTACAGATATAGCACTCTAGGAAGACCACAAGTCATGTTAGATATATAATGTTATTGCATTCAAATACACATCCCATTTGACTAACAGAATATCAGAATTTGCACCTGCAAGCGACCAGTTCTAAGAAGTATTAAACCTAACGTGTTCCAGACAGATGCCTGCCTAACATCTGATTCAATGGACTCCCTCAGCTTGGAACAAATTTCATCAAGTTCGTGAGGTTCAAGTTCTTTATCTGAACTAGAATTCTCCAGGCTTTCTAGGAGTATACACTGCACATGCAGTAAAAGAATAAATGAATATCAGCAAAGAGAAAAATGAAAAGAAGGTGACAGTATGAACTACAAAATTTGCAATCTTGTTTTATGTTATTATATTTCATCCAAAAACCACTACACTCCAAAAACAAGCTGTAATGGTTAAGATGAACAATGAAAGTTAACTACTTGAACAGGAGTAACAGGAACGATATATGAGCTTATTATATATTAATCAAAAGAAACTGTAGCCACCTGAGCATGGTGAAGCTGAACCACAGAAAGCAACTCCGGTCTATCAATTTCTTCTTCAGAACGAAGTAATATCTCTGCTGCTTTTTCATACGCCAAAATAGCCTGTGAAAGTGATAGAAATGAATAAAAATAAATACAAACAATTGAAAGAGTGAACATACCCAACTAGTACCTTTTGAGGTTGACCCATCCTTTGATACATCAAGCCAAGTATGAAATGAGCATGCATATTCTTTGTCATCTTCCGAGCAACATGTACCAGACCCTGAAAACTTATAAGCTTATCAAGATGCATCTAAGTCAAACTGGCTTAATCATGCAACAGCCACTTCTACTTTGTTAAAAGATTTTTATTGTTGGAAGAAAGACAACCCAAGCCATGAAGTCTCCGTCTCAGGCTCTTTTTTTTAAAGATGGTTGTATTAATGTATTGATTATCAACAAAACCTGAGTCATCTTTAAATTTGATAGAAATGATACATAACAGTTTGAGTATTCCTCAATGTAGTTCAGCTTCTTTCGTATATTGCAATCTACATCTTTCATGTAGTGGTGGTTGACAATTCATAGAAGTAATATCACCATCTAATAGACAATAATTTTTAAAGTAAAATGCTAAATTAGGAACTCAGACATTTATTTCTGGGCAGCCAAACAAGATATAGGAGCTTCCAGATATGACGAAAGATAGAGAAAAACTTGGGTCAGGAAACCACCAATTGCAACAATGAATGTTCCAATTTTAAAGATAGAATTCAACATTTTGACATCATCATTTAGTTTATCCTCTGAACAACTTTTTTTTAAAGTCAGTGGAAAAGTTGGAAAAATCATATGTTAGGTTTAGGTCTCACAGAAAACTAAAACAAACTTTAACTCATTCGTTTCTCTCTTTCTTAATTTGAAAATAGACAATGACATTATATCCAAGTTGACAAGAGATCCCGATTATAATTTATGAATGCATTTGTTATTGACCATGTTATCATGTAAAATGAGACAGAGAGCTTAAAAAGTAAGGATAAGATACAAAATGAAGTAATATTTGGAGAGGTGGCTCAGGAGAATATTGTATGGGTTGGGGTGTGGAAATCGTTTACCAGTTATTGTGTACATATTTTAGCTGCCAGCATATTATCAGAAAGAACTTACAGTTTTAAGGCTGCTGACTTTTTCCTCACGAGTGGTGACCCCTTGACCACTTTGGTCGGCATCTGTGTCTGCTCCACCAGAATCAGGAAGATACTCCATCTTAATATTTTTTGTGCGGCTTCTCCCGACTTTCTTCGACAGGGAAGTCTCCATATCCAATGCCTCAGCATCTTTGGCCATAAAGGCCAGTTTCTCAACAACCATCTCATCAACAGTTATCCTAGAAACCACAATCAACCAATCAATACAAGATAGAAAAATTTTCAATAACTGACACAAAGTTGACTCTGTTCTTCAGCCTCAACATGTATTCTTTTATTTGAGTTCACAACTTAGGCTGAATCACAAAATCGTGTTCATTGCACTTCTTTGGTTTAATGATTAATCAACTGACATGTCCGCATATTTATGCAGAGCCTTAGGCATAAGATTTAGTAAATGCTAACAGAATTCCAAAAGGCTTTCCTTTCTATCTTGGAGTGATGAGTGATATCAACTCAGATCTGCTCGGAAAGAAAAGAGTGATGTGGATGAAGGATACCATTATATAAGAAACTAGTTAAAGCACAATTTTTGGAAATTAGAGACAAAAAACACTTTTAATAGATCCAAGTTTATTGTTCACGTATCATAAGTCCATATAGGTTTCAGTAAATGCTTCTAGACTAGTATCTCTAGGAGTAGCAAAACAATCCAAGGCACGTATCATTAATCAGATCACACTACATCAAATTACAACAAAGAAATAAATGGTGGTCAGATTACGACCAAGTAAGATTACAAAATTCAAGCCATATCCCCAATCTTGTCATAAAACACGCCGTCGGGAGCAAAAATTAAACATGATGAGCCACCACAAAGGCGAAATCACCAAAACATTGACACGCTCAAAAGTTACATAGCTAAATACAAGGCTACATCAGTTATCTCTAATAGATATAACCATGAGCACAACACAGTTAAATTGTACTCGATAGTCACACACACAACTCGGAATGACTTTTACCGGGAAACAAAATACAGAAGAAAGGGAAACAGCTTCAATAGAGCTAAAGTGAGACCTCGAAACAGGAACTGAAGACGAAGAGGAAGCAAAAGCATAGTTTTCCGAGTCCGGCGGGTCAACGTTGAGGTCAGCCAAAACAATCGGTCTCTGCGGCGGGGGTTTCATGGAGGCATCGGCGGCGAGAGTTTGAGTATCGGAAGAAAGGACGCCGGCAGGAGGGCTATGCCGAGACATTGTCGAGCTGTTCGGAAATTTGGAGACAGCTGAAAACTGTTGACGGAAGAAATAGGTTTCGGTTTGGGAGGAGGGCTATTTAGACCTTTGCATTTTACTTTTAATTTCATTTATATTTTATCTATTTTTGCCTGATTTGTCAAGCTTTTTAGGCTGATGGAGAGAATAACAAAAATGAAGAATGAAAAACAACATTTGTGGTGTTCGATGAAAGTTATAAGAACTGAAGTGGCAAACAATCACTGCATCTTCTATATCAATCCGTGCAAAATTGAGTTGCTTTCTACAAGACAAACTACTAAAATCATTAATTATGATATTATCTCATTCAACGTAGGATCCAAATACATCAATCATTTACTATTTGAAGCGACCTTATACATCAATAGTTAACAGGAAAATAATGTTGATTGAAAATATTATTTTTAGGGAAATGATTCCAGTGACAATAAATTTTAATAGATTCTTTATTATATGTTTGAAAAATATCAAGAAAAAATATTAAAATTTGAAATTTATATTAATTAGTTAAATATAATTAACTATCTAATAATTAAATTATAATTAACAATCATAAAAATATTTCATAATGCTTTTCTAGTAACAACAATGTACTTTATTAAAAGACATACTAAATGACTCATAATTATAAAGTAAAATTTAGATTTCTTAAAAAATAAATTAATAACAATAATGATGATGATGATGATGATGATGATGATGATGGAGTAATATAAGACATTGACACAAAATAATATTAAAGAAGAATTATAATTTGTATTTTAATAAAATAATATCAGATATACAGGCATTCAAAACTTGTGAGAATGAGGAAAACAAATACCTTAAAAAGTTGAAGAACAGAAATCCTGAAAAATGACACTATTTTTCTTACTTTAGAATTTTTATTAGTTTCTATGTTTTAAAAAAATTCAATGAAACATGAAAATTTAAATTTCTAATCAAATTACTTGAACAGAATACAATGCCAAACAAACAGCCACAAAATGTAAGTTCAAAGAAGAAGAAAAAAGTACCCCGTCCACTGAATCCACCAAAATCATTTCTTGATTTTGATTGTAATAATAAATGAATATATTAATGGATAGTGAGTATAAAAATATGGATCATAGATGATTTTTTTTGTAAATAAATCGATAAGTTTAAGATAAAAATGTAAAGTTGATGTTTCCAAAAAAATAAATATTTTTTGTTGATGAACCAAAATGGAATTAAATGAATAGAGGGAGTAATATTTAAACTTTCCATGATTAGGTCCATATAAATTCCAAAATAAAAAATCATGTTTTGGAATCTAACTTCTTGTTTGGGTGTGCAATTAGCCTTGTTGCCAAATTCCCAACCCGAAATACATTGGCAAAACGCAAATCACCAAAATTCACTTTCCTCAAAAATCGTAGGATTTCATGAATTTTAGTGAAAATCGGTAACAAAGTTTTAGTGGTACTTCAAATCCGAACCTTCACAATATCCATCAAATTCTGAATCATTAGTGAAAAACTCAACATTGAACAGAAAAGTCTGCAACACTAATATGAAAGCGAAACAAAGAAACCTAAATTTATACACCAAGCTCCTCAAAGATAACACACAAAATGTGAGAGTAAAAACATATCAGGAGGGATCAAGCATCACATCATCATCCATCCAGTACAGAAAAGGGAAGAACATGCAGAAAGAAACATGACTAGAATATGTGTTTCTTCTCAAGAAAATGCAGCCCAGAAACCTGTGCTACAAATCAAACGAAAGACGGGAGGAGCCAGCCATGCTCCTTGGCGTGTTCCATGTAGAACTCAAACTTATCCTTCGCATTCGGGATGTCAAGAGCCAGATCGTCGAGGCCTTCTTTGATCCTGTTGAAACCTTTGGTCATCTGGTTGATGGTGATCAGGCCTTCACCAAAGCATTCTTGAAGCAGTTGCAGCATCCTGTCATTCTTCTTCTCCATCGCCATAACCAGTGCTTTCTTCACCACTTCATGATTGAAGAAAGGCATCCCCAGATCGCGGATGCATTGGCATGCTTCACTGACTACTCCTCCACTTTCATATTCCTCGAGGAGCTTCTGAATCTTGTCTTTTGCGTCCTCCACGGCCCAGCCAGTGCCACCACCCCAGCACCTGAGGATCCTCTCGCCAGCATGCCGTGCTGCTATGAGTGATCTAGCCATGCGCACGGTTTCACTGCCACTGCACTTTGGTGGCAGCAGATTGGCGATCTCTTCCAAGTTCAGAGGAGCGAGGACATCGTCTATGACAGCTCTTGCTAGGAAGAAGGCAAGCTCGTTTGATGCATCTATAATGTCTAGCGCAGTGTCTTCTGCTGACTCCAACAGCATCACAAAACCATT
The DNA here is from genome assembly GCA_036937905.1 of Salvia rosmarinus. Taxonomy (NCBI): domain Eukaryota; kingdom Viridiplantae; phylum Streptophyta; class Magnoliopsida; order Lamiales; family Lamiaceae; genus Salvia; species Salvia rosmarinus. The sequence continues at coordinate 96,199,704 of CM072816.1, forward strand.
TACCATGTCTTCGGTTGTAAAGATCTCTATATGAAGTGCAGAGAGCAGAACAGATGCCATTTCTTTCTCTCTGTTCTTCCTGTCCATAGCCAAGGTAATGAGCTTCTTGAGAAAAACTGGGTTATATTCAGGCATCCCTAGATCTTCCAGACTCCTAATTAGTTCAGGAATATCATCTGAGTGGAAGTATTCGTGAATTATGGACACAACTTCTTTCTTGTAGTGCCTCAATTTCTTGTCATTCTCATCTGGTTTATCCCCTTCATCGGCTGAAGATTTGAGGAAAGATGCATCAAGCCATCCATCAGCTATGGCACGGGGAACAAGTGACTGGAATATTTTCTTGGCAGAAGGAATATCAAGGGCAAGATCATCAAGGCTCTCAGCTAATCGACTAAAACCTTTTGCCATCTGACTCAAACTAATTAGCCCCTCGTCTGCGGCTTCCTTCAGCAGATTTAGAATAAGAGCTTCTGCACTTTGAGTCTCCATGGCTATAACTAGAGCTCTTTTGACAACTTCATGATGGAAAAATGAAACACCTAATTGTCTAATACATGTACAGGCTTCAGAAGTATCGCCACTTTCTACATATTCTCGTAAGAGGTCAGCAATCTTTTTCTTCACCTCATCCGCAGTGCAATGAGTGCTTCCTCCCCATCGTCTTTCAACAAGCTCTGCATGATGTGGAGCTGACAGATAGCTTTTCTCAGCTATTTGTAGCACCTGAAATCCCTTGGAGCTCTCCGGGAGCAGTTTTCTTGCCTTGGTGATGAAAGCTGGGGGTAGAATATCGTCTACCACCGCTCTAGCAATGAATAAAGCAATGACATCAACAGCATCCAAGATGTCCACAGTCAGATCATCAGCAGATTCAAGCAACATGAAAAAACCCTGACTAATTTGGGCTGAATTTATGACATCAGCATACAGGGCTGAAAGCAAAACTGAAGCCATCTCCTTCTCTTTGTTATTTCTATCCATGGCCAAGGAAACTAGCCGTTTGATAAAGTACGGATGATACTCACTTGACCCAAGTTCTCTAAGATCAGAAGCAGCTACATCTACATCGCCGGTACTAAAATATTCCTCAACAAGGGAAACTACAGCTTTCTTGTACTCATCCAGAGGATCAGAAACAGTTGATCCAACAAGCTCATAAGGCTCCTGTTCAAGTCACAAAAAACCCAAATTGTTAAAATAAAGCTGCTGAACATGCTTTCAAGACTAAGCCTCATAGTAGAATTAAAATCAGAATAGCCAAAGAATAATAAACCAGCAGAAAAATTATTACCTCCCCACTGTCATAGTTGGGATCATTCCGATCAAGGAAAGACTCACCATCAGTGTCAAGCAATTTTCCCCAGGTTCCTTTACCGCCAGCACCATCTATTATCACAATCAGATTAGTCAAGCATGCATAAACAAATAGTAACAAAGAAAGCATTAAAAAGAAGCAAGAAAAAAAAGAGTTTGGGCTCGGCGGAGATAGGGAATCAAGCATGAAAAACATCTTTATGAGACATTAGGAACGTACAAGACATAAATCCTGGGGGGGAGGTGAAGATATAACTGGAGCACATTCACAACATTATGCAGTGAACCAAACACAAGCACTCTGCATCTCAAGCATATAAACCAAGGAACTTGAGGGAGCTTAGTCCTGTTTCATTCATTCGTAATAGTATGGCATGTATGATGGAGCAACTATTGAAAGCATCACCTACTGACTTTTGATGTTCCACTGCCTAGTGGGCCTATAAAGCATACTTAAATACAGTATTTATTAAGAGGCTCCATAGTAGTCTTTGAGTCATCATTTCCTCTGAACTTAGTATGACCACTGATTATGCTAAAGCAAATTTTTCTAACTGTCTGATAACAGAGTGGGTGAACGTACTCGTGAAGGAAATGATCTTTACATGGAAATGAAGTGAAATAATAACTGTTCACACACTAAAAGCTTAATAGCATACTGTTGTCAAAACATGCATTAACAGACTGAAATGAAGTTCAAAACAACTGTGAAGCAAAGATGAAGCTTAACCATATGACATAAAGAGTTGGGCACCCACAAAAAGGACCTATTACCTAAGAGCAGCTTTTCTGTTCAACGCAAGGTTCAGTTTCATGTGGAAATATAATATTATAGATAGAAGTCAACCTTCTAGCATTGCCTATAACATCTCTTAATAAGTAGCTAGCAGACATAACATCTCTGTGATGCCCTCATACAGTTGACAATCTTCCACAGTTTCATTGTATAACACAAACTGAATAATTATCATGACAAAAACTCAATAAAGCATATAAACAAGGAAACTCAGTCTATTTAAAATGCCTCTTCCAGGGATCATGAAACCCAAATAGTCTTTACACTTCACAAATTCATTCTAACATCCAGTCTGTGTCGCAATTAAAGTAATTCAAAAACTGATGATAGTATGATACAAATCCTAAGGCAAAAACATACAAATGCAAGCAAGAGCTGAAACATCAGTTTCAGTGCCCCAAAAGCTTACTTCAATTCTTATACCCTTGTAATCAAACATGAGAATAGATTCCCGCAAAGCATATCGCCACCCTTATTCACCCAACTAATTCAGTTCATCGTGAGTAATAATTACCATTCTCTTAGAGCTCCAATATATATAAATAAGAACATTTATAATTTAACTAAGCAAACCAAATATCAACAATCAGTCCAAAAAATCCATCAAAGACCAATATACAAAACGGCAAGAAAACTCAAATACTGAAAAGAAGAACACACAAACACATACCCTTCTTAACCCTGACAAGTTTCCCAGAGTGTGAACGACGCACGTGCCTCACCGCCACGCCTCCCCCCGCGGCAGAATGTCCTCCAGGCGCCTTGACATGGTGGTGCTCGAACAGCAGAGACGAGTTCTGACCGGGCGACTTCGGGCCGGGAGATTTAGGCGACGACGCCAGAGACAATGACGACATCACCTCCGCATTCTGCGACGCTATTTTCAGCATCTCTCTCTGCTCCTCCGTCAGAAATCCCTCGCTGCTAGCCATTTCCTCCTCTCCTAAGCAAAACCCTATCCATACAACAAATCAACGACAGCACGCAAAAAACATCATTTCAAATTGAATATCCGAAGCTTCATTCATTCAATACGCAACTCAAAAAGATTTCGCGATCTTTTACCTCTCGCGAGTCGACCAAAATTCCTCCGTTCTTGGCTCGGATCTCGAGCCAAGAGAGGAAATAGCAACTGGAGAAGCAATCGAGACTCCGATCTTGAAACGCGCAGAAACACACTCCACTGCGTGCACGAGCGCGTGCGTGTATTACCAGTTGAATCACTGTTCGCAAGAAACTGTATCTGTATCTATTTGTCTTTGTGCTGAGAGAGAAACTGCAGTGAGAGAGAGAGAAGCGGATGAGAACGAAGTAAATAAATAGGGAGGCTACGGTTACATGTACACGTCATCACCTAATGAGGGCCTCCACGTGGCTTTGGCGATTTAAGCGGGTTTTTCGTCGCCTGTCTCCTGTGCCATTCCCTACTTTGCTCTACGATTTCATTGACAGTCGCGTCGGGGTTTAGGATGTGCGTTGCGGTGAGCGATGGGTGCGGTTAGGGTTTGGGGGGGGGTTGTGAATTGGGCGAAATTACTGGAATGGCCCTGGGGCAGTGGTGCTAGCTAATTAAGTAATGTGATTAATGGAGTGTAATCGAGATTAGTACGACGATTAAGAATATGGTAAGGTTGCTCTAATTGGCTGTTGATTTTTCTTTTGACATTCTTGGACGGAAAGAAACAAAATTGTTTAATCATTTGTATGATTTGAAATGATACGTAGGTCTACAGATGGATTTTGAGTTATAATCTTGCTCAATATTGAAACGGTAATTAATTCAATTAGTTAATACTTCTTTTGTTCATTAAAAATTTATATTTAATTCATTTTTAGTTTATCCACTTAAAGCTTGTATTTTTTTTAAAATATCTTTTTAAACTTACAATGTAAGTTTATTCTCATGCTATCAAAAGCAATACAATTTCTATGGACGGAGGCTATATATTTTATTTATATATTAAGGGTTTTCTTTTAAGAAAAGTGTTCTCTTATTGTATTATGTTTCACTTCTATATATAGAAAGTAATCACGGTAGCAAAAATAGCAATAGGTTGATTGAATAAAAGCCTAAATCCCATAAATCAAGTAAAGTTTATTTAAGTCCCAAAAGATGGTGTTAACAAAACTTAAAAGCTGGGAGAATATTTATTTGTATAGCATTACTCTTTTTTAAGTAATTAATTATTATTTCGTAGATTGACTAAATCTTATTCTCCTCTTGTAATAAAGGTGGAAATCTAGTTAGACTTGGTAATAACAGACTTCATAAACCCATCCATTACTAATGATTGCAAGATAAAAAAAAAAGGTTCGATCCTAACTCCTAAGTATTTCTGAGTGAAATTTCTTGGCAAAGAAAAGCAAAGATAATAGACATTGTTGTATAATTCTTGCATGGATGTATAATTTCAGGCAAGGAGTCTTTTTCACATATACCTAAATTATTTCGTTTGTCAGATTTCTTTTCCTGGTAAACATAAATCAGTGTGTCTGTTTTGCTACAGATCGTACGTCAATACATACAATACATACAGAAACTTGTCAAAATCTTTCTTCCCATCTGCAGCAGCATTTGCTACTTTGCAGCAGCGCAGTGTGCGTCGACAAGGCGCTCATCGCGGTGGTGATGTCTCAGCTGCCACACCTGCGGATTTAAACGGATTTTTTTTCAGACTCGTACTCAATCCTATGTATTCTCAATCTTGTCGAGTTTTTTTATCTGCGTGATATGAAAGAAAAAGAACGGCATTACCTTCCGGAAAGGAAATGTGGCTGCTCTCCAGCAATGAAATCTCGAGTGCTCCTTTGAACTAGTAACCACACACATAGGGAGTCGTGATGATAGTGAAACCCGAGACATAATACGAAAAATAAAGCAGATCTCGAACAATGGAATCAGTCGCATACCGTGGTTTACATCCTGGCTGATCAGGCAATGAGGCGTTGGGAGCACCAGCTTCAATGCTCAACGTGTTTCCTCGCTGCTCCGGATGGTCTTGAACAGTTCTTTCCTATGGCAACAGGAGCACGAGATCTGAGAGCCACAGTCGGAGGAGCACGTCTCAACATACTTATCCCTCGTTCTCATAGTCACGGGGTCGAGTAAGAGTTCTCCGAAGCATTACTGCCGAATTCTGCAGAGAACTGGGACCTAAAAAGCACTCTGCGCGAGCAGTTGAACAAGCTGAGGCACGGCTTCTTCGACTTCCCATTTCTGTTCGAGTCATCATGAGTGAAATTTATCCTGAGCTCCACGTTGTAGCCCAATATATACTGCAGTGCACCAGCAATCTCCTTCCACGACTTCTCAGCTCTAGATGCGTAATCAGGTTGATCAAACTTCAGTTCTGTCACTGCTATCCCTGCAGCAGATGCAATGCATATGCATAATCGAGAACCATTACTCAACTGCTAAAATACTAGAGAACTTAAGCAGAAAAATACTTCAAATTTGGATACACGATACAAGACTCGAGCTAGTTTACCTTGGGTGAGACGTACAGAAGCCAAGTTCCCCCGTTTGAGAAGGAACTTTTTGAGAGAACTAGATGCGCACATTCCAGCAGCTCGTATCCAGACCAAATCTAGAGTTTCCTTATCATACTTTGCGCCCGTGTTTGCAGATTCAGCATCCACGCAAGCACATGCAACGGAGCGTTTAAAACTGTCGCCCGTTGATGATGAGCTCAGGAAATCACCATCTGCAAAGTGGAAGCTGATAAAGTATGGTAACCAGGAGATTGCTAAATTAAATGTCGTTCCAAATCAACATCATCATTGATCCTCACCATGTGGAAGTATTGATTGTGTGCTTAACCTTGGATCGCTCCCCTCGTGTGAGGTGCCTGCAGAGCTCAGCTGGAGAAGAGCCACAGTCAGCCATGTCATCTGATTGTTTGACATCCTCAACTGTTTCTCAGTTTGTGATAATATTTTTAGGGCGTGGCTGAGCTGCCGCATGTCATCTTCAGCTGCACGAAACAAATGTTTGCCGAAGTAAGAATTTGAACAAATTTAAACCACAAACTAGTTAGTTAAAGTTTATCGAAGTTAATTGCATAACTGTGAAAAGCATAAAAGACAGCTGTGAAAAGCATAAAAGACAGCTGCAAAGTAAAGATTTTAAGGGTGCATACATAGTTTCAAATTATCAGTTAATAAAGGATGATAGTATTATGCAGCCCATATGCTCTAAATCCCGAAAATAGTTCACAAAATTTTGAGAAAGGAAATGGAGAAACATTATAATCGAAGGACGGGTAAAATGAATCACACAATTATCTGTTCCGAAAAGCTTCCTTCTCTTTTCTGAAACTCCATCAGAAGGGCACTTTCCAGCAAGAATGTCCATTATGAGGCTTGCCAACTGCGATGTGAGCTGCATCGGATCTATTCTCGATCCCATTAACTCTCTGGCCTTTTTAACTGTGTTTGAGGCATCAGATGACATGGCTAGATACAGCAAATCGAGCAATTCATCTTCAGAAACGACTCCACTCTGCAACAACGAGCAATAAATTAGCCTTGGGATCCAGAGGCTAAATGAATTGAAACAAGGGACACGTTTAGCACTTACTACTTCATGAACCAATGAAACAGTTATTTTCTTTCCGAGCAAACTCAGTTGATCAAGCATCATCTCTGCATCACGCAACGAACCATTTGATTTAGCTGCAATGAAGCTCAAAGCATCCTCATCAAAGTCAAGGCCTTCTTCAACACATATCTTCCCCAACTTGCTGGTCATATCAACTTCCTTCACCTTCTGAAAATGGTATTTCTGAGACTTTGTTAGAGCAAAGCGAGGGAGCCTGTCCAGATTGGGAGTGACCATTATGAAGACAACATGTTGCGGAATCTCCTCAAGGCTGTTCAATATAGCTGCCCATGTCTCACGCTGCAACAGGTGGCACTCGTCAATGATGTAAACCTTAAACCGCGAGAAAACTGGAGGGATCCGAGCATTCTTCATGAGCAACCTACACCTCTCCATTTTGTTGGTTCTCACGGAATCAACTTCCTTCACGTCACTGCTCCTACCCGAAAAGAACAAACCACATTCCTTGCACATGCCGCATGGTCTTGCAGTCTCGGGAGACAGACAGTTCAATGCAGCAGCGAAGATCCTTGAACCCGATGTTTTCCCAGTTCCACGTGGTCCGTGGAAGAGGTATAAAGAAGCTATCTGCCTCTTGGAGATTGCTTCCAGTAAAGAGGTAACCACTGTGTTTTGCCCTATCAATTCACCAAATGATTTAGGCATGAACTTTTGGCATAGGCTTCTTGGACTTTCCACATATGGACGAACTCCTTCACAATTATGCCTAGAGTCATTCTCTACCTTTGCATCCTCTGACAAAAGATGCTGTTCTTCGACTTCACGAAGAAGACTAGGTTCCCTAAATTTCCTACCTCTTGACCAACAACTGCTTATACCACATCCTTGATGGCAAGACTCCATGAAGCCAACATCTTCATTTTCATACAACGACATTCCATGTCTAGCTCGTTCCTTTCGAGCTTCACCAACATACAAGCATGGACTCCCTGCACTACTCAGCACATCAGCAGCTGTCTCTCTAGACACCACATCAAGCTCCGAACTCCACATACTATGCCTCTTCTTGACTTGCTTCAATTCCTCATCGGGTTCATTACACGAAGCCCCACCCTCACCCGAAGGCATTGGACTGTTGAATTCATAATATCTGTCACCATAATCTTTGCAGTACCTTTCACTCGATGCTTTGTTGTCACACACCATCGATAGGTCAAGTGGGCATGCATCTGACCCTTCAACACACAACGACCTCCGGTGTGCAGAGCCCTTGTTTCCAACCATGGCTCCTAAATCTTGGGGAGACATTAGCCTCGACTTACAATTTGAACCATAATACAGCTCATGCCCATTCATACCGTGCTCCTCGCCCCTAAACAATGCCGGGCTTCTTAATCCTAGACCATCATCTCCCTCACTCACTCTATGGCAACTATCTTCAAATCTTAAAGTGATTGCATCATTTGAATATGCCTCCCAATTCACATTATCAACTAAGGCATTTAACTTGCTCATGGAGTTCGTAGATGGATCCCGAAGAGACCTCACTCTCCGAAGGGCTATCAATGTTCTGGATAGAGGAACATCGACAGAATGCCGCCTCCCATCCATCCCTCAGACTAAAACAATGAACACTAAAGCAGACTCAGTAACATGTGGTAGCAAAGAGAATTTCAATGTCAACCTGAAAAAAATCACCAAAACTGGGCATTAAGATAGTGATATTCTCAACTTAAAGGTCAATCTTCCTTGAACATGATGAAGAGATGAATAACAAGGTTGTCCAGCAAAAAGAACTAGCCAAAGATAAAAGCTTCCATCATTCAAGCGTAACATTTTGACTATGTGTACTACAGGTATTAAAGAAGCTAACTGTAAGGGAGGCAAACAATTTAATTAGAAAGCAACATACATACAAGGGGTACATACAGCAGAATCTACCATCTTTTTCTCACCAGGGAATCACACGTCAAAAGTTGAAAACCACAGTGGTCACCATTTTTACCTGAAAAACACAAGCGCAGAAAAGATAAATGCCATCACAAACAAAGAGAAAAAAAGCCTAAAATAAATGTGAATCTAAATCTTTTAAAACTCTATGCAAATATAATAAAAATCCCACCTACGCAGCTTGACTTCTCGCCCCAGTAAGATTTAATAATAAACAATCTTGAAATTTGGAAAGACAGAAAATAAACAAATGGAATACAAATATTTACGACATTTACCAATATACTTCACACTAAATAAAACCCCATACATTGTTAAAAAACAAGGCAAACGAAGACAAAAAATTGAAAAAAAATGCAGGAAAAACACACAAAACCTGTGGATTGAAGAAGAAGCTATAACAACGTTGTCTGCTTGCCATTGAAACTCACAAAAAAAATTCAAACGAAAGCGAGAATTTCGGTAGACGCACAAGGCAAGATTACATTTTTTCGAAAAGTTATACTTCACTTATACATACATCATTTTTTCGAAAAAAAAAAGGATTGTTTTTTCCCTAAGAAGTTGTACTTTACACATACATACAACTCTGCTCTGCTAACAACCCTTAACTGGAAAAAAAACAGAGGTAAAGAAATCACATCCTAGGGGCTGGTGGGTAAGTGGCAATGCAGTAAATGTCATTAATGACTGAGGGTGATATGCACGCCATCTCATTGAATAATATATACCAAAATATGGTTTAATTTTCTTTCACTGAAGATACTAACTACTGTGGAGGGATTTTCAGACAAAGTTTTATCTTTTATTTATTTCTTGCAGATATTCTCGTGTCTCGTCTGATGTTCCTCTCTTTCTCTGCACACTTTGTTGCAGAATTTCTGAATTGTTTTTAACGTTTACGGGGCAAACTCCTCTTTGGCTTAGAGGGGTATTCTTGGAATTTTATGATCTGACATTTTTTTGGCAGATGTTGCATGGACCATGGTAATGAAGCTGGGGAGGAAGGAAAGTCTCATGAATAATAATATAATGATTATTAAAAATTAATTTCCTTAATTAGTAATTTGGTTGGGAAGAGATGGAATTTTTTACCTAGGATTGCGTTTGAATTTAAAGGTCTGCAAGGATGAACGTGAGAAGATTATTATATTCTTACTATTTCGATTGGGCATTGTCTTTGGAATAATTAGATTCTTTATCGTATAAAGTAAAGATTGTGACTTTTTAGGTGTCTTAATAATTTTATCCTAAGTATATTATGTGGCGATGATGGGTATTGTGAGGGGTGTTTAATTTATATGATTAGATTGGATAAATAAAATTAATTCAGTCTAATTCAATGTGTACCTTTAAGGATTAATATTTAATGATATTTTCAAATTCGGGATTATTTTAATGTTTTGGATTGATCTCCATTGATTTTAATCTGATCAATATAAGTAGAATTGAAGCAATTCTCTAAAGTCCAAATAAAGAGATAATTATTTATTTCAATTTTAATCTTTCACTAATCCCTTATAGTAAAAAAAAGATTGATAAATAAAATTATATTATCATATATTTAATCCATCAAATACTCAATCCTTAAAAATACTAATAATGAAAAATAAAAATTCCTCTAGAGTTCTATTATTTTCTCGTAGATTTAGCCTAATTCATCAATTTCAAGTTGATTATGTAGAAAATTGCGACTTCCCATGTGTATTTAATAAGTTAAGCATAGAATACACGGAGTAAATAGGTCAATTGACTAAGACAGCTAGAATCTTCTTGTTATTTTGTGAATTCAAATTCATCTATCAATCGAATATTTATAATAACTACTGTGTAATCCGTCGAGTTTCGACGAAAAATATTTATGTTGTATTTATAATCATATTAAATAAAATAATATTTATGTTAGGTGATACGTCTGAATTTGATATATTACATGAAAAAAATCTTTATATCAGTTTAATGCGTCAGAATTTGATATGTATATGTTATATTTCATTGAATTCTAATGAAAAATCAATTTATATTGTAATTTACGCGTAGAAAATTAAATATTCGTAGGCATGTTAATAATTCTTGTTTAAAATGTATATACTCGTACCCTCTTAAATTCGATCAATTATCTGAAGTCATTTAAATTTATAAATATAATTTGTTATAATGATTGGTTATTCGCCTTGATAAAAAATAAAAATTACAAAGTAATCATTAATAATAAATAGTATAAATAACGAAAGATAAAAAAAAAATAGAGAAAATTTTACGTATGCATGTCGATTAATGTTAAAATTCCTTTAGAATTTATATGCTCATATATATTCCAAACCTGATTAAAAATTATTTTTACTACTCGTTTTCATCTCAACCCGTATAGCTAATGTCTACTAAATAACCAAATATATTTAAATTTATACATATAAGTTGTTACATTAATTGATTATATATTTCAACAATGACTTGAACATTATAGAATAAATATTAATAATAAATAATATAAATATCATAAGACTAGAAAATTGAGAATATGTCTAGCATATACATAACATACCCACACTCGTCCCAAATTTGATTAATTATCTGAAACTGATTAGTTTTATAAATATAAATTGTTACAATAATTAGTTATGTGTTTCAATAAGTCTTGAACATTACAGAGTAATTATTAATAATAAATAATATGAATAGTTAAATATTAACTGAGCAAATTTTACATAGACGTGTCATGTAATGTATTGACCTATTTAGAATTTACATACGTGTAGCGGTCACAAATCAGATTAAAAATTTATTTTACTATATCTTTTCGTCTCATTCTCGTATAGTAGAATCCACTAATTAACAGAATTCGTTTAAATTTATAAAATATCTAATTAATAGAATATATATTTATTCCAATAACTGGTTATCCTCTCGATGCAAATTTGAATTTACTATTTATTTCAAAAAAAATTATTAATTGTGAAGTCTCACAAAAAAATAATGTGAGCTTCAAAATTTCACATAGGTATGCCGATAAATGTTTGTATCAATCTAGAATGTATATTCTTGTATCCAAATAATATAAATAGCAAAAGACTAATAAATAGAGAAAATTATATTCTCGTCAAGTTTCACATAGACGTGTCGTTTAATGTCTTGACTTGTTCCGAATTTATATACATGTAGTTGTCACAAATCGGATTAAAAATTGATTTTACTATATCTTCCCGTCTCATTCTCGTATAGTAGTATCCACTAATTAACTGAATTCATTTAAATTTATAAAATATCTAATTAATATAATATATATTTATTCCAATAACTGGTTATCCTCTCGATACAAATTTGAATTTACTATTTATTTCAAAATATTTTATTAATTGTGAAGTCTCATAAAAAAATAATGTGAACTTCAAAATTCCACATAGGTATATCGATAAATATTTGTACCCGTCTAGAATGTATATTCTTGTACCCAAATAATATAAATAGCAAAAAACTTAAAAATAGATAAAATTATGTTCTCATCAAATTTCACATGGTACGTGTCGTTTAATGTATTGACCTGTTTAGAATTTATATACATATATAACTGTCGGAAATCATATTAGAATTGATTTACTATATGTTATCATCTTATTCTCGTATAGTAATATCCACCAATTACCTAAATTCGTTAAATTTACAAAAGATCTAATTAATAAAATATATATTTATTCCAATAATTGGTTATTCTCTCGATTAAAATTTGAATTTAGTATTTATTTCAAAAAAAAATCTATTAATCATGAGGGCTCACCAAAAAAAAACGTGAGCTTCAAAATTCCGCATAGATATATCGATAAATGTTTGTACTCGTCTAGAATGTATATTCTTGTACCAAATAATATAAATAGAAAAAGATTATACTCTCGTACTTGGAAAAATTTGTCTTGGTCTTCATAGATGATATTCTCATCTATTCGAAGAATGAAGAAGACCATAAGGAACATTTAAGAACGGTGCTGCAATCCTTGAGAGTTGAACAATTTTTTGCTAAGTTTAGCAAATGCGAATTTTGGCTAAAGGAAGTAATGTTCCTCGGACACATCGTGTCGGCCGAAGGAATTAAAGTGGATCCGCCAGGAATGAAGTCTGACAGAATGGAAATCGCCAGGACCCGAGCGAATCGAAGTTTCGGGACTAGCTGGTTATTATCGGAGATTCATTGAGGATTCTCCAAAATAGCAAGGCCAATAACCCGACTACTCAAAGGAAATCAAGTTTAATTGACCGAGGAATGTGGTAATTTCCAAAAGCTTAAGGAAAAATTAACAAGTCTTGATGCTAGCGATTCGAAGCAGACAAAGAATATGTAGTTTATACTGATGCTTCTAAGAACGGACTGGGTTGTGTGTTGATGCAGGAAGGAAAAGTGATAGCTTATGTATCCCGACAACTTATACCGCATGAACTGAACTATCCAACTCATGACCTGGAACTAGCAGCAGTGGTACATGCACTGAAAATTTGGAGACACCATCTCTATGGAGTGAGATGTGAGATCTTTACAGATCATAAGAGTTTGAAATATTTTTTCGAGCAAAGAGATCTAAACATGAGGCAAAGAAGATGGCTCGAGCTGGTAAAGGATTACGACTGTGGTATTAACTATCACCCGGGTAAGGCGAATGTAGTAGCTGATGCCTTGAGTCGTAAGAATCAAACCAAACTAGGATGTCTCCTTACAAAGGAAGAAAAACTCGTTGAGGAGTTTGAGAGAATGAAGATAGAAATGGTTGAAAGTCCAGAGACGATCATGAGTTGTATTACTACACTCACATTGACGTCGGACTTGAGAAAGAGGATAATAGACGAGCAGAGAAAGGATGAAAAGTTGGAAAGGACAAGAGTCAAAGTAAGAATCGAGGGGCTGAAAGAGTTTAGAGAAGCGTCAGACAATGCTTTGTTGTTTGAGGGAAGGATGTGTATTCCAAACAACGATGAGCTTCGAAACGAAATAATGAGTGAGGCTCATAATACATCCTATACCTCCCACCCAGGCAGTACTAAGATGTACCAAGATCTAAGAGAAAAGTTATGGTGGGAAGGTATGAAACGAGACGTAGCCTCTTTTGTAGAGCGTTGTCTTGTTTGTCAGCAGGTGAAAGCATTGCACCAACGTCCATACGGAAAGTTACAGTTTTTGGGGATACCCGAGTGAAAATGGGATGAGATAGCAATGGACTTCGTTACGGGTTTACCAAAGTCGAAAAGAGGGAACACTGCCACATGGGTAGTAGTTGATAGACTTACAAAGTGTGCGCACTTTCTGCCAATTCAGATTACTCATGGATCTGATAAGTTAGCCCAGTTGTACGTAGAAGAAATTGTACGCCTGCATGGAGTGCCAAAATCTATCACGTCTGATAGAGACTCCAAATTCACTTCGAGATTCTGGGTTAGCTTGCAAAAAGAATTGGGCACGAAATTGAATTTCAGCACAGCATTTCACCCACAGACTAATGGGCAATCGGAAAGGACGATTCAGACACTTGAAGATATGTTGAGAACAGTAGTGTTGGATCGAGGTGCAAAGTGGGAAGATGTTTTACCCCTCATTGAATTTACCTACAATAATAGTTATCAAGCGACGATTAATATGGCCTCATACGAAGCCTTGTATGGAAAGAAATGTAGATCACCGCTTTATTGGGATGAAGTGGGTGAGAGAAGAATTGTAGGGCCTGAAGCAATAAGTGAGATGATTGAAATCGTCCGACAAATTAGGCAAAGAATAAAAGAAGCTCAAGATAGACAAAAGTCTTACTGACGATACGCGTGAAATGAGCTACATTTTGAGGTGGAGATAAAGTATTTCTTAAAGTCTCTCATCAAAAGGAATTATAAGGTTTGGAGAAAAGGAAAACTAAGACCCCGTTTTATAGGACCTTATGAAATCCTAGAAAGAATAGGCCCGTTAGCCTATAGGTTGGCTCTTCCGCCAAGTTTGGGGAATGTACACAACGTTTTTCACGTGTCACAACTAAGAAAATACGTATACGATCCAAAACACGTGATCCATCAAGACGACGTGATCCTCAACCCAGATATGAGTTATGAAGAAGAACCTACAGCGATTCTAGACCGTAAAGTTCAGCAATTGATTATATATTTCAACAATGACTTGAACATTATAGAATAAATATTAATAATAAATAATATAAATATCAAAAGATTAAAAAATAGAGAATAGGTCTAGCATATACATAACATACCCGCACTCGTCCCAAATTTGATTAATTATCTGAAACTGATTAATTTTATAAATATAAATTGTTACAATAATTAATTATTTGTTTCAATAAGTCTTGAATATTACAGAGTAATTATTAATAATAAATAATATGGATAGCTAAAAATTTAAACTGAGCAAATTTTACATAGACGTGTCATGTAATGTATTGACCTATTTAGAATTTATATATGTGTAAAGGTCACACATCGGATTAAAAATTTATTTTACTATATCTTCTCGTCTCATTCTTGTATAGTAGTATCCACTAATTAACAGAATTCGTTTAAATTTATAAAATATCTAATTAATAGAATATATATTTATTCCAATAATTGGTTATCCTCTCGATGCAAATTTGAATTTACTATTTATTTAATTTTTTTTATTAATTGTGAAGTCTCACAAAAAAATAATGTGAGCTTCAAAATTTCACATAGGTATGCTGATAAATGTTTGTATCAATCTAGAATTTATATTCTTGCACCCAAATAATATAAATAGCAAAAGACTAATAAATAGAGAAAATTATATCTTCGTCAAGTTTCACATAGATGTGTCGTTTAATGTCTTGACTTGTTCCGAATTTATATACATGTAACTGTTACAAATCGGATTAAAATTTGATTTTACTATATCTTCTCGTCTCATTCTCGTATAGTAGTATCCACTAATTAACTAAATTCATTTAAATTTATAAAATATCTAATTAATAGAATATATATTTATTCCAATAACTGGTTATCCTCTCGATACAAATTTGAATTTATTATTTATTTCAAAACTTTTTATTAATTGTGAAGTCTCACAAACAAAATAATGGTGAACTTCAAAATTCCACATAGATATATCGATAAATATTTGTACCCGTCTAGAATGTATATTCTTGTACCCAAATAATATAAATAGCAAAAAAACTTAAAAATAGAGAAAATTATGTTCTCATCAAATTTCGCATGGTACATGTCGTTTAATGTATTGTCCTGTTTATAATTTATATACATATATAACTGTCAGAAATCATATTAGAATTGATTTACTATATGTTATCATCTTATTCTCGTATAGTAATATCCACTAATTACCTAAATTCGTTAAATTTACAAAAGATCTAATTAATAAAATATATATTTATTCCAATAATTGGTTATCATCTCGATTAAAATTTGAAGTTATTATTTATTTAAAAAAAATCTATTAATTGTGAGGGCTCACCAGAAAAATAACGTGAGCTTCAAAATTCCACATAGATATATCGATAAATGTTTATACTAATCTAGAATGTATTTTCTTGTACCAAATAATATAAATAACAAAAGAATTAAAAATAAAGAAAATTATACTCTTGTCATATTCTCATATAGTAATATCAGCTAATTACTTGAATTCATTTAAGTTTTAAAACATATAATCGATAAAATATATATAATTCCAATATATTAAAATTGAAAAAATTCCACATGGACATATCAATCAATGTCTGGACCAATTTAGAATCTATATATATGTAGATGCCATAAATTTGATTAAAATTGATTTTACTATATATTTGTTATTGTCTCAAACTCGTATAGTAATATAAGTTTATATTTGAATTCGTTTTGAATATAATAGGATTAATTATTAACGCAATCTCAAATTCAAGTATGTGAACTTCAAAATTCAACATAGGTATATCGATAAATATTTGTACCCGTCTAGAATGTATATTTTTGTACCCAAATAATATAAATAGCAAAAAACTTAAAAATAGAGAAAATTATATTCTCATCAAATTTCACATGGTACGTGTCGTTTAATGTATTGACCTGTTTAGAATTTATATATATATATATATATATATATATATATATATATATATAACTATCACAAATCATATTAGAATTGATTTACTAAATGTTATCATCTTATTCTCGTATAGTAGTATTCACTAATTACCTAAATTCGTTAAATTTACAAAAGATCTAATTAATGAAATATATATTTATTCCCATAATTGGTTATCCTCTCGATTAAAATTTGAAGTTACTATTTATTTCAAAAAAATCTATTAATTGTGAGGGCTCACCAAAAAAATAACGTGAGCTTCAAAATTCCGAATAGATATATCGATAAATATTTGTACTCGTGTAGAATGTATATTCTTGTACCAAATAATATAAATAGCAAAAGAATTAAAAACAGAGAAAATTATACTCTCGTCTTATCGATATATGAGTTGTATCGATATTCTTGAACATCCTTAATCTTAGATGATATTTAAAAAACTATTTATTTGATATAATAAAATTTTATTTAACCAAATAAAATTGGCGTTGTAGTTCAAATTTTATTAATATGAACTACTCCACAAATTAAATGTGAATGTTAATTTGGGAGGCTATGAATAACCTTTAATAGAGATTTCATTTGGTGAAATCTTATAAAAATTTGATGTGGGATGACTAGAAAGACATAATTATTATTAATGAATTTGAAAATGTAAAAATGCAAAAATTCTATAAATTAGGAAAAATGAAATGTGAGGATTTTAGAGGTGCTTAGGATGATGTGGCATAAAGTATAGATTTTCGTTTAATATATAAATATAAATGTAATATTTGATGTGATGACTCTATTATTATCTTTTCTGAAGTTTAATGATATCCGTTCTCTTTGTAAGTCTACATCTTTCATGTCAAAAAGGAAAAAAAGAAACATATTTTATGCAGACCTAAATTTTTTCAGTTTGTGAACAAAAGAAAGGATTTTTTCTTATTCCTTATTCTAGAAAGGGAAGCTATCCCTCATGAACCCCCACATCATAGTCTCATAAAAATATAAAATGATAAATTACGGTGATTCAACGATTAAGAAGTTAGAATGATTCTATTTACTGTCCACAATAAATCACCCTAAAGAATGTGAAACTCTCATATTGTGGCTGTTAATATTCGATCATTGATCTTTATTCCAAATTTATTAAATTTTAACTATCCGAGCTAACTCCGTGGGGCAGAAAGAGTTTTTTATTTTTTTGAGAAGGTGAACAAAAGAAAAGTTAATATCGCATAATCCAACTCCTTGGGATCGCTAATGAGCATTATATATCACTGTGGCCCAGCCCGCATTTCAGCCAATTGTTCCAAGAGCGCGTGCATTATATAGTCATCCAAGTTAAGGAATGTCAAATTATAGCCACGAACATAAAAATGTCAAATTATAGTCCCACTATTATCACCCAATAGTACCAATAGGACCAACTAAATTGTTGGTCTTATTGGTACTATTGGGTGATAATAGTCCCAATAGGGACAACACCTTGGCTATAATTTGATATTTTTATGTTCGTGGCTATAATTTGACATTCCTTAACTTGGATGGCTATATAAGTGTATTTCCACTTGTTGTTCCAAATCTATTTCTGCCCACGACCAACCTCATTGAAGTCGGGCCGGCCCGAATTGGACGTCAGCTCAGATACTCTATCATAGATTCATATAACAACTGACTAGGAAATTCGTAAAATCCGTCCAACCTTTTAGATCCAATTCGTCCGAAATTTTTAAAAGTTATTTTTATTCCTAATAGTGAAAATAGAAAAGTCAGATTTTCAATAAGAACGGGAAACCTCGTTCACTCCTAGGAGTCTTAGTAGTTAGATTTCGTTTATTTTAAATATATTACTACACATATAGATGCATAAACAAAAAAATGTTTTTTCCGGTTGACCGAAACATTGAATTACCGATCGAATCAACGATTTTATGTGAATAATTAAATTTTGATTCATTATGTTTTTAACATCATTCAATGGTTTAATTATTATTTTTCATATTTTCACATAAAATCGCCGATTCGGTCGGTAATTCCATGTTTCGATCGACCGTAAACATGGAATTACCGATCGAATCGGCGATATTTGATTCATTTATGTTATATTTTTAAAGCATCATTCAATGATTTAATTGATGATTCGATCGGTAATTCCATGTTTTCGATCCGGAAACATGGAATTACCGACCGAATCATCAATTAAATCATTGAATGATGTTTAAAAAATAAAACATAAATGAATCAAAAATTATCGCTGATTCCGGTCGGTAATTCCATGTTTCCGGTCGACCGAAAACATGGAATTACCGACCGGAATCATCAATTAAATCATTGAATGATGTTTTAAAAAAATAAAACATAAATGAATCAAAAATTATCGCTGATTCCGGTCGGTAATTCCATGTTTCCGGTCGACCGGAAATATGGAATTACCGATCGGAATCAGCAACTAAATCATTAATTGATGTTTTAAAAAAATAAAACATAAAGGAATAAAAAATTATCGCTGATTACGATCGGTAAATCACATGACAGTATCAATTGATTCCTGTCGGAAACTTAAAAGTGGCATATCGATGAAATATATATAGAGTTACACGACATCATAAGCAATTCCTGTATTGGCTTAATATTACTACTCGAAACGAAATAAAACAAATAAATAAACTAATTTGGATCGTAAGGGGCGTCTTCCGATCATGATTCACATAATCACATGACAGTCTCAATTGATTGCTCATGTATTCATATATTCGGTTATTACCCTTAATCATGATTATGCCACTATACTTTCTAACAAAATATTTGCTATTCGAGTGTGGTTACCGATCGAATCAACAATTAAATCATTGAATGATATTTTAAAAAATAAAACATAAATGAATCAAAAGTTATCGTTGATTCGGTCGGTAATTCCATGTTTCCGGTCGATCGAAACATGGAATTACCGACCGAATCGACAATTAAATCATTGAATGATGTTTTAAAAAATAAAACATAAATGAATCAAAATTATCGCGATTCAATCGGTAATTCCATGTTTCCGATCGATCGAAACATGGAATTACCGACCGGAATCAGCGATTTTTATGTGAATAATTAAATTTTTGATTCATTTTTTTTTAAACATCATTCAATGATTTAATTATTATTTTCATATTTTCTCACACTTTTGCTCTATAACTATAAAGTAATTTAACAAAATAATTTCGCAATCATTTATTGATTTACATGTCGTGATAGTCAAAAATATTAATGTTACTCGGTCACTGGAATGTCATTTCACACAGAAACCAAGCGAAGAATCCAATAGATATATATTAAAAAAAGCAAATGGGTATGTAGTGTATTAACTTTCGAAAATGGGTATACTATGTACACACATTTACAAAAATGTGTACTTATATATATTTCCCCAAAAATGTTTAATTAAAGAATGGAAAAGTTAATAAACCCGTTTCTTTGCATTAAACACGTGTTTGATATCAAATGTTAAAGTAGAATGACATCTTTTAAATAGGTATTATAGAATTAAATCTTAAACTATTTGACTTGTCCCAAAAATATTCCGAACTTTCAATAATATTAATAAAAGATTTGGACTATCAGTATTGTATCAAAAATGTCTTCCCTAATATTTTTTATTAACGGAATACTGACTAAGATTTTCACGTGGCAAAAGTGAGCTCATGCTGTCAATATGTTAATGAGTATTATTAAAAGTGAGTTTTATGTTGAGTATATCATAATATTATTTTACGAGACTTGATGAAGGACTATTGATAAAAAAATATATCATAATGTTATTCTAAGTAATGGTTTCCATGAAAATATAAATCTAATATTCAGTCAGACACCAATCTTACCTATGCAAATAAGAGATATTATATATAATTGGATGTTTACTAACAATTGAAAAAAAAATTACATCAAATGTGTTCATGTTTACTGTCTTCCCATCAAATTCATCATCTGATGGTTATCAAGTAATAACCAAAATAAAATAAACACCAAATATGTTTATGGTTACAAAAAAAGGATGACAGACATAGTCATCATAAACTTTTAAAATTATTATGTTGGAAACGATGTCGTTTTGCTACATGATAATCCCAATCGATATTCGTTAACCAAAAACATTAGTATCTTATCCTTAGGTAATATATATATATATATATATATATATATATATATATATATATATATATATATATATATATATATATATAGAGTTTGGTTCAAATAAGAACCAATTTTAACGTGAGAACTAAGAACTGCCATAACAAAATGAATATGCTATGAAAGTTAATGAATACTGCGAAAGTTAATGAATAAAAATTCGGAATTTTCACCAGGGTTCGAATCCCATGAGAGGCGAAAATTCTATTTTTTTTATTCATTAACTTTCGCAGTGTATTCATTTACTTTCATAGCATATTCGCCTCACGCTCGCACAATAAGAATGGTTTTTACGTTAACCCTCCCATATATATATATATATATATATATATATATATATATATATGATTGAGTTTCGGTATTATCTTGTCCTTAGGTAATATGTAGTATTCAATCTAGACCAATATTGTCAACATATGGACGCACCACAATGTGACATGTGGCAGCTCTTTTTATTTTTATTTTTTATTTTCACAAGGGACAAAATGGGAAAAAAAACAATCTTCTTCTTCTCCCATCCTCCAATCCTTTCTTCAATTTTTTTTACAGTAGCGACAATAGACGACTGACAGCAAAGGACGGCAGTGCCGGCATCGATGGTGGACAACAGTGGTGGCGACGGCACGAACAATAACAATGAGTTCCTTTCGTTTGAATTTGAGAAAAAAAATGGGATTTTGAGATATGGTTGAAGAATCGAGAGAGAAGATGACTGCAGTACTGGTTTACGATGGAATTCACCGAAAATCGAAAAATGAAGTATTGGTCTATGTCAAAGTTTGCCGAAAATCGAAGAGGAGATAAATCTAAGAAGGAAACAGCAAGAGAAAAGTCCCCGTTGAAGAATATGTATATAACTACACTGATGGTCCCTTGGGGATCGTACTGGTGTATAGGGAGGATACACCAGTTAAAGTAAATTTTAAATTTTTCTTTTAACAAGATCGATCTCATCGATCGATGATGTCGAGAAATCGAAATCGATAAAAGTGTCGATCTTGTTGATCAGTTTAAGTTCGGAGAGTCTTATACTAAGTGTATCATATATCAATCCTACTGACTGTTGAGACAACTGGTCAGATGGACTGATAACTAATGTGCTTGCAGAATGTGGTGGTTACTTTTTGTATTTACTGAAAATTGATTTTGGTGTAAAACACTAAGTTAAATATTGATTAGTCAGTTTCAGTTTTTCGTCAGTGTCAAACTGATATTGATAGATGGTTCAAAACAATATGTTGTGTTGCGTGTGCTCAAGATGTTCAGTTCAATAATTAGTAATTTAAAGCGATACTTAAAGTAAAGAACTGAAAGTAAATAACACGCTTAGTTTTTAACGTGGTTCGGAGATATCAACTCCAATGTCCAAGAACTGATAACACAGTCAATCCACTACTTGGGAATAAGTCTTGTTTTAGGATACAAGAGAAAACCTAAGTGTCGAAGTTCACCTTATCAGTAACTGACTAACTAGTCGTTCTTCCTATGCTTGCTAGTGCTAGGAGACCTTTGATTGCTTATAGGTGTAGTCGACATAACCTCTTTCTTACAGGTGCAAGAAACCAAACTTTCAGTAACTAACACTTTGTTTCTTACTTGCTCAACTCCTACTTAAACTTTAGAGGGTTTGGGTATAGGCTTTTTCCAACTAAGATTTGAGCTCTTGTACGTCAATAACTCAAGTTTCTAGGCTTAGGATATTACAAGAATGTAATCTAGAAAATAAGATAGTGTATGCTAAAATCCTAAACTGATAAATATATGTAAGCTCTGAGGATTTACTATGACACTTTGAAACTCTTTTCTTCGAAATGGTTAGATAATTGTTCTTTAGATATAAGCTATGAGTGTTTTTGCATTGGATATTTGAATGCACAATATTTCAGTAACTTTTAAATGTTGGATTTTACGCGTATTTATAGAAGGGACAATGAATAATATCATTGGAAGGAATATCAATTACATTCATTCCATTTATTGTTTAAAATTCGCATGTTTAAATCCTCGTACATCGCTTTTCGTATATGTAACATCGTACATCTAAGCTCTATAACTCTTAAATGTAGTTATGACATGTCTAGATACTCCGTAGATTCGCTCTGACATGTAAAGTCAAACACTTAAGGTTTGAATAACTTTGTGTTTTCTTCAGTACGTTGACTTTGTGTTCCGTCAGTTGGGTCAGCTCTGTGTTTTATCAGCAGACTGGACTCTGTCTTCTATGAGTTTGGTGACTCCAATTCTTCAGTCAACACTCCAGTCTTGACGTAGTTATCAGTAGCTTCGACTCCCCAGTTGCTGGTATACACTCAATCATTTTTCTGGCTTCTTTGTCTTCAGCAGCGCTGAGTCTTCAGTCTTCGACTTCACTCTTTTCAGTTGCACTGGTACTGAAACTCTTTTAGTACGATTGGCTTTAGTACTGCTTCGAACTCCATCAGTATGAGACCTATCAAAAGTGGTAGTTTTCAGTTGAAACCTATAAACATAAGATGGCTCTCTAACATGGGAGCAATAATAAGTTACATCAGCAACTAAATAATAGGAAAGGTTTTGGAATTTAATCAAAACACTAAGTTAAGTAAAATTTTTCCAAAATACACAAAAACATGCATATAGATAAACTTGCATACAATAAAACATAAACATGCATACAATAAAACGTAAACATGTATATAAAAAAATGTAAACATATACATCAAACTCATAAACATACATATACAAAAATATGAACATGCATATTTGTGGAACAAAAACATGCATACTACTAAACACAAACATGCATGTCGTAAAATAGAAAATTACAAGTTTCTCGTTCTCAATATCTCTCTTTCTCTCTTCTCTAATATGTACAAATATTTTTCTTGTTGATCCTTTGTTTTCTTTCTTGTTGATCACTTGTTTTCTTTCGAATTATGAAGATAGAAAGCCATCTAAATGAGATAATATATTCTGGACAAACCAATCTCATCATATGCATTTTCACATTCAATATTATGCAGTTTTGTGTTCAACTATATGTAATTTTCTGTTCAATCATATGTATGTTTGTTTTTTGCATCACATAACAAATCAAATTACTAATATACCCTTACTGTAGCGAAATCAGAGTTAAATGACTGAAAAATCTCCACCATATGATCTATGAGATGGATGGATGAGATTGAGTACTGCATATTACCTAACACTTTGAACTATTAATCCCAATTCTCTCTACACTCTCACTATATATATATATATATGAGATGGATCAGGTAGGAATGAATAATTTGGTAGGAAATAGGAATGAATCTGGGCCTTTGATTCGCTGGATCAATGGTTGAGATTTAATTTCAGTTGTGCTACAGTTTTGTGTTGTGTGTGCTACGTGGATTATCATGCAAAGACTAGAACCCTTCTTATGGTACGCTGCAATGAAAGATGTGCTAAACTAATATATTTAGCATATGTGCTACGAAAAGATGAAATATGTGCTAAACTAATATGTGCAACATAGTAATTCTGATTGTGTAATATCCCGAAGAATTAAAGGCCTAATTACGATATTTAAAATTCGTAAATTAGGGTTTCGCCGAAATAATTGAATTAGTAATTTATCGAATAATGATTTCGATTAATTATGAGATAATGAATTCATATTTTATATTCACCGAGGATTGTGAATTAAGGAATAGAATTTTATAAAGTGTTTCGGCAGTAGTGTTTTAACGTCGATTGAGTATCGATAGTTAAAATTTCGTAAAATTTTCTAAGTGACGAAGCTTAGAATTAAATTCTATTATTAATAGAATGATTTAATAAAGTGATTACGACTTTATTACGACCTTTTTGAGATAGGTCGATAATGAACGTTTTGAGACGTTTCAAACGTCAACGTTTAGAGATGAATAGAAAAACGAGTTTAATGATCAATGAATTATAGTATTTAAATTCCTATGATTATTTTATGTAATTAGAATATTATTTAGCATTAAAATAATGCTAGAGCATTAAGGATTATTTTGAACAAAGTGCTAATTTTCGAAAACCCTAATTTCGAAAATTGGGGTTTTCACACATGAAATGATACTAATAAATTTTCCTATGATATAATTTATCATCTAAGACATATATTATGTTATATATCTAATAATAGCAAGAAAAATCAATTTTGGCACATAAGTTAGAAAAGTGTCGTGAGCATGTGTGTGTGTAACATGATTTACGTGAGATTTTTTTGCATGCTTTGCTATGTTATGTGATTTAATGAATCAAGTGGGATCAAATGACACAATAACCAAGCAAAGTGAATGATGAATCAAGTGGATGTGTGTTGCATGATGTAGCCGTGTGTTTTTGCTCCAAATTGAGGTAGTATGATTCAACACAACTCTTATTTGATGATGTATACTACATTTGGCAATGTGTATTGACTTTAGTATGGTATAAGACAAGTATTAAAAATGCTTCCTTGGTAAAATAGAGAGAGCCGACGGCTCTTTATTTCCAAAGCAAGAAGATATTTTTAATTTGTTCAAAATGTGTGTAAGACATAGTTACTATGGTGATGTAATACTTGATGAGTCAAAAGCAATTAAAAGGCTTCCTCTTGCATGGTAACCGACGGTGGTATCCAAAGCAAAGGAATCAAATTGAATTGTTCAAAAATATTGTGTAAGAAGTATTAACTATTGTGATGTAATACATGGTGAGTCATAAAACATAATTTGAAAGGCTTCCAATTTGTTTTGTGAGTGAGAGTGACCGAGAGTGAGAGAGAGATGTAAGATATTGTAGGATTTTTTTTAGACTTTAATTCATATTACTTATGTACTTAAGCAATATGATAAAGCAACACAAGACATTCCCTCTCTCCAAACAAAAAGAACCGAGAGCAAAAGTGAGAAAAACCTTGTGTGTTCATCATCTTCCTTAGCTAAATCTTGGATATTAAATCCTTGTGCACTAAATCAAAGCCGTTAAAAAGGTTAGAAATCGAACGAGCTTCGATTATACATTAAGATTTTAAATTTTCGATGGTTTGATCTTATGTATAAGTATGTGTTCTTATGAAAATAATTATGCTAGCATATGATGCTGTTTATTAATAATGTATAGCATGATGAAATAGAAGCATATTGATGATTTAAATTGAAGTCAAGCATGTTATGAATTTTTTTGTTGATAATCGAAAATTCTAAGGATTATTTTGATGATGGATTTAGGTTATATATTAGCTAAGGAGTTCATAGTGAATATTTGAGAATTTTTAAAAATCATATGCTATATCTTTGTATATTACCGAAATGCATGAAGAATTATAAGTTGATGTACAATTTTTATTTAAGTAATGTTATAGCATAATGTTGATCTATGACCTTAATTATGTACCATATGATTTTACTAGAATTTTTAGAAATTATTTGCTCAAAAATGCTTAAGAAAACCGTGAGCTTCATAGCTTGGGATATTGATGATCTAGTTGATTTTGATGAATATTATGATGTATTAGTGTTACATGATAGTATTTAAGCATAGTGTAATTTTGTAGGATTTTTACAAAAATGTTTAGTATTTATTTTATAAAAACCGTGAACTATAGAACAATGATACATTGATGTAGAATTTATAAATGTTGGACTTTATGTTATAAATATGTTATAAATTGATGTTGGGGCCTTGTATAATTTAATTAGAATTTTAGGAAATTATTTGATAATTTTTAGAAAATAAGCGTGACCTATAGAAGTGAAATAGGTACCAAATTTTCTATAGTTAATGTAAATACATATTAATGATCCTATGATAAAATAATACACTATATGAATTTAGAAGAATTTTTGGAAGGTGTTTGAAAATTTAAGCTCAAAACCGTGAGCTTTGAATGAGTATATTAAGGATTTTAATTCCTTAATATCAAGAAAAATAATACATTATATGTCTAGAAATTATTTTAGACATATTAAGAATTTATGAAATTTTATAAACATAGTATACTATGTTTACGGCGAAACGTTATATTAAATAACGTTAGAAATGAAAAATAATGTTTAATGAATAAGTTAATTGATATTAAAGGAAAATATTAATAGAGTTTATCGATTTACGTGAAAAATCGAGAATTAGGGTTTTATGAAAAGAATTTATATTGAAATTAGATATTAAATAAGTGAATTATTAAAGAATTTATAAAGAAAGTCAAAATTGTTGACTTTTGATTTAACGTATGAAATACGTTCGATAAATACACTAATACGTGTAAAACGTATTAGTTATATAAGGAAATCTCTTTGGTAAGAAAAGATTTCATAATTGAAATCTTTGTATCGAAAAACGTTAGAATACGTTGAATGTTTAACCTAAAAGATTAAAATGAAATAGTTGAACATATCTCGTCTCTATCGAAGTACGAGAAATGTTTAGTTAAGATACGCGATTGGACGACGTATTGAATTCGTTAAGGAATTCAAATTATTATAGTATAAGTTATCAAAGTTTATTTTAAACTTTGAAAATCTCGAAAAACGTGACCGACGTACTGAAATCGTTTTTACGTAAAGGTGTGGACGCGGACGCGACGAATTGACGTTGAAGAAAAATCGAGATTTAGACGATCAAGAGTTCAGGTGGGCTTTACTATATTCTTAAATGATAAAATGCTGAACAAATGATTTTATTTACGATGCTTATATCAAGAAATGATGATAAAATGTTTATGAAATTACCTGCCAAAAATATTTATGTTTTATGTATGTATCCTATCCTTGAATGAAATGTTATGAATGTTGTTGGGTCGCTCCCGACTTATGAATGAAATCGAATTCGGATCCTATACCGGAAGGCTTATACCTGGTTAGGATTAACGTGTACACAAATAATGTTGACTGAGAGCTGTAAGGACAATTCACGGCCGATCATAGCGACGTAGAGGGAGGCCTCCTTCTGCGGCGTTAAATGATAATGTTACGATGAAAGGATAAGGATATGGATCATACATACAAGTAAAATGCTTGGCCAAGCATATGTTTATGAACTGGTGAAAATGATTTAGTAAGCATAAGACATTTCAAGTAAAACCCTTATGTCTTACCATGATGTGGCAGTGTAATTTAAATATGATAAAATGTTTTGGCATGAGTCCACTGAGTGCATTCTTGTACTCAGCCCTGCATGTTTGTTTTTAAATGTGCAGGTTGAGCTGATGATGATGATGGAGGGGTGTTGAGAAGTCGGAAATGCTTTGATGTTTAATATGTTAGAAACCTTGAATACACATCGTCATATGTGTATTCACATGTTTTCCGCTGCATTAGAATATTATGTATATGTTTGATGTTAATAGTTGAAGTCCTTCAGATCATTAGAATTCTTTTGGATCTGTTGGTCTAGTTTCTCTAATACATTATGTTATTAATGTATATTATGGTTGAATCTTCTTATCTTACATGATATATGTCTTTGAAATAGTCTTTCATGAACCCTAATTACTGTTCTTAGTATTAGTCCTCTTTAATCCGTCCTTAGGATTAGAGGGCTGTTACAGATTGTGCTACATAAATATGAAAGATATGATAGATTTACATATCTATTCCTATTTCCTACACTTATTTTCATTCTCACAGGAACCATCCCCTATATATATATATATATGTGTGTGTGTGTGTGTGTGTGTGCGCGCGCGCGCGCATATAAATTTTGAAGCTATAAAGAGATCTAAACGAGATAATAAATCTTGGACAAACCAACCTCATATGCATTTTCACGTTCAACATTATGTGGTTTTGTGTTCAACTATATTCATTTTTATGTTCAATTTTATGCATAGTTTTTTTTTTGCATCACATAACAAATCAAATTACTAATTTACCCTTACTGAACGAAATCAGAGCCAAATTGCTGAAAAAATCTTCACCATAGGATCTATGAGATGAATAGATGAGATTGAGTAATATATATTACCTAAGACTTGGGTACTTGGGTACTATATGATCACAACTCTCTCTCTCTAGCTCTCTCTCTCTCTCTCTCTATATATATATATATATATATATATATATATTGATCAAATGAGAACTCCAATTTTTTTAAAATTAAGAATTATTGTGGCCCATCTATTTTTATAATATAACTGACAATATTAATTATAAATCATTTATTATCCTCATATTTTAATGGTAATCGTTTATCCCTATAATAAAGGAATTTATATATTTATTTACAGTAACTGTTCTCATATGCATAATCAATACGATTACATGTACGACAATATGAATTATATTAACATAACAATGAATTGGAATGTGATAGCATGTATAAGAACTACTATTACATGAAGAACAACCTGAATTACATGAACAACGAAGAATAGAATGTGAAAGATCCAAATAGCAAAAATTTAGGGATTTGACTATTTTTATCGTTAAATAATTATGAATCGTTTGATTTTATTCAATCTAATGGTGGTTATAAGTTCTTAGTTCTTATCTAAGAGGTAGTTCCTCTATAATCAACTCATATATATATATATATATATATATATATATATATATATATATAGGGGATGGATATAGTGAGAACTCATCTTTTGAGAATTGAGAACCATGCATAAGACGTTGAAGATGATGCAAAAAGGTATAAAGTTGTGCATAACGAAAACTTTCTAAAATTGTTGCACAAAAAAATAATTTTAGAAAGTTTTCGATTATGCACAACTTTATACCGCTTTGTGCATCATCTTCAACGCCTTATGCATGGTTCGCAGAGTTCGCAAAAAGATGTGGTTCTCATTGATCCACTCCATATATATATATATATATATATATATATATATATATATATATATATATATATATATATATATAGTTTGGTTCAAATAAGAACCATTTTATCCTAAAACTAAGAACCAAATGAATTCGTTATGAAAGTTGATGAATCCGTTGAGAAAGTTAATAAATTCAAAATTCAAATTTTTCACCCGGTTCGAATCCCATGAGGCGAAAATTCTATTTTTTGGATTCGATAATTTTCCCAATGGATTCATCAACTTTCACCGTGAATTCATCAATTTTGGTTCTCACGTTCTCACAATAAAAATGGTTCTCTCGTATATATATATATATATATATATATATATATATATATATATATATGGATCAAATACAAACCAATCTTAAAGTATAAAATATGAACCATTTTCAGCCCTTGATTCCTGAAGATCAATTGTGAATTCATCATCTTACTTGATAAATTCAAACATATAGGTTTGCCATGAGGGGCGGATTTTTGTTGTTCTGATTTCAGACTCTTAAACGACGAATTCTAATGCTTTCAAGGCGAATTCATACAATTTTATGAGTTCGTAATTTATCGTTAAACTCCTTATATATATTATAAATAAAAAGCTACTAAGGTAAAAGGAATAGAGTATACTGATTTAAGAACGTGTTTTGCAAAACAACTCATGCATGATACATGTATAATTAATATCTTTAACCTAGTTTTGATATACAAGGAGTTTAATTTGATTTATGGTATAATTTCAGGTAACAAATACACATTATTTATTTGAGCCAAAATCTTCAAGGTTTACCAACATTAAAATTAAGGGTAGTTCTAAATGTACATAATATGTACATATATAATATCCTTGATAATTATAGCATTAAGACCATTCTCAAATTACACCTAATCCATTTTTGGTAGTTATATTATCCAATTGATATATGAATTAATCTCCTTAATTACCGAGAAATTTTGGAAACAAATGTTTAATATTTTATCTTTTGTTTATATTTTCATTTTGTCTCCTTATTACTTTATCTTGTGTTTTGGAATTTTAATTTTCATTTCTAGTTTATCTAATATCTTATAATATAATGTAATATAATATAATCTTAATAAAATAATATATTTATATGGTCAACATATGAAATT
The DNA here is from genome assembly GCA_036937905.1 of Salvia rosmarinus. NCBI lineage: Eukaryota > Viridiplantae > Streptophyta > Magnoliopsida > Lamiales > Lamiaceae > Salvia > Salvia rosmarinus. The sequence goes on from CM072816.1 coordinate 96,230,484, forward strand.
TATTCTCACAATTTTAGTCATTATTCTATTTTCTTAAATTCAAACTTAAATTTCTCTTTATTATAGTCATTTTTTTATATTTTTTATTTTTTATTTTTTATAAAATTATATTATAATACATTATGTTATAAGATATTATTAGATGAAATGAAAATAAAAAGTAGAAAGTCGAAAAAAACCAAAAAATGAAATAATAACAAAAAAAAGTATCCAAAGGAGCATCGATCTATTATTTCATAAAACTATTATAATAAACTATATTATAAGATATTAGGTCAAATGGAAATTAAAAAAAAATTAAAAATCTTATTATAAGAAATTAATGAAATTTTAATATTAAAAATAAAAAATAATAACTCTAATTGTGATAATAATATCATATATTGGCCCATCAATCTATTATTTCATAAAAGAAAAATAAAATAACAAAGACTAGAGACTAGAGAGTCTAAAAGTGATTCATCAATTTTTTTAAAATTATTTTCTAGTTCTTCATTTTATTTTCTTTGTTTGTCTATAATTGTTTTTTAAATCATGAAATTATTGTGATTTATTATATATTTATAATTTTTAATGCTCCCCCGTCCACCATATTTCTTTGATTTTGGTGAAACGAGTTTTAATATATTGTAATGAATATAAAATAAGTGGAGATAATAAATGAATAGATTATGATTAAAAAGTGAGCCATAGAGATAATTAATGAATATATCAATGGATAGTGGGAGTAAAAAATAGACCATGTGTGATTTTTTTTTTTGTAAATAAATGAGCGATTTAGGGTAAAAAAATATGGAATTGATATTTCCAAAAAAAGAAAAGTAAACATGTTTTTTGGACAGACAAAAATGAAATTAAATGAACGTATTTTGGACGGATGGAGTATCGGTTTTTCAATAATCTTATTATTTTATGTATTATTTACGCACTAAACAATAACATTATAAAATTAAACATGAAATATTTGTATAATATTGTCATATGTTAACATATCTCGAAACTATACTTATTTATTACATAATTCTATTTTAATATCTATTTTACTATAATTTTATAATTTTATGCACATTATAGTTTACAATTATATTTATATATATCATATAATTTTGTGAAATAATCTTATAATATAAACATATATTAAGACGATAACACTTTTGTTCACAATATATTAAAACAATGATGTTCAGTTAATTGATATGGATGTCACTACTGAATAAGATGACAAAGGACTAGAGTAGTTGTGGTCTCAAGATTAGATCCCTTATTGAATACTAAACTAGTATTGAGAAACACTATTTTTTTTACATTAATTTTATTATCCTTTTTTTCATTAAATTTTATCTACACTCTTGTATTTTGTTTTGTTATTTACCACAATCATGTTCTGTCTTTTTATTTCCCATCAAATTTTTGAAAAACATTACACTATGTATTATCAAATCTATAATTACCACTCTTATGTTTTTATTATTATTTATGAAAATCAATTATTTCTTTAAAAAATTTTGAAATTAGAATTGTAATAATTATTATTCTAATCTATCCTAAAATCCAATAATTTGTGAAAATCAAATCCTTTATTTTATTAAGAATCAAATTAGAATTTAAAATAAAAATAAATAATGAGTCACGATGAGTATAATAAATAAATGCACTAATGAGTGGAATCCGGTATTAGAACTTATGAAAATAAAATCTTTTATTTTTACTATGAATCAAACTAGAATTGGATTACTCTATTTCTTAATTGCCGTGAAGGAAATTTTACATCATAATTTGTTCCTTAATTATTGTCAAGGATAATGGTGTAAAATGTACAATGCAATTAAAATAAATTAATCCCTTAATTTTTGGAAATGTTGGATATGAAAAAAATATCCAATTATGTATGTACATATTATGTATATTAAGTATTTTCCTAAAATTAAATATTTGTATTTTTGGATCTAATGATTATCCCCTACATGCTGCATGTGAGTTTGGCTATTTGAAATATTAAAATTATGTCCATTAAGAGTAATTAGAATAGTAGCTTTCACTTAGCTAAAAGTCTTGCCAAAATTTTCTTAAAACGGATCAACCTATCAATCCTAAACTAAATTTCTTGCTCCCTACTAAAGATCACCTAATAATTCCCACATTCAAAGAAAGATCATCTAACAGTTTCCTATTTCCTTAAACTATGAGACAACAAATATAAGGCTAAGTTCCTAATCTTGACATGCTCATGCTATACTTTAGCCATGTTTGTGCATATCCATCCTTAATCACACCAAATAATGTAGAGATATATACCAAAATATATGGTAAAATAATGTGAGAAATATTCCACCCCTCTAGCATTTATAAGAACCAAAAAATTGACATGGATGTGATTTTAATTGAAGCAAATGAAATTGACCTTCATCCAACTAAAAACTAGGAGGAAAATGGGGAATTTTTTCATTTTTTGTGTATGAAATGTGTATAATTGGACAAACAATTTGGGATCAATAATGGGGCAATTAATTTGAGAGATATATATCCTTGCATGTGCAGATGGGCTCAAAAAGTTGACATGGTTTTGCTCTAACATGTGGGCATATGACTTAATGGATAAATGCAGGGTTTGATTAAGTGGATCTACATAACCCCGAAAAGAGGGATTTCTATTTTCTTTCATTTAAGTGGTTGAAGAGGTTTCCAAGTCATAATCCAATAAGCACCCATCATAAACCACTATGCTAACATGGCTCATGTCTATACCATTTTTAAGAGCCTAGATCTCCACGATGGTTAATTTTGTCCCATGAAGTTGTGGACGTTGATCGGGACCTTTATCTGTACAGTTCGATTTTTCGATTATAACTAATATCATTTAATATTTAGGTTATTGACGTATAAATACATCAACTTTGAGACTTTTGGATTTTTCCACGAACTTTAAAAATTACCACAAAATACACTTTGTTATTTTAGCACGATTTCAAATTTAAGCCAAATTAAATCTGACCTGACATCTCAAAAATTTACCATATATAAAACGGTCAGTGATATAAACGACATCGTAGAGAGAGAATATCGATTGTTTTGATCTGAACTAGAACCAGACGATGAGACAAACGAAAAGACTTAATTTTTATAATGAAGGTTGACGAGATGAATCATAGAAGAATCATAGAAATAAAAAAATCTGATTTAATTTGATGAAACGACGATGTTTTATGTCATCTCTCTACGATGTCATTTATATCACTAACCGTTTAGTCTATAGTGAATTTTCGAGATGTCAAGTCAGATCTAATTTGGTCTAGATTTGAAATCATTGTAAAACACTAAAGCCATTAGGTTTGTGTATTTTATGATAATTTTTAAAGTTCGTGTGAAAAATCAAAATTGGCTCAAAGTTGGCGTATTTATGCGTCGATATCCTTAATATTTTATTATTTTAATAATAGTATATGTTATATGTTATGTACAAATGAAATATTAATGTCATTATGAGAGCATGAAAGTTGGTTATAGAGTGTCTCGTGGATTAACATAGGGATAGAGTTAGGAAACTTATTAGATTTTGGTTTTCAAATTTCATAAGAAATGATTTTTCTTGAATCCTTTAGGGCAACAAGAAATTTGAAATCTAATAATTTTTTTTCTTTTTTTTGGAAATTAATGAAACCGCATTTAGATGAATGTACTTTTAGCAGCAAGTGCAGTGAAATATTACTTTCTTTGAAAGTTTAGGAATCATTATTTTTGGGATAAATTTACATTTATGTATGGACAAGTTTGTGTTTATAGTAAAGTCTTATAACTTAACCTGGATAGTCCATACGATATATACAATTTATTTGTTCGTATCCAACATGAAAATGTCAAGATTTATAATCTTTTCAACATACAAAAATATATATACCAATTATCTACATATATGACACTTGAGCAAATAGGTACTGCATCATACAATCCACACAGACACACAAGTGCTTGCGGACACATGGGCTAGGGCGAGCTGAAGTCATAAATCGAAAAATTCCTATAAATCCATACTGGGATTGTCGGAATTTTTTCCAATGATCCATTTAGAAAATTTAATGAATCGATCTTTTTTTCCCACCAAAATTCATGTGTAGAGGTCCGAAAGTGTCAATTATTATAAAGAAAAGTATTATTATTTACATTGAATCAAAGTGTCATTTGTTTTTTATGTTGTAATTTTGAACGTATCATTTATATTAGGAGAAGTGTCAATGTTTGTACGTATGAATGTTTGTGCAAGAGATCGCCTCTTTTTTCTGATTCAGTCGTTGAGCGTGCATATATATATATGTGTGTATATATACATAGATAAAATAAATTATTGTATTGGGTCTCATATACTTAATTTATAGAGTTTATAGTATCGACAGTAGTAATAAACAAATAAATAGCTATCAAGACATCCTTAATCAAAAGCTACCGTTGGACTTGGCGCCAATAGACAAAAGTTGGGAGCAAATCTCCATGTGATTTGAGGAAGTAGCTTTCAAGAGAATAAGGTAGGAGTAGGACTAACCACTCACGGCCAAGAGTTGGCACCGATAGACGTGGCGCAACTACATTGGTGGATCACCGATTACGCCGAAGTTTGCGGTGTATGATACTAAAAAACTAAAATTAATATTTATTTACACTAAAATTAATATTTATTTACACTTTTTATTATATGAATTTGAGAGGGGAAGAAAAAATTGCATGGATGGTTGGGCAAACTTTGAAAGAATGGAAGTTTGATTTTTGAAGCTAAAGCATGTGCTGCTGTCGTTGCCAGATTTTGGGGTATGATGATATGTCATAATCACTGATTAATAAATGAATTCTAAAAAGAAGAATTGTGTTTTATGTATAAAGTAGTGTGTGACTCGAAATTCATGATATTTTTTAGTATAAAATTATTTCATTTTTTGGATGGGTCAACAATAATGGAACAGCCCAAAAAGAAAAACGAGCCAACAATAGTGGGACGAATGAAGTACAATATATATTATTATACTTTTTCCCCTTGATTCTTGATTTGAATTTAGTGCACAACTATTATGCTTTGCAGGCAAATGAAAGTTTTTGCTTCAGGTTATTATTAAAATCGAGTTTCCAATCCGCATCATTCGTCTATAATATTTAGTCACATCATGTAATTAATTTACTAAAAATACAGAATTTTATTGGTATTATGGTGTGCTTTGCCAGATAATGTTTTATTGGTTTGTTTGACCTAAGTAAATGGCGTAGTTTCTAGCGTTGAACATTGATATAGTAGGCGATTAACAAATAATACAAATATTAGTAAAACTTAAATGTATAACAAACTATGTAAAAACACGTATAAAGCAAGAAGATAAACCCATTTGATTAAAACAATAAGATATATAAATATTATTTCATTAGATATTACACCCACATGCGAAAAATAATCATAAAGTAATTTACGAGAAAAGGAGAAGCCACAAACGTAATTTTCTATGCAACAGTTGAAAAAAATTATAATTTAAGTAAAGCTATAGAGAACCATATAAGAAAACAAAAGCTTTTTGTCACGACCCTTTAATAATCTTGATTAATCAGTTATGTAGAAGGAAGATGTCACGCACTACCAAATTCACATAATTTCTGTCGGTGGATGGATAGATAGTTAATGGAAACCAAAATTATTTTTCAAAGAAAATTTAGTTGGTTCACATGGTGGTTCGAATTTAATGGTTTTAATTACTTTATATTTATTACACCTATCACAAAGAAAACTTGCTTCTATATTCATAATGAGAACACCTACAAAACTCATTATAATACCTTTTTCTCATAAAAGAATCGCACATTAATTAATTAATTAAAAAAAGCAACTTTTATCTAAAATTGATTGGATATATATTATTTGCTCTTTGTCAAAGTCATAACAATTATAAAAGATAATACATTTAAGCATGTATTATTTCTAGTTTTTGTTTCAATAACTCTTATAACAAACTTTTTTTTACTTGGTTTCATCAAGTATGTATTTGTATTTTTGTATTTAATCCAACAATACTATCTTTCCAATTGAATTGCCAAAACAATTAAAGTACTCCAAGTAAAAACAAGATAAAAGAACTAAAATTTGACGGCTTCATCCCCGAATCACAAAACATACTAATTTATATAAAAATATGATAACTGGTATTGAATCACAAACCACATTTATGTCAAATTCAAGTTAATATATTTTTATTGGAGCAACATTTAAAAAAAAACCACATTTTTAGTTTTGGAAAGAAAATCAATATATTAGGAAATAAACTAAATAGATAAAAAATTTGATATATATTTTTATATCTTTATCTTGCTATTAAATGTTTAATCGCATTTCTTGCTATTTTAGTAGGTAATTGAACTTTTAACCTATATTTTTTTTGGAGAGAAATTAACCTATACTTTAAGAAGACCCTGGGCTTTAATTTTTTATATGAATATGTATCTTGCAGTTATTAACTATTTTGACAAACTATAAAAGTACAAGAATGCACTCCCAAAACAAAAAGGTAGAAGAAATTACAAACACTAGAACGCCAAAAAACAAGAACCTAGCTCGAGAAGCCTTTTGCCCTTCAAGAAATATGATCTATATTATTTATCATGTTTTAAATTAATTAATAGCAAATTAATTTTTTTTATTATTTTAACGATGTCTGTCATATTATTCATCATCTTGTTATAAATCTTTAACACAAATCTGTCAAATAATTTGGATTCTCCTTGAATTAAGGGATCGACAAAATCACTTCAGATCTTTAGCAAAAGTCAAAAACAATAATTATCCATAGGGTGACTTTCGATTGTAGTTTTTGTTGAATGAGTGGAGTTAGTTTTTACCAAAAATAAATAAATAAATAAAAATTACATGAGTAACTTTATTTCAATTTTAACTGTTTACTTTTCCATGCTTTATTTGAATGATTGATTTCCATCTAAAGTGATTTATTCTCAGTCAATCACGATTCCTACCCACTTAAGCTCTCTGTCATTCCAACCTTTAAAATAATGAAATAGCCATTTAATCTAACTCACACAAATTTTTGAGAAAATTTTATGGTTTCTGACAATGTATTTGCAAGCTCAAATGATGGAAATTTAATTATTTTTTCCTTAAAAATATAAATGAAAACAGGCTTCAAATCCAAGATCTCTTTGTAAAAGTGCAGCATTTCTTAAGTGGTTTATATGCATGCCGTTGGAAGTGTGATTTTGGGAATCTGTGAGCTTATCGCACGTAGGTGACAACTAATTCAACTCGGTACATTTGACGATATAGTTTCATATATTATATTCCAATCTAAGATGATATATATGACAAATTTACTTGATTCTAACCAATTTCGGCCCACATATTTCCACACGTCATCATCTTCAAACTGGGATGCATTGTAGGGAATTGTAAATCTTACGTACCAATTCCAACCATGGCCCATTTTTAAAATTTCGTTTTCGATGTGCTCCGAGAATTTAGATCATGCGATTTAATTTAGATTTAATGAGTTTCTGTACAATAATTTGCACAAATTAAATTGATTGGTTGGTGTTGAAGCCCCTCCTCCTCCTCACTAGTTACGCCCCTGAATCACACACACATAAATATGTTTTATAATACCGTGGTTCACTATATATACAACACGTAACAATGAAGATTAATTAAAATAAGAGAACAGATAATCTCGTTAGATTTCGAAAGTTTTATTTATTAATGATAATCACCTTTTCAAAATATTGGAGCAGCATAACTGCCAAAACTACCACGGGTAGGGTGGTGTGGAATCTCCGTAAAACCAGTAATCACGAAGCGAGGCCAAGGCATATGGACCCTACTGGTTTAGTTAATTCACGCCATCTTGTCCGGCTTTAATACTTTAATCTCCTTTATAAAATCCATTCATTTCCCTCTCTCTTTCGCACTCATCCTCCTCCATTTTTCTTCTCTCTCTAAAACCAATGGCATTCTTGTTCCTCTCGTTTTGCTTCTTGCTCCCTTCTCTCATTGCCTCCTCTCCGCCACTAAAAGACCCTGAATTAGTGGTCCAAGAAGTTCATAGGTACAATTCACAAAGCTGCATGGTGTAAAACTTTCAATATCTTGTAATGTGTTACTTTTTTGTTGTTGCATTGGTCTTAGCTAATAATGCCTGACATTTTTCTTTTTTTTTCCCAATGCAGGCAGTTGAATGCCTCGAGGAGGAAATTGGGGTTCCTCTCGTGCAATACTGGGAACCCTATCGATGACTGTTGGCGGTGTGACTCCAACTGGGAGAAGAACCGTCAGAAGTTGGCGGATTGTGCGATTGGGTTCGGCAAGAACGCCATTGGGGGTCGGGACGGCAAGATCTACGTTGTGACGGAGTCCGGCAGCGACGACCCCGTCAACCCTAAGCCGGGGACGCTCCGTCACGCCGTCATCCAGGAGGAGCCACTGTGGATCATATTCGCACGTGACATGGTGATTCAACTGAAGGAGGAGTTGATCATGAACTCATTTAAGACCATTGATGGCAGGGGTGCTAGTGTGCACATTGCTAATGGCCCATGCATCACCATCCAAGGTGTCACCAACATCATCATACATGGCATCCACATACATGATTGCAAGCAAGGGGGGAATGCTATGGTGCGGGACTCCACACGGCACTACGGGTGGAGGACCATCTCCGACGGCGACGGCGTGTCGATCTTCGGCGGGAGCCACGTGTGGGTAGATCATTGCTCCTTGTCCAATTGCAAAGATGGCTTGATTGATGCCATCCATGGGTCCACAGCCATCACCATCTCAAACAACTACATGACTCACCATGATAAGGTCATGCTCTTAGGGCATAGTGACTCGTACACACAAGACAAGGGCATGCAAGTCACTATTGCCTTCAATCACTTTGGTGAAGGCCTAGTTCAAAGAATGCCCCGGTACGTAACACCAAAATCATATTATAACTTTTTTACATGAATTTATAAAAAATCGTTTAATTAATTTGAATTTTTGAAATGATTTGACTTAAGTATGTATGTCGCACATCGTGCAGATGCAGGCATGGATACTTTCATGTGGTGAACAATGACTACACGCACTGGGAGATGTATGCTATTGGAGGGAGCGCGGAGCCCACAATTAATAGCCAAGGCAATAGATTTCTTGCACCAAATGATAGATTCAGCAAAGAGGTGAGGAATTTATCATGTCTTTAAATTAAGTTAACGACTTTATTTAATAGTTTAATAAAATTTAATTGTAAATTAATAAATAATAATTTTGAATTAATATATCTTAATTTTGAATTAGTAAACAATTAATAGAGCGCGTATACTATTTATAGTTATTGTATGCAAAATAAATAATACTCAAAATATTATTCTTTTAAATTTCTGGTGTGATCTATTATTAAAATTATTATTAAATTGAATATATATGTAGACGTATTACAATTTATTTGTCCCAGTAAAGTATATATAGATGGATGAGCGAAATAAAGACTTTGTACTATTTCCACTTTAATTACTTTCCTACTCCCATTAAAGACAATTGATTTGCGTTAGGTTTACTGATATTTTGAGTGAATATGGTAAAGGTAACTAAACACGAGGATGCTCCCGAAAGTCAATGGAAGAGTTGGAATTGGAGATCGGAGGGGACCTAATGTTGAATGGTGCCTATTTTACACCGTCGGGAGCCGGGGCATCGTCGAGCTACGCTAAGGCGTCAAGCCTCGGTGCTCGACCCTCGAGTCTAGTTAGCTCGATCACCTCCGGAGCTGGTACCCTAAGTTGTCGGAAGGGATCTCATTGTTGATCCAAGTGACTCTTATGACCTAGTAAACAAGGCTAAATTATTTCATTTAAGCCTTGAGTGGAATTTTTAGCTAAGAAACCCCAAATGATGTTGAAATTTGAAATTTATGCTCCTCTTTAGAATGGCCACATAATTGGCCCAAGGAGCACTAGGGTTTCCTTTTTTCCGAGTTTTTTTATTTTTGTTTTTGTTTTCATTTTGGTGGCTCTTTGTTTCCACCAATTTTTCACTTTTGTTACTTTTCGACTCGTATTGTCAGAACTACAACCTCGGCCTGCTAATCCTCAGCCATGGGCAATTATGTTATTTTACTCTTGTAATTGGGTTTTGAGAAAGCAAGTGCTGCAGAGTTGATATATATACTAAATTCTCTCTCTCTCTCTCTCTCTCTCTCTCTCTCTCTCTCTCTCTCTCTCTCTCTCTCTCTCATATTGACTACAAAATAGAAGAGTGGGTCCAGAGAAGAAAATTGCTATAAACCAAATATCACATTTGATTCCAATTAATTAGTAGCAGCATCGTAACTACATATATGTGGAATGAACATTCTAAAGCAGTCCAAGATTATCTAATGGTGGAAGTTATATGTAATTTATTATTTAATTGAACAAGAGAGGGAATCATATACTATGTTAAGGATAATGCCAAGCATACACTTCCTTTCTTCAAATTAATTCCATCTTCAATTATATTTTTATATTCGTGTACGTTTTGCCCTTTTTTATATTTAGTTTTTTAATATCTTTGATAATCATTATAGAATATTTCATTAAACAACGTCTTGATTTGTAAATATGAATCTACGGGATTAGATTCGTTGATATTATAAGCATCATATATATCTACTAATATATGTATCATTCATATATATTATATTGATGTAATTTTTATGTTTGCGAACTTTTAACCTATAAGATCGATAGGATACTACCAACTACTGCGCCCAAGATCGGGCCCAATATAAATGGCCCGACATTAAACTCGGCCCATGTGAGTTCGGTCCAAGACTCCTCGACCAACTACAACTCTAATCGCTTGGAGACGTGAAGATTGGATGCATATCTAAAAGAATCCTTATGAGAGAAGACTTTGTATTAGAGTCAAACTCTATTTGTATTAGAGTCAAACTCAATTTGAATCAGAGTGGAACTCAACTTGATGGCTTATAAATAGAGGTTAGGTTGAAGGTAGAAAGGAAGCAACTCTTTGAATACTAGAGCTTTTCAATACATTCATTGTAATTCTACATAGTGAAAGTATTGAGGAATCACTCCTCCGTGGACGTAGATCTTTCTTTTGATCGAACCACGTAAAAGCCTCTCGTGTTCTTTACTGTTTTCATAAATCTCACATACACAAAATTTATCATTGGCGCTGCTTGTGGGAAACTCTGAACAAAAAGCTTCGTTTTCTACACAAAATCAATGGCAAGAACTCGTGCAACCATTAGCGCCGCCGGAGGTGCTGGCAACGGACGATCTGAAGACCCCGAACAAGCTGTTACGCAACGCCGAGGAAAAGAGATCGCGGTTGCCGATAGCAACAACACGCTTGAGGGTTACATAGAGGATCTACCTATACACCCTCAGGACCGCCGCCCTACCGAAGAGAGAGATGCCGACCTCAATACCGGTGAACAAGCAATTCACCAATCTCACGAGGTCCTCGGCAGAGCCGTATCTGAATTCCTCAACGCTAACATCGGCCAATTTCAAAACTTTCTAAGCCAGAGGACGAACGGAGAGGGAACCTCAAGAACGCCCGGACTGGCAGTCACGGGCGCCCGAGGTCACTCACCACTCCGAAATAACCAAGGACGCTCACCTCGGCGAGATAGCCGAGAACGATCACCTCGGCACGTTGTCCGAAGTCGATCACCTCGACGGGTCGCCCATAATCATTCACCCCGGAGCCACCCGCGGAGTCGATCACCTCAGTACAATTGCCGAAGTCGCTCACCTCGGCACAACATCCACGTGGCTGAACGGGACCGAAGAGAGGAAAGGCGGAGTCGATCTACTCATCGAAGAGACGATAGACGTCGCTATCGGTCTCCCACTCCTCCTGAGAGAGATGGCAACGAGCTACCGGGATTTGACCGGCATGGACGAATCATCTCTCATTTCTCCAGGGAAATCCTATCCGCAGACCGACCTCGGCCTTACGCGCGCCGCCTCGCCTGCGCAGCCGACCTCGCCTTCACCGCCTCGGCTTCCCGATATATGCTGCCTCCGCCTCGCGCCGCCGCCGCCTCGCCATCCGCAGCCCTCGGCCGCCGCCGCCTCCGCCTCGGTCTTCCGTGAGGCCGACCTTGCCCCCGCCTCGACCTCGGCCGCCGCCGCCTTCGCCGCTGGTCCGCGTATGCCGACCTCGCCGGCATTCGTCGCGCCGCCCTTCCACAGCCTCGCCTCGCCCGCCGCCTCGGCCTGGCCTCCCGCCTCGCCTTCGCGAGCCTCGCCTCGCCCGCCTCAAGCGCGCCGCCGCCGCCGCCGCCGATCAAATGGGACGAATCGGATCGTAAAAGAGAGACATGGGATGAGCGAAAATCGAGAAGAAGAAGCCGGATGATCGGGAAGAGGCACCGATCGACGAAGTGCCTTCGACAGAATCAAAAAAGGCCCAATGGAGTCGAGGCGGGACCGCGGCAAATGGGCTATAAGCTTGCTTACCTATCCGGTACACTTATCCCGAACTCAGCATATTACTCACCAAGAGGTATTTTACATAGTTTACTTCGTCCCATCTTATACCTATGTGAAAACTGTTCTCACCTCGGATAAAACACAACTTACCTTCAAAAGGCGCCTTGCGAAGATGACATACCTACAAAGTGGGTACTCAACTAAGCGCGCGCCAGGGGACCACCCCTCTCGATATTTCTCGACAAACAAGGCAAGCACACAGATTACTCATTAATTTGAACATCTACGTGCAAGGCATACAGATTACTCATTAATTTGAACATCTACATGCAAACGACGTCCAAATCGGATCTCGTGCAATTTATACCTCTTCATTGGGAAGATATACACTTTGGTACACAGTCTAAATACATTTACGACTACACAGTCTAAATACATTTACGACTAAAGACCTAGTTATATACAGAAGATATACGCTTTGGTACACAGTCTAAATACATTTACGACTACACAGTCTAAATACATTTACGACTAAAAACCAAGTTATATACAGAAGATATACACTTCGGTACACAGTCTAAACACATTTATGACTAAAAACCAAGTTATATGGGTTTCCGAGCAGCACCTCGTCAAGACTCGCTAAAGCTACACCAGGTCGACACTCGGCCTTCGCCGCCTCAGCCTTCGCTACCTCCGCAGGCCGACCTCGGCCTTCGTCGCCTCCGCCTCAGCCTTCCGCAAGCCGACCTCGGCCTTCTCCGCCTCCACCTCGGCCTTCCGCAGGTCGACACCACGGCTTCGCCGCCGCCTCGGCCTTACGCGGCCGACCTCGGCCTCGCCGTCTCCACCTCGGCCTTCGCAGTCGACACCTCGGCCTTCGTCGCCTCGACCTCGGCCCCGCCGCGCCCCGCAGCCGACCTCGGCCTCGCCGCTTCTACCCTCGGCCTTCCGCGGTCGACACCTCGACCTCCGCGCCTCCGACCTCGGCCTTTGCGCCTCGGTCTTCCGCAGCCGCCCTCGCCCGCCGCCTCCGCCTCCGCCTCGACCTTCGCGGCCGCCTCGGCGCCCGCACCTCGACCTCCGCCGGCCGACCTCGGCGCCCGCCACCTCGGCCGCCGTCGAGCCGGCCTCCTTCTTCGCCGCATCCCGAGCCTTCGCCGCCTCGACCTCGGCGAGCGCCTCAACAGACGAAGCCCAGCGACGTCGACTTGGCGAGCGCCTCGGCGGCGAAACCAAGCGACATTCAACTTCGCGGACTACGGATTTCAATGAGGCGATGTCGAATCACTCTCCCAACCCAAAATGACCTCACTTCTACGTCTTTTGGGGATATGATAGATACGCCCAATGATCGCTCCTTTTTCACACGTAAGAAGTGTAATGATAGGGTAAGCGAAGTATCGTATCCACAGAGATTGTATCACGAAAACATAGAAGCTAACTCAACGATTATTCATCATTATTCAAGCACAGATAAAGGGTGAGAGGTTTTAGGGCTTCGGAATTTAATCCAAAGCAAAGGTAACCAAGCGAGAATATAAATAAAGCGATAAAAACACGAAAGATAATTATGAAGGAAGACTAACCCTAGGGATGCACCAATCCTATCCACAACGATGTTTATCCTGCTTATTACTAACCGTTTTAATCTAGACAAGACGGAAGATCACATATATAACCAACAACTTCAGTTACGACAATTGCGGCAGTTGATTACTAATTTTCCCTATTACAGTTACGTCTCTAGAGGAAAATAAGCAACTCCAAAAGGATCACTAAGAATATGCTTCCTACGAATGTCCTATCTCGATTCGACTCGAGGCTCATTCGTATCATGCATTCGATAACGATTGACAATTAATACGATTCGTCGTTAACCGACAACTAGATATGCATCAAGATTGATTAGAAATCAACACATATAAATAAGCACAATCGAATCATGAATCAATGCCTGGAAGGTAAATAACGATAGCAGGAATCACAACATATAGGATCGGATCATGCAAACCACAGGATTAGAATAGAAAACTAGCGGACATAATAAGCGAAGCGAAATACGAATTAACCATAAAAGCAGTAAATTAAATATATAAAACCCGTAGGGAAGCGTCGGATGAACAATGGTTGGTCTTGAATCCAATCCCAAGCGAACGAATGGAAAATAAAAGAAAACGATCGGACAAAACGTTCCGATCGAAAACGAAACGATAAACTAAACTAGAATAACGTAAAAGCAATACTAGAATTAAACTAAACGAAGACTAAAGCTAAAGAAAGGAAAAATTGAGGAAAAAGCGAAAACTAGTCCGGGCGTGAATGGATACTCTTGGGCGCGGGCTTGCCTATTTATAGAAAAGGGTGGAAACCCAATTTTTGCCTACGTCGCGCCGCCATGACCGGTATTCGCGATCGCTAGGCGATCGCTAGGTGATCTCGCTGATTTCGCTCAAGGCCGCCTTCTTGCGCCGCTTTGAACCTCGCGACACAGCTAGCGGTCGCTAGCGATTATGAACCGGTCGCGAGAAATCGTCCATGAGTTCTCGGCGCTAGTTTCAGCGCGGGCATGAGGTTGCTTGACGCCCCTTCGGGTGTTCGCTAGCTTGCTGGCGGCCAGCTAGCGACCGCTAGGCGGTCGCTAGAACTTAGGCGTAATGTTCGTTTTGTTCGTGCTTCGTTCCTTGCTTCGATTTTCAATACATACCCCTACAAAACACTAAAATACACCCAAGAACAATATCTTCTAGAAATAGATGAAACATTACGAATCGATACATAAACGCATTAAGCGAGTTAAACTCATCTTCAAATATCAACTAAATACGTGTAAAATGCGCGTTTATCAAACCCCCAAACTTAAAGCATTGTTTGTCCTCAAACAAAAGCGTAATGTAAAGACAAACGAAAGATCAACGAGTATAGCAAAAGAGGATAACCATTCTAGGCCTCAAAACATATCAACGCTCAAAAACATTAGCGCATGATGACGTTAGTCCACTCAACACAAACAACAATCTACGGCAAAAGCTCATTTATTTCAACCTCACAAAGGCATGTGTAAAATATATAAAGGATACACTCAAACTCATAAAGAAATTTAAGGACGTGTATACACTCAAAGATCAATGCAATGCAACATCTTACCATAGGCTTGCCGTTTCTCTAACATCTCCACCGCGTCAAATGTGTTCAAATAAGGATCAAAGAGGTCTTTTCATAGGTTGTAATGTAGGCACATTGGTTAAGGTAGGATAACATATGGCTAAGTGACTCAAGCAAACTCCAAGCACCACCATTTATATATTTCGACACATATGGACTTTGTCCATTTTCCTCTTCTTTCCCAACGTGCTAAATTGACGTTCTATGCCTCATAAGGTACCTACACTTTGATTAAAGACCTCTTTATGCTCAACACTCATAGTGAATTTATTATTTTTCTTTTCTTTTCTTTTTTAGAGCTTATAGGGTTTAACTTTCACGAACAAGGTACTATTCTTCACCACAGATGTATTTTTCTAAACGAAACTTTTCTCATCATCACTACATCAAAATTTCACCCCTTTTGATTCCCATATCCATCCTCACCTCCTATCATCCGGTTAATCGAAAGAAAAAGTCTAATAAAGGCTCAAAGAAGGCGACAAATGGTATATATCATCGGGTTAGTGTTTGGGTGAATATGTGGTTAACAAAGATGGCCTTTTATCCTTTCCAAATTCGAAACACATATTGCAGTCTCGACACAGAAACACGGCAAGTTCTAGAAGATAATCACATGCATGATATCACACAATTAAAAGAAACTGTATCAAGATATGTATACAGTGAAGCTCAAGTCTCACGGGTTAAGCAAATGGTGAAAAACAACAAGCCTAAGCCATCTCACGTCATTCATGCGTCATTTTCTAACATATCATGTGCACTATCATTAAATTGATTACTAATTTTCTATCGTCATTGGCCACATGGATTAACACACTTCACTTAACTCGTTGATCGACAGACACGACAACGAAACGAAAAACAGAAATACGACAAAAACAACACAAACGAAAGAAACGACAAAACACGAAAACAAAAACAAAGGAAACGTTGGGTTACCTCCCAACAAGTGCTTTATTTAACGTCTTTAGCTAGACCATCACTAACCTCGTCAATCTGGCGTTTTAGTAGCACTTGACATCTTTCCCGACTTGTGGGACCTTCTAAACTTCGCATTTACGGATGACCACCACTGACTATGGAAGTGGCCCCCCCCAAACTTGAATGAAACACTCGGAGTTCCATGCCGAGTCCACTTCTTTCTTCTCACAGCTTCCTCAATAGGTCGAGAACCCTCTAAATGCGGGACGTGAGCGGCAGTAGCAGTTATGATCGAGCAACAATCTTCCGGCTTCCCAACGTCGGGTTGCTTGATGGCGTCGTATATGGAAATTTTGAGCTCCTCATCGTTAACACGAAACGTGAGGTTTCCTTCCTGCACATCAATCAACGCACGACCAGTTGCTAGAAAAGGTCTACCAAGGATTAGTGGTTGTTGTTTGAATTCGGGAATATCAAGAATAACAAAGTCAGCAGGAAAAACAAAATCCCGAATTCTTACCAACACGTCTTCGACGATACCTTTTGGATATGTGACGATCGGTCACCATCATCGATGAGATCTTCGTCGGCCATCTTTCCAAGGTGTAGCCGGTTGAAAACGCTCAACGGCATCGATTGATGCTCGCCCCAAGTCGCATAAAACATTTGGGAAAATCGCTCGGCGATCTCGCACTCTAAAGTGAAACCGCGGGATCTTTACGCTTGAAAGGAGCTTCTTTTGCAAGACGGCATTGCACTCTTCGGATAGGGAAATTTTCTCAAATTTCCCAAGTTTCTTCTTGCTGGCAAGTGCGTCTTTTAAGAACTTCATGTAGCCCGGCATGTTTCGCAACGCTTCAAAAAGAGGCAAATTTATCTCAACTTTCGAAATACCTCTTTGAACGAGCAAATTCCTCGTCATATTTCGACTTGACAAGTCGACTCGGAAACGGGCCGGAGGAATGTCGTGCGAGGTTTAGCCTCTGGGGTGCCTCATGGTCGACCTCGCGACCGCCGGGATGGTCGCGAGGAATGTCTTTGCTGATCTTCGTCTTGGCGTGCGAACTTACGGTGTGCTCATGCGAGCGGGTCGCTTCATGACCGCCTACGCAGCGGATACTTGGGTGGCTCGCGGTCGGGTCTTGTGGTAGCCTTTCGGTCATGGCGTCTGTGAGCAAAATTCATGATGGCTCGCGATCGGGCTCATGATCGCGAGCTCGGTCGCGAGTTCTGCGTCGAGAATGTTTTCTTGCTCTTCTTTCTCGGTGGGGCTCGGGTGCAGCTCGTCCGCTTCCTCGTCACGAATGGCAAAGCATTGACTCTTCGGGTTCACCTCCAGATTACTCGGAAATGGCCCGTCTTCAGTAGCGCATTCACTTGCACGGCTATTTGACCAATTTGATTCTCCAACATCTTTATGTGCTTCCCCATAGCCGTCATCGCCGACTCAGTGATTTATCTTACGCGGTGTTGCCGATGAGCGAATTCGATTCGTGGCAATTGTTGGTTGCTTACAACCAATCTGCGCATCATATCTTGAGACTTGGCTTCCTCGGCTCTTGAATTGAATTCGACTATTGAAGCTGCTTTGAAGGTTGTTGGAAATTGAATGACTCCTCCGATTGATGTGGGCGGACGTTTTACGTCTCAATCGACTTTTCAAAAGAGTGAACTTCTTCATGAGGTCGTCGTACTTGAATCACTCTCAGCAGCACCGCTTTGAGCGATGGCGTTCTCTCCGTTGGCCATTGATAGTCATTGGCGCCATCTCTTCTACAATTCGGCTTGCCTCGTCAACCGTCGATTCGATAAGCGACCTCCCGCCGACGCATCTACCATACTCCTTGCCCGCCATGTCACCACCGTAGAATTGTGTGATTTGTCGCCTCGAGAACCCATGTTGTGGACATCGTCTTAATAGACCTCTGAATCTCTCCATGCCTCGAATAATGATTAAATCGTGGTTTTGGCAAAATGAGAGATTTCGGCGATGATCTTCTCGCGCTTTCGCCGGAGAGTATTTCGAAGAAACTTCTCAAAGTTTCCCCAGTGTCGATGCCACTCGGTCCAAACTCTTGAACCAATCTTCGCTTTGGTGCGAACGAGAAACCGAACATCGCGATCCGGATTGTGTCTTGTGG
The DNA here is from genome assembly GCA_036937905.1 of Salvia rosmarinus. NCBI lineage: Eukaryota > Viridiplantae > Streptophyta > Magnoliopsida > Lamiales > Lamiaceae > Salvia > Salvia rosmarinus. The sequence continues at coordinate 96,249,173 of CM072816.1, forward strand.
CACCCCATTCGCTTGATGGTGTCACAAATGTCGAAAATGTCTCGAGATGCGCATTCGGTCTTCCGTGACTCCTCCCCAAACCGCTTCTCCTCGGACCATCTTGATCGGGGCGGTTTGAGCTCAAAATTGTTTGCATCTACATGCGGGCCCCAACCGCCTCCTTGGAACTGCTCGGTGGGATGTCGATACATGTGGTTCGAGGTTTATCCTCCGGGCGCAGGACAACGATTCCCATGTTCGCCATCCGACGCCGCATCTCGCAAAGTCGGCTAGCATCGTGCTACTTGCTCGGGAGGAATGCCCCCGTTATGCGGATTGGCCGCCATTGCAGCTCGTCTCTTCTCTCGTACTCTTCTCCTTTGAGAACTTTCGATCTCGGGATCTAATAATATTTCAGGAGGTCCCTGAGATCTTGTACGCATAAACTACCTGAGAAACGAGAGAAATTAGCACTAACAAAAATAAATAAAATAATATATATATATATATAACTTGAATTAATAAATCCAAATCGTCAAATTATTCCTATGTGATCTTAACAATCCCCGGCAACGGCGCCAAAATTTGATCGCTCCTTTTTCACACGTAAGAAGTGTAATGATAGGGTAAGCGAAGTATCGTATCCACAGAGATTGTATCACGAAAACATAGAAGCTAACTCAACGATTATTCATCATTATTCAAGCACAGATAAAGGGTGAGAGGTTTTAGGGCTTGAATTTAATCCAAAGCAAAGGTAACCAAGCGAGAATATAAATAAAGCGATAAAAACACGAAGATAATTATGAAGGAAGACTAACCCTTGGGATGCACCAATCCTATCCACAACGATGTTTATCCCGCTTATTACTAACCGCTTTAATCTAGACAAGACGGAAGATCACATATATAACCAACAACTTGATTCACGATCATTGCGGCGATTGATTACTAATTTTCCCTATTACGATTCGTCTCAGGGAAAATAAGCAACTCAAAAGGATCACTAAGAATATGCTTCCTACGAATGTCCTATCTCGATTCGACTCGAGGCTCATTCGTATCATGCATTCGATAACGATTGACAATTAATACAGATTCGTCGTTAACCGACAACTAGATATGCATCAAGATTGATTAGAAATCAACACATATAAATAAGCACAATCGAATCATGAATCAATGCCCGGAAGGTAAATAGCGATAGCAGAATCACAACATATAGGATCGGATCATGCAAACCCTAGGATTAGAATAGAAAACTAGCGGACATAATAAGCGAAGCGAAATACGAATTAACCATAAAAAGTAAATTAAATATATAAAACCCGTAGGAAGCGTCGGATGAACAATGGTTGGTCTTGAATCCAATCCCAAGCGAGCGAATGGAAAATAAAAAGCGATCGGACAAAACGTTCCGATCGAAAACGAAACGATAAACTAAACTAGAATAACGTAAAAGCAATACTAGAATTAAACTAAACGAAGACTAAAGCTAAAGAAAGGAAAAATTGAGGAAAAACTGAAGAAAACTAGGTCTGGGCGTGAATGGATACTCTTGGGCGGGAGGTCATTTATTTATAGAAAAGGTGGAAACCCCAATTTTTGCCTCTGTCGCGCCGCCTCGCGACCGGTATTCGCGATCGCTAGGCGATCGCTAGGTGATCTCGCTACGATTTCTCGCCGCTCGCTTCTTGCTTCGCTTTGAACCTCGCGACACAGCTAGCGGTCGCTAGCGATTATGAATCGGTCGCGAAATCGCCCGATGAGTTCTCGGCGCTGGAAGCCGCCGCGGGCATGAGGTTGCGCCGCGCCCTTCAGGTGTTCGCTAGCTTGCTTTAGCGCCAGCCTAGCGACCGCCAGATCGGTCGCTAGAACTCGCGAATGTTCGCTTTGTTCGGTGCTTCGTTCCTTGCTTGATTTTCAATACATACCCCACAAAACACTAAAATACACCCAAGAACAATATCTTCTAGAAATAGATGAAACATTACGAATCGATACATAAGCACATTAAGCGAGCTAAACTCATCTTCAAATATCAACTAAATACGTGTAAAATGCGCGTTTATCACCCAACTACTAGGCCCAAGCATCGGACCCAATATAAATGGGCCCCGACATTAAGCTCGCCCATGTGAGTTCGGCCCAAGAAGACTCCTCGACCAACTACAACTCTAATCGCACTTGGAGACGTAGAAGATTGGGATGCATATCTAAAAGAATCCTTATGAGAGAAGACTTTGACAGAAGTCAAACTCTATTTGTATTAGAGTCAAACTCAATTTGAATCGAGTGGAACTCAACTTGATGGCTTATAAATAGAGGTTAGGTTGAAAGTAGAAATGAAGCAACTCTTTGAATCTTGAGAACTTTTCAATACATTCATTGTAATTCTACATAGTGAAAGTATTGAGAATCACTCATCCGCGACGATATCTTATTCTTGATCGAATCACGTAAAAGTTTCTCTGTTTCTTTATTGCTTTCATAAATCTCGCACACGAGATTTATCAAAGACTAAACCTATTGTACATTTGTTTTCCTTATAGATTAATTAAGACTAAACCATTTAGTACATTTTGTTATGCTAGGAAATATGTAGTTTTTGATAAATATATCGAGACAGCTTACAATAGTTTGAAAGAAAATTGAAGAAACTCGCTCACTCTACAATTCTACTTATTCAAAGATCAAGCAACATCACCCTTATTCAACTTATAAAGAAAAAAGAAACATCACCCTTTTTAATTGGAAAAAACCCAATATTTTTGGGTCCAGTGATGTTGAAAATTTTCTTTTCGTATTCAAAATATTTAGTTGAAATTTGGATATTTGATGTGACAAGAGGCGCTATATGCACATGCTTTTGATCTTCCTTCAATGAGGGCAGCAAGTAATTGGTTACAACTGCACTTTTAACCCCGAAAAAAAAATCTCAATTTTCGTTAAATATATATATAGCATTCAGTTGACTTACTTTTATATCAAGCATCCATTATATGTCAATTTCATGGCCTTGTTAGCTACAATAAACACTACAAAAATACAGTCGATCCGCTGACGGATTAGCGACAATACCGAATGCGCCATGAATCGGCTGACGGTTAGAGGCGGAATAAAGAGAATTTTTTGCGACGGATCGTGACGGATCGAGACGTAACATGGCGGGGATTTCCGCGAAGTATTAACGACGGAATTTCCGTCGCTATTCCGTCGTTAAATTTAACGACGACACTATCCGTCGTTAAATTTAATTTTTTTGTTATTTTTTAAATTGGATAAAAATTCGCCGCTAATCCGTCGTAAAATAAGCGGATTTTTAGTTTTTTTTAATTTAATTTAACGACGGACAAAATCCGTCGTTAATTTTAATTTTGAATTTTTATTCCCAAAAATTTTAGCGACGGAATATCCGTCGTAATGTAATCGTAATTAACGACGGAATGTAGTCCGTCGTTAAATTAAAATATTTTTGATTTTTATATTCTCAGATAAATTAACGACGGATATGTTTAGTCGTTAAACTTATACCGTCGTTAAATTCATTAGTCCGTCGTTAATCCGTCGTTCTGGGTTTTAAATATAACGACGGATCATTCCGCCGCTAATCCGCTAAAAGTTTAATTACAGACGGGCGCCTTCCCAATTTCATATCCGAAATTGAACCTCCTCCCAACCCCACTCAGCCCCCCACCCCCGTGCCTGCGCCCACCATTCCTCGCCGCGCCGTCGCCGCTGCCGCCCACCCCCCCCACCCCAGCCCGCCCACCCCACCCCCCCCCCCGCCCGCACCCACCTCCACCTCCGCCCGTCGCCCACCGCCCACCGCCCCACCCCAGCCTTGCCGCCACACCACAAGACACCCCACCCCCACACCACACCCTCACCCCACACCACAGCCCCACCCCCACCCCCACATCACATGTCTACCCCTCCACACAATCCGCTGCCCCACCGCCCCCTGCCGCCGCCCGCCGTCGTCGTCCGTCTGGTTGGTTTGTTTGGTTTTTTTTTTTTGTTATATATTTGTTATATATATTGAATTGATAGTTAAAATTATTATATGATGTATTGAATTGATAGTGAAAATATTATATATGATATTGAATTGATAGTGAAAATATTATATATGATGGATTGAATTGATAGTGAAAATTGAATTGAGTTTATCGAATTGATAGTGAAAATGATGCATTGAATGTTAGTCTTGTGATTTGGGCTTGTGAAATTGATAAGTTTGGATGTGAATTGGGATGATAAATTCATCGTTTACGTGAGTTAACTATGCGCATATGTGGTGTTTGATAAAAATGTTTGCGAGAAATTGATAAGCTTGGTGTGAATATGTTTAACTTGGATGTGAATTGGGATGATAAATTCATCATTTAGTGAGATGTTTGAGTTGTTAAGTGTATAATTATGCATATGGTGATGAATTGGTGAAATTTGGATGAGTTTGGTTGAATTGAAATTTTATGAATTAATAACCCAAACCCATCTCCATTTTTAAATAAAACAAACCCATCTCCTTATTCTTCCTTAAACGTCAGTAATCCAATCTCAAAATCTTAGCCCACAACCCACCACCATAATAAATTTCATATTTCATAATTATTTAATAATTAAGTGTGATCACATTTTCTAAATGAGTGTGGTCCATATATGTCCTTGTATGAGGATGTCATCACAAAAACTACTTCGTAGATGAATTAACATATTCCTAAGTTATGAGTGTATAATTAGTTTATATTGTACAACTTATGTTGAACATATTTAATTAATTATTTATAATTAGGAGCTTGAAGAATGAATGACAATCGTGAGTGGATGTATAAGAGGTTTAGTTCGGTTGGTGGATTAAATATTGAATTTCGAGATGGACTTGAAAGTTTTATTGAATTCGCTAGTGCTCGCTTTTATTCGCGGATGGAGAGAAAATCAAGTGTCCGTGTAAGTGTAAGAATATACCTTATCGTAAGAAAGATATCATGCGATATCACTTATCAAAATTTGGTTTATTCAAATTATCACACATGGATATTTCGAGGAGAGACAACCACAAGTAGGCACAATGTTGTGGATTCGAGATGTTAACCGTCAACCAAATACGTATCATACGATGGTAGTGGATCTTCTTTGGTCCACGGTTCCAATTTGTCGAGATCGAAGAGGAGCCAAATTCGATGCAAAAATTTTTACGATATGTTGAATCTTGTCGATAAACCTTTGTGGCGGGTTGCTCGGATCATACACAATTATCATTTGTGGCTCGACTTACGAGTTGGAAGCGAGAACAACATTACCGAGAAGGGTTTGATCAAATATCGAGGCGATGAAAGAGTCGCATCGGATGGAAATTGCGTGCTGATGACTTCTGACAAAGACGAAGAGATTGTTGCGTGGCATGGGGTTGCTCAGTACACAAAATTGATTGTTGTCCATTTAATTGCATGATTTATTGGCGCGAAGATTACGAATCGACGAGTGCAAATTCAGAACCATCCTCGTTTCAAGAGCAATACTCGGTGGTGGAAGTCGACGGAAAGCACAAGTAGCATATAAAAGATGTATTATTTTCCTCTAACTCCTCGACTACGAGATTATATGCATCCAATGCTACAATGGAAAATATGCGTTGGCATGCATCGTCGGTCGATGATGGGGTCATCGTCATCCGTGACTCAATTGCATGGAAACATTTGAACACGAAGTTTCCTTATTTGCATCGAAAATTCGTAACGTGCGATTGGGACTCTCAACCGGCGGTTTTCAGCCATTTGGTCAATCGGAAAGCAATATTCATCATGTCCCGTTATCTCGACCCTTATAATCTTCCCGTGGCTGTGTATGAAGGAGCAATACATGTTTCTTACGATCTTAGTGCCGGACCGCGTAATCCGAAGGAGAAGATTGATGTGTTCTTGCAACCATTGATAGCGAGTTAATAGATTTGTGGGATGACGGCGTTCTTACTTATGATGTATCGTTGAGCGAAATTTTCAAATGCACGCTGCATTACTTTGACAATTAGTGACTTCTGCATACTCTATGTTGTGCGGATGGAGTACACCGGAAGATTAGCTTGTCCGCATTGCATGGAGTATACCGATGCTTTTACTTTAGCTAAAAGTGGTAGCGGTCATGGTTTGATAACCATCGTAAATTTCTAGCTCCTAATCACCCATTTCGAAGGGATCAAGAGGTTTGAAAGAACACGTTGATTACTAACGATCCACGAGCGCGATCGGAGATGAGCTTCATCACTAATTATGGGTATGGGACTAGTCTCAAGTAATGTAGATTGGCGAAGATGAAATAAATAGCGAGAATATCCAGCGGTTTGGGCGGATGGAAGAAAAGAAGTATTTTCGGGATCTACCTTCGAGTTCTCTTTTGATTCGGCATAATTTGGATGTCATGCACATAGAGAAGAATGTGTTCGATAATGTCTTCAACACGACCATGAATGTCGAAGGAAGACAAAAGATACGAGCAAATCTAGAGAAGAACTTAATTTATCTTTTCTACGCACGAGTTGACGATGAATGAATCAACAGGAAAATATCCAGTGCTTCTATACACTTGACAATCGTGAGAAAAAAGTCTTATGTGAGTGGGTAAGAGGTTTAAGATTTCGAGGCAGATGCGTTTGAACATGGGTAGATGTGTAGACATGACAAAACGAAGATGTTTGGGATGAAGAGTCATGACCATCACATTTTCATGCAATAATTCTACCGATCAGATTTCGCGAACTTCTCCCACCCAATGTTTGGAAAGTCAGAATGTAATTATCTTTATTCTTCAAAGATTTAACTTCTCGAAACATAGGGCTCGATGATGCATGCGGGCTCCAAGAAAATATTCCATGATTTTATGCAAGCTTGAGCGCATTTTCCCTAGTTTCTTCGACTCCATGGAACATCTTCCGGTTCATCTAGTGATGAAGCCCGTATTGCGAGGCCTGTTCAATACCGATGGATGTATCCATTTGAAAGGTACCGCTCGTACATTATCACACATATATATATATATATATATATATATATATATATATATATATATATATATATAATTGAAGAACAACGTTCTAAATTTTGTAGATACTTACGTAAGTTGAAGAACAACGCACGAAATAAAGCCGTGGTTGAGGGTTCTATCGCAATGCTTACTTAGTGGAAGAAGCATCGACATTTTGCTCGTATTATTTTGATGATCACGTAAGAACGAAGTTGAGATTTGCATCATGGTCGGCGGAGATTAGGCACGAAGACTATCCAGATATGCTTCAAATCTTCAAGCAAGATGGCGAGCCTTTTGGAAATATGTCAACGAGATATTTGGATAGTAGAGAATATGATCTTTGCTCGTTTATCGTGTTGCTCAACTGTGTTGAAGTTGCGTACATTTACATGGCGTAAGTGTCGGTGTTTTCTTAGAATTCATTCCACATTATTATTATTATTGTTATTATTAACTAGGCTCAGAAATATATGTTGATGTAGTTTATTCACGAAGATGTGAAAAGATCAAATCCACCGATCTCTAGCTCGATATTCAAAGGTCGATTGAAAGAGACTTCCCGTTTTGGTTTGAGGCATATGTGAGTGTTCTGATGATTATTAGTAGAAAATATTTAATATGTACGTTTAGTCATTCTAATAGTTTTTTACTAATAATAGGTCAAAGATCATACTAACAACATTGTGAATCCGTTCATATTGTCTCTTGCCAAAGGGCCTTGACTCTAATTAAGACGTGCCGGTGGTATTATATAAATGGTTACAAATTTCACACATTAGAACATGGGTCACAAAGATCAACTATGAATAGTGGAGTGTGCATTAAAGGTGAAACTTATGGTACCAACGAAGAACTCGATTTTTATGGGCGATTATTAGAGGTTTGTGAGTTGGAATATCCTGGGCTACCAACGAAGACCACAACATTGTTTAGATGCGAGTGGTTTGATCCTTCACGATTGGGGTTATCAATTCATTCCGAGTACAAGTTGGTTTCGGTAAATCATACCAGAAGATATAACAAGTTCGAACCGTTTATCCTCGCCAATCAAGCCATTCAAGTATACTATTGTGCATATCGAGTTTAAAACAATCTATGAAAGAGTGGTGGGAAGTATGCAAAATTAAAGCTCGATCTAATGTGGAAGTTTCGGATGAGAGTTACGCATCGATAGTACCTTCCCTTTTCAAGAGGATGCATTAGTTCGATTACTAATGTCGTTGTGGATGAGGACACGACACTAGTTCATCCCGATGGTACACTCATAGACATTGAAGAGACATCGATAATGAGGATGATGAAGTTGAATTGTCGAGTCGGAAGATAATCATACATTGGATGACGATGATGACGACGGCGATGAATATGGTTTGAATTTATAGCATTTTTGTATGCACACAAAACATTATGATATGCATTATTTGTGAATTTATAGCATTTTTAGTATGCACACAAAGCGTTATGATGAAGACGGCGATAATTGTCACTAGTATGCACAAGAAACGTTTTATTTTCTAGTATGCACACAAAACGTTATGATATGTATTATTTGTGAATTTTAATACAATATTTTTACATTTGTTTGCGATGTCATCACGTAGGAGGCACTCGGGGTCATACACGCCGTCGCTTTCACCCGCCTAGAAGAAGAAGGCATGGAGGCACTCTCTCACGCCCCCCTCGGCGGTGGTGGAGTGCCATCTAGAGAGGGATGAAGAAGATAGCCATTGTGAATGGGTATGGCGTTATCTCTTGTATGTCTCGGTTTAAATAAATTGTAGCATTCGATGTCTTTATTTCCTATAAATTGAAGCATTTTGTGTCCGAGCAATGATATAGCCAGCGTGATTACGAGTCATTCCGTAGATTCATGAATCACAACGACTTCAATTGGAAATTGGTACCCCAAGAGTTCAAGCGATTTATTTCGATCAATTCGAGGTTCGTGTTGTTTATCTGAAGTAATTTATGATTTGACCTTAATTTGCATATTGTAATCATATATTTTTGCGAAATATTTTTATTGGGATGATACGATGGATGATGCCCGTCTATTCCTCTTGGTGCGCAAAAGGCGCCGAACGCTATAAAGATCTTGTTCACAAGATCAAGCGTGAAGGACTCGCTGAACCCACCTCCATTTATCCCCGGCGAGATTGGGATAATTGGAAGGCATATTGAGCTCGGACGGGCGTCGAGAAGCGGCAAAGGCCCGCAAACAAGATGTCCGAGCCGGATGACGAGGTCTTGGGATAGTCAAGCATCGGGGTGGCTCACGCTCGCACTCGAGTATCACGAGAGATTGTAAGTACTTTGAAGTTTTAGATATAGTAAATTTATTTAAGAATCGTGATACTTATTAATTATTTAATTTGTTTGACTTATTTATAGGCAAGAGGCGTGGAGTGGCCGTAGAAGATGTCCATGGGATGTATTCGAAGTATCATGCCACCGACGGCGGGAGCTATCTGAGACGGAAAGCTCGAGTATCGCGGTAAGTATATTCGTTAAGCGCAACAACGAGCATTTAATTAAATAATAATTGTATGAAATTATATTACAGGCGAGTTGAGGAACAGGTGACCCAGTTGAGCCAATACGGGGGAGTGATGAGGCAGCGGATAGGACTCAAATTCTCAAAATGTCCTGGGAGCTCCTCAAAGAAAAGAATAGGATGTTTGGGTGGTTCTCTATCACGGCATACATGCGAGCGGCGTCGTCTCATTCGGTGGAGAGTGCCCGACTGCGATCCCACCGCTTATCAACAACAGATATTGGATCCGAGGCCGATTGGCGGTGGCGGCAGCAGCTATCTGAGGCGAGGCCGTAATGCAAGCCGAGCCGAGAGCGAGATAGCGTGCAAGAACAGATTCAGCTCAGTGCGCCAGCAGAGGCCCTAGGCGCTTCATGGCCAGCTCCGTTTCCCCACCATCGTGATATGAGCTCCGCTTCCCTCACCTCGTCATATTCGGGTTGTATTATGAATTTGTTAACTTATCGCATGATTTAGAATTGTTTTTATGGGATTGTTTGGATATTCTTGTATTTTGGATTGAAATGCTTTGTTTGGATTGGAACGGCTTCTTGTCTGAGATTGAATTGGTTTATTTCGATAGTTTGTATTATATGGATTGAATTGGTTTGTTTTCATAGTTTGTATTGTATGGATGGAATTGGTTGGAGGTTGGAATTGGTTTGTTTGGTTGGATTGAATAGATGAATTGGATGGAATTGGTTGTTTGTATATTTGTTTGGGTTGGTTGTTTGAAAACAGTTTGGTCATCAAAATTGAAATTGAAGTCGCGAAACTGTTAATATAGCGACGGATTAGCGGCGGAATTAAGACGGTTTAGAGACGGATTAACAACGTGAAATAAGCGAACAACGATGAAATTGCGGCGGACTTGCGGCGGACTAGAGACGATTCTACGACGGTTTATGACGGAATATTTTTACGCAATAGAAAAAAACTATAAATTTAGCGGCGGATTTTATTCCGCCGCTAATTAGCTGACGGATCGAGTCGAATAACGACGGATTAGAGACGGACGTTTTAGCTACGGAATAAGTGTGTCGTTAATCCGTCGCTAACTACGACGGATTAGCATCGCATTAACGACGGTATTTATATCAGACGACCGTTCTTAGGTCGCAGATTAGCGACTGAATTTTCCGTCGCTGTTCCGTCGCTATTTTTTAGCGACGGACATAATTCCGTCGCTAAACGTTTACCAACCAGGTTTCCAGCGACCCCCAAATTCCGTCGCTAATCCGTCGCTAATCCATTTTAGCGACGGATCAGACAGGGTTTGCGACGGAATTTTCCGTCGCTGATCGACTGTTTTTTTGTAGTGAAAATTTTGCGCATTTTTCTTGAACTACATGTGAAATCGTTTTGAACGTTACATCAATTTAGCATATGGATATTATATGTATATGTATATATTACATGTATATTATGTAGACAAAACGATACTTAATCAGTTAATTGCTCGATAGTTTACTTAAATAATTATAGATATTTTGGGGATATACCATATTACAACAATATTTGACCTTCTTTTTAAATCATGTCATTTTTTTATACAATAAATGATACGAAGTTTTTCGACACTTTCTCGATGCCGAATTTGGGCATAGTAACATTATTAAAAAATATTGAAATATTATTTACTAATATGATATTTACTGTATATATATACAAATTTACTGCTTGCGATGCCTAGAATGTAGGTCGATCGAATTAAGCCGAATTTACTATTGACTCTTTAATTACTGTACAAAGAATATCTCTAGTAAACTTACCACTACTAGTTAATAATTAGCGTATTTTTTACTTCATTAAATTGTAAGATATCCATTTTCAATGAAAATTAATTCACCCCCTTCCCAACAAGCCAACATAATTATTAAACAATCTTATAACAAATTAGTTACTCTTTACATTTGTTTTACACCTCATCTCTTACTTTACAACAAATTAATATCATGCGTATACTGATATACCAATTTTCAATACATAATATTTATTAACGGTGACAAAACTTAATAAATACGACGGAAATATAACAAAAAATTTCATGTCGTAAAAAGATATAAGTTAAACGAAATTCGAAATAGTATTAGTTATAATTATAGATTTCATGCTTGTGAGAGTGTCTCAATGTCGTATATTTTTCGACTTCATAAATTTTCTTTTTACTGCTTTAAAACTTGATGTTCATCATTAATAAAACTCCTTTTTCAAAAGGGAGAAAAGTAAAATGGAAATAGGATTTCAGAACCAATGATACCATCGATCAACTATTATATATATATAGAAAGAGAAATGGTTTATGTATATTTAATCCTTAGTATATACATATACGAAAACAAATCATGTACCTTAAATTTGAAAATCACACGGTTATTTTTAAATTTACGTATGAATTAATTATATGTACATTTCTGCATATAATTTTGTAATTGTGCATCTGCGTCATAATTTATACATCGGATCTAAAACATCCATATTGATTTATCAGGTGTTGATATGTGTCATCATATTTACACTATAAAGAGTGTCCACACGATAATCACTTCATATATATTGTAGTATTCGATCCTCAGATATTATGTAGTACCCAATATAGACTACACTTTTTTTGAACATATGACCGCACCACAAGCTGATATGTGACAGTTCTTTTTCCTTTTTCTTTCTTTGTTTTTTTAAAAATTTCGCAAGGGGTAAATGGAAAGAAAGCAAATCAACCCTTTTCTTCTTCTCCTTGACGGTAACGATGGCGACGGCAACGGCAACGGCAGCATACGGTGACAGCGATGATGACGGCGGTACCGACGGACAATAGCAGTAACACACACGAACCACAACAAACAACATATTTTGAAAGAAAGAAAAAGAAGAAAAAAATTTGAGAACAAAATCGATGAATTTTGAGAAAAAAAAATAAAAGATGAATTTGATAAAGGATTAAAAAATCTAGAGAGATGGTGGCTATGACAGTGGTTCACGGTGAAATTCGTCAATAATCGGGGAAAGAGATGAAGAAATTAACGGAGAATGATGAATGAAAGATTTGCTGTCGAAAATCATAAAACTGTATGTTGGTACGAAACACAAACATACATTTAACCAAATATTTTAATGCATTTAATAAAATATGTTCATGCTTTTAACAAAACATAAAAATGCATTATTGGCCAACGGGCGCTAAGGGACGCGCGAGCGCGCGTTGGACGCGAACGTCCAACCTACATGCATTATTGTGTTCAACTGCATGTATTTTTGTGTTAATTTAAATGCATAAGTCAGTTCAATTAATGCATGATTTGTTTTTCGCAATCACATAATAAATCAAATTACTAATATACCCTTGCAGTAGCGAAATCAGCGAAATTAAGTTTAAAAAATCCAAAAAAATCTCCACCATAGAATCTATGAGACGAGTAGATGAGATTGAGTACTACATACTACCTCAGGTTCGGGTACTATTTGATCATTTCTCTCTCTCTCTCTCTCTCTCTCTATATATATATATATATATATATATATATATATATATATATATGAGAGATCAAATAGTACCCGAGTCTATGATAGTATGTAGTATTCAATCTCATCCACTCATCTCATAGATCATATGGTGGAGGTTTTTCCAGATTTTTTAAGCTTATTTTCATTGATTTCGCTACAGTAAGGGTATATTAGTAATTTGATTTCGAAAATAAATCATGCATGTAGTTGAACTTAACTAGATATTTAAATAAACAAAAATACATTCACTTGAACACAAACATGCATATGAGTTTCGATTTTAATACATGCCGAAACGCCTCCTCCCGCCGCAGGCATATCCAAATATTTGGTTGGTGCGATGCAGTGTTATGTTATTTTAAATGTTGTGTTATGTTTTTTTATATGCATTATTTATGTTTTGTTGTGGCTCTTCCCAAATTCAGCGCTGGTGCGCACCCAACACCAGCGCGCACCCAATGTCCCTAACCCAGCGCGGCGTTCACCCAACGTCGGTTGATTACGATGCAGTGTTATGCTATTTTAAATGCAGTGTGTAGGGAAATCTGTTTTTAACCCTCTCCCGAGAATCTATCTTGGATGTTTAATTCACCATACATTGATTATATACCTAGCATGCACCTATATAATTAATTGCAACACGTTAGTGTTTTCTCATGTTTACCTGCGAATTTGTTGGGAAAGAATGGATCAAGACTCGTGCTTTGATCTTCTGGACTGTATCCCGATTGCCTAAACTCCAATGTCGAGTGAGGACAATCTATGGAGAAAGCCATAGAAATTCGCCTTCTTACTTTTCTCAAAGTTTTTGAAAATCCTCTATTTTGGAATAGTAATTCTCGAAAATATTAGCTAAGCATTAGCTTTTGATTTTCTCTCTCACCTTATATTTATAATGCAACCCTAAATCCTATCATGATATGATTTATGTATATCTAATAAATATAATAATATCACTTAAGATGAGAGGATCAAGATAGAATCCCAGAGGGACTCTACTAGGAAGTGTTCGAATTTCTTCAAGCTTAAGGCCTTGATGGGCCACCCAGGGATCAAATGCAATGAATAAAGACGGGCCTCAAATAAATTAATTATCTTATGTTCAGCCCAAAACATAAATTAATTCATAAACATTTATTCATGCCACTAGAGAATAAATGTTGACTTACCCCTTTATTTCCGAAGTTGAGTCGGGCTTGCACTTAAACTTCATGAATTCCCGTATTTAAGATATCGTACGTCCATTAATTATTTACAGCGTTCTGACTGCTTAAAATACTTAATTACTTTAATTCCTTAAGTAGTACCACTCAACCTTATTATTGTACTTGAGATAACTCAACCTGCAGGGTTTAGTACAATAAACCTTTTGAGCTTCTTAAGGGGTGTCATCATCCTAAACGGATACGGTGACTCGACGCAGGTAATTAGCATGACATACAAGCACTGCCACCACCCAAGATGCAGAGAATCTCGGGTTATCTCATGTAACCCTCACCCATAACAAGTCAAAGTGATGGTCAGCAACTCATACTCACCTAATACCTTATCGAGGTTTAGATCAACGTAAAGTCACCGAGATCTAGGTTCTTCACGACGGTCAGATAGAAGAATTCATCTCTCTGTGATCCATCAATACGTCAGAGACGTACCAATATAGACAAGTAACTAAGTCAAGTCACTTATTATCTATACCGCAGCCTATATATACCGACAACTCGTCCTCAAGTTGTCTCAGCTGTGATACTTTTTATATCTCATTAAGCTTAACCAATCATACAGACTTCTGTGATCTACAACACAGTGTATGATCTAACTTATATATGAGATAAAGGGACATACATATGCAATCAAGTAAACAATTCAGATAGGAGATTGTAATAGTGGTAACAGGAAACATTGTATACAAGCTCAACCAAAACTGCTTTCAGTATACAAATCCAACACAGTGTTATGTTATTTTGTATGCATTATCTGTGTTTTGTTGTGGCTCTCCACAAAGCTAGCGCCCACGGATACCTCAACGCTCGCGGACTCCCTTATCCAGTGCTGGCAGGCACCCAGCGCCCACTGGGTGCCTTCCCATTTTGCCACTGAGCAAAAAATGGGCTGCCACATGTCAAATTTTGGTGCGTTCACGTGTTCAAAATGTATGGTCTAGATTGAGTACTACATAATATCTGAGAATCGGGTACTACGAGAACCCAATCCTATATATATAAGAAAACTAATAGAATATAAATATAAAATGAAAATTTAAAGAATTAATGTATATATAAAAAGAGGAAGGAAAAATGCAAACCCCCCCTACTTTTGACTATTATTACTTCTACAATCTTTACTTTAAGACCACTTTTGGTAGGTTAGTTAGGTTTCGTCTAGTTAGGTTTAAATCAGTTAAAATGTCTTTGTTCAATTAGGTTTCAGAACACACCACTTAGGTAGGTTACAAATCCTAAAGAAATAGTCTTAAGAAAATGTAGCTACCAAATGACAAACCACCAAACCCGTCATTAAAACACGGATCGGTGGGATACGAAACAAAGCTACCAAACAGACGCAGGATACGAAACAAAGCTACCAAATAGACGCATAACTTTATTATCCTGACGAAACAAGACTATCAAACGGGGCCTAAATGTTTATAGCTTCACCCCTCTTGTAAGTTGGTATTTTACAATCACCCCCTCCACTTTTGCCCTATTATCTCTGACTTTTGCAGCTATACTGTTGTTCATTTATGTATTATTTCCTTTTTTATATAAATACTTTCCACCTTGCTTGTTTTAAAAACAAGGGGTTAAAAATCTATTGCACATATTAAAGTATAAAAGCGGCAAATTTTTTCTTAAAAACAAAACAAAACTACAAAGACTAAAACTTAAATTTTCTCAATAAAATGGTTTTGGACTTAAAGAACGATATATTTTGTGTATGAATATTTAACATCATATCTTCCATGGATAGTACTGATTTAATCATTTTATTGTCATACCTCTAGAGAAATACTAATAATTTTTTTCATATAATAAGGTTCAAGGAAAAGATCATGATTCTTCTTCCCTTTTTCAACTTTTTAATATTTTATTTCCCGAAGGATGGTTCAGTGAAATGATTTAACCATGTGAGATGGTGGAAAACTAGTTATTAGTTATAAGTGGACCCAAAAGAATCAGAAAAATGAGTGGTGGTTGATACGAATTATTCTTTTAAATCACGCTCCATCAATTTCGAGTCACGTGCACAACAAAAATGAATTACGAAACAAATTAAAAAAAGTCGATTACAAAATTTGATTTTGACTAGTCATATATCAAAGACAAAAATTACTTTGGATTGAAAGAATTTAACTTTTTTCTGGAATATAGGGGTCTGATGGGACATAATCATTTCCAAGAAGTGAATTCTACGCTTGCATGATTGCAATTCTCATTGTTTTTTTAAGATATAAAACTAATTAAATACTTATTCATTCTTTTTAAGTGTCCTATTAATCTTATTTTAAATTTTTAACAAATGTTTTAGTTGTTTGTCTTTACTAAAAACTTAAACTTGCGAAAGATATTTAGTTGAATATAGACTTAGTTAGTTTTCAGTTTATCTCTCCAATATCAAATTGATACAGATAGAGTGTTTCAAAACGATGTTGTGCTGTTGTGCGCTGGTGATGTCAATAATATGCAATGTAAATACAATACTGAATATAAAGAACTGAAAGTAAATAATACTTGTTTTTTACGTGGTTCGAAGAGATCAGCTCTTCCACCCACGGACTGATTGCTCAGTCAATTCACTAACTGAGATTTGATCTTGTTTATGGGTACAATATATAAATCTAGATACAAAGTTAACCTTTCTGTATCTCATTGAACTAGGCGTTCCCCTCATGCTTATTGGTGCTAGAAAACATCTGATTGCTTACGGGTGCAACTATAAATAGGTGTTTTGGCTTGTCAGGATCTTCTGCAGATACGCTGCGTTACATGGCGAGTCAAACACTCAAGAATATATCCGTGCTTTTCGAGTTGAATTGACTCCGTGTTTTATCAGTACGTTGACTTCAGGTTGTGCTAGTGGAGACTGCTCCGCCATTTATCAGCGGGCTGGACTCCATCTTTTGTCAACTTAAGAACTTGAGTCAATACGACACTTTCAGCTTTGATGTAGAAATAGTCAGCTTTGACATTTCATCAGTTAGTTTTGACTTGGTATCGCCAGCTTTGACTATCGACCAGTAGCCTTGACTTCTGGTAGCCAATTTTGACATTCCAGCTTGGGCTATCAACTGTTGGTATGACACTTAGTCATATTTCTGACTTCTTTTCATTCAGCAGCGCCGAGTCCGCAGTCTCCGATCTTCAGTCTTCAACCTTCTACTTCACTCTTCAATAGCTATGTTCATCAACATCTCTATACTTAGTCTTCAAACTTTAATTGGCCTGACTTCAGTCTTCAGTTTTCAGTAAGTAATCTTCAATCAGTGCTTATTTTTAGTTGCGCTGATGCGATACTCCTATCGATCGACCGCTTCTGTCTTTGCTCGAACTCCTTCGATCTTAGGCTGTCCAAGCGGAAGTTTTACGCTAGAACTCAGTAACAAAAAAAAAACTAACTCTTTAACATGTGGGCAGTTCTAGTTGCATCAGTAGGGCAGTCATCGGTAGGGTTTTGAGATCTAATCAAAACACACAGTTAAAACAAAATTTTTCCAACACAGAAAATAATTAATAAGATTACAAATATAAATTTACATACTTTCTTGATTTATATGATTTAACTGCAGGAAACACTTATAAAAGAACGGAGAGAATAATTTATTTGCCTTTATTAATTTGCCTGCAATGCATAAAGATACTTGAATTCTCTACTTTAAACCTGTTTTATGTCGATTAACTGAATTAAATTCGTAAAAGCACATGAAAATAATTCTATGTAAACTACAAAAACTCCAATAAACAAGAATGCCAATGCACTAATAAACATTATAAATGGCATGGTAACTTAAATAATATTTCAGTAAATAAACACAATTTTATTTATTTGTTTTTTTTAAATATGAGTATTTAATTTCAATGAACCAAAACGAAAAATAGATTAATAAATATTATAAATGACATCGAAACATGAATAATCATTCATTATACAAACAATATTTTATTTATTTTGTTTTGTTTTTGGAATTATGAGGTTTTTTCAAGTATTCTCAAAATAGGCAAACAGAATAAATATATACTCAAATTATTTTTCCCACATCTTTAAGTACGTATGTATTAGAATTATTCACATATGAAAATAAAAGTGAAAAAAAAGAATAAATAATTCTAAACATGATCTTATGAAAGCTAATGTGTGTGTCTGTGTGTTTGTGTGGAATAATTAATTTATAGTGATTAAGATGACAGAACAAAATTTAACACATTGACTAGTAGCATTTTAGCACGGCGTATGCAATGAGGACTGAGGAGAAGCTAGAGAAACCTTTCATTGAATTGATAAGTCCAAATTTATTTTAATATTTGCTCATAAGCAGCACTTCAATTTCTTTATTGTTAATGCATTGCATTTATTATCTTTTAGCGTTAAAAATGACTGTATTATATATTCTGATAAACAAAGCCTACAATCTAATTATATGGTCCAACCTCCATATAGAAAATGGCATGCGAATGCTCATTAGCTAACCAAGAGATTTAGCTTATTCCCTCGGGAAAAAAATAGCTTATTAAAAATAAATAAATATACATATAACAAACATGAAAAGAAGTTCGAAGATTTTATTTTTTTGAAATAAAATGATATTAAGGCACTTATCTATTTATTGCTACATTTATCTTTAATTATTTAATTTAAAAAATTAATGATATCAATAAATTTTTTAAAATATTAAAATAATGTCCGGAATAGAAAAGAATAATGTTGATGTGACCTAAATGCGAGCTATGCTCATGGAAGGTGAAGGACACATCACTATATATACTTATATTGATCTAGTGGAAGAATAGTTAATATTTAAGGCCAAATATTTTAAGTTTGAATCTAAAATCACACAATTTTTAAAAATTGATTTTTATAAAAAAAGAAGAGAAAAAGTGTCCAGTACATACTTGGCATTAAGTTTAGATCAAAATTTAATACTTTGAACTCCTCACGTCACAGCCCAGGAAATAAATCGTAGCGCAAGTGCAACAAATAAATCGAAGCCCATGGTAAAAGCCTCTTTCACTCCTTTCATACTTTTCATATTGTTGATATATATATATATATATATATATATATATATATATATATATATATATATATATATATCTTAACCTTTATAACCTCTTGTCAACTTAAGCCCCATTCTTCTCCACAGCCCAAAAATAGATAAGACATCAAGATTTCACTATCAATTTACCAGGTTAAAAAAAATCGATCTCCTTAACGTTTTCTTCTCGTTTTCTCTATTCTCAAAATAAGACAAAATGTAAATTATCTACTTTAATCAGTGAGCTATTGTTCGAGAACAGTTATTGGTCGGGTTTGGGATTGGGGTCAATATATGGAGTTAATTTATTTATTGGCATATGAATATAGAAATTTTAGGTGTATTTTGGTTTTGTACACATGAACTTTTAAAAATTATAAATAAATATAAGAACTTAAAAGTATACACGAACTTTTACAAGTTATGAATAAATACAAGAACTTAAATATTGTTGTAAATTTTTCACAATTTAAATGTTCGCTCAAATTAAATCTGACATGGTAGTCCAATGACATAATTTGATTGATATGGCATCGTCATGGCACTACTCCAATCAAAACAACATCCTTTTCTGTTAATGAAGTATATTAAAAAATATTTTAAAGAATCCATCTCACCAACTCCCCCATTTTATAGACATTTAGTTAGCAAAATGATATCGTTTTCATTGAGTGGTGCCACGTTGACACCATCTCACTCAAATTATGCAACCAGATTGTCATGTCAGATTTAATTTTGATGAAAAATTCAAAATGTGGAAAATTATAATAATATTTGAATTCGTATATTTATTCACAACTTTCAAAGTTCGCGTGTAAAACCAAAATACCACTAAATTCCGTGTAATTAGGCGGCATTAACCCTTTATTTTATATTGTTTGGGCTTGGGTTCGAGCTTCAGAAACAAAAAGAAGACTGGGCTTAGTGTAGTTGGGCTCTAAGTTTATTTCATGCAAAAATGTTTTGAGGATTTTATGAACTACCATAGAAATAAATAAATAAATATACATGATATTCATCACAATTAGTCTACAGTGGAACTTATTTATTTATTTTAAAATGAAATGGAACATATTTTCGATACCTAAATATTTCGTTGGAAGCTAACTGTAATATGTGTTGGCGTTTAACTCTTCGGAAAATCGGAAGCGTGTGCTTCCCAGCTTCACTCATCTCCTCTTTTGGATTAATCCCTCTATAAAGTACATGGTATTTTATTCTTTGCTGTCCGTTCCAAAATTATAGCTAGCCAATTTTCTTTATTAAATTAGATGCGCATGATTTTTTAATTTGTTAGTACACTTATGTTCTATAAACAATCTTATTCTTTTTTAATCAAGAAATACTAAATAGGGGTTTTTTAAAATAAATAAATAAGTAATAGAGGGTATAGTAGAAAAAATTATGTAAATTTATTTTTCAAATATATCAAATATACTTTCTTAATATTTGTGAAATGAGAAAGTATACTATATTAGGATATAAGGATTAGCATTGGAGTGACAATAAAGCGATTGTTTTTATTGCATATGTTTTCCGAATCTGCACATTTCTAAATTTATTGGTTCATGTACATATAATTTTTAATATATATAATTAGAATAAATGATATTTATTAGATTTACAAATCTAATGTTTATTTTTAAGTGTGCATCTGAATTAATTATATGCACATTTCTGCATATAATTTTGCATTTGTACATCTGCATCATAATTTATGCATTGAATCTGTAGCATTCATATTGATTTATCAATGGTTGATATTTTTTCTCATGTTTACACTATAAAGAATGTCTACACGTTAATCATTCCACGTATATATACATACATAGGGTGGATAACATAGAAATGAATATATTGATGAAATAGGAATAAATATTAGTCCTTGATCATATTAGATGATGGACCAGATTAATTATATATGTGTTATCATTCATAACTAGTGGTACTATGTTTTATTGTTGCAGGAGAAAATTTTATTATTATATGAATATATTAATTCCTATTTTTATGAAATTTGATATCCTCTAATATGTAACCAAGGCTGAGAATCGGATCGATTAACCGAAATCGAATTTTCGATTAACCGAAATCAAAAATCCCAAAAATTCACAATCGAAACCGAACCCGATTAAGTATTCGGTTACCCGTTAACCGAATTAGTTAAACGGGTCGGTTGTGAACTAACCGAAAACACCGAAATTTAGAAAGAAAAAGGAGATAGAAAAATGTTTCAGCTAAGTCAAACCCATCTCTCTCACTCTACAAACTCACCTCTGCACATTCTCTCTCTCTACACAATCTCTCTCTTGCACCATCTCTCTTGCCAAACACGTCTCTCTCTAAACCTTGTATACTCCATCTCCCTTTATACCATCTCTTTCTCACAGAAGCTATCTCTACACCATCTCTTCTCCCTACAGAATCTATGGGCTCAAATCCATCTTTCTTTCTAGATCTACAGGTTTATATGTATGCTTACAGGTCCATTCATCGCCGCCGCCGCCACCACCGCTATCCCTCCACTCTGCCCCTGGCCTTCCCTATCCGTTCGTCGTCGGCTGCTGTCGTCACAAAGCACACACACAAGTCAGATCTTTCCCTCTCTCTACCGATTCACCATTCTCTGTGATGTTCCTCTTCCCCCCCCCCCCTTTGCCTACTGTAATTATAATAAGTCACATCCTCATATATATATATATATATATATATATATATATATATATATATATATATTATTTTATTTTCATTTTAATTTTCGGTTAATTCGGGTTAACCGTTCGGTTATCGGATTAACCGATAACCGAAATTGAATCAAAAATTTATCCGTTAACCGATCCGAAACCGAAAATATCGGGTATCGGGTAACCGATAACCGATAATATCGGTTCGGTTTCGGTTATAACCGATAACAGACCACCGAATAAGCAGCCCTGTATGTAACTGTTTTGGAATTGAATTTTATGTGATTTCTGACTCTTTATCGTTTTTCTCAATGTTATAGCTATAAATAAGAATCAAGGAGTTGTGCATAGGATATGCTAAATATGTACTACATATTAATAAGTATGTGCAATACATTAATATGCGACGATTAACTACTGAAATACAACAACGATGAAATAAACACTTCATATATTTGCCCAACGAATATGTTTAATATGTGCTACATATTAGTATGCGTGTGCTACAAATTAAGTAACTAGTTTGTGCAAATTACATACAAATTATGTGCATTAGATGATACCAAATCTCATAAAATTAAGAAATAACTGATACACGTAAGAATTAAATAACTGATATACCCTCTTTATTTCTCATGCGTTTTAAATCGTTGCACAAATAGTTATTAATCACAACACATATAGATCTAATATGGTATATCGATCTAGCAATATCAAAGGCTGAGATTTATTTATATTTTTCACCAATATATTCATTCATATGGACCGGAGATCTTGATTGATGGCGAGATTGATTTTTTGAATGGATGTGCGTTCTTATGCATAAACCAATGCTTTCTTAGTACTGTGTTTCTTTACGTATAAAACAATATTTTCTATATTTCTTATTTTTTATATGCGTAACATAATGCTATTTGATTATTAAAATTGCGTTGGTTTCTAGCTACTAGAATAAGGAAGGTGATTTTATCATTTTCGTATACCTATCCATTTATTTATATATAAAATTATTTTAAAATATAAGCTATGAACTATTCTTAGTTATTAAATCATTAAAATCTATAATGGATTAATCACTTTGCTGAATGAATTAATTCATCTGAGTTCGAATTTCATTATAGACAAAACCTCTATTATTGAATTTATCACTTTCATGGCGAATTTATATGAATTCAATAGTTCGTAGTTTAGTAATTAAAAATTATTTATAGGCTGTGGAACCCCCAACTGCTACCTTCATTATTGACCGAGTAAACTTCACGCCTCGCGATAATAGATACAAACCACCAAAATTAGTAAACTATTTAAACTATTTCTAAACCATAAATTAGTATTAGTGATTTTATCCACCAAAAGATAGGTCAATAACAATATCTTTTTTGATATCATGAACATCACAAAATTTTGTAAACTATTGAACTTTTGCAAAAGAAAAGAGATTTCGTGTATATATATATATATATATATATATATATATATAAGAACGGTCAGTGAGGAAATGATAATTTGGTAGGTCCTCATGAAATATGAATGAATCATTAAGTTTCTCACGGATTCATCAACTTTGATTTAATTTATATCAATGGTTGAGATTTAATTTTCGAAGATGTCAGTAGGAAAGGATAATTTGTGTTTCTGTGTTTGCTATATCAATGGTTGATTATTGTCAAAGATTGTCAAGACTAGAACTTTTCTTGTGCTACTGCTACTGATGAAAGATGTCTTAAACTAATATATTTAGCATATATGCTACGAATGGATGAAATATGTCTTAAACTAACATATGATATAGTAATTTTGATTGTCTTCTGTGAAATATGAAAGATGTCTTCTTATTCCTATTTTAAATACATTAAAGAGATTTTCATCATAACCAACCTATATATATATATATATATAATTTCACAATAGTGAATCGTTTCAATAATTATTTCTCCAACGTGACATGTCAAATATTAGTATACCGGTCAACATAAATTTGAAAATAATGTCGATCGATAGGAGCACAAAATCTGATAAGATGTCCCTATAGATGTTAAGACTTCATAAAAAGAGCGAAATGAAATGAAAATGTTATAAAAATATCTTAGCTGTGATTACTTTATGAACAGTTATCGATTAACTAATCGACAAAGTTGTTAAATTAGTGGACATGTATTATTTTTGTTTTCGACCTCTAAGGCTGGAAAAATTCAAAATGCTTTTGACACGTCCCCATAATTTATTGCTCTTAATATGATATTTAATTTCCTGATTTACATAAAAATTAATAGTGTTATTTAATGTTGGCCCAAAATTGTAGACTCATCCCAAATCTCCCCCTAACCCTTTTTCTTAAACCTAATCTCACATCTCTACCTATATATATTAAAAGTCACGCTCCTTTTCTTTGTGCAACAAGCAACAGAATAAATATATGCCTCTTGCTTCCCCCTTTTTGTTCTAATTGAGAGCCTGGTAGAGAGAGAGAGAAATAGGAGAGCTGCTCGTGAACGTCTGTGAAAGTGCATCCGAGAGAGCACGTCTGTGAGGGAGGAGGGGCTGCGATTGTCGAGCCGACAAGATAGTCACTCCTTTTGGTGGAGCCACGGTTGTGTGTGTGCGTCAAAGGAGGAGCCACACCTGAGCCGAATTGTTATCTCTATTTTCTTTCTTTTTCTTTGTTGTGTGCAGGTGTCGAGAAAGTTACAAGGAACGACGTTGAGTTGCTGCCGGGTTACTGTCGGGGTCGACGGATGTGTTGTTTGGGTGCACTTTGACGATGACGAGGCTATCTGGATTCACAACAGTGGTATCGAGCCACGGTTCTTCCTCGTCGTAGTTGGTAAGTCGTGATCCGATCTTAGGATTACGTTCGGGTAAAGCGGTTAAAACCTCTCAGATTTAAAATTCTAGAAAATTGTCAATTGGCGCAGTATAAGATTGAGTTTTGTTTCTGTTTACCAACGTGTCTCTCGTTTGTTAACTGTGTGATTAAATCGAAAATCTTATTTGCCTTGAGAATATTTTTGCTCTCTGATTTGTATTCCACTGCATTAAGGTTGATAATTTTTTCTTGTTTTATTATGTGACATTATGTCTTCTTTGTAGAGATGGCAATGGATCCCGACCGGTCCAGATCCGTGGATTCAGATCCATTTTTCATGATATGGATCCTCAAAAAATTGGACCCGATGGATCTGGGTCGGATCTGGATCCTACTCCCATATTTCGGATCTGGATCTGGGATTTAATTTTTGAGACCCGAATCCGATCAAGATCTGACCTGCAGATCCATTTAATTTTTTTATATTTATTTATTTATCTTTATTATAATTAAATACCTAACCCCAACTTAAAACTCTTCAATTTCATTTTTCAAATTCTCCCAAAATAAATATGCTGCCAATTTTATTTCAAATTCTCTCAATTATTTATTAATCGGCATTCACGGCGGATCGCGTCACTTACACCACCGACGATCGAGTTGTTTGTTTTTCTTACTTTATAGTAAATTTATAACTAACGTCTTCTAATATAGTGATAATTGTAGAAATTCTAATAATTATTATAGTATTATTGTGTATTTAGATTATTATGGTGTTACTGTGAATTATAGTTGATTTAGAATTTATTTTAAAAGCGAAAACATATGGATTCGGGTCTAGACCCTGGATCCTGTGGATCTTATGGATCTGAATCTGGATCTAATTTTTTTGGACCCAATGGATCTAGATCGGATCCGACCAAAGAAAAAAAAATCGGATCGGATCTGGACCTAGCCAGATCCGACCCATTGTCATCCCTACTTCTTTGGCGAATTATGGTTTGGCACATTTTGATGGTAAGACGGACTTTGATTTTTGGCAACAGAAAATAGAATGTATTTTAATTCAACAAGGTGTTTATCAAGTAATTGATGATTCTTATGATAATGAAGTTAATGAGAAAAAGTAATTTCAAATGAATCGTCTTCCTTTGTCTATTATTATCCTGAATTTATCTGAGTGTGTTCTTATAAAAGTAGGAAGGATTACTTCTGCTAAAGATTTATGGTCAAAACTCGAAGATTTGTATACTAAAACGTCTTTGCCTTCTAAAATGTTTCTGATTGAAAGATTCTTCCGTTTTAAACTTGACATGTCTAAAGGTGTTAATGAAAATGTGGATGAGTTCACTAAGTTAGTTCAAGACATAAAATTGATTGGCGATAAACATATTGATGATTATGCTCCGTTTGCGCTTTTAAATGTTATTCATGATTCTTACAGTGATGTTAAATCTGCTATTAAGTATGGTAGAGATAATGTGACGCTTGACACTATTGTGAGTGCTTTGAAAAATAAGGAATTAGATTTAAAACTTGATAACGGTGCACAGGAACTGGATAAAGTCATGCATGTTAGGGGTGAAAAAAGGTTTCATGATAAGGGGAAGTCAAAACTTAGATTTAAACCTAGGAAGTGCTATGGTTGTGGTGAAACGGTTCACTATATCAAGGATTGTCCTAAGAAAAATCAACATGTTGATCAGGTTAATGTGGTTACTAAGGAAGAAACCACGATTGATTTGTTATAAGGTGGAGTCTTTGGTTGAGCTTTAAGTTAGAGTGCATGAGCTTAGGAGTTTGTTTTCTTGTGTGTCTCTATTGTTGCTCTCTTTGAGGTGGAGCTTCGTCCCTTACTTTATGCTCGTTTTTTTTTTGTTCTTTGTGAACATACATTTGTGGTTCATTCTTTGTGGCTTTGTAGTTTGGTGACTTTGTGCCAACTTCGTGTCTTCGTGGTGGCTTAGTGACTTTGTGATGATATGCTTTGTGTTTTATGATCTGTGTGATCTATGCTAGCTTAGTGATATCAATCTTTGTGATATATCGTCTGTGTGATGGTTGTGATGATCTTTGCGGTCTTCTGTAACTTTGTGCTAGTTATCTTTGTGATTATTTTGTGGTCAACTAACTTTGTGTTAGTTAGCTTTGTGATGTTTCTTTGTGAGCTTCTAATTGTTTATTAGTTGCCTTCATGTTTTGTGATTGCATTGTGAGTTTCTAATTGTGTGTTAGATATCTTTGTGCTTTGTGGGTATTTTTATGTGTGTCTTTTTATAGGTATGAACACGGTTAATTTACCACTTGGTTGATCTTTGTGATCATGTATAGAATGTGTGTCTATACGTCTTGTTCATTGCTCTGTCTGTGTGATTTTGCATGGGACACTCGGTGATGATGATTGTGTGGTTTGTTCTCTGATGCACACAACAACACGGTTGGGCTAAAGGTGGAGATTGTTATTTAATGTTGGCCCAAAATTGTAGACCCAACCCAAATCTCCCCCTAACCCTTTTTCTTAAACCTAATATCACCTCTCTACCTATATATATTAAAAGTCATGTCCTTTTTCTTTGTGCAGCAAGCAACATAATAAATATATGCCTCTCGCTTCCCCCTTTTTGTTCTAATTGAGAGCATGGTAGAGAGAGCTGCTCGTGAACGTCTGTGAGAGTGCATCCGAGAGAGCACGTCTGTGAGGGAGGAGGGGCTACGATTGTCGAGCCGACGAGATAGCCACTCCCTTTGGTGGAGCCACGATTGTGTGTGTGCTTCAAAGGAGGAGCCGCACTCTGAGCCGAATTATTATCTTTATTTTTTTCTTCTTTTTGTTGTGTGCGGTGTCGAAAAAGTTGCTAGGAACGACGTTGAGTTGTTGTCGGGTTACTGTCAGGGTCGACGGAGGTGCTGTTTGGATGCACGTTGATGACGACGAGGCTATCCGGATTCACAACAAATAGATCCAATGGGTTTCTAGCATAAAAAATATAAAATTTTCCTTCAACATATAAACGAGTAATTTAATTTTGATGATATATAAACGGAGTCATATATATTACTTTTTCCATTCACTAAAAATATAGTATTTGTAAAAGGCACGAGTCCCATCATATATTGAGGTTGTGAGTGGTAGAGGTGGGAAAGCAGTTCGGGTTCGTTAACGCACCGATTTTTGATTAACCGAACCAAATTTTCATAAATTTAATAACCAAACCGAACAGTTTATTAAGTTCGGTTAACCAAAAACCGTCGGTTAGTGCGGTTCGGTTTTGTTAACCGAAAACCGAAAAATTGTTTGGAGATTACATGAATTTATAAAAACGACATGTCATAAGATATGACTTTGCAATCGGATATGTAAACTTTTCAAATTTTAATGTCCATAAAAAATTCATCCAATATCCATCAATAATTGAAATAAATCAAAGCAATCAACATCAATCCATCAACAAACTATCATGTTCATGCAATGATAATTTGATATATTAGAGTAATTTGATAATTTGATACATTAGAGTAATAGGGTTTAACTTTAATTAATATTAGTGATTAGTTTTTACAGATTTATAAAAAATTAAAATAATTAATAAAATAGAAAAGATTTTCGGTTTTTCGGTTAATAACCGTTCGGTTATCGGTTAACCGAAAACCGAAAAAATTTAAAATATTATACCGCAAACCGAACCGTAAACCGAATATGCGGTATACGGTTAACCGAACATGGCATAGTTTCGGTTCGGTTCGGTATTAAACGATAACCGAAAACCGTTTCCCCAGCCCTAGTGAGTGGTAGAAATAATTTTTTAACAAATAATAAGTGATTATGAACCTGAATATTAAGGATTGATTGTGGAATATTGTCCTAAAAAAGTATTACACTTTTTATAGACGCTAAAAAAAATTTGTACTACATTTATGGTGGACATATGGAATATTATTAATGAAAACAATTATCATCTGACTATAAATCTCTTTAAAATATATTGTAAGATGGCTTAAAATTGTAAGCTTTTCTTTAAATGTCTGATGATTATTTTTACAAAAAGAATTACTTCTTCTGAATATAAAATGTTAAGAGCTTTAATTTTAAGCTCTTTCCAAACAAGTAGGAGTATTTATTTTGTACTTTAATTATTGTTAAATAATTATATAGGCATATTATAACTTAAGTAAATGACTTTCAAGACCCTCTAATACGTATCTAAGTATGATATTTACCTATTATCTCAAAGTCGTTTCGAGTGTGATTAATTTTCAAATATCGATAATAAATCAATAGTTTTCGAGCTTCCACTATAATCTGTTACATTAAATCGGTCAATTACTTTTAAATAGTTTTCGAGCTTCCACTATAACCTGTTACATTAAATCGGTCAATTACTTTTAAATGAAAATTGAGACAAGTCCCTCTCACTGTTTTTCACATACTGTAATTAAATTTCAAACTCACAATTAAACCTTAAAGATAATCTTGACTTTTCTTGTTAGGAATTAGAACCAGCGAAACTTTTTTTGCTGAGTTGGTGGAAACAACGAATTACTTTTAAATATTGTTGGTGAAACTACTCCCGAAAAGTAGACATGCCAAAAAATTAAAATAAAAAAGTCTCTACCGTCGTTAAAATTAAATCCTCTTAGACATGACAATAAACAACAACTAATTAATAGCGTGAATCCTTTCTAATTAGACTAAAATTATGTGCGTGACAAACGTAAAAAAATATAATGCATAATATTTATTGTGGTGTTTGTTCAACTTATGCAAGCCTAGTTAGATTTGAATTCATCTATAGTACTAACTTCGTCACTTAAGTAAATAATAAAATTGACATTTTAGAAAATTAAAGACTTTCATGCCGTTACACATACATCTAAAAATGCCCATTCATTGAACTGAACTCTTGATTTCTTTTTCCTACTGGTTGTCTTATTCTTTGCATGTGGGCGTGTGTGATTTTAGAGAGAGTTTCTACTTTATATTTTTATATTTTATTGAGTCCTAATTTTCCGTGAATTCAAACTTAAAATTTTTCAATTTCGGATTCGCGTTGTATATATTATAGATTCTGGTAAGTCTAACTTCATATCATATATTAATATTTGTAGTATTAAAAAGATATTTTAAGTTAGTGACTTGGTGTCCAGTCATGCGACCAGACACATTTTTCCAACCTCAATTAAATAATTAAGATTGATTCAACACCACCTAAATGCATGTAAAAATGATTTAAATCAATTTAATCACGATTTCATTAACAAATAATTGCTTAATTCAAGAACTTCATCAAGTTACTGTAACTTAACACAGTGCAAGAATTCAAATCAACAAAATTAAAAGTTCAAAGAAACGATATTCACGAAATTAATTGATGGAAATTTCTATTATATCTATGAAAGAAGGCAATTGTAATGCATATACTTGTAAATATGTAAACCAATCAAGTGTGTTAACCAAATACATAAAATATGTTATTCGAAACCAATAGAAGCTTCGCGGCGGATCGACCTCCGTAGGCAATTACGTCAGCATGCTAGGGAAATACATATATTCCCACTCAAATTATTTAACTTTGAGCTAGCCTCGGTGTAGATGTCCACGTGTGCGGACATTTATTTATTCCCATTCAAAGATTTTTTAATAGAGATTATATTTATTTAAAAATAAATTATATTTTTATTCATCTATACGCTATCAATAAATGTATAAATATTTTTGTGTTTAATTTTTAATGGTATGCAAAAGATTTGGATAATTCCAAGAGGACCTGAACCGTGTAAAAGTTTCCCGATATTTTTATTTCTGAAATTTCACCTGAACCGTGTAAAAGTTTCTTGACATTTATTTCTGAAATTTCACTATGCAAATTAACGTGGAAATATATATCAATGCCCATTTTTTAAAAAGTTGAAGCTGTGTACATCCATTTGAAAAAAAAGAGTACAGTCTATATCCAAATTATTTTTTAAATATATTTTTGGAGCATTTGCACAGAATTTAATACAATCATTTCAAATATCAATCACAAAACCGTTAATTTACTGAAATCTTGTTATCAATTTTAATTTTTTTATAATTATGTACAAATTAAATTAAAGTTATCTTTTATCAATTTTACTTTTTATAATTAAAGTTATTAAATTAAAAGGTCAACTTATCGATTTTATAAATTAGGGTTGGTATTGGGATGGGGTTGGCCGTTGGGGAGGGTTGGCATGGGGTGGGGTTGGCAGTGGGGGGTTAGCCGTTGGGGAGGGTTGGCATGGGAGGTGGGGTTGGCGTTGGGTTGGCATTGGGATGGGGTTGGCAGTTGGGGAGGGTTGGCCGCGGGAGGTGGGTTTGGCCAGGGGGTGGGGTTAGGTGGGGTTGGCCGTGGGGGATGGGATTGGCCGTGGGGATGGGATTGGCCGCGGGGATGGGGCAACCCGTGAGGGTGGGATTGGCCGTGGGGGAGGGTTGGCCACGGAGTTGATTGGCAGCATGGAGTTGATAGCCACTGATGGACATCTTGTTCTTTTTATTATTTATTATCTAGTTCATCTTTGTCTTTTCCATTAATGGTATTCTAGATTTGTGTGTTTGTTTTTTAGTTCCTAATTCTAGATACTTTTTGGTTTATTAATATCCTAGATCTGAGTATTGCGTCTTTGTCGTTTAAAAGTTTTCGTCAATTCCTTTTATAATGTGGATTTTTCTTTTTCTTTAGTATTGTTCTTAATTAATTCCTAGCTCTAGATATATCTTTTGTTTAAATATTGGTATGCAACATATATGTCTTTCTAGATTTATATCATCATTGTCTTTTCGTTTTACGTACTAATTACTTTTATTTTTTATTTTTTTATGTTTGATACCTAACCTTGTATACCTTTTTTGTTTATTATTTTTACGCAAATTAAAGTTCTACTTTTCTAATTAAATAAATGAAGTTTAATCAATCCAACTGTTTGAATACTATTTGGAACGTTGCAGGTGAGTGGTGGAACGCTGACGTGGAGCAAGTTTTCGAGAAGTTTCTCCATGGCGGCCAACCTCCCTCCCTGCGGCCAACCCTCCCCCGCTGCCAACCCTCCCCAAAGGCCAATCCCATCCCCGCGACCAACCCTCCCCAACTACCAACAAAATTTGAACGACAAAGCTGATTTTCTCTGAATTCAACCACATCATTATGTTTCTGACAAGATTCTTATGCAAATTCATGATATTTGTCATGCAAATATATTAAAATATTGTATTGGGTATACACTGCACTTATTATTTGAATTGGGTATATATGACACAAATTTTTACAAAATTGGGTGGTTATGCCCGGAACCCCAAATTAATTGGGTTTGCATGGCAGAGAGTTATCCAGGCCAGCCAAAGTGTGCCGAAGGTATTTCTATATTTATGGTGATTGTTGCGCATTGGGATACATGCATGCACGAAAGTCGAACACGACTAGAATCTTCTTTCTCCTTTTTATTTTTTACTTTAAAAAATCATATATATAGGATAGATCATATAATACCCAAGTCCCAGATAGTATGTAGTACTCAATCTCATCCACTCATCTAATAGATCCTATGATTCAGATTTTTCGGACTTTTTAAGCTTAATTTCGCTAATTTTCGCTTCATTAAGGGTAGATTAGTAATTTGATTTGTTATGTGATTACGAAAAACAAACAATGCATTTAGTTGAGCAGATAATGCATTGAAATGAACAAAAATGCATGCGATTGAAGAGAATAATGCATGTGATTGAGCTCGCGCCAGCGGCTTGCGCGCCGCCTAACGTCGCTTCTTTCTCGCACGAAAACACTCTCAGCTCGCTTGCTCCACCCAAATACCGATTGGACGCGATACATTTTATGTTCAAGTGAATGCAATGTTATGTTATTTCATACGCATTTTTGTGTTTTGTTGTGACTCTTCCAAACTCAACGTCTACCCAATGTCAAGGCACCCGCCACTTACCCAGCGTCGGAGCCCACCCAAAGATCCCTACCCGGCCCGTTTACTGCGCTGAATACGGTTACGCGATGCGATTTGTGTTCATTTAAATGCATTGTCATGTTATTCTCAGATGCATTATCCGTGTTTTATTGTGCATCAACCCAAACTCGGTACCCGTGGAGACCCCAACGCCGCGGACTCCCCACCCAGCGCCCGCTGGGTGCGTTCCCATTTTGCCCCTGGACGAAAAATGGGTTGCCACGTGTCAAATTTTGGTGCGTCCACGTGTTCAAAATGTGTGTCTAGATTGAGTACTACATACTATCGGGGACCAAGATACTACTCCAACCCTATATATATATATATATATATATATATACATATATGGTTTAATTTTTTTGTACAAAACCTAAAACCAATATATTTTATGTATAAAGTTAATGCATTTTATGTATAAAACTAATACACCCTTGATTTTTATAAAAGACAATACTATTCATCAATATTTCGTACTATAATAACTTTATACATAAAGTGCATTAACTTTATATGTAAGTGTATTGATTTTTAGGTTTTTACGAAAAATAAGTTTTTATTTGATCTCTTTCCTATATATAAATCAAAACACAATATATACATCAAAGAGGGTTAACGTGATAATTATTTTTATCATGAGAACATAAGAATAAAAAATCATATGAAGTTAATATGAAAATTGATAAATTTATTGGAAAAGTTACTGAATTTAAAAATAAAATTTTCACCTCTCATGAGATTCAAATATGGGGGAAAATTCTAAATTTTTTTAGATTTAATAATTTTCCCAACAAATATATTGACTTCATATCAAATTCGTTTTATTCGTAACGAATTTTTATAATTTTTAATTCTCACGTTAAAAATTATACTTATCTAAACCTCACTCTATATTGATATATAAGTTGCGCCCATTTTTGGTTAATTGTACACTGGAGAACACACACACACACACACACACACATATATATATATTGTTGGAAATCGTATATATATTTATATATATTATATATGATCGAGTTCTTGGAAGCTACTTTGACCAAGATTTTGAGTGACGTAACGCTTAATTTTTGAAATTAAATGGCATAGAATCGATCTACGCTTTGAGTAGATGATCGTGGTGTATTCACATTCTCAAACCGATTTCCATGAGTGAGAAATAATGGATCAAAGTTGGTCACTTAAACATGAAGTTATGTGCTTAGGGATAAGCATGGATTAATTAATCCTTATCCCACATTGATTAATGTACATACATTAATTGTCTATATAAGTGGTTCATTGAACACTTAGTATAATTAATGCGCACAAGTGATGGGTTGTAAAAGCCCACACGCCACCACGGCCCAGTCCAGTGTCCCGGCCCGCCCGCCCGGTTGGGTTCGGTTCGCCCGCCCGGCTCGGGTTCGGGTTCGGGTTCAGTTCGGTTCGGTTCGCCCGCCCGATTCAGTTCAGTGGATCGTGGATTTTGGGCTTGTTCGTGGGCTTGTTTCGTGGCCTGGTTCCGCGCCCATCGCTCGCATATTTTGGATCAATATTTGATCGAGCCCAAAGATGGAGTTGGTCGAGGCCCAACTCGTGGCCCAATCCGTTGGGCTCACTGCGCACTCAAGAGACGTCCGATACGCCCAACGAACCCGACGCACGCTGTTGTCCGTGATTCGTCGTGAACCGCTTTAACGCTCCGACATGAAGGCTCTGCGGAAACGTGCCCACGTTGTTCCGTAAACCGCCGCAGACTCAATAGGGACATAACTCCGTAACACCCGACATCAATGCGGTGTTGACTCAAAGATGCCCCCACGAGGGACGACGCCTATAAATAGGACATGTCTCTCAAAGATAAGCCACCCACTGCCTAAAGCATTCCAAAGATTCTCTCAGCACTCGCAGCATACATAGCTCGTGGTCCAAGCTCGCCCCGCCTCCATCCGGTTCGTTTGAGCTCGTTGGTGCGGTCTGCCACCTACTAGACGCTGCCGTTCATCTTTGGGACGATACGCCGTAATCGAGAGCACTACCGGGCGTATCTCGTCTTGGAAAGAGGCCTCCTCGACTCGGCAATTTTCTACGGTTTTTGTTACATTTGTTTTTACAATACAGTTTAGTTCATTGTTGTTTTATCTCCTTCTACATTTCGCTTTTAAGTTTACGTCCTTGCAAGTTGTACTATTTATGCGTTTTCCAACAATCGCAGACGAGATATTACTTGCCACGAAGGATTTGAGACATTTTAAATAACTTAAAACTTTCGTAACCTAAACCTTTGCTGGAGATGTCAACTGCTCTCGCCACCGACTCCACCTCCACCTTGCCGCCTCCGCCGCCTCTGCTTCGCCGCCACTCGCACTATGGCTTCGCCATGTTTGGTTCGATGCCTTGGGATCAACCATTGGGCCCTTTGGGTCGATTGTTGGTTCCACTTTTAGTGGTTCAACAATTGGTTCCACTTTTAGTGGTTCCATTGCTCGACGATCGCACTCTTGATCGGGTCGACTGTTGGATCCATGGATCTAACACCGGTGGTTCTCATTCGAGTTCCATGTTCCAAGACACTTCGGGTGCTGGTGGATCCGTTTAGGATCGATCTCGGCCACCGCTCATACCGCGAGGATGATGCCGCCACCGGTAGTCGAAGTTTGGAGGATCCGACTTCAAGAGATGGCAACAAAAGATGTTGTTCTCCTCACGACATCGGGCTTCGCCAATTTCTTGGTGGAAGATGAGCCCGCCGCCCGTGGGTTGAAGTGACGGACTTTCACGTCCGAGCAAAGATACGACAATCGGCGACCGGTGACTACCTTGTAAAAATTTTATACTGGTAGTTTAGAAGATAGCTTGTATAACAGATATATCGTTGTAACGACATCCAAATGTATGGGATGCACTAGAAAAGAAGTATCGTAGTGATGATGCAGTACTAAGAAGTTCATTGTAGCCAAATATTTGGACTACAAGATGGTCGATTCTCGACCAATCACGGACCAAGTGCAAGAGTTTCAACTCATTGTACACGAGGTTCAAGCCGAAGGACACACCGCTTCGGATGGCTTTGTCGTCGCTATGTTGATTGAGAAGCTACCCCTGGGTGGAGAGACTTCAAGTCTACCTTAAGCACAAGCGAAAGGATATGACTGAAGACTTGATCGTCAAACCGCGCATTGAGTCGGACGTGAAGAAGCAAGATATAAAAGCGAAAGGCTTGCTCGATGCGAAGGCCAACCTGTTGGAGAGGCGGTCCCTCCAACAAACGTGTTCATCCCAATGTCCATGACAAAGCAAAGGAAGGTGGTTGCCGTAAGTTTAACGGGATCATTACAATTGTGGCAAGTATGGCCACACGAGTAAGGACCGTAAGCGAAGAAGAAGGCTAAACAAGTTACCAATGTTGTCGAGAAGGACTTGACAAATGGGACAAGGATGACTTGGCTGCTGTGGTGACCGAAGTCAACCACGCCGAGAATCAAGGTGGATGGTTCATCGACATCGGCGCGAATCGCGCACGCCTGCGCCGAAAAGATGCGTTTCTCCACCTACAAGCTGCTGAGGAGGAAGCTCAACATGGGAACCAAGCTCGTCCGAGGTTGCGAAGTTGGTGATGTGGTGCTCAAGATGTCGTCCGCATTGAGATCACATTGAAGGATGTCGCATGTCCCGACATCCGCAAGAATTTGGTGTCGGGCTCTATTCTAGTTAACAAGGGTTTAGACTAGTTTTGAGTCTGACAAGTTTGTCTTGACTAAGTTTGGGAAGTTCCTTGGTAGGGGTTATCTTCTTGGGGTCTTTTCAAATTGAATGTAATGGTCTTGTACCGTGTACCCAAGATTGCTATTAATGAAAATGCATCTACTTCCTCTTACTGACCGAGGTGCTCGATTTATGGCATTGTAGATTAGACATGTTAATCTAAATGCAATAAAAGATTAGTAAATTTAGATTTACTAAAGTTAAATGAAGTTAATACACAAGCGAAATGTGAGGTTTGTGTGGAAGCCAAATGGCTAAGTTACCGCTTCATTCGATGAACAGCACTAAGCCTCTAGAACTTATTCACATCGATGTGTGTGATTTAAAGTTTGTACAAACTAGAGGTGGTAAAAAGTATTTCATCACGCTTATTGATGATGTACAAGATATTGTTATCTTTACCTTCTAAGTAAAGACGGGCTATCAAGCTTTTAAAACTTCAAGAACGCCGAGAATCAACTAAGCTATCGAATTAAGACCGCTCAAGTGATGGGGGAGAATATGTAGCTCGTTTGAGGCATTATGCAATGAAAGTGGTATAATACATCAAACGACTCCCTTATTCACCTCGCCTAATAAGCGTTCTCGAACGTAAAAATCGAACATAAGGAGATGATGAATGCTTTGTTGATTAGTTCGAGGTTGCCCGAACTTGTGGGGGAAGCTGTTTTGACGACCAACTACATACTAAACAAGATTCCACTTAAGAGTAAGGATGTCACTCTCACGAGTTGTGGAAAGGAAGAAACCATCGTACAAATATCTCAAAGTGTGGGGTGTTTGGCAAAGGTTGAGGTGCTCTTCCCAAACAAGTTACAATTGGACCTAAAGCGATCGATTGTATCTTTATTGGGTATGCACCGAATAGCGGCGCCTATCGTTTCGATCCACGGTCGAGGTACGGATATGTTGTGGGGACGACGATTGAATCAAGGAATGCTATATTCTTTGAAAGTGTTTATCCACAGAAGACAAGGATAAAGTGAAGCCACTTCAGCAATAGAGTCGATGGTGAAGCTTCGAGTTCTAAACCTTTGGAGGAAGAATCGATGTCGCATAAGCGATCGAGTCCGATCGGAGGGTCGGAACCGAGACGAGGCGAGAGAGTCGAGCGCCAAAGGATTTTGGTCCCGACTATATTGCGTTCATGTTGGACGAAAAACCAGCGTCGATCAAAGTAGCCTATGCTCGGCCGACGGGATGCTCCGCGAGAGGTCGCTCAGCGAGATTGATTCTATTCTCGCAAAACACACTTGGGTCTTGGTTGATTTGCGAAAGGTTGTAAGCCTTAGGATGCAAATGGATCCTTAAAAGAAAGTACAAGCGGATGGATCAATTGAAAAGTATAAGGCCCGTTTGGTTGTCGAAGGGTTTAAACAAAGAGAGGTACGATTTCTTGATACCTATTCACCGTGACGAGGATTACGTCTATTCGGTGCTTCGCAATTCTTTGCTGCGCAATCTTGAGATTCATCAAATGGACGTTAAGACTGCGTTTTGAGCAGTGACCTCGAGGATGAGGTATATATAGAGCAACCCGAAGGTTTGTAGTACCGGTCGAGAGGCGAGGTATGCAAACTCGTGAAGTCTCTATATGGTTTGAAACAAGCGACATTGCAATGGCACTTGAAATTTGACAATATAATGTTGGCAAATGGTTTCAAGATCAGCGAGTGTGACAAATGTGTCTACGTTAAGAACAACGATAATGGTTATGTTATAGTGTGTCTGTATGTAGATGACATGTTGATCATGGGTAGCAATACTCAAGTCATTAATGACACAAAGCGCATGTTAAAAGAAATTTTGACATGAAAGACATGGGATTAGCTGATGTGATTCTTGGAATCAAGATTCTAAGAAGATCGATGAATTATCTCGACACAATCTCACCACGTCGAGAAAGTGCTTAAGAAATTCAACGCGTTTGACAGTTTACGCTAAGACCCCATTAGAGCTCAATGTTCACTGAGTAAGAACGAGGGTGAACCCGCTGGACAAGAAGACTATGCTAAGGTCATCGTGTTTGATGTATCTTACAAATTGCACCGACCCGACATAGCTTGTTTGTGAACAAATTGAGTCGTTACACGAGCAATCCAAGTAAGGAGCATTGGAAGGCTCTAGTAAGAGTTTTGAGATACTTGAAGTATGTTCAAAATCACGGGCTGCATTTCACGAGATATCCCCAAGACTTGAAGATGCCGTGATGCCAATCGATATCCGACACGAAGATTCACTTTCTACAAGTGGAGTGCGTGTTCACGATTGGGGAGGTCTTGTTTCTTGGAGATCCACGAAGCAGACGTGTATAGCCCGATCCACCATGGAATCGAAATTCATAGCTTTGGATAAAGGCAGTGAGGAAGCCAGTGGCTCAGTAATTTTTGGAAGATATTCCATGTTGGTCTCAAACCGCGCCACCGGTGATGATTCAACGTGATAGCCAAGCGGCTATTGGAAGGCGAAAAGTGGTTTGTATAATGGTAAGTCTCGACATATCGTCGGCGACATAATACCGTGAGGCATTTGATATCAGTGGGGTTATATCAATTGACTATGTCAAGTCAATAGATAATCCGCGGATCCGCTAACCAAAGGGTCAACCGGATCAAATGATCAAGTTCTTAGAAGGAATGGGATTAAAATCCACATCTTAAGAACAATCATAGTGGTAATCCAACCATGATGACCGAGATCCCAAGAACTTGGTTCAATGGGAGAACTAAGCTATAGGAGTTCGTGTGTAAACACTCGAGTTACCGTTCCTAGAAAGCAAACGAGTGTTGAAAACAACTCACTTAGTGGTGAGGTTGAGTAATTGACTCTTAATGATTCCTAGATACCTCGGCGAGGTCGAGTATGGCAAGATACTCGGTAAGAATCACCTATGTAAGTGCGCGGTGGGGCGCTTCAAACGAAACACTTATGAATCCAAAGTGGATGTCCATGGCCAAAATGGAATCAAACGTGAGAACGGATGAGGTTGAGGTGTTAAAGTGTTAATACCATTATCTCGATTGCACGTTGTGGGGAATAGTTCAAGCATCGTGTCCACTAATCCGCCTGTACTCGATGGTACTAACTATGGAAGGTTCAAGGCCATAAACCACTGTCGAAATATTTTAACATCTCTTGAGGATCGAATGTATGCATACATTCATATGGCTATTTCCACTCATGTGGGGATTGTTGGAAATCGTATATATATTTATATATATTATATATGGTCAAGTTGCCGAGGAGCTACTTTGACCAAGATTTTGAGTGACGAACGCTTAATTTTTGAAATTAAATGGCATAGAATCGATCTACGTTTTGAGTAGATGATCGTGGTGTATTCACATTCTCAAATCCGATTTCGGTGAGTGAGAAATAATGGATCAAAGTTGGTCACTTAAACACGAAGTTATGTGCTTAAGGGATAAGCATGGATTAATTAATCCTTATCCCACATTGATTAATGTACATACATTAATTGTCTATATAAGTGGTTCATTGAACACTTAGTATAATTATGTGCACAAGTGATGGGTTGTAAAGCCCACATGCGCGCCGCCGCCCGAGCCGAGTCCAGCCCCGGCCCGCCCGTTCGGTTCGCCCGGCCGGCCGGTTCGAGTTCGGTTCGGTTCGGCCGCCCATTCGTTCCGTGGATCGTGGATTTTTGGGCTTGTTCGGGGCCTAGTTCCGCGGCCCATTGCTCGCGTATTTTGGATCAATGTTTGATCGAGTCCAAGATGGAGTTGGTCCGGTGCCCAACTCGTGTGGCCCAACCGCTGGGCTGGCTGGCACTTCAAGAGACGTCCGGATATCGTCCAACGAACCCGACGCACGCGTTGTCCGATTCGTCATAACCGCTTTAACGCTCCGGCATGAAGGCTCGTGGAAACGTGCCCACGTTGTCTCCGTAAACCGCCACAGACTCATAGGGGACATAACTCCGTAACACCCGACATCAACGCGGGTGTTGACTCAAAGATGCTCCCATGAGGGGCGACGCCTAAAATAGACATGTCTCCCCAAAGATAAGCCACCCACCGCCTAAAGCATTCCAAAGATTCTCTCAAAGCACTATTGCATACATAGCTCGTGTCCAAGCTCGCCCCGCCTCCATCCAGCCTCACGAGCTCGTTGGTGCATGGTGTCGCCACCTACGAGACGCTGCTTTCATCTTTGGGACGATACGCGGTAACCGAGAGCACTACCGGGCGTATCTCGCCTTATGGGAAAGAGGCCTCCTCGACTCGGCAATTTTCACGGTTTTTGTTACATTTGTTTTACAATACAGTTTAGTTCATTGTTGTTTTATCTCCTTCTTAGTTCCTAAATTTTATATGGTTCCATTTGATTCATTCACTATATATATATATATATATATATATCTTTCAAAAACACAATATATATCTTTCAAAAACACAACTAATTATTTTTGACCATAGAAATGTAAATATTTTTTATATTAAAAAATGGAAGCAAAAAGTAAAAGCACTGATTTGGAGGGGAGCGAAGAGAGACGTAGTCAATATGCTTGATCGGCGAAAGTTCTCAACTAAAGTGAATTTTGAGACCAAGCTTTTCAAGGTCTCCACTTAATTTAGATCCACGTTTCATTCTTTATTTAAATATATTCTGCACACGGTACATTTATATAACAATATCAGTGATATCACCAATATCTAGTTATGAAAAATGAATTATCACGTGTGTAATAAAGAAATTCAGAGTGACCCCTTCTTTTCCTTTAAAATTTACTATTACACATATTCCAAAATTAAAACGAGTAGTATATTATAAATTAGAGGATTTCATCGAAGTGGTAGAACGTCGTTGGCATTGGGGATTCAATTAAATAGGGCTATCTATATATAAATAGAAAGGTAAAAATGTAATAGTGAATGAAGGAGCCTTATTTTCTGGTTAAAGCAAAAAAGAATTAGCTTTTAAAGTTGTGATTTGCAACTTATATATTTCGTCGGTCATCGGTGTGTATGATTTTTCAGGTGCAAAATGTGGAAGTCTTTATTGGCGGCTTCATTACAATCACAAAATGAGGCCAAATTAAATTACTCCACACATATATGCATACAACGAACAAGACTTCTCCATGCTTAATCCAAAAATTGAAATTTTCACCCATCATGAGATTCAAACCCGGATGAAAATTTTTGATTCAATAACCTTCCCAACGGATTCATCAATTTTCATAATGAATCATTTGATTATTCGTTTTTAAGATAAAAATAATTCTCCTTTAATCTAACCAGATATAGTTTTCATATACTACTCAACATATAAAAACGAAATTTTATACCTATTATCTCTTATAAGAGCATTTTGTTTAACAATATCAACATCCTAATCCTATCTTTTATTTACAAATTCGGTACATCCATGAATTTTCCATGAAGATATGGGTAAACTGAAAGTTTGACATCATTGTTTAATAAAATTTTGAAAATAAATATTTATTTGAAAATATGTTTTATTTTCAAACAATATACTTATTTGGAGATGGAAGAAATGCCCAGCTAGATTTGTGTACATCGCATGACTTTAAATATTTGGGCGGGTCTAACTAATTATTAATTTCAATCTATTTAACAATGCTTAACTGTATATTACGTTTAATTGACCAACACATTAAGCCTGTAAATTAAACTTAACTAGACGAAAGAGATTAAACTTGAATCATAATCCATGAATTATAAATTTTAGTTCTGAAGCACAATAGCTCATCGGTAATATTATAATGATAGTGAGATATCGGCATGTAGGTGAGTATCCTTTTTTTTCTTAAATAAAATAAAATAAATTGTTATTATTAAAAGAATACAAATACACTCACCCACTACTTCTTTAAGTGATTTGAATTCTCGATATATAAATTAGAGGAAAAACATCTTACCAACATATTGCCATCTTCATCACCTAGGCGAGTTTCTATAAAGGTAAGCTTACATATATTGGTCGATAAAAGTTACTTTAAGCTCAATTTTCTATTTGATATTATTAAATTCTAGTTTAGACATTGAAATTCAAAAATGCGTGAATAAATATAGTAAATCAAATCAACGAGCAACATTAATGTTGGCTTTCATAAATTTTATTAAATTCATGGCAATTAAAGACTTAACGAAATTGAAATATGATTCATAGCCTCAAGATTAGACTCTAGCATGCCATGCATTTAACTACAACTAGATATATATAAATACGCACACTATAATTAGATATCATCCACATAAAAATTGAAAATAAGATTAACCTAATTTAGCAGAGTGATAAACGTTCTGATCGGATGAATATAAACTTCAACTCATTCTTCACATAAAACAACTTCGCTTGCATTACTTCGTTATTTTTTTTATTAAATTATTAATATATCGTTAAAATATTAATTGAAATTTAAATTTTCCTTCATTTTTAAAATGAGACAGTATCACGTAAAACATCATTTTTGTTTTTAAAATTTCATGAACAAAAAAAATAGAGAACTCAACTGGAAACCCAGAAATTGTCTTTGACTCTTTGACCAAATTACCAACCAAAATGAAGGACGAACCCGACAGCGCGTGGAAGCCCAATATTCTTTTTATTCATTTAGGCATAACCGGGTTCGGGCTACCGGGTCGAGCTTCGGAGCCGCTTATATATAGAGAGGCACGCACTATCTGTTCAATGCTCATTACTCCCTCCCACAATCCCTCCTAATATTTTTCGTTTATTGAAATTAAATACGCAAAAAAGCGCCACCCTCAAAAATCATTTTTAGTAATCATGGTTCAGCTGAAGAAGAAACTTTCCGGCAAAATGATGCTGAAATACACTCCTCCATACGCCGGCGCCGGGGATATGCCTGAACCTGACATGTACGTCATTACCTCCGCCGGCCTGCGAATCCCGGCGCACTCTAAGATTTTGGTACATTCTTGATCTTCGAATTCTTGTGGATTCATCCGTTTTTTTTCCTTCTCAGCCTCATCATCTCAATGCATCTATTTGCGTGTTCGGATCCTGTTTCACTTCACCATGATTCTGTTTGAATGCCAGAATTTTCATTTCAACTTCCCAACCATGTCTTTTTTATTCAAAATCTCTATTTGTTATCTTCATTCAAGGCGTAATTATTAAATTTTTGGCATTTTTTTAATGATATTTGTGTGAAAATCTGCAGGCATCAGCATCGCCGGTGCTGGAGAGCATAATAGAGAGGCCGGAGAAGCACCGGAGCACCGAGCGAAAAATCACGATTTCCGGCGTACCGTACGACGCCGTCCACGTCTTCCTCCAGTTTCTTTATTTCACCAAGTAAGTTCGTTCTAATCAACAACTCGCTGAAAAAGCCAATCAAATTTTTTCCCTTTTATAATAAAAGCTCTTCCAAATCTCACGCAATAATTTAAAATCGACCAATTAAGAAGCAAAATCTAATTTTAACATCCACCCTCCATGTCATAATCTTGTCTACACGTGGCGTATTTTTGCCGCCTCGTTTGATAATTGCAGATATTTTATTCTTTGAGTTACTGTTTTGGTAGGCTCGGCGAATAACAGTGGTTCCAACGTCACAGGAACCCATAATTCTTGTAATATGAAAATTACTAAACTGTCCTTCTGGTACAATTTTCAGGTGCAGCGATGAGCAAATGGAGAAGTATGGAATTCACCTGTTAGCCTTGTCGCATGTCTACTCTGTACAACAGCTGAAGCAGATATGTACAAAAAGTTTAGCTAAAAGATTGAGCGTCGAAAACGTAGTTGATGTGCTTCAGCTCGCAAGATTGTGCGATGCGCCGGATCTTTACCTCAAGTGTATGAGATTGTTGTCTAATAACTACAAAGCTGTAGAGGAGACTGAGGCGTGGAAGTTCTTGCAAGACCACGATCCCCATCTCGAGCTCCAGATTTTACAATTCATCGATGAGACCGAATTGGTATACACCTTAAACACCGAATTAACTCCTATGTTGCAATAGTGTGCAAATGTGTTGTGAATGGATGTG
The DNA here is from genome assembly GCA_036937905.1 of Salvia rosmarinus. Taxonomy (NCBI): domain Eukaryota; kingdom Viridiplantae; phylum Streptophyta; class Magnoliopsida; order Lamiales; family Lamiaceae; genus Salvia; species Salvia rosmarinus. The sequence goes on from CM072816.1 coordinate 96,293,673, forward strand.
TGTTGGATGAATGGATGTTTTAGATGTGATAATAATTTACTGTGTTTCGTTTCTTCATGGTGTAGAGGAAAGAGAGAACGAGAAGGCATAGGCAGGAGCAGAGTTTGTATATGCAACTGAGCGAAGCAATGGATTGTCTCGAGCATATATGTTCGGAGGGATGCACGAGCGTTGGCCCGAGTGATATGGACCCGAATGAGCATAAGGACCCGTGTAGCAAGTTCTCGACCTGCCAAGGCATTCAGCTTCTGATCAAGCATTTCGGTTCTTGTAAGAAGAGGGTTAATGGAGGTTGTTCGCGTTGTACGCGGATGTGGCAGCTGTTCAAGCTGCACTCTTCGATTTGTGATCAGCCTGATGAATGCAGAGTCCCCCTCTGCAGGTAATGTGAAACATTTCTTGATGTTTGAATCTTGATTTAGTTTACTTGATTCAGCACAGATTGGGGTATCTACTTGGATCCAACCAGATCTACAAGAATCTAGTTCTTTAGTATATACAGATTTTATCTTAGTTGCCAACTCTAAAAATGGATTAATATGTGATAAAGGGATGCAATCAGGTGCTTTATTTGGCGAGATATGCTAAATTACTTCAGATTCTCTATGAAAAGAGAAATAAATCGAGCTGTCATTGTAGGGTCATTACAACGGCAGAGTGATTATCTTTTTTGATGACTCTGCCAGATATGTTCACTGATTTAAGAACAAGAATATACCACACTGAATTTGACTCTGTTTAATGGTTGTTGGCATAGTCAAAAGTAATTGTCAAATGTGATATAATTTAGGTGTAGACAAGGTATGTTTAGTGGTGATTGTAATGTATTATGTGATGAAATATAAGTAGGAACAAACATTCCATACTGTTTCCTTCTGTTTCAGTCATCTGAAATTGGTGTGTTCTGTCACAGACAATTCAAGCTAAAGGCACGACAAGACGGACGAGGAAATGATGCTCGGTGGAGACTGCTTGTGAAGAAGGTTGTCTCAGCCAGAACCATTTCTTCTCTCTCTATACCGAAGAGGAAGAGAGAAGACGAGCCAAGGATCGCATTGCACCGTCACGGGGTGAGGAGCTTCAGACTGTAAACCAAATCTCAGAACACAGCAACCAGGAAATATGTGTGTTTCTTGGTTTACTTTGCCATGTAAATGTTGTGGTGAAAGTAGAGTATGTAAAAATTTGCTGGTTCTTGTTGTGTGTTACCACATAGCAATCTTGTTTCCTGCTATGGCCCCTCTTGGTGTCTGTTGGTTGGTAGCAAAGAAGTACTTTGAAGGAGGCTGAGTTTCTTGTAGTAATCTTGTTTTTGGTAGTGGATGGGTTGGTTTGTCAATACATCTTTGTTCTTTTTGTTGAGTATACGTAATTTTGTATCTGCAATTGGGTTTTATTTTTTAATTTTGGTTTGGAGTATTTAATTGGATGCTTATCTAGTTTCAATTTTATAAGGTTTAGTTAGGGCGATTAATTTGTTTTTAGGTGGTTGATCGTTGAAATTAGTTCGATTATGATAGAGATGAAGTTTTGTGTGGATGATTAAAAGTTTGCAGTGGGAATCAGAATGATTCCTGGGATAATATTCGACGGTTCACGTTGCTCTCAATACACAGGTGACTATATAAACTAAATTTTGTTTGTTTGAGAAAGAATCAAATAATTAGCATAATTAGAAAGCACGCATTTGATTAGGGCATCTAAAATGTCAATTTTGACCTCGTTCATCCATGAAAAAGTGCAAGTCAGTTTTATTGGTCGATGAAGTTGACAAGAAGTAAGTCTATTAGACTATTACACCATACATAATTTTGCGATTTCTTGTGTAGTAGAATTTTCGTAATTGATGAATTTTTCATTATTTCTTAAACGAAGAGCAAGTAAATGGTGCGACCTATTATCTTGTATGCTTAAGCTAGGGAATTAGTCTTACATCATTAAAATTCAACACAAGTTTCTCCAAGTCGCGAAGCACGATCGCCCACACGAAACGTTATCCTATCTTGAAATCAAATAATTTATATAATCTGTAATCCAACATTTATTCTAAAAAATTATGGAGCAATCTGTATTTGGTTCATTCTATCCTATAAGCCTTTAGTATATAGATAAATCAAGATATTTAATGAAAGTGTTCCTTCGTTTAGAATTGACGTAATTGTTGTGCGGAATGTTACTAACGTGCAAAGTAAAACAACAGAATAAATTTAAAGATCACAGATAATAACTTTTTCACATATTAAATTATAATATGTAGCTGCCAATATGACGAAATTTATTCATTATAAATGTACAATAAACTTTACAAAATCTAACTACCTTATCTACAATAAAGTCAGACGGAATCAAAACTAACTACTAAAACAATGGAAAATAATATCTCTTCACACAACTCAAAGTCCCACACACTTCTAAAACAATAAAAGATAAAACACGAATGTTATCGTTATAAAAATATATTCAGGAACAAAATCAGATATTTAGTAAATATCTCTAAGATGTGCAATTGTCTTCAAGTGATTTGTCTTTAATATAGCAGATGAGAGATATTCTTCAGCACGTCTTGGCACACTAAAGTTGAAGTAGTTGTGGTCGTTAAATAGATCAATCAGTTCCTTGAATATAGGAACAGACTCTGGTTAACTTCCTCATTCTTATCTCTTAGATTTGATTTCTGTGTTTATTAGCATGTTGGCATCGATAGCTCGCAACCGACATATTATGCACAAATTAAGAAGCTCTCTTACGGTTAAACTAACTCCAAACATTTAATATTGAGGTGATCTCATGTACATCCATCCGTACATATGGATTTTGATATTTTTATTCAGTGTAAATGATATTTGATATTTTTCTTTACTGTAAGTGATACTTAAACAAATATACTTTTCTTTAATATAAATGATATTTTTCTTAATAACAAATTGTTTGGTATGAATTTGTTCTTATTATTCATATCTTTGTGCATGTTGTCTCTCATGATTTGTTCTCTTTTTGCCGTTGGTTTGACTATTATTTATCGATTCGAACTTATTTGATTTGTTTCAATGTTTAGCAGAAATTCGGCATTAAATAGGATGAAATGAATCTTCCAAGGATCAAGTATAATGAAGAACATCTCGACAGGAGTTCGTAGGCGAAAACCGTGCACAATTCGGAGTTCGGACACGAGAGAACGGAGAGAAACGTCTGTCGCAAGACGGCACCCGTCGCGATGGCCCAGCGCCACAAGCGCGCCAGCAAGCGCCAGCGACCACGACGCCCAGCAGCGCCTGCGCCAGACGCCCGCCGCCGCCCAGCCGCCATGCGCCACGCCTTCGCGCCCGCCGCCCTCCCCCGCCCGCCCGCCGCCGCTCAGCCGCCGCCCCGCCATGCGGCGCCGATCCCAACGCGCCTCATCTCCTCACGCCAATCCCAGCCGCCCGCGCCGCCCATGCCTCGCCTCGCCTTCGTCCGGCGGCTGGAAGCCAGCGCGGTTTCGTCCGCTAAGCGCCCGCGTCCGTCGACAGATGTGCGTTTCTCACGCCACCAACGCCACTCCATCCGGCTTGGAACCCGCCGCCTGCTGACCTCGCCGCCCGCCCCGCCTCGCCGCCTCGCCTGTGTCTCGCAACGCCGCAACGAGCCCATCCGCATCAGCCGGCCGCCGCCAGCCACCCGCACGCCGCCCGTCCGACGCCGTTTCTACAACCGCGCCGCTGCTGCCCAAGAACCTCTCAAGCGTCCGGCGTTTCATCGCGCCCGGCGCTGGGGTGCTGGGACTGTTCTTTCCAGGAGCTTCTCGCGTCCGGCGCTGCGTGCGAATTTTCTGCTGCTATAAATTTTGATTTTCACGCGTGAACCCTAGGCTCCCTTTTATTTTCTTCAGTTTTTCTCTCCTTTGGGGACGCCTTTCCCCCTGGTTTTTCTTCTTTTCATTTATTTCTTTAATTTCTTTGTCATTTTGGGATCCAAGAACATTAATTCAAGAAGCTTATCTTCATCTATTACATTTGTAAGGATTTTTATGGTTTAATTTCTCCTCCATTTCAATTTCATTGCTTGTTCTTATTTATATGCTTTCTTCATTGTTGATTTATATGCTTTGATGTTGATTAATATTGCTATGAATTTATTTATGCTTGTTGTTGGATTTAAATATCAACTAAAGATTGACAAACCTTAGTTTAGATTTATCGCTTTCATAGTTCAACTATGGATTGACAACCCCCGGTTTAGATTTATTGCTTTATTAGTTTAGCTCGGGATTGACAACCCTAGCTTAGGATGTTGCTTATTTTCCGTATTTCAATTCCCGCATGTTTCAAAACCCTTGTTGGTATTAGAGTGTTTAGATTTAATCGTTTTAGGTTCGACACCTAACAATAGCCTGTTAAGTTTTCCTCGAGAGACGACTAGGTTAAATTTCCTACTACAACACCTCTTTCGATTATGAGTCAATTAAGAGGATACTTTTGATTGAAACAAATTTTGGCGCCGTTGCCGGGGAATACTTTAGGTGTATTGTTTGTGTTGTTTGTTTTCTGTGTTTCTTTTCATTCTGCTTGGTTATTTTCCCCACAGTGCGTGTGATCTTGTTTTTTTGTTGTTGGAGTCATTAATGCAGGTTACCAAGAATACGAATATGGCCAAACAGTCGTGAGGAAAGTTCGTCAGATTGGGCAAATTCTTCTTACGAAGAATGAGCCCAGCCACCATTTTGAGGGATATCCGCCAATTTATGAGCAACAATATGGTTCGAGGTGGAATATCCAACCCGATTTGGGATGTTGGGATCCACAGCAGCAGCAGCCGCCTCCACAACTTGACCCGGAATATTAGAACCCACAACCTGATGAGCAACAAGCCTATGATCCATACTGGGACCAACCACCTCCATCGCAGTACGAGGATCAAGCCTACAATCCATACTGGGATCAACCACCTCCGCCTCACTATTCATACCCGCAGCAGCCGCCTCCGCCTCAATATCCATATCCACAGCAGTCACTTCCGCCTCCACCGCAACAGTACCCACAACAGCCGTATCCACCTTCGAGGCCAGCTTGGGAGGATGAGCTCACTGAAAAAGAGAAGTTGTCCATTAAAAAAATGGATGATCATAACTCCACACTTCAGCGTCTCGAGATTAAAATGGTACAACTGAATATCATGCTTAAGGAGTCATTGCAAGAACGTCAGAGCCGAGCTTCAATTCTCGAGAACGAGGTGGAGAGACACCGTAAGAGCCATTGCAGCCACATGAGGTGGAAAACGAGAAAATGACTGAAGTCATACCTGTCCCACACCAACCCGATCAAGCTCAGACGGTCATTTCTCTTGAAAATGACCCAATTGTTGAGAATGGGGTTGGAGAGGCACCAGACGAGTCGCTGCAACCACAGGAGGTGGAAACTGAGGAAGAAAATGACGTCATACCTTTCCCACACCAACCAGATCAGACTCAGACGGTCACTTTTCTTGAAAGTGACCCGATTGTTGAGAATGGGGTGGGAGAGACTCCTGATGAGTTGTTGCAACTAGAGGAGGTGGAAAACGAGGAAGAGTGGGCAAATGAAGTTAATAGCATGCCAACGCCCACTCTGGAGGTGAACGAACAATCCCAACGCTTGGAGGGGGATGAAGAGAGGACGAAGAAAGAGTGGGCATGTGAGGTTACAAGCATGTCAAAGCCCACTCTGGAAGTGGAAGAAGTGCCTCAACCATGGAAGTATATGTTTCCAGAGGAGGACAAAGTAAGGACAAAGGTTGAGGTAACATCTATAATATATCAACATCCTAATTCACCAAAGTATTGTGCTTTGGGAGTTGAAATTATCTATTTCTCTTTGGAGAATAGGATGTTTGATTTGAGCTTAATTGATTTACTATCTGCTTCCTTTACTGTTCTCTATGCTTATATGGTTCATACTGATGCTTTGGTCGAGATGGTATTCCTGCAGGTGAAGGACTATGGATAGTCCATTGTCAACCGGATACGTCGTGCTCACGACGTTAAATTGAGTACTACGCGGAGTTAACCCATGATAAACGCGCATTTTACACGTTTATTGATGATTTTTAAAGATGAATTTAGATCAATAAAGTGTGTTTATGTCTTGGATCTCAATGCTTTTATATATTTTTGGAAGATAATGCTCTTGGGGTTTCTCTTTGGTGTTTTGTAGGCTTTTCAAGTGATAATCGATGCACAAGGCAAAGATTTAACCAAAGATGATGAAATGGATATGAAAAATATGAATGTAAAAAGTTTACAATGTTAAAGAGCATCTCGATAGGAGTCCATAGGCGTAAACGGATCGCACTTCGAGTTCGGACGAGAGAACGGAGCTAAACAAAGGAAGTTGCAAGAGCTTGAGCAGAGACCGAGCTCATGTGTCCGCGAGAAACGCCTGAACGCCGAAGCTCATGACCGAGCTCATGGTCAGCGAGTGGGTAGGGCACAAAATTAGGGGTTTTCTGCACCTATATATATCCCTGCTTGCTCCCGCGCCCCAACCTTCCACACCGCGTTTTGGACCTTTTCTCGCTTTTTCATTGTTCTTCATTTATTTTAGCTTTAGCTTTGATTTAGATTCATTCTAGTGTTAGTTTTCCATCATTCTACATTAGTTCTACGCATTGTTATCGATTTGGAACGGTTTCGTCCGAAGGAATTGTGTCGTTTTCCCGTTTTCCGTTGGGTTTGGATACGAACCCAACCATTGTTCTTCAGACGCTTCCCTACGGGTTTTATCTATTTAATTTCTGTTTTTATGATTATTTCATATTTAATTCCGTTAATTATGTCTAGCTAAATTTCTGTTCTAATCCTAGGGTTTGCATGATTCTATCCTATATGTTGTGATTCCTGCTATTGTTATTTACCTTCCAGGCATTGATTCATGATTCTTGGTGCTTAATTATATGTGTTGATTTCTAATCAATCTTAATGCATATCATAATTGCCGCTAATTACGTAACTTTTAATTGTCAATCGATCTTGAATGCATGATACGGATAAGCGCGAGTCGTAATGTAGATAGGAACATTCGTAGGAAGCATATTCTTTGTGATCCTTTTGGAGTTGCTAATTTTCCTCTAGAGACGTAACAGTAATAGGGAAAATTAGTGATCAACTGTCACAATTGTCGTAACTGAAGTTGTTGGCTACATATGTGATATTCCATCTTGTCTGGATTAAAACGGTTAATAATAAGCAGGATAAACATCGTTGTGGATAGGATTAGTGCATCCCTAGGATTAGTCTTTATCTCCTATATTCATCTTTGAGTATTTATTGCCTTTGTTTATTTTCAAGTTGTTACCTTTGCTTTAGATTTAATTATCTGAAGCCATAAACCTTTCAAACCATATTCTGTTGCTTGGATAATGAAGAAGGATTAGAGAGTTAGCTTCTGTGTTTTCGGATTGCAATCCATGTGGATATGATACTCGACTTACCATTATACATCGCGCGTAATTTACGTGCGATCAAAAATCTTGTCGATCAAATTTTGGCGCCGTTCGGGATTGTTAAGATCACATAGGAATAATTTGACAATTTGGAGTTATTAATTCAAGTTATATATTAGATTATTTATTTATTCTTGTCAAAGTTAAGCTCTCTCTTTTTCTCCAGGTAGTTTATGATCACAAGGTCCCGGGGACCTCCTGAACTACACTTAAACCCAGAGATCGAAAATTTCCAAAGGAGAAGGAGACGAGAAAGAAGTAGGGCGCAATGGCGCTAATCCACGTAATCAGGGCATTCCTCCCGAGCAAGCGACATGCGCATGCTAGCCGATTTCGAGAATGCATGCGGGATGCAGATGGCGAATATGGGACTCCTCCATTGTCCCTAATCCGCAGACGAGACCTCAGGTCGAACTACATGTACCGACCTCCCACCGAATAATTATTTAGCGGTTCAATATTAGGCGGATGGGGCCATAAGTGAATGCTAATAACTTCGAGTTGAAACCGGCTCTAATCAAGATGGTGCAGGGAGAATTTGCGGTTTGGGGAGAGTCACAGAGACCCGAATACACATCTTCCGAGATATTCCTCGATATATGTGACACCATCAAGCAAAATGGGTGCCACAAAATACGATCCGGATGCGCATGTTCGATTCTCTCAAACCGCCCTAATCAAGAGTGCGAAGGATTGTTCAAGAGCCCGGACGCACCGAACATTCGAATTAACCAGCTGGGGAATCTTTGTGAAAGTTTCTCTCAAAATATTTTCCGCCGGCGAAGCACGAAAATCATATCTGAGATCTCCCACTTTTGCCAACAAGGAGACGAGTCACTATTCGAGGCATGGGAGAGATTCAGAGGCTTATTGAGAAGATGCCCACAACATGGATTCTCCAAAGAGCAACAGATCACGCAGTTCTATAGTGGTGGACGCCGCATCTGGGAGCATTGTAGATGCATCGGCAAGGGATGCCTGCTGAACCGTCGAGTGGAGGAGGCCACCGCATCATAGAAGAGATGACGCCAATAGTTATCAATGGCCAATGGAGAGAACGCCTGGCGAAAGCAAATTTGTTGAGAGTGATTCAAAATACGACGATCTCACAAGAAGTTCACTCGTTGAGAGAGCATTGAGACAGAACGCCACCACATCAATCGAGGAACCATGGGGAAATCGGCATAACATCCGAACAACAAGAATCATCCGAATCGTCGTATGCCAACCCCAATAACTTCCAACAACCTCCAAAGAAGTCACTGCGTAATGGTGTGATTCAAGAGTCAAGAAGCCAAGTTTAGAAGATATGATGCAGCGGCTGGTTGTGAGCAACCAACAATTGGCGACTAATAGACTTCATTCATCAAGACTCTTCGCCGAGGATAACACAGTTGGAATCGACCGTGGCAGCCATGGGCAAGCACATGAAGATGATGGAGAATCAAATCGGTCAGATAGATGCACAACAAAATGCACAGCCAAAGACGGGCCAATTTCCGAGTAATACGGAAGTGAACCCAAAGAATCAGTGCTTCGCCATCCAGATGAGAAGTGGAGCAACGTATCAGACCCACCCGGATGAAGAAGGAGTGACGAAAGAGCACCTCGCGACCGAGCACGCGACCGCGAGCCCGGCCGCGAGCCATCACGCATCTAGTCAGTCCGAGGTGCACGCGGGGGAAGAGCGGCCGCGAAAGAACAGCACCTCGCGACCGAGCTCGCGGCCGCGAGCCCGCCATGCGAAACCGTGCAGAGCGCGCGAGAGAGTCCACGCCCGCGCCCGCACGCGGGAAGAAGGCCAGCAATGGAGGTCCCTTAGCGACCGCACCGCGATCGCGAGGAGGCCGCGAGGGACGCCCAAGGTCGAATTATCCGACGATACCCTCCGGTTCCGCTTTCCATGTTCGCCCGATTCAAGGAGATATTTCAAAAGTGAATATCAATCTACCTCTCTTTGACCGTGAAACATGCCGGATATGCTGAAGTTTCGAAGATGCACTAGCAAGCAAAAAGAAATTGGATAAATTTGAAAAATTAACCTATCTCAAGAATGCGATGCCATCTTACGCCGAAGTTGCCTCAAGCGTAAAGATCCGGAGCTTCACACTCGAAAAGTGCGAGATTGCTGAGCACACATTCCCAATGTGTTGTGCGATTTGGGAGCAAGCATCAACTGATGCCGAATGTATTCAACCGTCTCGAGCTAGGGAAGATGAAGCCAACAAAGATCTCATTGATGATGGTGACGTGTCACCACATACCCTAAGGGATTGTTGAAGATGTGTTGGTAAGAATTGGGACTTTGTCTTTCCCGCTGATTTTGTTATATTAGACATACCAATTCAAACATCAACCACTAATCTTGGGTAGACCTTTTCTAGCAACCGGTCATGCTTTGATTGATGTGCAGGAAGGTGACCTCACGTTTCACGTCAATGATGAAGAGCTCAAGATTTCAATATATGATGCCATCAAGCAACATGACAGTTCAGAGCCTGAAAAGTGTTATTCGATCACTACTGCTACTGCTAGTCAAGTCTCGCACTTGAAGGGCAACCGACCATCAAACGAGCATGTTGCAAGGAAAAAGTGGACTCGGCATAAAAATCCGAGTGATTCATTCAAGCTCAGTGGAAGCCATTCTTGTGCCAATTGGTGGGCAATTGTAAATGCTAAGTACGGTAAATTAAAGTTTGGAAAGACCACAGTTGCCAAATCGCCTGATTGATAAGAGGTAACGTCGAGCTAGCGACGATAAATCCAGCACTGGTTGGGAGGTAACCCAACATTTTACATGCTTTATGTTTTTCGCTTTGTTTTTCTTGTTTTCGTTGTTTTGTCGTGTCTTGTTTGTTTGTTTTTAGCCCCAAGGTATATCATCAATGGCGAGGATTCTATCCACCGCCGGAGTAGTGCGACATTTGAGGTAAGATCTCTCCCAATCACTCTCTTCTGCAAACATTATTGTCTCCATTGCACATTGTTGACAATAAGTTTGGGGGAGTGGTCGAGTGTGATGTGGTTGAGAGTCTTTTTTATGTTTTGCGTTGTTTTGTTAAGTTATTATATGTTGGGGCTTTTATCGTGTCTTTTGTTTTCGTTGTTGTGTCTGTCGATCAACGAGTTAAGTGAAGTTTGTAGGGAAATCTTAGTTTAACCCGCTCCCGAGGATCTATCTTGGATGTTTAATTCACCATACATTGATTATATACCTAGCATGCACCTATATAATTAATTACAACACGTTGGGATTTTCTCGTGTTTACCTTTGAATCTGTCGAGACGGAATGGATCGAGACTCGTGCTTTGACCTTCTGGACTGTATCCCGATTACCCAATCTCCAACGCCGAGTGAGGACGATCTATGGAGAATGCTTCGGAAAATCACCCTTTGCTCTCTATGATATTTTCGAAATTCTCACACACTTCTATGTGTTGGACGAAAATTTGATGATGATCATGAATCATTCGCAAAGATTTAAGCTCTTACCTCATATTTATAATGCATTACCATAATCCTATATGGAAATTACCATAATCCCATATGGAAATTACCATAATCCTATATGGAAAGGATCTATGCATATCCCATAAATATAATAATATCCTTTTGGGATAAAGAGAATAAAATCTTTCCATAGAGAGCAATAGTGACGATTTTTCCTTCCAAGCTACGGCCTGGACGGGCCACCTGTGGATCAAATGCAAGGAATAAAGATGGGCCTCAAATAAATTAATTATCTTATGTTCAACCCGTAACATAAATTAATTTATAAACATTTATTCATGCCACTAGAGAATAAATGCCGACTTACCCTTTATTACCGAAGTTGAGTCGGGCTTGCACTTAGACATTACTTAATCCCGTATTTAAGATATCGAACGCCTATTAATTATTTAGAGCATTCGATCGCTTAAAATAATTAATATCTTTAATTCCTTAAGTAGTACCACTCAACCTTATTATTGTACTTGAGCTAACTCAACCTGCAGGGTTTAGTACAATAAACCTTTGAGCTCCTTAAGGGGCGCCATCATCCTTAACGGATACGGTGACTGACTGAGATAACTAGCATGACATACAAGCACCGCCACCACCCAAGATGCGGAGAATATTGGTTAGAACATATAACCTCACCCATAACAAGTCAAAGTGATGGTCAAGAACTCATACTCATCTAATACCTTATCGAGATTTAGATCATCGTAAGTCACCGAGATCTAGGTTCTTCACTACGGTCGATAGAAGAACTCATCTCATCGTGATCCTTCAATACGTTAAAGACGCATCAAAGATAGACAAGCAACTAAGTCAAGTCACTTCTTATCTATATCGCAGACTCACACCGCACTCGCCCTCAAGTCACACCGACAACTCGTCCTCAAGTTGTCTCAATCTGTGAAACTTTTATATCTCATTAAGCTTCTCCCACTTATACAAAAGACCAATCATACGGACTTCGTGATCTTCTATACAACGTCGTATGATCTAACTTATATATGAGATAAGGGACACGATATATGCAATCAAGTATTCAATTCGGATAGGAGATTGTAATAGTGGTAATAAAGGAACGAAACATTGTATACAAGCTCAACCAAAACTTTGCCAAGATACAAATCCAACAAAGTTGTTAATCCATGTGGCCAATGACTATATAAATTTTTGTGGATATTTAATGATAGTGCACATGATATGTTAGAAAATGACGCATGGATGACTTGAGATTACTTAGCTTGTTGTTTTTAACCATTTTGCTAAAACCGTGAGACTTGAGCTTCATGAACGTATACATCTCTTGTTACGCTTTCTTTCCGTGTGATATCGTGCATGTTATTATCTTCTAGAATTTGCCGCTTTTACGTGTCGAGGCTGCATATGTGTTTTGAATATGGAAAGGAAAAAGGCCATCTTTGTTAAACCACATATTTACCCAAACACTAGCCCAATGATATACACCGTTTGTCGCCTTCTTTGAGCCTTTATTAGACCTTATTCTTTCGATTAACCGGATGATAGGAGGTGAGGATGGATATGAGAATCAAATGGGAGAAAAAATTGTTTTGATATGCAAAGTGGGGATAAAAGATAAAGTATGGTACCCGTGTGAAAAAAAATAGACCCTATAAGCTCTATTACAAAGCCAAGAAAAGAAAAATTTTGTGAATAGTATGAGCATAAAGGAAGTCAATTATCATAGTATATGGTACCTTGAGTTGAATAAACGTCGAAATAGCATGTTGGAAAGGAAAGAAAAATGGATAAAGTCCATATGTGTTGATTGTATAGATGGAAGTGCTTAGAGTATACTTGAGTCACTTAGCCATATATTATCCTACCTTAACCAATGTGCCTACAATACAACCTATGAAAAGTCCTTTTTGATCCTAATTTGAATGCATTTGACGTGGTGGAGATATTAGAGAAATGGTAAGCCTATGGTAAGATTTTTGCATTGCATTGATTTTTGAGTGCATACACGTCCTTTATTTCTTTGTGAGTTGAGTGTACTCTATATATTACACACATGCCATTGTGAGGGTGGAATTGAATGAGATTTTGCTTTCAATGATTGTACATTGTCGAGTTGACTAATGTCGTCGTGTGCGCTAATGATTTTGAGCTTTGAGATATTTCTGAGGCCTAATTGTGTTAATTATCTTTGCTGACGCACGTTGATCTTTCGTTGTGTCTTGTCTTTCTTTCTGTTTTGTTTTGTTTGAGGACAAACAATGCTTTAAGCTTGGGGGGTTTGATAAACGCGCATTTTACACGTTTATTGATGATTTTTAAAGATAAATTTAGATCAATAAAGTGTATTTATGTCTTGGATCTCAATGCTTTTATATATTTTTGGAAGATACTGCTCTTGGGGTTTCTCTTTGGTGTTTTGTAGGCTTTTCAGGTGATAATCGATGCACAAGGCAAAGATGTAACCAAAGATGATGAAATGGATATAATAAATGTGAATGTGAAAAGTTTACAAATGTTAAAGAGCATCTCGATAGGAGTCCATAGGTGCAAACGGATCGCAATTCGGAGTTCGGACGAGAGAGAACGGAACGAAACAGTGAAGTTGCGCAAGAGCTAGCGACCGAGCTCGCGGCCGCGCCAAATCGCCCAGAACGGCCAGAAGCACGCGACCGAGCTCACGGCCGCGAGCCCGGTCGCGAGGCGAGGCGGTAGGGCACAAAATTAGGCTTTTCTGCACCTATATATCCCTGCTTGCTCCGCGCCCCCAACCTTCCACACCGCTTTTGGACCTTTTTCTCTGCTTTTTCATTGTTCTTCATTTATTTTCGCTTTAGCTTTGATTTAGATTCATTCTAGTGTTAGTTTTCCATCATTCAACATTAGTTCTACGCATTTATCTATTTGGAACGGTTTCGTCCGAAGGAATTGCGTCGTTTTCCCGTTTTCCGTTGGGTTTGGATACGAACCCAACCATTGTTCTTCAGACGCTTCCCTACGGGTTTTATCTATTTAATTTCTGCTTTTATGATTATTTCGTATTTAATTCGCTAATTATGTCTAGCTAAATTTTGTTCTAATCCTAGGGTTTGCATGATTCTATCCTATATGTTGTGATTCCTCGCTATTGTTATTTACCTTCCGTGCATCGATTCATGATTCTTGGTGCTTAATTATATGTGTTGATTTACGATCAATCTTAATGCATATCATAGTTGCCGCTTAATTACGTAATGCTTTAATTGTCAATCGATCTTAAATGCATGATACGGATAAGCCTTGAGTCGTAATGTAGATAGGAACATTCGTAGGAAGCATATTCTTTGTGATCCTTTTGAGTTGCTAATTTTCCTCTAGAGGCGTATGATAATAGGAAAATTAGTGATCAATCGTCACAATTGTCGAATCAAAGTTGTTGGCTACATATGTGATCTTCCATCTTGTCTCGGATTAAAACGGTTAATAATAAGCAGGATAAACATCGTTGTGGATAGGATTAGTGCATCCCTAGGATTAGTCTTTATCTCCTATATTCATCTTTGAGTATTTATTGCCTTTGTTTATTTTCAAGTTGTTACCTTTGCTTTGATTTAATTATCTCGAAGCCATAAACCTTTCAAACCATATTCATTGCTTGGATAATGATGAAGGATTAGAGAGTTAGCTTCTGTGTTTTCGGATTGCAATCCCTGTGGATACGATACTCGACTTACCATTATACATCGCGCGTAATTTACGTGCGATCAAAAATCTTGTCGATCAACCCACGGTTTCGTTTTTTTTCTTTTCTTTTTCTTTTTTTCTCTTTTGTTTGTTTCGTCGTTTCCGTTGTTTTTTTGCCCGTTTTGGTTCTTGTTTTCTTTTGGTATTGTTTTTGCTTTTGTTTGTGTTTTCATTTTTGTTTTGCTTTTGTTTGGTGTAGGTTTTGTGTGAATTATTCTAGAGATTTGGGACGTCGTAGCCGTGTAGTGAAGCAGATGATGCTCCAACTCTACAACAAGACACTCGTTATTATCGTGAAGTATCATCCTCTATCGGCCTTTTATGCTACTAATGTTTTAAGACCGAGGACATTGCTCAATTAAGTGTGGGGGTGATTAATCGGTTTGTGTGCGTATCTTATCTATTTGTATGCTTGCAATGTGTCTTTGTGTTTATTTTGATTTCTTGAATCAAGTATTGTCTATGTAGTAAGTTAGGATTGTGATTTGTGCAACCAACTCGTGGTATTGGTCAAATTGATTACGAATTCCAGAGACTTTTGGTGATATATGATTTGAGTGTAATGTGAATCGACGAGATTGTGATTGATAGAAAATGAATAGAGGAAAATTGATGTGATTTGTCCGGCTAATGTTAAGGGTAGTGTTAACATTGTGATCGTCTATATACTTGTTTCCTTATATAAATAAAAAAAAAAAAAAGTTGAAAGAGAAAAAGAAAAAGAAAAAGAAAAAAAAAAGTATAAATTTGTTTTGTTGAGATTGTTGAAATGGAGGATGAGATTCTGTCCCTCTTTCTCGTAAATTGAGAAATGGACATGGGAAACCACGATAGGAGACTCGAGTTCATCAAGAGTTCACCTTTCGAATATTGTTCCAAAATCTGTGAAAACATTCTTTGTGCTTTAAAACAGAACTTGTTGCTAAAGATGACCGCATTAGTTAGTTCACCCCTAACGGAGAGTTGGGTCTGAGTAGAGGTTACCCTTGTATTTATTGGAAATCAATTGTCGTCCCAGATTTATTTCACATTATCTTTGAATACGTAAACACCAAGTGTGAGGGAAAAGCAATAAGGTTTGATTGAATAGAATAAGAGTGAAATTGCATGTATTATCTTCCCTATTCTTATTGGTATAGAGTTTGCTTGAGGACAAGCAAATGGATAAGTGTGGGGGGAGTTGTTTGGTATGAATTTGTGCTTATTATTCATATCTTTGTGCATGTTGTCTCTCATGATTTGTTCTCTTTTTGCCGTTAGTTTGACTATTATTTATCGATTCGAACTTATTTGGTTTGTATCAATATTTAGCAGAAAATCGGCATTAAATAGGATGAAATGAATCTGCCAAGGATCAAGTATAATGAAGAGCATCTCGACAGGAGTTCGTAGGCGAAAACCGTGCACAATTCGGAGTTCGGACACGAGAGAACAGAGCGAAACGTCTAAGTCGCGCACGGCACCCCTGTAGGGAAAACATATGTTAACCCTCGCCCCGAGGATCCATCTTGGGTGTTTAATTCACCATACATTGATTATATTCCTAGCATGCGTCTATATAATTAATTGCAACACGCTGGGGTTTTCGTGTTTACCTTTGGATCCGAAGAGGTCGATGGAACGAGATGAACGGATCGAACGGATCGGACTCGTGCTTTGACCTTCGGATCAGTATCCCTGGTTGCCCAATCTCCAACGCCGGTGAGGACGATCTATGGAGAATGCTTGGAAAATCACCCAATGCACTCACCAAGCTCGAAAATTCTCTCTCAAATATACGAGATGGCCGAAAATTTGAGTGTTGATTAATGAGCATTAACTCAGACTTTATCTCATACCTTATATTTATAATGCACTACCTTAATCCTATATGGAATATTACCATAATCCTATATGGAATATTACCATAATCCTATATGGAATATTACCATAATCTTAGGATTATTTCCATACTCTCGTGATTATTTCCATACTCTCGTGATTATTTCCATAATCTTATATGGAAAGGATCTATGCATATACCATAAATATAATAATATCCTTGTGGGATAAAGAGAATAAAATCTTTCCTTTGAGAGCACATAGGGGACCGATTTTCTTGTAGCTATGGGCTGGATGGGCCACCGAGGATCAAATGCAAGGAATAAAGATGGGCCTCAAATAAATTAATTATCTTATGTTCAAATTTCGAACATAAATTAATTTATAAACATTCGATCATGCCACTAGAGAAAGAATGTTGACTTACCCTTTATTACCAAGTTGAGTCGGGCTTGCACTTAGACATTACGAATCCCAGATTTAAGATATCGAACGTCCATTAATCATTTATAGCAATCATTTGCTTAAAACGATTAATAACTTCATTTCCTTAAGTAGTACCACTCAACCTTATTATTGTACTTGAGCTAACTCAACTGCAGGGTTTAGTACAATAAACATTTGAGCTCCTTAGGGACGTCATCATCCTAAACGGATACGGTGACTGACATGATAACTAGCGTGACATACAAGATCGCCACCACCCAAGACGCGGAGAATCTTGGTTAGAACATATAACCCTCACTCATAACAAGTCAAAGTGATGGTCAAGAACTCATACTCACCTAATACCTTATCGAGGTTTAGATCATCGTAAGTCACCGAGATCTTGGTCCTTCACGACGGCCGAAAGAAGAACTCATCTCACTTGTGATCCTTCAATACGCCGAGACGCATCGGCATAGACAAGCAACTAAGTCAAGTCACTTATCTATACTGCAGCTAAACCGACAACTCGTCCTTAAGTCGCCTCACCAGAAACTTTTATATCTCATTAAGTTTGACCAATCATACGGACTTCGTGATCTTCACACATCGTATGATCTAACTTATATATGAGATAAGGGACACGATATATGCAATCAAGTATTCAAATCGGATAGAGATTGTAATAGTGGTAACGGAAACATTGTATACAAGCTCAACCAAACTGCTTTCGATACAAATCCAACAATCTCCCACTTATACTAAAGCAAACTTTTAGTATACAATGTGTCTTTCTACTAGCTATTACAAACAACCATCACTTTGCTTCTCCCACTTATACAAAAGTTTCCTTTCTAAGTGGGTGCCATCAGCATAATCCAAGTCCTCTAACGTGTTCATCGTAGACTTTTTGCGGCGTGCTCTTCGTGAATGGATCCGCTAGATTTTCCGTCGATCAATCTTTTCAATCAACCGCCACCGCCTAACGATTTCTCGTATGACATGGTACTTTCTCTCTATGTGTTTTGTCGCTTGTGGGTCCGTGGTTCGCCCGAGTTTGCATCGCACCGAGTTATCACGATGAACTATGATACTCTTGGGCAAACCAGTACCACACCTAGATCCATGAGGTAGTTCTTGAACCATACAGCCTCGCTTAGAAGCCTCCGCGGCTACATATTCGGCTTCCATGGTAGAGTCCGCAATGCATCGCCGCCAGCACTCCGCCAGATACTGCTCCACCTCCCAAGGTAAACACATAGCCCGAGGTCGACTTTTTCTCATCACGGTCGACTTGAAACCGAGTCAGATAACCCAAAGGCATTAGACTATCCGCATGGTAAACTAGCTTATAATCTCGAGTCCTTTCGGTACTTGAGTATATGCTTCATCGCATCCAATGAGCTTGTCGAGGTTAGATCGATATCAGCTACTATGCCTACCGTGACAGCGTATATCGGGTCTCGTGCATAGCATTGCGTACATGAGACTTCCTACGGCGAGCGTAAGGAACTTGTCTCATTTTCTCTATCTCCTTTGCGGTCATATAGGTGATCTGCTTTTGATAAAGCGAACGCCATGTCCGAAGGTAGCAATCCTTTCTTGGCGGTTTGCATACTAAAACGAGTAATCACAAGATCAATGTAAGACGCCGAGATAAGCTCAATATTTTCTTCTTGCGATCTCGGTAAACCTTGATCCCAAGAATGTACGCCGCATCTCCTAAGTCTTTCATTTGAAACCGATCGGATAGCCAACTCTTTACGCCTCGATAATGACTTCACGTTGTTGCCAACTAGAAGGATGTCATCTACATAAAGTGCAAGAAATACCACATCACCGTTGACATCTAACCGATACACACAACTCTCGCTAGCAACTGGGTAAATCCATGGACTTTACTACCTCGTCAAAGCGTAAGTTCCATGATCGGAGGCTCGCTTAAGTCCATAAATGGACTTCTTAAGCTTCCATACTAGATGCTCTTTCACCCTTTACCACATAACCTTCAGTTGTTGCATATAGATGTCTCTACCTTCCTCAAGGTAACCGCTTAGAAAAGCGGTTTTAACATCCATTTGCCAAACCTCTAGTGTTGAGTGGTCACTATGGCTAGAAGAATTCGATGGACTTGAGCATTGCACGGTGAAAAGGTCTCATCGAAATCGATGCCCTCAATCTGAGTGTACCCTTTTCCACAAGCCCGGCTTTAAAAGTCAAACCTCTCATCGGAATCTCTCTTCCTTTGTATATCCACTTACTACCTATGGCTTCCTCGCCATCCGGTAGAGTGTCTTTCATATACATCCATAGCCGCGTTATGGACTCCATTTCTAAGTCCATAGCGGTGTGCCATGATCTTGCATCAATATCTTGATCGCCTCCTTGTATGTCCATGGGTCGATTATTGCATGTTCGTCTTGGGACTAAATCCAAGATTCACCCACGAACATAAATCGCCGGGTTGACGAACAACCCTCCCACTACGACGAGGTCTCTGAGCACTATGGCAGCGGTGGGTGCGCAGATACTTGTGGTTCTCTAACTTGCACAACTTGCTGTGTAGGTACCACTTGTACGGTCGGTATCTCCAGTGGAACTCGACCCACTTCAATTTCTTGAAGTATCTGGTGTCGATCCCTCCCACTAGACTCGACATCTCGCACCTTTGGCCTAATCGGTGGTGGAATACGATCATCTTCTAATTCTCAAGAATGATTTCAACTTTGACTTATGATTTTTCATATAATCCTCTTCTAAGAATCGGGCATTAGTGCTAATAATGATTTTCTCGATCCTTGGGACTATAGAATAAACCACCTTCGCTCCTCTAGATAGCCAATAAATGCCCTTGCGTCGGATCTAGCCTCCAACTTGTCAACCTTCTTGTTCAAAGACGCGTCCGGATCGTCCCATATCCTTATGTGGCTTAAACCGGCTTACGCCCAAACCACAACTCGAAGGGTCTTTTCGACCGACTTGACGGTACTAGATTTAGCAAGTATGCCGCCTCTAAGGCATACCCCGTAATCGAAATAGGCAATGTAGCATAACTCATCATAGATCTAACCATTTCTAAAAGAGTCCTATTTCTTCGCCCGACACACCATTTTGTGGTGTGCCGGTGAAGTCTTGCCGGGATGTAATCCCACACTTCACTAGATAGTCCATAAACTCGTTATCGAGGTATTCGCCACCGCGATCGTAACGCAGATGACTTGATACTTTACCTAGCTTCGTCTCCACTTCCGCCTTAAATTCTTTGAATTTCTCAAAGCATTCGACTTGCGGTGAAGCGGTATACGTATCCGCACTCGAGTAATCACAATGAAAGTGACAAAATACTGTACCCTCCACGAGCTTGTGTGGACATCGGTCCACGGTCGAATGGACTAACTCCAACATTTCTTTGGCTCTATAACCCTTCGCTTTGAAGGGTCCGGTCGACATCTTACCTTCTATACGAGATTCGCAGATCGGGAACGAGTAACCGTGAGATTACCCAACGCCCATTCTTAGCCGGTCTTTGATCCTATTTAGATTGATGTGACCTAATCTAAGATGCCGAGAGAAAAGTAGAGTCATCTTCTAAGAAAACTTTCTCTTTTAGGGTTTGATGAAGATGCAACATAGTTATAGGTATTATGTTTTGCGTAAATAGTATAAAGAGAATTATATAAAGTGCCAACACGATAACTTCGTCATTTCTTATGATAGAAACACCACTATCAAAAATAACGAGAATATCCATGAGTAAATAATTTGAAACAGAAACAAGGTTCCACGAAAATCCGCACATATAAAACGCCTTTCAAAACTAAAACCGTTGTCCCAAAACATAAAGAAACATCTCCAATCGCAACACTTCGACTTTCCGCGTTGCCCATGGAGATCGTTATCTCGCCATCAAACAGCTCCCTTGTCCGCGGGAACCCCGCAAGGTGTAACAAACATGATCGATTATACCGTATCTACTACCCAAGAATGGGTAGAACAAGTCGCTAAACATGTTTCACATTAAAGCAAACAGCGTACTGAGCCTCGAGCATAGGGCACTTGCCTTCCAATGCCCGGGCTTACCGCACTAAGCACTTGCCGCCTCCTTCGGCTTCTTGAAGCCTCCGGTGGCAACCATGTTCTTGTTCCCATTACTCCCACTATTTGCCTCGCCTCTACCACCTTTGGCACCCCTTTTCTATTTCCATTTTGCGATGAAAATTTTGGGCCCTTAGATGTGCTAGCAAGAGCATGTGCTCCTTTTCCCATAACTCCTTCCGCAAAGAACGAGATCATTAAGCAACCGACTAAGTGTAAACTCGGTCTTGCTCATGATCGCATTCACGCGAAAGTTCTCAAAAGACTTGGGCGGTGTATTGAGGATGATATCGACCTTGGCCGCCGTCAATACCTCCTCCCAACCGATCAAGACTATCCATGAGATGAGTCATGTGAGACATGTTCATGGACCGAACTTCCTTCTTCCATCTTACACGCCAAGATTTCTCTCATTGTGTGGAAGCGATCGTCCGATCCGACCGCCCAAACTTACTCGAGACTTGACCAAATATCGTCGCTCACCATCGATCGATCTTTGCGGCTGCAAGCCTTTGGACATCGTAGTCATCATATAGCATTTAGCCATATTGTTTGACTTATTCCAAAGTCTGCTTGACTCTCGCTGCTCATTAGTCGATGCGTCAGTAAGGGCATCGGGTTTAGGAGTAGTGAGAACAAACATGTGTTCTTCAGCGATAAGAACATATTCCATGTTTCGTTTCCACTCGATAAAATTTGGACCGGATAACGGATTTTGTGCGAGCATATTGATAATCGGCGTAAGAGACATATCTGAAACGATAATGTAAAACACATAAGCATACGATCGCATATAATTCGTAACAATAATATTGTAACCTTTTGATAAAACAATATTAATGAAACCTCCAATCGCCAGCGAATCCCACATGCAAGCCACGTGTGGGCGTTTACACATGAACCCCCACTGCACTAAAATATACCTTTTAGTCGTTTAATTTCAATCCATGTCAACTTATCCTTATGACAAATGAAATTAATGATTGGACCTTACTGCACCACATCACTATCGCAAGAAGGACTTGGCGGGAAGTTGTACTGAGGTGATGTCAAGCATTGACCACAATTTTAACAATGAAAATGAATTCTTAGAATTGGTATACTCACTCGGACCATACCGCTCCAATTCAAATTCTTTTGTTATCTCATTTTATATCTATCTCTAGAGAACTTATGAAAATCGCACATGCAAGCCACGCCGTGTGGGCGCCACACATGAAACTCCCACTTCTCAATAGATTTAAAATGTTTTATTTAGAAATCTCATCTAACAAACTTATGATAAGCAGTGCAAGCAAGCCACGCGTGTGGGCGTTTACTCACGGTCGCCTCACTTTGTTTAGAGATCAAAAGTGGAGGTCTTGACATTTTAATTTGAAAAATTAATTTGTCGGGTTGCTTGCTTAGTCTTTTTATTCAAAAGGTTTGTCCATGCAGATCACGTAATCCTAGCATGCTTTTCTATAGAACTCAACATGTAAAACATGCTCGCAGAATTCTAAAATATGCTTGATAAACGCGATAAACCTAGCATGCTTACTATGCGCATCCAATTACGTAAAACACTTAAAGGTTTGTCAACGTAATATAAACATACATAGCATGCTACTGCATAATTTAAACATCCACGATATGCATATGAGCGATAAAATAAAATAAAACGTTCATCGCGGCCCAATCGTGAAACCTGCACATTTAAATCTAATCTATTACATAGATTTACAAAGTACAGAATTAAACTTCGAAAACGGGCCTCGCGTGCACGGGCACGGACCGGATTCAACAATTGGGCCTCGCGTGCACGGGCACGGGCCGGAAAATCTGGAAAAACGGGTCTGGGCCGGGTCGGCCCAATTGTCTTTGGCCGCGCTGCCAGGCAAAGCCCGGCCGCGCGCCCGCTACCGCGCGCCGCTGCCGCGTGCTCTCGCGGTCGCTGGCTGCGCGCATCGCGACCGCCGAAACGCGCGAGCGTCGCGCCTTCCCCGAGCGCCGAATGTGCGCCCGAGACGTCGTCGCCCGGCGAAAACCGCGACCATGAAGTCGCTCAAGCCAGCCGGGTAGCTTCGCCGCGCGAACGCGCGTCGCCCGCTGCTAGCTCGCCGCCGCTGCGGCCGTCAGATCGCGATCGCCGCGTGGCGCCAGGATCTCGTCGCGAACGCGCGCCTCGCCGCGCGCCTCGCGATCGCCCTCGCGATCGCGAGGCTCGCCGCGAGATACCGCCGTGGACCGCCGAGAGCCTGTTTTTCCCGTCGTTTCGTTCTTCGTTCTTTCGTATTCGTTCTTCTTTACGGATAAGATTTACATAATAAAATCTAATCTAACCACGGATTTTCTCGTGGTGTAAAAACAAAACCAACAAAACAATGAACGAGCCACGATGAACGGCGGATCCACAATTAATTAAACGCACGTAATAATCAAACGTGAATTAATCCAACGAGCCAAGATTCGATCCCGTGCTCGATACCAATGTAGGAAAACATATGTTAACCTCGCCCGAGGATCCATCTTGGGTGTTTAATTCACCATACATTGATTATATTCCTAGCATGCGTCTATATAATTAATCGCAACACGTTGGGGTTTTCTCGTGTTTACCTTTGGATCCGAAGAGGTCGATGGAACGAGATGAGCGGATCGAACGGATCGGACTCGTGCTTTGACCTTCGGGTCGTATCCCGGTTGCCCAATCTCCAACGTCGAGTGAGGACGATCTATGGAGAATGCTTGGAAAATCACCCAACGCACTCACCAAGCTCTCGAAAATTCTCTCTCAAATATACGAGATGGCGAAAATTTGAGTGTTGATTAATGAGCATTAACTCAGACTTTATCTCATACCTTATATTTATAATGCACTACCTTAATCCTATATGGAATATTACCATAATCCTATATGGAATATTACCATAATCTTAGGATTATTTCCATACTCTCGTGATTATTTCCATAATCTTATATGGAAAGGATCTATGCATATACCATAAATATAATAATATCCTTGTGGGATAAAGAGAATAAAATCTTTCCTTTGAGAGCACATAGGGGACCGATTTTCTTGTAGCTATGGGCTGGATGGGCCAAAGAGGATCAAAATGCAGGAATAAAGATGGGCCTCAAATAAATTAATTATCTTATGTTCACCCGAACATAAATTAATTTATAAACATTCGATCATGCCACTAGAGAAAGAATGTTGACTTACCCTTTATTACCGAAGTTGAGTCGGGCTTGCACTTAGACATTACGAATCCCGTGTTTAAGATATCGAACGTCCATTAATCATTTATAGCAATCATCGCTTAAAGCGATTAATAACTTCATTTCCTTAAGTAGTACCACTCAACCTTATTATTGTACTTGAGCTAACTCAACTGCGGGGTTTAGTACAATAAACCTTTGAGCTCTTTAAGGGGCGCCATCATCCTAAACGGATACGGTGACTCGACTGAGATAACTAGCGTGACATCTGAGATCGCCACCACCCAAGATCGCGAGAATCTTGGGTTAGAACATATAACCCTCACTCATAACAAGTCAAAGTGATGGTCAAGAACTCATACTCACCTAATACCTTATCGAGGTTTAGATCATCGTAAGTCACCGAGATCTTGGTTCTTCACGACGGTCGGAAAGAAGAACTCATCTCACTCGGATCCTTCAATACGTCGAGACGCATCAAAGATAGACAAGCAACTAAGTCAAGTCACTTCTTATATATCGCGGCATAAACCGACAACTCGTCCTTAAGTCGTCTCATTGTGAAACTTTTTATATCTCATTAAGCTTGACCAATCATACGAGACTTACGTGATCTTCAACACACCGTATGATCTAACTTATATATGAGATAAGGGACACGATATATGCAATCAAGTATTCAAATCGAGATAGGAGATTGTAATAGTGGTAACAGAAACATTGTATACAAGCTCAACCAAACTGCTTTCAAGATACAAATCCAACAACCCGTCAGATGGGCCCGGGCCTGCGCATGCCTGCCGCTTGACGCACGCCAAGACTTCGCGCCCGGACCCCACTTCCTCAGCGCCCAGCGCTGCGCCCGCGCCGCCACGCGCAGCGCCCAGCGCGCCTCTGCCAGCCTGCCGCTTCGCCACTGCTGCGCCGCCACGCCATGCGTCGCTCGATCCCAACACGCTCCTCATCTCCTCGCGCTCAATCCCAGCGCCGCCCCGCCCCATGCCTCGCCTCGCCTCCGTCCGGTGTTGGGAAGCGGCACGGTTTCGTCCGCTATCGCCCGTCCGTCGACGGTAGCGCGTTTCCTCGCGCCACTCCACCCGATCTGGAACCCGCGCCCGTTGACCACGGCGGCGCCGCTCCGCTCCAGCTCGCCCTCTCCCGTGTCTCCCATAGCGCTCGTGAAGCGCTCCATCGGCCGGCCGGCCGCCAACGCCACCCGCACGCCGCGCCCGTCGGCGCGTTGTCTCACAACCGGCCGCTGCTGCGTCGTCGATAACCTCCTGCGTCTGGCGTTTCATCGCGTCCGACGCTGGGGTGCTGGGACTGTTCTTTCTAGGAGCTTCTCGCGTCCGGCGCTGCATTGCGTCCAGCGCTGCGTGCGAATTTTCTGCTGCTATAAATTCTGATTTTCACGCGTGAACCCTAGGCTCCCTTTTATTTTCTTCAGTTTTTCTCTCCTTTGGGGACGCCTTCCCCCTAGTTTTTCTTCTTTTCATTTATTTCTTTAATTTCTTTGTCATTTTGGGATCCAAAAACATTAATTCAATAAGCTTATCTTCATCTATTACATTTGTAAGGATTTTTATGGTTTAATTTCTCCTCCATTTCAATTTCATTGCTTGTTCTTATTTATATGCTTTCTTCATTGTTGATTTATATGCTTTGATGTTGATTAATATTGCTATGGATTTATTTATGCTTGTTGTTGGATTTAATTATCAACTAAGGATTGACAACCCTTAGTTTAGATTTATCGCTTTAATAGTTCAACTAGGGATTGACAACCCCCGGTTTAGATTTATTGCTTTATTAGTTTAGCTCGGGATTGACAACCCCTAGCTTAGGATGCTGTTTATTTTCCCTATTTCAATTCCCGCATGTTTCAAAACCCTTGTTGGTATTAGAGTGTTTAGGATTTAATCGTTTTCTGTATTTGACACGAACAATAGCCCTGTTAAGTTTTCCTTGAGAGACGACTAGGGTTAACTTTCCCTACTACAACACCTCATTCGATTATGAGTCAATTAAGAGGATACTTTTGATTGAAACAAATTTTGGCGCCGTTGCCGGGGAAAACTTTAGGCGTATTGTTTGTGTTGTTTGTTTTCTGTGTTTCTTTTCATTCTGTTTGGTTATTTTCTCCCCCTGGTGCGTGTGATCTTTTTTTTTTTTTGTTGGAGTCTGTTAATGCAGGGTTACCAGCAATACGAATATGGCCAAACAGGCTGGGGGGAGGAAAGTTCGTCGTATTGGGCAAATTCTTCTTATGAAGAAGGAGCCCAGTTCGACCATGTTGAGGGATATCCGCCAATTTATGAGCAACAATATGGTTCGGGGTGGAATATCCAACCCGATTTGGGATGTTGGGATCCACAGCAGCAGCAGCCGCCTCCACAACTTGACCCGGAATATTGGAACCCACAACCTGATGAGCAACAAGCCTATGATCCATACTGGCACCAGCCACCTCCATCGCAGTACGAGGATCAAGTCTACAATCCATACTGGGATCAACCACCTCCACCTCACTATTCATACCCGCAGCAGCCGCCTCCGCCTCAATATCCATATCCACAGCAGTCGCTTTCGCCTCCACCGCAACAGTACCCACAACAGCCGTATCCACCTCCGAGGCCAGCTTGGGAGGATGAGCTCACTGAAAAAGAGAAGTTGTCCATTAAAAAAATGGATGATCATAACTCCACACTTCAGCGTCTTGAGATTAAAATGGTACAGCTGAATATCATGCTTAAGGAGCTATTGCAAGAACGTGCAGAGAGTGAGCTTCCAATTCTTGAGAATGAGGTAGGAGAGATACCAGAAGAGTCGTTGCAGCCACATGAGGTGGAAAACGAGAAAATGACTGAAGTCATACCTGTCCCACACCAACCCGATCAAGCTCAGACGGTCATTTCTCTTGAAAATGACCCAATTGTTGAGAATGGGGTTGTAGAGGCACCAGACGAGTCGCTGCAACCACAGGAGGTGGAAACTAAGGAAGAAAATGACGTCATACCTTTCCCACACCAACCAGATCAGACTCAGACGGTCACTTTTCTTGAAAGTGACCCGATTGTTGAGAATGGGGTGGGAGAGACTCCTGATGAGTTGCTGCAACTAGAGGAGGTGGAAAACGAGGAAGAGTGGGCAAATGAAGTTAATAGCATGCCAACGCCCACTCTGGAGGTGAACGAATAATCCCAACGCTTGGAGGGGGATGAAGAGAGGACGAAGAAAGAGTGGGCATGTGAGGTTACAAGCATGTCAAAGCCCACTCTGGAAGTGGAAGAACTGCCTCAACCATTGAAGTATATGTTTCCAGAGGAGGACAAAGTAAGGACAAAGGTTGAGGTAACATCTATAATATATCAACATCCTAATTCACCAAAGTATTGTGCTTTGGGAGTTGAAATTATCTATTTCTCTTTGGAGAATAGGATGTTTGATTTGAGCTTAATTGATTTACTATCTGCTTCCTTTACTGTCCTCTATGCTTATATGGTTCATACTGATGCTTTGGTCGAGATGGTATTCCTGCAGGTGAATGACTATGGATAGTCCATTGTCAACCAGATACGTAGTGCTCACGACGTTAAATTGAGTACTACGCGGGAGTTAACCCACGGTTTCATTTTTTTTCTTTTCTTTTTCTTTCTTTCTCTTTTGTTTGTTTCGTCGTTTTCGTTGTTTTCTTGCCCGTTTTGGTTCTTGTTTTCTTTTGGTTTTGTTTGTGTTTTTGTTTTTGTTTTGGTTTTGTTTGGTGCAGGGTTTCGGTGTGAATTATTCTAGAGATTTGGGACGTCGTAAGCCGTGTAGTGAAGCAGTGATGCTCCAACTCTACAGCGTACACACTCGTTATTATCAGGGAAGTATCATCCTCTATTGGCCTTTTTATGCTACTAATGTTTTAAGCACTGAGGACAGTGCTCGAATTAAGTGTGGGGAATGATTAATCAGTTTTGTGTGCGTATCTTATCTATTTGTATGCTTGGCAATGTGCCTTTGTGCTTATTTTGATTTCTTGGAATCAAGTATTGTCTATGCGAGTAAGTTAGGATTGTGATTTGTGCAACTGAACTCTGTGGTATTGGTCAAATTGATTCTAAATTCCCGAGACTTTTGGTGATATATGATTTGAGTGTAATGTGAATTGACGAGATTGTGATTGATAGAGAATGAATAGGGGAAAATTGATGTGATTTGTCCGGCTAATGTTAGGGATAGTGTTAACATTGTGGTCATCTATATACTTGTTTCCTTATATAAATAAAAAAAAAAGTTGGAAGAGAAAAAGATAAAGAAAAAAAAGGTATAAATTTGTTTTGTTGAGATTGTTGAAATGGAGGATGAGATTTTGTCCCTCTTTCTCGTAAATTGAGAAATGGACATGGGAAACCACGATAGGAGACTCGAGTTCATCGAGAGTTCACCTTTCGAATATTGTTCCAAAATCTGTTAAAACATTCTTTGTGCTTTAAAAAGGAACTTGTTGCTAAAGATGACCACATTAGTTAGTTCACCCCTAACGGAGAGTTGGAGTCCGGCGAGAGGTTACCCTTGTATTTATTGGAAATCAATTGTCGTCCCGACTTTATTTCACATTATCTTTGAATATGTAAACACCAAGTGTGGGGGAAAAACAATAAGGTTTGATTGAATAGAATAAGAGTGAAGTTGCATGTATTATCTTCCCTATTCTTATTGGTATAGAGTTTGCTTGAGGACAAGCAAATGGATAAGTGTGGGGGAGTTGTTTGGTATGAATTTGTGCTTATTATTCATATCTTTGTGCATGTTGTCTCTCATGATTTGTTTTCTTTTTGTCGTTGGTTTGACTATTATTTATCGATTCGAACTTATTTGGTTTGTTTCAATGTTTAGCAGAAAATCGGCATTAAATAGGATGAAATGAATCTGCCAAGGATCAAGTATAATTAAGAGCATCTCGACAGGAGTTCGTAGGTGAAAACCGTGCACAATTTGGAGTGACGACACGAGAGAACGGAGCGAAACGTCTAAGTCGAGCACGGCACCCCGTCGCATGGCCAGCCGCCGCGCCACAAGCTGCCGTGGGGGCCACCTGGCCTTCGCGCCCAGCCAACGCCTAGTCGTCTCTCAAGGAATATTAACCCTAGTCGTCTCTCAAGGAAAACTTTTAACAGGGCTATTGTTCGTGTCAAACACAGAAAACGATTAAATCCTAAACACTCTAATACCAACAAGGGTTTTGAAACATGCGGGAATTGAAATACGGAAAATAAACAGCATCCTAAGCTAGGGGTTGTCAATCCCGAGCTAAACTAATAAAGCAATAAATCTAAACCGGGGGTTGTCAATCCCTAGTTGAACTATGAAAGCGATAAATCTAAACTAAGGGTTGTCAATCCATAGTTGATATTTAAATCCAACAACAAGCATAAATAAATCCATAGCAATATTAATCAACATCATAGCATATAAATCAACAATGAAGAAAGCATATAAATAAGAACAAGCAATGAAATTGAAATGGAGGAGAAATTAAACCATAAAAATCCTTACAAATGTAATAGATGAAGATAAGCTTCTTGAATTAATGTTCTTGAATCCCAAAATGACAAAGAAATTAAAGAAATAAATGAAAAGAAGAAAAACTAGGGGGAAAGGCGTCCCCAAATGAGAGAAAAAGTGAAGAAAATAAAAGGAGCCTAGGGTTCACGCGTGAAAATCAGAATTTATAGCGGAGAAAAAATTACGCAGCGTCGGACGCAACGGCGCCGACGAAGCTCTGGAAAAACGGTCCCCAAGACCGCGGACGCGATGAAACGCCGGACGCAGGAGGTTACTGGACGACGCGCGTGATCGCTCCTTTTTCACACGTAAAAAAAATGTAATTATAGGGTAAGCGAAGTATCGTATCCACAGAGATTGTATTACGAAAACATAGAAGCTAGCTCAACGACAATTCATCATTATCCAAGCACAGAATTTGGGTGATAGGTTTAGGGGCTTGAATTTAATCCAAAGCAAAGGTAACCATGCGTAAATATAAATAAAGCAATAAAAACACGAAGATAACTAAGAAGAAAGACTAACCCTTGTGGATGCACCAATCCTATCCACAACGATGTTTATCCCGCTTATTACTAACCGCTTTAATCCGACAAGACGGAAGATCACATATATAACCAACAACTTGATTCGACAATTGCGGCGATTGATTACTAATTTTCCCTATCACGATTCGCCTCTAGAGGAAACCAAGCAACTCAAAAGGATCACTAAGAATATGCTTCCTACGAATGTCCTATCTCAGTTACGACTCAAGGCTTATTCGTATCATGCATTCGATAACGATTGATAATTAATACAATTACGTAATTAACCGATAACTAGATATGCATCAAGATTGATCAGAAATCAACACATATAAATAAGCACAATCGAATCATGAATCAATGCCTGGAAGGTAAATAACAATAGCAGAATCACAACATATAGGATCGAATCATGCAAACCCTAGGATTAGAACGGAAAACTAGCCAGACATAATAAACGGAATGAAATACGATTTAACCATAAAAACGGAAATTAAATATATAAAACCCGTAGGGAAGCGTTGGATGAACAATGGTTGGTCTTGAATCCAATCCCAATGAACGAGCGGAAAATAGCGAAAACGATCGGACAAAACATTCCGATCGATAACGAAACGATAAACTAAACTAGAACAACGTAAAAACAATACTAGAATTAAACTAAAAGAAGATTAAAGACTAAAAGTCTGAAAACCGAGGAAAACGAATAAAACGAGTGCAGGGCGTCTAGGGTCTGTTGAGGCGCAAGGGCTCTCGCCTATTTATAGAAGGGTGGAAACCCTAATTTGCTCCTCTCGCCGCCTCGCGATCGCTTCGCTGTCGCTAGCTCGACCATGAGCCATCTCCGCGCTCTTCTTCGCCGCGTCCCTCCTTGCGCCAGATGGTACCTCGCGACCGGCTAGCGGTCGCTAGAATTTATGCACCGTCGCGAAATCGTCCAGATGAGTTCTCGGCGCTAGGGCTTGCTCGCGTGCACGGTGTCGCGGTCGCTACTCCTCTGGGCGCCATTGGTTTGCCATGCGACCAGCCTAGCGACCGCTAGGGTCGCTAGAATCTGCATGATTGCTCATTTGCTCGCGTCGTTCCTTGCTTCGATTATCAACATATAAACCTACAAAGCGTCAAAGGAACACCCAAGAGCGATCTTCTAGAAATAGATAAAACATTAAGAATCAATACATAAACGCACATTAAACGAGCTAAACTCATCTTCAAATATCAACTATAAACGTGTAAAATGCGCGTTTATCGGTACAACGTCGGTTGTGGAGACAGCCACGGACGGCGGCGTGGTGGCGAGGCGCTGGCGCCGGCCGCGCCGCTAGATGGAGCGCATGCGGCGTTGCGAGAGACACGGGTGAGGGACGAGTTGGAGCGGGCGGCGGCCGCTGGTCAGCGGCGCGGGTTCCAGCGCGGGTGGAGTGGCGTTGGGCTGGCGTGAGAAACACGCTTGTCGACGGACGCGGGCGCTAGCGGACGAAACCGCATCCGCTTCCCAGCGGACGACGGCGCGAGCGAGGCATGGGTAGCGGGCGCGGCGCTGGGATTGAGCCGCGAGAGATGAGGAGCGCGTTGGGATCGGCGCCGCATGGCGGCGCGCCGCGGCGAGCGGCGCTGGCGCTAGGGGCGCAGCGGCGGCGCGGGCGCGGGCGGGCGAAGGCGGCCTGGCGCGCGCGCGCTGGCGTGCGCGGCGCGCGCGCTGGCGCGCTAGGCTTCGGGCGTCGTGGCGCGCTGGGCCATCTGACGAGGTGCCGTCTTGCGACTTAGACATTTCGCTCCGCTTCTCGTGTCCGAACTCCGATTGTGCAAGGTTTTCACCTCGAACTCTGTCGAGATGCTCTTCATTATACTTGATCCTTGGAAGATTCATTTCATCCTATTTAATGCCGATTTTTCGCTAAACATTGAAACAAACCAAATAAGTTCGAATCGATAAATAATAGTCAAACCAACGGCAAAAAGAGAACAAATCATGAGAGACAACATGCACAAAGATATGAATAATAACCACAAATTCATACCAAACAACTCCCCCACACTTATCCATTTGCTTGTCCTCAAGCAAACTCTATACCAATAAGAATAGGGAAGATAATACATGCAACTTCACTCTTATTCTAATCAATCAAACCTTATTGTTTTTCCCCCACACTTGGTGTTTACGTATTCAAAGATAATGTGAAATAAATCTGGGACAGCAATTGATTTCCAATAAATACAAGGGTAACCTCTGCTCAGACCCAACTCTCCGTTAGGGGTGAACTAACTAATGTGGTCATCTTTAGCAACAAGTTCCTTTTTAAAGCACAAAGAATGTTTTAACAGATTTTGGAACAATATTCGAAGGTGAACTCGATGAACTCGAGTCTCCTATCGTGGTTTCCCATGTCCATTTCTCAATTTACGAGAAAGAGGGACAGAATCCCATCCTCCATTTCAACAATCTCAACAAAACAAATTTATACTTTTTTTTTTTCTTATTCTTTTTCTCTTCCAACTTTTTTTTATTATTTATATAAGGAAACAAGTATATAGACGACCACAATGTTAACACTACCCCTAACATTAGCCGGACAAATCACATCAATTTTTTCCTATTCATTTTCTATCAATCACAATCTCGTCAATTCACATTACACTCAAATCATATATCACCAAAAGTCTCGGGAATTCAGAATCAATTTGACCAATACCACAGAGTTCAGTTGCACAAATCGCAATCCTAACTTACTCACATAGACAATACTTGATTCTAAGAAATCAAAATAAGCACAAAGGCACATTGCCAAGCATACAAATAGATAAGATACGCACACAAAACTTATTAATCACAAATGATACTTCTGCATCGGATACAAGTGAGTTTTTGTGTTCAATGTTACCTCAAGAATCCTACAGTGCAAGTCTCATCGATTTTGTTGTCAATTTGTTTTTATGTTGAATCAATACTAGTAATATGGACCGCCTTAGTTGATTAATATTACTAGAGTATTGATAAATTTACATACTATGTATTTACATAATAGGGATATTTTGTCAATTTACAATATAGCATAAAATTAAGTAATTTATCCATTTTAATTGAATTTGTATTTTACATCATTAGCATAATTAAGGAATAGATACGTTTAAATCACACAATTTTTGGAAATAATATTTCCATAATAATATAAGATTTTATTTTCAAAAATAAGGAAGAGAAATGTTCAAATCACAAAATAAATAAAAGGTTGTTCTGAAAAGGATTCGAACTCAAGACATAGCTTTTAAAATTTTGATCTTTTACAAACTTGTCCAACAACATCAACTACATTGAGAAATTGAAAAAAATTAATTATATCCACTCATACGTGCATGTTTGTCTCTTATATTGTATTTATCTTATTCATAATTGAATATTGAATTAACAAACAAAAATCGATTAATCAACAAAATTCATTGTAAATACAATGATATTATTAAGTAACCATATAATTGAAATAAGTACAATATATCTTAAATTTAAAATAAATTTTTTAGTTGATATATTTGTAGATGAAGATTATAATTATTGTTAGTGAGTGACATATTGCCATAATTATAGAGATGGAGATGTAATTTGTTAAAATGACATAGTTTTTTTTTCCAAAGTTTTTAATTTCAATCTATAAGTTTTATATTTTTTTAAATTCTCTAATATCTTGTAATTTTTTTATACTATAGTATAGAATTATATACTAATTGGTCAATTGCATTGAATACTATCAATTGTGTAATGTTTTATTACAAGTATTTCACTTTATCATTTTATTCAAATAATATAATAAAATAATCAAATAATGTCATACATTGGTGACATTCTTTAATTATTTCATAAAACAATCGATTATTATAACAATAGAATATATTAATGAGTTTGGAATAAAAAATTATAAAATAAAAAAGGAATAACTATAATTATGAGAAATGTCATGCACGGCCACATCAATCGATTATTTCATAAAATTTTAGTTTCAGTTTCACTAATATCTTATAATTTTTATATTACAACATACTTTTATCATAAAATTTAACAATGAGGTCAGCATGTGCCACATTCACATAAAATAAAATTATCTTTATGTACTTATTAATATGACTAAATTTGGATTATGTTGAATACTCAAACAGAAAAATGTTATCCTCCAATTTTATTATTATTATTATTATTATTAGGGTTTAATAGTTTAGGGATTTAAAAATATATGGGTTTAAAATTTAGGGTTTAGGGATTTAAGGATTTAGGATTTTCCATACATGATGCATTCGTATGATCATAGTGGTTTCTTTCAATTTTCTTTATTCTAGTTTTAATTTTTTTAATTCCTTTAAAGATTTTAATTGAATTAATAGTTTTTAATTTAAACTAGCGCTCAAGACTGTTCAAATCGATCTTTTATAAAATAATCAAATAATGTGATCAACGTGTGATATTATTTGCATAATTATATTTGTTTCTTTCAATTTTCTAATATTTAGCATCAATTTCACTAATATCTTATGATTTTTATACTACAATATACTTTTATGAGATAATCGAATAATATGATCAACATGTGACAATATTCTCACAATTATAGTTGTTTCTTCAATTTTTAATTTTTTTAGCATCAATTCACTAATATCTTATACTAATTTTTGCACTATAATATACTTTTATAAAATAATTGAATAATGTGGTCAATGTATGACACTATTCTCACAATTATAGTTGCTTCTAATCAATTTTTTAATTTTCAGCATCTATTTCACTAATATTCTATAATTTTTATACTGTAAAAACTATTAGGAAATAAACGAATAATGTTGTCACCGTGTGACACCGTTCACACTATTATAGTGATACATAACAAAATTCTTGATATTAATTAATTATCAATAATTTATAGTTTTATAGTTGAGTGTCGTATATTGGGCGTCTGATGTTGGCAATCATACGTTGTACGCCCTTGCCAGGTGCATAGTGTCACGCCTCCCTTGTCGGGTGTCATGCACCCAATAAATATTATTTGCAATATTTTAAAATTAAATTAATTTTAAAAAATTGAAAGAGAAGTATCACTCTAAACAAGAACATTTAAATTAAAAAAAAATTATAAATATTTTAAAATTTTATTTTTAAATCAATCTCACACTTTAAACGATCATGACTTTTTAAACTCATTTTTTACAAATCTTTTATCAAATTAAAAATCTTATCACAATATTTAATATAAGATGCATATTGCATATTTTATTGTAAACCATATGTCAAGAAAGAGAAGAAATAATAAATAAAAATAAATAAAACACGATTAGTGAAAAGTATATTTTTTTTCCACTATTTCTTTCGTTGGAACTATTATCCATAAGCAAAGAATTAGCACCCCTCCAATATGGGAAATCCATATTATGTTCCATCCTTAAAAATAAGGAATGGAATCTTTGAATATGAAAAAAAATGCTGAAAATATATAAAAAATTAGACACAAAATTGTGAAATCCGTGAAACCAATGATTTATGTTCAATGATTGAAATTATGTTCAATCCTTAAAAAATGAGACAATTAACGCTGAAAAAAATAAAAATAAAATCGGGAATCAATCTTTGAAATTAGACACACCTATTTTCAAGGAGTATTGCCTATTATTAAGAAATGAAATCCATGATTTATTTTATTTACTAATATGTAAGAGGGACAAATTAGTCATAGGATTAAAATATTAATAATCGAACCGGTTAAATAAAACGATCTGACCCGATTTATATTTTAGAGGTACTATATAGATACATAGTAAAAAAAACCATTATCCATATTACTAATAGTTGAAGTAATAAAAAAACACGTGAGAAGATTAATGTTTAAATTTTCGGCCAACAGAGATTAAGAAACATTTCTATATTTGATTCATTATTTATAGTGCTGAAAAAGCTCAACCTTAAAAAGGTTGATTTGATTAGGTACAGTAAAATTATCTCTTACGTTTTTTAAATCCATTTAATTTTTTTACTTCCATAAAAATTAATTTTTACTTACATAAATATTTATTTCTTATAAGATATTGGAAGTCGAAGCAAGACCTTATACTTACGTTTTTTAAATCCATTTAATTTTTTTACTTCCATAAAAATTAATTTTACTTACATAAATATTTATTTCTTATAAGATATTGGAAGTCGAAGCAAGACATATAGTATAAGATGTATATAGAATTGTCGTCATGGGCTTAACTCAATTGTTTAGAAGCTAATAGATTTAGAATAAAGATATATATAAGATCATAAAAACTCCTATATATCTGTCAGTACCGTACATACGGAAAGATAAAAATATTATTTATTCTTAATAAAAATATTATTTATATTGAAATGGAGACCATTTCATATAAAATAGATTAAAAAATTGCTAACAGTGAAGAATTATTTCTTAAAGGCACTCGAACGAAATTGACTTGATAGTCATGTCCAACCTTTTCCCTTTCTTAAAAAAATTAATTGGTAAAAGTTTAATGCTTGAAAAGGCTATCTAGAGACTTCTGGAAGCTGTATATAAATCAATTACAAAGATTTATTGGAGCCGATTAATTCAAAAAGATTTTATTTATTATAATAAAAAATGATTAAACGCCTGGGCGCAGCCGCGCAGGATTCAAATGGAGCATCATTTAGTATTTTACTCTTTTTCGTATCTATTAAAGCTCCTTTCAACTATATTTACTTAGCAATCGGATAAATCCTAATTCAAAATATCTTTTTTAGTAATTAGATTTCAAATACCAAATCAATATTATTAAATTTGATTTAGGGGTGTTTGGCTGAGCTTATAAGCTCTCTAAAACAACTTATAAGCTGTTTAAGAACTTATAAGCTCAATTTAATTTGTTTGGCAATTTAAGTGATTAAAAAACTTATAAGCTTCCAAAATAAGCTCTAAGAGCTTATAAGCTCAAATAAAAAAAAGCCTCAAAGCCTAACTTATTTTTCAATCATCTTCTAAGTTATAACAAAATTACAAAAATAACCAATTAGATTGATAATATGTTTGGCAGTTATTTTTGGAACGAATCTTTTTATTTTATTTTACTTTTTAATTGTGACGCAATTGGATCGACCTTGATTGAATAATTGTTAACTGTAAAGTCGTCTCAAATAGTGAATATTTTGGAATGTTACGTAGTATTTTATTTATTTTATTTTATTGTAATCAGTATCATACAAATAGAATTTGGGGAAATGAAATACATCTTCTGAAACAATCAAATAATTTTCCCGTTTCACAAACTTTATAACATATCTTCAACTTACACGAAGTAAAACACAATCAAATAAAATTATTTTCTTATTTCCACATCATTCCACATATTTGATAAATGACATTTTGTTTTCGTTTTGTCCAATCTTGAGTTTTTATTTTATTTTTTAATTTGTTTCGTTCTGTATGCTATACTTTTAGTATTAAACATGTGCCTTTTGAGATAAATATTAAACATGTTAGATTAACAAATATTATTTTGATTATGTGACTTTTAGTATCAAACATGTTTTCCTCTCTTGTAGGTCATATAATAAATGAAGCCTATTTTGGTCATTATAATATAAAAAGAATTTATAATGCTAAACACTTCATTATCTTATAAGTTTGGTTATCCAAACGCTTTAGCATCTTATAAGTTCTTAACTCACTACATCTTATAAGTTCTTAAAACAACTTATAAGTTGTTGGAGCTTATAAGCTTTCTAAAATAAGCTTAGCCAAACACCCTCTTAAGATTCATAATGACACCCTTATGTTTTTGTTTTCTTCCTGAATAGAAAAGTATCTTATACTCATTATTACACTTTATTTCCATTTTCCCTGCTATGTGGGGGATGGGACCCTTCCCTCTCTTCCAAATTCTTTACAATCATATTATAAATTGTGAGGCAATAGAAATTCTGAGTTTCATCAAAACACTAATCTAATATATTATAGTTTTGCTTTTAATTACCGGCACTTGTTACTCCTAAATATTTTCATATATAGCAATTTAATTAGAAGATGTTGGTAGATTTAAATTCATAAGTTTTTATTTATTTACGAGATCACTCACTCCACCAATTAAACCATAAACCATTATAATAGAGCAAGCTAACATCATAGTAAGATCAGTTGACATTCACTTTCACTTTCAAAATTTTATTGTGGATTTAGGACACAAAAAGTACATTTAGTAACATGCCAATAGGGACATAGCAACATGAGCATGGGGTTAACAATAATGGGATATGTGTGTGTTTCTTTAATTACTTTTTTTTTGTATTCTTTTGCTTTTATTCCTATTTAATTTTTGGTGTGTGATTAACAAAGTGACAAATTGAACATGTAATCATTAAGGTCAAGTCAATCTAAGCTTAAAATAAAATAAAAGTACTTTATGAATGCAATACAAGCCACCTTTTGCTTTAGTTGCCTAATATTTTGATCCATGATAAAAAATTAAGAAATTTCCGTTAGTGCTGTTGCTATTTGGAAATAATCACTTGATGGGATTTCTGTGACACAGTTATAGGCGGCATTTTTATTTTACTTAATTTCCCTGAATAATGCTGTGCTATTCATCATACGTGATATAATATCATGCATTATATTGCCATTTTTGTTGGTTTAGCAATTTGAATGAGTGATTTCGTGATTAAAAAAAGAGATAATATGTTTTGTGTATTCAATTTAGTCTTTCCCATAAAATGCATATTTTACGATTTTTTAAAAAAAAAAAACCCTAATCTTCCAACGTTTTTCAAAAAATGTTGCCAACTTAGAACCTCATTTTTCAACATTTTCAATAAAATTTTCGGTGTCACAAAGTCTGACAATAAGATGATGAGTCACCTTGTCGGATTCTTATATGAATTATAGATTAAATTGGGATATATAGTTTTTTTCCACCTCACCCTCCAAAGGATTGACAGTCGTCCTAGTCACAAATGGTAGGTTTTCGTGAGACATTTTTAAATTTCACTACTGATGACAATGCCACGATGATCTCGCTAGAGTGTCAGGTGGAAATTTATTTTATTTTTTTTGTTAAAATGACCTCGTTTAGAGGGTGAAGTAGAGAAAAATCAACCTCAATTAACTTATAATTCACCTAAAATACGACGAGGTGACTCATCATTTGGTTGTCAGATTTTGTGATGCAGGACATATTCAGAAAAATGTTAAAAGGACATTTTTTTAGAAAAGGTAAGTTGTGGGCATTTTTTGCAAGGACAAATATTTTTTGAAAAATGTTGAAAGATTGGGATTTTTTTTAGAAATTATAAATTTGAGACATTTTTTTTGGAAATAGCTGAAAGTTAGGGATATAAAACATGATTAACCCTTAAAAATGAACTTTGAACTATAAACAATTTTTTATTTCAATATTTTAATATTTATTTTTTATATCATATGTGTCTTCTATGTATGTTCAAATTTGGGGTGTTTATTCTTTGGGATCTCTTCCCTACCACTGTATATACTTTCGGCGTTCGTGCACAACATTTGTACCATGTGTGGTTAAGGATTTTGATGAAGCAGCATTCACACACTTTTTCTTGAATTTAGATTTGCACTTTTCATCATCATCAATTTCCCTTTTTATCTGTGCAGCTGATGATGGGCCCTCGAGGTTGGAGTATAGAAATAATATTGGGTTTTAAACATTTTTCAAAATAAGATTCCGACTTTTAATTATATGATTATAGTAATGAAGACATTATAAGCTTTATTTTTTGGCACTCACAACTATGGATGTCAACGGGCGGTCTTTACCCGGACCGATCCGGAACCGTTCAAAGCCCACTAAATTTTAAAACAATGGTTCCGGATCCGGTTCTAGAACCGCTTGGACCTGGACCGATCTAGACCCGACCCGTTATATCCGGTTCCGGTCCGACCCGGTCAAATTTTTATTTTTTATTTTTTTTTTGCAAATTTCAATTTGAGCATTATATATCCATTTTTTTTAGAGTATTTTACTGATTTTGGAGATACCAAATATCATTCTAAGAGCATTTATAACTCATGAATTCGAGTAATCGAGTGTTCGAATATTATGTCTTTGCACTCGAGATTGGCGGTAGAATGTATACATACGTAAATGAAAGAAACACATAAAAACAAGGCACGCATGAAACACAATCAAGCATCACTGTCAATCAAATACAATATTAGCGAAAAATCGGAAGAACGAAACCATTCTTCATTAAAACATGAACCCTTAAAATAAGAAAAAAAAGTCACCAACCTGGGAACAACAACAAAAACAGAGAGATAGATATAGAGAGAGAGAGAGAGAGAGAAAGAAGGCAAATGCCTCTAATTATATATCGCCACCCTTTGAGA
This sequence comes from Salvia rosmarinus, assembly GCA_036937905.1. Taxonomy (NCBI): domain Eukaryota; kingdom Viridiplantae; phylum Streptophyta; class Magnoliopsida; order Lamiales; family Lamiaceae; genus Salvia; species Salvia rosmarinus. The sequence continues at coordinate 96,334,310 of CM072816.1, forward strand.
AAGTATAACAATCATCAAACATTAATGGAGCCCAAAATCATTTTCTATCTCAAACACGTTTCCTCTTAGTATCCTAATACAATTCTCTCTCGTACAAATGCCTCTTCCTCCTTCGAAATCATGGATAACTCCAATTGTGAGAAAGAATTGGGATTTGTGAGAAAGAAAGTAAAAGTTTGAGAGAAGAATTAGGATTTAGGTTTCGACGGGAATGGAAAATGGGAATAAGAGATTTGGGTAGGTAAGTGTAAGTGTGTAACCGTGGCCCAATGGGTAACCGTGGCTAATGGGTAATACCGGTCCGGATCCATAATTTGATGGTCCGGATCCGTCCGGATCCAAGATTCTTGGGCCGGTTCGAACCGAACCAATACTAATTTATTGGTTGCAGTCCCAGAAAACCACCCGTTGATATCCCTACTCACAACACCGACTTGTTTATGTGACATAGTGTGCCCATATTTATTACTAAGTACGACTTCAATATGAGACGATCAACATGATCGAAGAATATATATTGACCTAGTTTGATGGAATTGAATTAACTCATAGGAAAATATATGTTTTATAAAAAAAAAGAGAGTAAATAAATTAAAATATATCGATGACTATTAATTGGATCAATTTTAAGCACTTTTAAGAAAAAGTCTCATATGATGACATTCTCATATAAGGACGCATAAAAACCATATTCTAATTAAGATTTAGAGACCACATCCAGTTTTAATGTGACTTGACTGTTTCTTATCTTATTTATTAGATGAGGGATAACATAAACTATTTATTAAACTTATTTTTAGGTTGTTGGGAGTAGGTTTGTCAATGAGTGAGTTTTATCTGTACCAATCCAGAATCGCTTATAGCTCATTAAATGGATTTCGGTTCAAATCCAGAAATAGACCGCTTGAGACCCGACCCGATTGTTTTGGCCCGACTCATTTTTCCTTTCTCTTTTGGTATACTATGAATTTGTCTAATGTGTCTATTTATATAGAATTTTTTTAGATATTCTATTACTAATTCATTACTATTTTTAATTAAGTTACAAAAAAAATCATATAAATTAGTATTTGGGTAATTACTAGACTCATACCCATATTTTGATGGTCTGAATTCGATCTGGGTTGGATATCTAATAAATAGATTTTGGAATCAAAATCGATACTTATTTATTAAATATGGTTCGAATAAAATTCTGTATATTGACAAACTTAATTAGAGCAACAATTGTTTCCTTAAAATAAGACCTCTCTATCCTAGACCTACAGGCTAGATGGGCTAATCTTGGGTCGGCCCATTTGGATCATTTTAATTGGTTGACATTTTCAGTCTGGTTTAAACATTAGCTTTTTTTTTTTTTTACACAACCGGATTGTTTACTTCAGGTTGCTAAATAAAAGGAAACTTTAATCCACCAGTTTCATAAACATGGGCCCTAAAGAATTATTTCCCGAGAAAAGTAAGCATATCTTAAGTCAGGCCTGTATCACTGTAGACCTATAGGCCCAATTGAGTCTCAAAATAGTAGCCCAATGAAGAAAGAAGGAGAGGGAATGAGACTTTTCATTTTCGAGTTGCATTTTATATTTTTACTTACCTTACTATTATATTGAATAAAATCGAAAATATATATAATATAATGTATAATATGTATTGATATAATGAAATGTGGGGTATAATATGAAACGTAAACAAGAAAATACGCCAATTGATTCGAGTTTTATAGGTTGCTAAAATATATATTTTAGCTTTAGCTATATGCATCATAAAAGATCATGTTTGCTCACAATTAAGTAAACGTATGTACACAAGCGACATTAATTAAACTACTAAAACCCGACATTACAAGATTAAGTGTGAGATATATAATACTTCCTCCATCTACTATATTCGTTCTCTAATTTCGGTGGCATGAGTTTTAATGAATTATAATGAGTGAAGATAATAAATGAATGAATTAATATATAGTGAGATTAAAAGGTGGATGATGGATACAATAAATGAATATATTAATGGATAGTGAGATTAAAAAAGTGGGTCATGAGTGATTTTATGTAAATAAGTGGATAAATTTAAGGTAAAAATTATGGTGTTATGTCTCCAAGAAAGAAAATTGAATGTTTTTTATGAATTGACTAGAACGAAATTAAATAAACGTATTTGATGGACGGAGAGACTGGCCGAGAAATTAATTCATGTGTACGTTGCTTTTCTCATTGAATGGAGGAATTATACATAATTAAACTGCCTGCATGCAAATTACATACTGGATTTCCATACATATGCATAAAAAGATTTCAATTTGTTAATGCATACATATATCCAAAGACTCTATTTGATATGGATCATTGAAATTAGCTAATTTCGCAAAGTATGATATCCACCTGTTTAAAACTCTTAGAAATTACTGTTTCTTAAGCTGCTTCTCTCTCTACGAATCAAGAAGAACTTCCCACTGATAAGAAATCAATAAATGGTGGAGAAGCAGTAGCAGAGGCTTCGTTTCGTTCGAATGGAGCTGCTTTCTGATCAACTTCTTCCTCTTCTTCTTCGCCGTCGTCTTGTTTCTTCTCTCTCCTTGCATAGTCTATAACCTCACTTCTATTTGAGTCAGTATTGATATGGAGAAAGTTGTAGAACTCCACTCCTTTGCTTCTTTCTGCATTTCAAGAGCTGCATGCATTAAATAATGCATCGATGATATTTAAATACATGCAATTATTTAAAATTTAATCATGTGCTGCAGCTTCAAAAATTGTTCATGAATTGTGTATATCTATCTTCACCACCCTCCTTGTAAATGTAAACTTTTCCTGTTAGCTCAGAAGATTCAAGGAAAAAGGACAGAAATTAAGTAAGAAAATAAGTGATGCCAGAATTCATGAAGATCCATTTTCATTTTCGTGATTCTACTAATGTAAATAGAAAAAATAATCTAAAGAATTGCTAGCATTTACAATGTTAAATTATATCAAGTAAGTTATCCTTTCACTCCCCAGCTCCCAAAATATAGTGTTCATTCAGGACAAAAATAAAATATATATTTAATTTAATTGAAAGGTAAAATTGGCACCAATTTATTTATTCTTTTAAAAAGATAATAAGTTGGGATATATTAAGAAAAGATAATTCATTAATTTGGGACAAACAAAACAAGAATAAACTATTTTTGCATGACTGATCGAGGAAGTAATTAGTATTTTCTTTCACAAATAAAATAAAATAAAATAGTGAACTATTTCTTTGAAACTCATAAATATGTGGTAAGTAATATATTTACCTTCATCTATCCTCATTCTAGAAATTGGTCTGTCACAATATTGAGGCTCATTCCACCCTGCAATTTGCAGATTATATCTCAATGGACACTCCAAGCTCTCTGGAAATTTCTCCATTAGAGGGCTAAAGCTTAAATTCTTCCCTCTGCAAACTGATAAAATGTTGGCATTATCAAGCTTTAACGATTCTCGATCGTTTCTCAGAGGCTGCAAAGCACGTTTCTCGTAAATCTTCGACCTCTCCCTGCATTTCCTAGCCATTATTACGTGCCAGTGATTTTTCACGGCATTATCAGTGCGCCCTGGGAAAAGCCTCGCTATTATGGCCCACCGGTTTCCATGAATCCGGTGGCAGGCGAGGAGGCGTTCCTCCTCCTCCTCCGTGAAGGGGCTGCGGTTGATTCTTGGATCCAATTGATTGAACCATCTCAGCCTACAACTCTTCCCTGATTTAGATGTGTCAGCAAGACTTATATGTATTAGTAATATATAATTATTAATTTAATTTGCATGCACAAAAAACTATATATCATATTATTCAAGATGTAATTATATGTGTAGATGAAGCCCTAGCTAATTTAATTAGAAGTTTGGAGATGTACACTATAGCTCGTTCAAGTTCAGAATTATACATGACCACACACACACCATGTATTAATTTGTATTTAAGGTTTGAATATGTGAAAAAAGGATTGACATACTATTAATTATCTTATTATTTATGTGTGCATGAAACTTCAACTGGGGAGAATAATATAACTAGGGAAAAAAAATATTTTTTCTATCACCAATATCAAACCCTAGATAGAACTGTGCATGTGACAGATAAGAGAGAGAGAGAGCGCACCTGATCTACCCTGCAACTTCTCAGCTATGGCGTTCCAGTTATGAGGTCCATATCTTCCAACTAATTCCCGCAGTTTCTCGTCCTCTGCTGGCCTCCAGTGGCCTCTACTGCACATCTCTGCCACCTGCCGGCCGTCGAGGTACGATGACGACGGAGAAGAAAACTTCAGTTGAAGAAACCTAAAAAACAAGATAGAATCTTCCCTTGTGTGCAAACGCAGCAGCAATCAAAACTCAAAAGGGTTTTATTAATTGCAAGAAAAATCACACATACATATATATGTGTGTAGGTGTAGGGTTTGTATGGAGAAAAAGATGATCATAAGCAAGAAAGCAGATAAATGGGAATAAGAGAATGAATTGGGATGAAAAGGGGGTTAGATAAACAAGTGTTTTCCGTTAGAGAGTGGGAGGGATTTGGACAGACCAGCACCACCAGTTGATGCAACATCTAGGCTAACAAACCCAAACTAAACAAGCTAGCTAGCTACACATAGGGTATGTGTGTGTGTGTGTGTAAATATATACATACACACATGGTGTATAGTCTCTCTAGATATTATATAGGTGATGAGAGAGAAAGGAAGGGGTTGCTTGGTGGGGTAAATGTCGTTCTCCTTTCAACATCTATCTTTTACAAAATTCTAACCTACATGTACCCACCAAGCACTTTGTCTTTCCCTTCTAACTGTGCATGCAACACTATTTCAAAATACTGCATATTCATGAATTTAATCTGGTTACACACTTGTCAACTTTTATTTGATCTTATAAGTTCAAACCTATAAGAAAAAAGCACGCTTTAATTTACATACATAAATAAACAGAAGAGTGGGGGTTTGTGCAAGCATTCATGAATTTAATTAGGAATTATTTTTATAATATCAATTTTGACTAGCAATGAAGTGTTTGGTATTGTTGTTAGAGCGTAATTACGGAAGACGTATGTATAAGGTTTTAGGTCTTGACCAGCTTTCCTAAACCTAACTGAAAACATTTGCCCCTAGCTAGTATCCCAAATTAACAGCCTATTTAATTTGTTTTAACTGTGTATATTTGTCTTTCTGTGACAAATGATAAAATTATATATATATATATAGAGAGAGAGAAAACAATATGCATTTGATAAAATAAAATACACAGTTAATTAAATTACAGAACATGACACCCAAGTTAAGCTAGGGATGCCTTTGCTTAAAGTTCTTAATTCTCTAAGTGGGATTAATACGTATATTGTCCCCTAAAGAATTTTAAGATTAACATAAACAGGTGACATTTCAATAAGTTCAAAAATATATTCAAGACAATAATTATAATTTATAATGCAAAAACATGGGTTGAGTTTGTAACTTTCCCTGAAACGCTCTTCTTATTGCATTGCAATATTTATTGGTTTGAAATTTCTATCATGTATATACTGTGATTTTAAAATAGCTTCAACAATAGATAATCTTCCAGTAATTATCATATTCCGGTCATAAGTCCATTCAATAATATTATAGATGGGTAGAATATATAACATTTTGTGTACTAATTAATTTTAATTTACTATAGATAGTTACTTTGCATATATGTATATATGGTTAGGTTATAACAACCTACCTTTTTTGAAAAACTTACAAACCAATGTACTTTATCTATAAAATTAATGTACTACTAAGTTTTGATCAAAAGATGACACTATTCATGGATGCACCAAGATGTTTGTTATGTGTACTACTATGTAAACTGAGACTCAAGGTGATGTTTGTAAGATGTTCACTATATCTAACTATTGAATTTGCATATAACTCATGAAGTTAATATTAACACGAAGTATTGAAATAGAAAATCAGATAAATTTTGAGGAGATGATGAGTGCCACGTCGATCGCATACATATATGTACCATGTACCTTTCTTATTTTAACTTTGTCTTATTTCGTTACTACCTTTTGGATTTAATCATTGGGAATATGATCTCGGTGGATAAGGAAATTGTCACATGTTTTCTTTCGTTTTACGTTTTAAATTTAACAAATTGACTAATAACTACATAATAATTTGAGAAATTAGTTATAAGGTAATGCACATATGCCAAACCATATTCCCAACAAAATGACTAACAATCAACAAATTCGTCCAATGAAATCTCGTCCGTCCTAACTGATTGAATTAGACAATTTACAATACTACAAATTTGGAGCAAGAAAATCTCAACAAATTAAATGTATAACATTAATTATCGAACAACCATTTTATCTGGATATTTATATCATTGAAAATAAACATTGTGACGCTGTTTGTTTACGAACATTTGTAAGATTAATAAACCATAATCTAATTCATCAATTAATCATACATATAGTTAACATACTATTCAGTTGATATCTCCACATCATAGATAACTATGTTAGGGCAGTAGTAGTATATTGGAATCAAACCTTTAGTTCAAATTAACTTTCAAACTAAGGTAAACTTGTTATTTAATTTCTATTTTTACTAAAGCTACATAAATATTGCACCTATAAAAACTTACAATGCAAAAAATTAGATTTTTGCTTTCTTTCTAAACGAAAATGATCCTAACATTGTTTTTATACCCGAACGTGTATTACAACATATATCACACAAAATCATGTAAATTAAATAAATTTAACTAGCATATAATGGTAGTGATTTAATTAAATAAATAAATAATAAGAGCATTTTTTAAAGAGGAGTGCGTGCGTGTGTAATAACTAATTTTCCTCTGTAGTTGAATTGTCATACCAATACATAACTGTAAGGGAAACTAAACTTAGTTCTCAACATCCTAAAACTGCCGAAATAGAAACTTTTCCTGCGGGAAAGTAAGACTTGTTTTTGACTGTTGGCCTACCTTTCTTCTTCTCCCTTTATCATATTTTATTGTTATTTGAGTTATCCTTAATTAAGAAATTAATGGATACTTCTTCTTAAATTCAACTGTAAACGAGCCCACCATTTGTACAATTAGATAGGTTGCTACGACCATTTCCATTAATTATACATCATCTCTCAAATAGGCTGACCTTGAATATATTCATTAATTCATTGAGAATACAAATTATGTCTAAGAAAATGTCTTTAAAGAAAATATCTATTCACTATATTATTAAAACAAATATTTATAACAAAATAAAAGAATAATAATTTTATCACCAAACCATTTGTAATCCAATACTCCCTTCATCCCATCCAAGATGACATGTATTCTTTTTCGATTGTTCAATCCAAAATGACTTGTTTCATTTTTAGAAAATAATTATCTCTTCAAAAGTTATGAATATTACATACTTTTTTTTTATCATTTTAACCATTTTATACCCTTCCTAAATAACCATGCCAAAAAATCATCTTGGATGGGATGAAGAGAGTACTAATAATGAAAACATTGTCAAACTTGAATTTGATTTCTATGTTAACAAACTCCATCATACAAGTTTCAAGGAGGGCATCTTACTTAATAATATTCACACCATATATTCTGTAAATGCAACCCACATATAAATGCACACATAGTATGATATCATACAATACAATTTAATTTGGCATGTGAAACTATGAAATGTATACATGCTTGGGCAAATATCTAAAAGATCAAGTCCGAGTGAGTTTTCTAGGGTCTATATACCAATTATTATGTATATAGCAAGCATATACCAGTTAAACAAAATAGTAAAATGTTGGTGATTTTATGCAAGAAATGATGAACATACAAAATTTTCAGTAATCACTTTAACAAATACATTCATTCCATACAGATTGGTATGATATGTCTAAGTTGAAACCATTTCTTAAGTGGAAGACTTAGTAGATAGTTTACCAGCTTTACCAACTATATGTCTGCAGATAAGTAAATTATTAAAATCCCGAGCAGTAAATAATAGTCACAAACAATCCACTTTTCAATATTAACTTCCTAAATGATCCAGATTTTCTAAGTCTAGATCCAAAAGCAAGATGACTGTGAACCTATATAACAATGAAAACTTTAAAAGTAAGAGGTTCAACCAAATTGACAATGAATCAAACTAGTCCTCTTATCCATGTAAACACTTCAGTTCGAATCATTTAAGTTTTCGTATTCGTCTCCATCTTGGGTGGAATTCTGACTGCTTCTCTGCTAGACTTAACCTCTACATCTCACCTGATTTGACTCATTAGCACCCCAAGTTGGGAATAAATGATTCCTGAGTCAAGAAGTTATCAGAACTTCCCAACTGCACCACCACATGAAAGCTAACATACGAACCGTTCCAACGAGAAATTGAAATCTAGGTTTCCTAAATAACAATTGAGGAGTTCAGCTACCTGTCCTAATGGCATATTATTGCAGCTATTAACAGCTGATTATAAGTTCCCCATTTCAGTAGTTCTATTACATTCAAGCTTGTTCTGGTAATAATATCGGCACCAGCTCATAGTAGAAATGCTTATTCATTAAAGAGGATTTAGAAATCAGTGAACTAATTAATTAAGAGGTAATATGGAGAAGTCTTTTGAGTGCAACTTACTTTTTGGATCTAAATTGATAGTAGGTAGAAGACAAGGATGTAAGAGTCCTTGTAGACATATCGATACATTCCATTAATAATCTAAACTTGATGGAATATAACACCTTTGCACTACTGGCTAACTATTCATGTGTTTCTAAATTTGGTTGATAACATTATATTTTCTTTGTTTCCCTAACTACTATTTTCTAGCAAACATACCAAAGAAGAATTCTAATGCATCTTAAACAATTCTATATTGACTAGCAACTTTTAATAACAAGGGTACAGATAAATCACCAAGGAATGAACTGCAGATGAGAAATGTCAAAGGAAAAGCAAGGCGGCAGACATAAATGACTGTTTAGATTCGCCTGTTATTCGACAAATATTGCCGTGTGCAAAATGTCTTTGACATTTCTCATACAAGACAATAAGGTGGAGAAATGCACAGAAAGCCACAACTTTCGGCTGAAGTGTTGAATATCTCTACTATCATACAACTCCATGATGATTGATACAGTTTGTCACATATAAAATGACTTTATTATATTTATGACCACAATAACTTTGGCAGATTGAAGAAACAGGTAGAAACACATGATTTCTCAATATCACTCAAGGAAAAAAGGCCACTAACAGAAACAAAAGGTCTGTTTTCCAATAAAAAGGCTCCATACCAGGGTTTGAAACGGCACATTTCATGACACGTAATTTTCCACAAACGTACCAGAAAGTCCATTGCTCAACAAATCCTGATCTCAGCTTTCATCACAGTCAATAATCAAATGATGATGCAAACAGAACATATACGATAATACGTAATGATGCAACCGCTCCACTTATATATTCTTTTCCGAGAGCACAAGGTAAATACAAGTATTCAGTAGTATAAATTGCTTGAAAATGCAAATAATCAGTTGAAATATTAACATGCAGTGATCCACCTTAGTCTTTTCCTATTTCAGGTTCACCTTATGTAGCCTTCCTCATGTAAGATTCATAGGAAAATTCAAATTCTCACCTTTGAATCCCTTTTGCATCTTGGTTCTGTCTAAACCAGAAAATTCAACTACTAACCAGACAAAATTCAGAGTCATACTTGTGGCAGTATTATCCTCATACCTCATTGTTGATATTAATGACTAAATTCAGATTCAGAAAATATAGGCATGAACTTAGTCCATTGAGGGATCTGAAGTTCTTGTGAAAAAGATAGTCTCTTTGTAGCAGAATTTTCAATCAGATAAGCTTAAGAGTGTACATGCACTGACTACTGTGGGAGGTTTTATATCATTTGGCACAATCATCTTTCTGCATGATGCCGATTATAATCCCTTTCAGCTCTGGTGCCATAAGGGGTGTTAAGGTTCAACATCATCACCTACTATAATATAATTAAAGTTATTGGGCTATCTGCACAGAGGAAAGGAAAGAGACAAGATCAAAATACTTAGTTTGACAGTTCTCGGCTAGGAAGAAGTTCTCCCCATACATTACCTATAAATCTGGTTTCAGAACTCTGGGAATCAGAAAGTTGAAAATCAAAAGTTATAGTGTTTATGAAGTTATTCAGAGTTGGGTATACATAGTATGTATACTATTACATTAAATAAAATGGAAATCTGTCCACAAGCTTAGCCAAGTGAGTCAAATTGCATGGTATACTCTAAAAATTACAGAGACTCAGAGACAGGAGTTTGCCAACTTACAAGGAGAATACAATATTTGCAGCAAGTTTTCAGGAAAAGAATGATTTTAAGCTGCATATACATAGATTCAGTCATTCAACCCTTATAAATGTGATAATTAGACTTCCAAAGAGCCATGTCCCAATTAAATAGGACCACTCAGTTCTCAAAATCTATCTGTGCATTTAATCTCTGGAAGACAAACTTACACGGCCGATAGTTCAACTTCCTGAGAGCAAGGTCGATATGCCACGAAAGTGAAGTCATTTGAGAAGGAACCAGGGTTAAAACATGTAACTCCAGTGTACTTGAACGCCTTCTGCTCACTTCTGTCCCCCAAGACAATCTGCATTGATTCAAAAAATTGAAAGCTTTGTACCAATTTAGATGAACTTAACCTCAGAAGTTAATATATAAAGAAGAAAATTACTGTTTGTGGAGTTGGATACAAATGAAGACAGTGATCAAAGTTCCAGATGATGGGCTGGACGCTCAAGGGCAGAGGGCAAAGATGGCTTTGATGCATTATGGTAGCAACAAGCTGCAGAAAAGAATTGTGTCCAACTGGCTTTAAAGGTGATTCCAATCAACAAAAACAGGAAAATTTTGTGTAGAATGATAGACTCACGTGCTCAAATGGGTCGCTTGTTTCTTCAGTTAAAGGAGGCATCAGACATGATCTGCGCATTTTGTAAAGCATATCTTCACGTAGAAACACAATTTCTTGCGTATAAAATCTGATTCTGTTTTCAACCAGAAAGAAAGTAATTTTGCTTAGTTCATGAGGGGGGGAAAAGAAACAAACACCAGCATGATAATTTAGACTAGTCAATGAAGCTTGAAGTCATAATCAAAGCAGCTCAATCTTAGTAAAGTGCCTAGAGGTGATCATAGGAAAAAATAGCTACCATAGTTCAGATAGCATGTAATCAAGCATAGTCAAGCAACAAACAGTTTTAGCAAGCAAAGCATTAAGAAAATACCTGCAAGGATTACTCAAAAATGCAGCATTTGGAATGTGATTTTGGAACTCCTCAATTATGTATTTTGGCAATGAGCATCTGGGTAAAGCATTTGAAGGTCCTAAAAAACAACAGTATGTTATCATTTAAGCATGTTAAATATGCATCTGAAAAATCTGAAAAAGTACTTTAAATTACCTATGTCATCAGGACCAGGAATGAAAAGAAATCTGCTATGTTCTTTTAGACGTTGATGATCTGCAATCATTTTGCCTAGCCTCCCAAAGTTTGATCTGCAGGCAAAACTTGTCTGCTGTCACATTGTTTTTGTTCACCATGATTGATATCAATGACAAATATAACAGAGGTGTTCTCACCTGATGCTAGAGTAAGAATTAAAAGAAAGGTTACATGGATGAGAAGAGAAGTTTCCCATGAAAACAAACAGAGACGGGACCACATTCTCATTCTCATAACCACTGAGGATGGTCTCAAGTTTTTCCATAGTCTTCTCTAAGGATGGAGGATGAAGCAATTAGTAAATCATATTGACAAGTTAAAAGGAGCTTGGATTTAACTGATTATTAAGCAAGAAAGATGAGGTTAGAAGAATGATTACCTCCTCATGGTCTAGCCAAACATCAGAGAGTATCACAAACATGTCATTAACTGCCCCTCTTTCAAGCTCTGCAAGTCTAATCTGAGTCAAATGTTAGGGAAACATGACCAATTATTACTTTGTAACTGGGGAAGTATCTAATTTGTTGCTGTCAGAAATGATTTTTCAAAGGATACAGTCTCCTCTTTTGTAAGTGAACCACCACCAAAAAAATCAAATCCTGCTAGCATTGTGAGTGACTTTTCTCGGTCCTCTAATGGAGGAAATCCACATGTTTTCACCTGCAAGTCATTTATGCCAAACTGATCATTTGTTCAAATTACAAGTCATATATAAGGGTTGCAAATGCAAATATTGGTGATTGTCCAAGAATCCACCTTAGAAAGCACAGTTGATGTATTCTATAATAAGCATTGTTTGTTCAACACTCAAAGGTCTTTGCATGGTCAAATATAATCATCACAAACCTGAAAGATACCATCCAAGAGCATCTCGCCTTCTGCTAAGACAATCGTGTTCTCAGCAAAAAACCCTGTAGTGATTCTGTACTTTCATGTTAAAGAAACTGCATATAGTTTTGTTTTGTTCAAGAAGATACCACAATCTAGCTGATGATAAGAGTTCTGAATGGAAACACAATAATGAAAAGTTTTTTCTTGTTAACATTGACTATGCTGAGATGATCTTAGACTTATGCTATTCACAAACATATTCTAGCCCAATCAAAAAGGCATCTATTTCACTTGAAATGGTAAAGGCACTGAGAGGACAAGATATTCGCTCATCTATGAAAGGATATTGCATTAGATAGATCAACTTCCACAGCAGCAGTTAAGTCTTCCAAGTAGAAATGGCCATCCTCCAGCTGAGATATAAGTCCCATGACCCATCTCTTTCCTGTCTGACCAACCAGAGATTGAATTGGAGATATCTGAAAATGAAATTTATAATAAATATCAAGTGTCAGTCAACAGAACAAAGCTTCTCAGTTTCTGAAGTTATGTTTCACGAAGGACTGTGTGACATCAGGGTTACCTGGCAGCTTCCGTAATCTGACATGTCGCTATCAAAAACAGGCCTAGAAAAATGAGGATCACGGGAGAGCCTTTGAAACAACAAGAGAAACCTATCTCTGTATAACGTGACCTTTGCAGTAGCATCACCATAAATTGGGAGCTTCCCCGAGTATCTAAACAAGTAATAAATTTGCCATTAGAAGATAAAAAAGGAAATGCAAGTGTCCACACATTTATACAAATTAGTTAACACTTTGCGTGAACTTCATGAACCAAATATCATTAGTATACATCTCTCCCATAATACTAAGTTCCAGGTAAAATATAGTAATATACAAAGGAAAACTCTAGCTTCATTAACCAAATCAGCTACCTAATCTGTGCAAAGTAAGAGACACAAAACACCATACTCGCCAACAAAATACACATTAAATTTGAATATTAAAGAAATTTCCCTTCATCGGCAAAATACATTAGAAATTCAAAATTAAGACAAAGACGCACATTCATAGGTTGACGATAAGACATAACATACTTGTGAAACAATTTCTTGATCGCATCGTATCGAAATTTGGGGAAATCAAACGCATCAATTATTCTCAAAGCAGACGCTGCCGAGCCATGACCGCTAGTCGTCGGACTCTCCTCCACTGCAGCTTCAGCTTCAAGCAAAAGAGTCACAACTCTCTGCACCGGCTCCTTATCCAGTATCGACGATTTCACTGTAACAGAACAAATGACATTCAATTAAATCTCAACACTGAATAACAAAAAACACCACAGAAAAAAAATGCTCGAAATAGAAACTCAGCCGTCCATTACAGGAGAGATTATGCAGCTCGTCGAGGAGGAGATCGAGCGCTTCGTCTTCGGCTTCAGGAAATCGGCTGATGAATCCAAGGATTTCCGTTAGGGCTTCCAGTTTGAGGGTGTAACCCCTCATTTTGAACTTCCTCTGCACTTTATTTCTCATCACAGAACTCATTGTTCACTCACTTTCGCCGCTGCTGCGGCTATATGTAATGCAGATTTGAAGTGTGTGTTGTGTGTGAAAAATTGGAGGTTTTAGCGGCAGTGGCCAGTGGGAGGAAGGAGGTTATTTTCACGGCTGGATTCTGAGCAGTGGATAATGGCGGGAAAACGGTGTTATAGGCCGGGCTTATTTTGTTCATTGGGCTTGAATGAAGGCTGTACAAATGGGCTTCACTGCTAGCATATGGGTAATTCTATATAACCTTCATTTAAAATATTACTCCTCTCGGTCACTTTCTTTTTGGGTTGTCAATTCAAATGTCTCATTCCATTTTAAGAAATAATTATCTCTTTAAAAAGTGTGGACCCTACGCACTTTTTAACACTTTAACTACTTTATACATTTCTCCTAAATACCCGTATCCAAAAGAAATGGGACACTTTAAGCGGGACGGAGGGAGTAATATATATACTATATTACCCATGTAGCCTCTAATTAAATTCCCAATACCATAGTACCCATATAGGCCCATTGTAATCTGAACATCCCTAAAAAGTTTGCAGGTAAATAAACCCTAAAAATGTAACATCCCGATCTGCATAGCCCCTAACTGTTATCAAAATTTGAAGCGGTAGCAATGGCATAATGGCATGCATGATTCACTAATCACTATGATCCTTTCTGACAGAAGCTATATATGATTCTTTTACTCGAAATTTTAAAGTGAGTAGGGGTGAGCAAAATACCTGAAATTCGAATATCCGATTCGAACCAAAATTTAAAATTCGATTCGGAATTTTCGAATTTTCAGCTTGGATCGGATTGACATTTTTCAAATTTTCAGATTTTCGGATCGTAGCGGATTGAATTTTTTTTATCCAAAAAAGCCAAAAATTCGAATTATATATAATTTATATATAATAATAATATTTTATTTAAATATTTTTAAATCTAATATAAATATATATAAGAATTAACAAAAATTGGTTTCGAATTTTTGGATTTTTCATAATTTCGGATTTTTCGGTTCGATTCGGATATTTTTATAAAATTTTTGGATTTTCGGATTTTAGGATATTCGGTTCGGATCGGATTATTTTCCTCTCAAATTTGAATTTTCGGATCGGTTCAGATTGGGCAAAAATCCGAACCGAAATCCGAATGTTCACCCCTGAAAGTAAGTCATTAAGCTCTTGAATTACAAATTTAAAGTCACACACACACACACACACATATATATATAGGGGAGAGTTAATGTGAGAATCATTTTATCGTGAGAACATGAGAATCAAAAAATGATGAATTCATTGTAAAAGTTAATGAATCCATAAGGGAAGTTACTGAATCCGAAAAAATAGAATTTTCACCTCTCATGAGATTCGAACCCAGGTGAAAATTTTCGAATTTTTAAATTCAGTAACTTTCTCAACGGATTTCATAGCGAACTTATGTGGTTCTTAGTTTTTAGGATAAAAATGTTTCTCATTTGAACCTAACTAGTTTTTAGGATAAAAGTAATTCTCATTCTTCAACTTTCAACTTTCATACTTGAGAATTTTTCTCCCAATTTAATAGCCAACTTTATCTCCCAAATCTCTCACAATCATATGATTTGCAATACCAACAAAAATAAAAAAGATTGTATAAAGACATTGATAAGTGATAACACTTTATAGTGTCGATCAAAATTAAAAAAAAATATGAAGTGCAATATTTCACTAATCAACTCTTCAATTAGTTAAACTCGAAGGGATCGACAGCGAATGAAGCTCGCCGGGATTCCATAGCCTCATCTTCCACAGTCTCTGAAGCCACAGACAAATATCGCCGCGGACAGTGAACTATAATGGAGAGTTGCCAGAACCATCTATGGCATCGAGAAGGAGATATTACCCTCATCCTCCTCCTCGCTAGTGGCGGCACCGCCACCTCCGAAGCTCCGATAGCCGCATTATATGTCTATGTGGGGCATTTCCGGATTAACATTTATTTTATTTTATTTTATTTTCAAATTTTGGGGCAATAATACATTTTTACAGAATTCATGTGTTAGATTTTTGGGGTATTTATTAGAAATTTAAATTGGAGATGTAAGTAGGGGTGATCAAAATGTCCAATAACCGAATCGAACCGAAAAATCTAATTTGGTTCGGATAATTCAGTTATAACCGAAATGTATTTCAATAATATGATTTTCGGTTGGGTATGAGATTTTTTACCCGAATATCCGATACCCGAAATTTATATTTATATACAATGTATTAATATTATAATTATAATATACCTAATTTGAGTTTGTTTGCCCTAAATCTACTTTCACTCACGCACAACGCTACTTCATCCCCATTCCGTCAGACTCTCTCAACTCTCAACTCTCACCATCTTCTTTCAATCTCATCATCTTTTTTCATCTCAGACTCTCAAGTCTCACCATCTCAAGCCAATTGTTCGAAGAAGATCTTGCTCGTCTTTCTCTACAACAAAAATAGCACACCAACTGCTCGACGAAAATTCTTTGAGAGGCGTGCTTCTATTCTTCCAACATACGCCACGCCGCATCCGCTACATCAGTGCTTTGCTCTCTGCTCGCCAACGTCACACTGTCGCCGCTGCACTACTCGTCTACCGTCACGCTGCCACCGCCAGTCCGCCGCTACTCGCCTACGCCACGCTGTCGTTTCAGTGCTTTGAACTTTAAATATGGTGTTTTGAGAAGATTGTAGAATTTTTATAAATTGTTCGTATTTGATAATATTTTTTGAATTTTGAACTTGTAAAGATTGTTGTTAATGAGTTGTTTAGTATTTGGTAATGTTATTTATGAATATTGCAAACTAGTTATTTGTTGAGTGTTGAATGTTTTTTGTATGTTTTTGTTTAGAATTCAAAATCAGGGTAAAAATTCGGTTTTATCCGAAATATCCAAAATAATTTTCGATTATTTCGGTTTGATTCAGATATCATTTTCTAAAATTTTGAATGTTTAATTCAAATATTTTTTTGACCATACCCAACCGAATACCCGAATATTCACCCTAGATTTAAGTGTAGAAAAGTACATTTACTAATATATTTTTTAATAAAAAGACTATAGTGAGTAAACGAGGCTATAAATAGAATTACCCTCACAACATATTGTAGGGAAATCTGATTTTAACCCTCTCCCGAGGATCTATCTTGGATGTTTAATTCACCATACATTGATTATATTCCTAGCATGCGTCTACATAATTAATTGCAACACGTAGGGGTTTTCACGTGTTTACCTTTGAATCTGTCGAGGATGAACGGATCGAGACTCGTGCTTTGATCTTCTGGACTGTATCCCGGTTGCCCAAACTCCAACGTCGAGTGAGGACGATCTATGGAGAATGCTACAGAAAATCACCTCCTTTTTCTCTCACTTAATTTTCGAAAATTCCTCACAATGGACCCTTGTGATTCTCGAAAATTGCCAAGGATAAAGATTGAGGATTAGCCTTGATCTTATCTCTTACCTTATATTTATAATGCATTACCATAATCCCATTAGGAAATGATCCATGCATATCCCATAAATATAATAATATCCTTATGGTTAAAGAAGATCAAATCCTTGCCATGTAGAGAGAGGAGGCGCCGATTTTCACTAAGCAACGGGCTTGGATGGGCTAGCCCAGGGATCAAATGCAAGGAATAAAGATGGGCCTCAAATAAATTAATTATCTTATGTTCAGCCCAGAACATAAATTAATTTATAAACATTCATTCATGCCACTAGAGAATAAATGTTGACTTACCCCTTTATTACCGAAGGTGAGTCGGGCTTGCACTTAGACATTACGAATCCCCGTATTTAAGATATCGCACGTCCATTAATTATTTATAGCATTCTGACTGCTTAAAATAATTAATATCTTTAATTCCTTAAGTAGTACCACTCAACCTTATTATTGTACTTGAGCTAACTCAACTGCGGGGTTTAGTGCAATAAACCTTTGAGCTCCTTAAGGGCGTCATCATCCTAGCGGATACGGTGACTTGATACAGATAACTAGCATGATATACAAGCACTGCAACCACCCAAGATGCGGAGAATATTGGGTTAGAACATATAACTCTCACCCATAACAAGTCAAAGTGATGGTCAGCCACTCATACTCACCTAATACCTTATCGAGGTTTAGATCTTCGTAAGTCACCGAGATCTTGGTTCTTCACGACGGTCAGATAGAAGAACTCATCTCACTGTGATCCATCAATACGTTAGAGACGTACCAGCATAGACAAGCAACCAAGTCAAGTCACTTCTTATCTATACCGCAGCCTATACCGACAACTCGTCCTCAAGTTGTCTCAGCTGTGAAACTTTTTATATCTCATTAAGCTTGACCAATCATACGGACTTACGTGATCTTCTACACACGTATGATCTAACTTATATATGAGATAAGGGGACACGATATATGCAATCAAGTATTCAATTCAGATAGGAGATTGCGATAGTGGTAACAGGAAACATTGTATACAAGCTCAACCAAACTGCTTTCAGTATACAAATCCAACAATCTCCCACTTATACTAAAGCAAACTTTTAGTATACAATGTGTCTCTACTAGCTATTACAAACAAAATCATCACTTTGCTTCTCCCACTTATACAAAAGTTTCATTTCTAAGTGGGTGCCATCAAGCGCAATCCAGTCCTCGGCGTGTCCGTCGTAGACTTTTGCGGCGAGCTCTTCGTGAATGGATCCGCTAGGTTATCCGTCGTATCAATCTTTTCAATCAGCACGTCCCCTCGTCTAACGATTTCTCGTATGACATGGTACTTTCTCTCTATGTGTTTGGTCGCCTTGTGGGTCCGTGGTTCCTTCGAGTTTGCCATCGCACCGAGTTATCACGAGAAACTATGATACTCTTGGGCAAACCGGTACCACACCTAGATCCATGAGGTAGGTCTTGAACCATCTGACCTCCTTAGCACCTCCCAGGCGGCTACATATTCGGCTTCCATGGTAGAGTCCGCAATGCATCGCTGCTTTGCACTCCGCCAGGATACGACTCCACCTCCCAAGGTAAACACATAGCCTGAGGTAGACTTTTTCTCATCACGGTCAGCTTGGAAATCCGAGTCTGTATAACCCAAAGGCATTAGACTATCGCATGGTAAACCAAACTATAATCTCGAGTCATTTTCGGTACTTGAGTATATGCTTTCTGCGATCAATGAGCTTGTCCGAGGTTAGGCGATATCTAGCAACTATGCCTCTTGCATAGCGATATCGGGCCTCGTACATAGCATTGCGTACATGAGACTTCCTACGGCGAGCGTAAGGAACTTGTCTCATTCCTCTATCTCCTTTGCATCATAGGTGATCTCCTTAGATAAAGGAACGCCATGTCCGAAAGGTAGCAATCCTTTCTTGGCGGTGCGCATACTAAAACAGTAATCACGGTATCAATGTAAGACGCTGAGATAAGCTCAACATTTTCCTCTTGCGATCTCGGTAAACCTTGATCCCAAGAATGTACGCTGCATCTCCTAAGTCTTTCATTTGAAACCGATCGGATAACCAACTCTTTACGTCGATACAACTTCACATTGTTGCCAACTAGAAGAATGTCATCTACATAAAGTGCAAGAAATACCACATCACCGTTGACATCTAAGCGATACACACTCTCGCTAGACAACTGGGTAAATCCATGGATTTCACCACCTCGTCAAAGCGTAAGTTCCGGGATCGTGAGGCTTGCTTAAGCCCATAAATGAACTTCTTAAGCTTCCATACTAGATGCTCTTCACCTTCACCACATAACCTTCGGTTCTTTGCAAATAGATGTCTCTACCTTCCTCAAGGTAACCGTTTAGAAAAGCGGTTTTCACATCCATTTGTCAAACCTCTAGGTTCAAGTGGGCTGCTATGGCGGAAGAATTCGATGGACTTGAGCATTGCTACGAGCGAAAAGGTCTCATCGAAATCGATGCCCTCAATCTGAGTGTACCCTTTCGTCACAAGCGACTTTAAAAGTCGAAACCTCTACATCCGAATCTCTTCCTCTTGTATACCCACTTACTACCTATGACTTCCTTGCCATCCGGTAGAGGTGTCTTTTCGTATACATCCATAGTCATTATGGACTCAATTTCTAAGTCCATAGCGGTGTGTCATGATCTTGCATCAATGTCAGTATCGCCTCATTGTCGTTCATGGGTCGATTATTGCTGTTCGTTTCCGGGACTAAATCCAAGATTCACCTCACGAACATAAATCGCTCGGGTTGACGAACAACCTCCCACTACGACGAGGCGCTATTGGCACAATGGCAACGGTGGGTGCAGATACTTGTGGTTCTCTATCTTGCACAACTTGCTGGGTAGGTACCACTTGTACGGTCGGTATCTCCAGTGGAACTCGACCCACTTCAATTTCTTGAAGTATCTGGTGTCGATCCCTCCCACTAGACACGACATCTCGTACCTTTGGCCTAATCGGTGGTGGAATACGATCATCTTCTAATTCCTGAAGAATGATTTCAACTTTGGATTTGTGGTTTGTCATATAATCCTCTTCTAAGAATCGGGCATTAGTGCTAATAATGACCTTCTGATCCTTAGGACTATAGAATAAACCACATTTCGTTCCTCTAGGATAGCCAATAAACAGTCTTGCGTCGGATCTAGCCTCCAACTTGTCAGCCTTCTTGTTCAAAGACATGTCTTTGATCGCCCATATCCTTATGTGGCTTAAACTAGGCTTCCGCCCAAACCACAACTCGAAAGGGGTCTTTTCGACTGACTTGGATGGTACTAGATTTAGCAAGTATGCCGCCGTTTCTAAGGCATACCCCCAGAACGAAATAGGCAATGTTGCATAACTCATCATTGATCTAACCATTTCCAAAAGAGTCTTATTTCTTCGCTCGACACACCATTTCTTTGTGGTGTGCCGGTGTAGTCTTGTTGGGAGGTAATCCCACACTTCACTAGATAGTCCATAAACTCGTTCTTGAGGTATTCGCCACCGCGATCGGACCGCATGATGACTTGACAACTCTTACCAAGCTTCGTCTCCACTTCCGCCTTAAACTCTTTGAATTTCTCAAAGCATTCAGACTTGTGGTGAAGCATGTATATGTATCCGTACCTTGAGCAATCGTCAATGAAAGTGACAAAATACTCGTACCCTCCACGAGCTTGTGTGGACATCGGTCCACACAGGTCAGAATGGACTAGCTCCAACACTTCTTTGGTTCTATAACCCTTCGCTTTGAAGGGTCTGATCGACATCTTTCCTTCTATACAGGATTCGCAGACTGGGAACGGAGTAACTGTGAGATTACCCAACGCTCCATTCTTAGCCAGTCTTTGGATCATATTTAGATTGATGTGACCTAATCTAAGATGCCAAAGAAATGTGATGTCATCTTGCGAAGAAAACTTTCTCTTTTTAAGGTTTGATGTAGATGCAACATAGTTATATGTATTATGTTTTGCAGAAATAGTATAAAGCGAATTATATAAAGTGCCAACACGTATAACCGTCATTTCTTATGATAGAAACACCACTATAAAAATAACAGAATATCCATGAATAAACAATTTGAAATGAAACAAAGTTCCATGAAAATCCGCACATATAAACGTCTTTAAAACTAAAATTGTTCTCTCAAAACATAAAGTAACATCTCCGATTGCAACGGCCTCGACTTTCGCCGCGTTGCCCATGGAGATTGTTATCTCGCCATCACTCAGCTCACTTGTCCGCAGGAACCCCTGCAAGGTGTAACAAACATGATCAGTCGAATCCGTGTCTGCTACCCAAGAATGGGTAGAACCAGTCGCTAAACATGTTTCCGTTACTAAAACAAATGGCGTACCTTGAGCCTTGAGGATAGGGCACTTGGCCTTCCAATGTCCAGTCTTGCCGCACTTGAAGCACTTGCCCCTCTCCTTTGGCTTCTTTAAGCCTCCGGTGGCATGCATGTTCTTGTTCCCATTACTCCCACTATTTCCCTTGCCTCTACCACCTTTGGTGCCCCTTTTTCTTTTTCCATTTTTCAACGGAAAATTTGGGCCCCTAGATGTGCTAGCAAGAGCATGTGCTCCTTTACCCATGACTCCTTCCGCGGCTACGAGATCATTAAGCAACTGACTAAGTGTATACTCGATCTTGCTCATGATCGCGTTCACACGAAAATTCTCAAAAGACTTGGGCAGTGTGTTAAGGATGATATCGACCTTGGCTTCGCCGTCAATACCTCCTCCCAACTGATCAAGACTATCCATGAGATGAGTCATGTGGGAGACATGTTCATGGACCGAACTTCCTTCTTCCATCTTACACGCCAAGATTTCTCTCATTGTGTGGAAGCGGACTGTCCGATCCGACTGCCCAAACTTACTCTCGAGACTTGACCATATTTCGATCGCGTCACCATCGATCGATCTCGCACCGCAAGCCTTTGGACATTGTAGTCATCATATAACATTTGGCCATATTGTTCGACTTATGTCAAAGTCTGCTTGACTCTCGCTGCTCATTAGTCGATCGTCGATGAGGGCATCGGGTTTAGGAGTAGTGAGAACAAACATGTGTTCTTCAGCGATAAGAACATATTCCATGTTTCGTTTCCACTCGATAAAATTTGGACCAGATAAAGGATTTTGTGCGAGCATATTGATAATCGGTGTAAGAGACATATCTGAAAAGACAATGTAAACACATAAGCATACGATCTCACATAATTCAGAACAACAATATTGTAACCTTTGATAAAACAATATTGATTGAAACCTCAATCGCCAAGGAATCCCACATACAAGCCACGCGTGTGGACGTTTACACATGAACCCCTCGACCAGACTAAAATATATCTTTTAGTCGTTTAATTTCAATCCATGTCAACTTATCCTTATGACAAATGAAATTAATGATTGGACCTTACTAGACCACATCACTATCGCAAGAAGGGACTTCACGGGAAGTTGTACTCGAGGTGATGTCTAAGCAATGACCACAATTTTAACAGCAGAAAATGAATTCTTAGAATTGGCATACTCACTCGGACCATACCGCTTCCAATTCAAATTCTTTTGTTATCTCCTTTTAAAACTATCTCTAGAGAACTTATGAAAATCGCACATGCAAGCCACGCGTGTGGACGTTTACACATGAAACTCCCACTTCTCAATAGATTTAAAAGGTTTTATTTAGAAATCTCATCTAACAAACTTATGATAAACAAGTGCAAGCAAGCCACGCGTGTGGCCGTTTACTCACAGGCGTCTCACTTTGTATAGAGATCAAAAGGTGGAGGTCTTGAAATTTTAATTTGAAAAATTAATATGTCGGGTTACTTGCTTAGTCTTTTGATTCAAAATGTTTGTTCATGCAGATCACGTAATCCTAGCATGCTTTTCTATAGAACTCAACATGTAAAACATGCTCGCAGAATTCTAAAAAAAAAGCTTGAAAACGCGATAAACCTAGCATGCTTACTATGTGCATCCAATCACGAAAACATATAATATGTTTGTCTACGTAATTTAAACATACATAGCATGCTACTGCATAAATTAAACATCCACGACATGCAATGAACGATTAAAATAAAATAAAACGTTCATCGTGGCCCACTCGTGGAACCTGCACTTTCTTGCCTAATCTATTACATAGAATTGCAAAGTACAGATCTTCAACTCGAAAAACGGGCCTCGCGTGCACGGGCACGGACCGGATTCGTCAAAACTGGATTCGGGCCGAAAAATCGGGTATGGGCGGAAAACGGATGATGCGGCGGATCGGCCCAAAATGGTCAGGCAGCTATCAGCACGACCCATGCGCACGACCTCTCGTGCGCCGCCTCGCGTGCTCCCGCGGGTTGCCTCGCGGTCCAAGATAGACCCCATCTATAAATTACTCAAATTGGATCGGTGAACGATTTCTAGGTTTCTCAAAAGCGACCATGACCGTCGAACACGCGCGTCTGCGCTTAGCACGTCTCGCCCACCGAGCGCCACACGCTCGCCATGAGGCGTCGTCGCCCGACCGCAGACCACCGCGACCGCGCTGCTGCGCTGCTGCCGAGATCGCCGGCCGCTGTCGAGCTCGACTTCGCCAGGCGTGTCGAGCCACGTCGCCCGTCGTCTCGAGGCCGCCGGGATGACTGCCGAGTCGCCTGCTGCCGAGGTCAACTCGCCGAGGTTACTGGCTTGCTGCCGAGGTCGCTGCGCGCACTAGAGGGCGACACGAGGTTTCGCGCGTATCCGCGCTGGCGTGGTCGAGCGCCGCCGGGCGCCCGCGAAAAACGCGCCGCGCGCCGCCACGCCGCCGCGCGCCACGCATGACCTCCTCGTCCGATGGCTCCGCGCTCGGTAGCCGGGCATGCCGAGGCGTCTGCGAGAATCGCACGCCCCGCACGCCCAGTGGCCGATGCCGCCGAGTCTCACCCCCGTCTCGCCGAGAACGCGCATGGTTGCGCGTGGCGTCCGGCGCCCGTGCACCGAAGGCCGCCGCCGCCGCACGCCGTGCGACCTGTTCTCCGTCGTCTCGTTCTTCGTGCTTTCGTCTTCGTTCTTCTTTTACAGATAAGATTTACAGAAAAACAAATCTAATCTAACCACGGATTTTCTCGTGGTGAAAAACAAAATCCGACAAAAACAAAACCGAGCCACGATGAACGACAGATTCAACAATTAATTAATTGCGCACGTTATAATCAAACGTGAATTAATCCAGCAGCCAAGATATCGATCCTCGGCTCGATACCAATGTAGGAAATATGATTTTAACCCTCTCCCGATGATCTATCTTGGATGTTTAATTCACCATACATTGATTATATTCCTAGCATGCGTCTACATAATTAATTGCAACACGTAGGGGTTTTCACGTGTTTACCTTTGAATCTGTCAAGGATGAACGAGATGAACGGATCGAGACTCGTGCTTTGATCTTCTGGAGTGTATCCCGGTTGCCCAAACTCCAACGTCGAGTGAGGACGATCTATGGAGAATGCTACAGAAAATCACCTCCTTTTTCTCTCACTTAATTTTCGAAAATTCCTCACAATGGACCCTTGTGATTCTCGAAAATTGCCAAGGATAAAGATTGAGGATTGGCCTTGATCTTATCTCTTACCTTATATTTATAATGCATTACCATAATCCCATTAGGAAAGGATCCATGCATATCCCATAAATATAATAATATCCTTATGGATAAAGATGATCAAATCCTTACCATGTAGAGAGAGGAGGCGCCGATTTTCACTAAGCAACAGGCCTGGATGGGCCAGCCCAGGGATAAAATGCAAGGAATAAAGATGGGCCTCAAATAAATTAATTATCTTATGTTCAGCCCAGAACATAAATTAATTTATAAACATTCATTCATGCCACTAGAGAATAAATGCTGACTTACCCCTTTATTACCGAAGGTGAGTCGGGCTTACACTTAGACATTACGAATCCCCATATTTAAGATATCGCACGTCCATTAATTATTTATAGCATTCTGACTGCTTAAAATAATTAATATCTTTAATTCCTTAAGTAGTACCACTCAACCTTATTATTGTACTTGAGCTAACTCAACCTGCAAGGTTTAGTACAATAAACCTTTTGAGCTTCTAAGGGGACGTCATCATCCTAAACGGATACGGTGACTCGATACAGATAACTAGCATGACATACAAGCACTGCCACCACCCAAGATGCGGAGAATATTGGGTTAGAACATATAACTCTCACCCATAACAAGTCAAAGTAATGGTCTGCCACTCATACTCACCTAATACCTTATCGAGGTTTAGATCTTCGTAAGTCACCGAGATCTTGGTTCTTCACGACGGTCAGATAGAAGAACTCATCTCACTTTGTGATCCATCAATACGTCGAGACGCACCCGCATAGACAAGCAACCAAGTCAAGTCACTTCTTATCTATACTGCGGATATACCGACAACTCGTCCTCAAGTTGTCTCACCATGAAACTTTTATATCTCATTAAGCTTGACCAATCATACAGACTTCTATGATCTTCTACACACTGTATGATCTAACTTATATATGAGATAATGGGACACAAATATATGCAATCAAGTATTCAATTCAGATAGGAAATTGCGATAGTGGTACAGAAAACATTGTATACAAGCTTAACCAAATTGCTTTCAGTATACAAATCCAACACATATATACCGGGCTGTAAAAGATCCGTCCCAAAATGAGCTATAATTATCACATGATGAGTCAATAATTAATTCAAACGGAATTATAAATTGTTTTTCTTACAACCAAAAAATTATAGATTGTTGCATTCACTCATATTGACATATATATGGATGGCTGTAAAAGAAATATTTTTTCTACTTTTCATAACAAAATTAATTAGGGAACTCGTTTAAGTCCTTACTTCCACATCATGAACAAATCCAACTACCCCGTGAGATTTAGAGGGTGTTTTGGTGAGTTTATAAATAAGATTTTTTAAATAATTTATAACTTATGAAAATAAATTCCTATAATTTATAAGTTGTTCAACCCTATTTCTTTTATCATAAGCTTATAAAAAACAGTAAATTTATTAAAATACTTTATTATGGTTCGTTATTTTTAACATATACTTTATCAATTTCAGTTCTTTTCAATTTTCTCTCTAGCTTATAAGATTAGTTATCCAAACACTTTGATAACTTATAAACTCTTGAAACAATACTTCTTATAAATTGTTGGAACTTATAAGCTCTACAAATTAAACTTAGTCAAATACCATTTTAGTTAGAATGTGATCATCTCGATAAATAGGTTTTAATATTTGTGTAGAACTAAAATAATTATGTTTATGCGATCGAAACTCGTAGAAATATGAGCACTCTGTTCGCACCATTATCTAATAGAAACTCGTCTCAATTCACTTAAATAATTTCACAATTTTTAAATATCAAAAGTAAATAACACGTTGATTTTTACGTGGTTCGAAGAGATCAGCTTCTATGTTCACAAATCGATTGCTCAGTCAATAGTGCTAAGAAACCACTAACTACTTTCAGATGCAGTCAACTTAACCTCTAGCTTACGGATGTTAGATGACCAAACTTTCAGCAACTAACATTTCATTGCCTACTTGCCCAAACTTCTATTTAACTTTTGTAGAGGGAGGGTTAGTAGAGTGGCTTCTAACTATGGATCTGAGTTGACACATGCGTCAAACTCAGTATGTCTAGGTTTAAGATATACGAGATGAATATCCTAAACTTAAGGAAATGTATATTAAAATCTTGAGCTCATAAATATAAGTGATCTCTTGAGATTTACTGGTAGAACTTCATTCTTCGAAATCGTTGTTTGCTTGACTTAAGCTGTAAGCTTGAATGCTTTGAGATTTCAATTGCACAGCGTTTCGGTCACCTTTAAATGTTAGATTATGCGCATATATGTAGAGAGGATGTGGAATAGTGCCGTTGGAGGAAGCATCAATCAAATCCCTCTATTTGTCATTTGAATTCTTTCCGTTGAGAATTCTCGTACGTCGTTGTCAGAGGTCTGCATTATAAAACATTGTCGCTCTGCAACTCTAAAAATGTCTTTTGACAAGACAGATCTTCTGCAGATACGCAAGCACACTTGGCGAGTCAAACACTTAAGGCTTAATCTTTTGTGTTTCTTCAGTTGAGCTGACTCCGTATTTTATCAACATTGACTTCAGGTTGGGTCAGTTGAGACTGCTCCGTCTTTTGTCAGCAGGCTGGACTCCCGTCATGTGTCAGCTTTGAACACCTAAGTCAGTATGATGCTTTCAGTAGACGTAAATAGATAGTCAATTTTGACTTTTCATCGGTCAGCTTTGACTTGATATAGCCATCATTGACTATTTGTCATCAGCTTTGACTATCGATCGATAATTTTGACTCCAAGATGTCATCTATGACTCCTGATAGCCATCATTGACTTCTGAGGACCAGTCGGCTGTCTGATATGACACTTAATCATATCCTGACTCCTTCATCTTTTTCAGTGCTGAGTCTTAGTCTTCGATTTTCAATCTTCGGTCTTTCAACGTCAGTTTTCAGTCTTCGACTTTACTCCAGTAGCTCTGTTCACCAGCATCACTATACTTCAACACTTCAGATATCACTTGACCTTCCGCGGTCTTGATTCTTGATGCGCAATCCTTGATTGCGCTATACTTAAACTCCTATCGATGGGTGACTTCAGTACTATTTGAAGTCCTTCAGTCTTGGGCTTGTCTAAGCTGGTAGTTCTGTTGTTGAAACTTGTAACACGAATGCTTAACTCTATAACAAGTCAATTGCATTAGTTACACCAACAAGACAATCATCAGAGATTTTAGGATTTAATCAAAACACACATTTAAGATAAATTATTTTCAATAACTTAGGAATTTTTCCAATATTTATAAATTGTTGAAGCTTATGAGATGTACAAATTAAACTTTGTCAAATACCATTTTAGTTAGATTGTGATAATCTCAATAAATAGGTTTTAATATTTGTGTAGAACTAAAATAATTATGTTTGTGCGATCGAAACTCGTACAAATATGAGCGCCATGTTGCACCATTATTTAACAGAAACTCGTCTCCATTCACTCAAATAATTTCACAATTTAGCTACCAAATGTGAAAATCAAGAGAAAACGAATTATTACATCCATCATACATGATGACTAAAAAGTCATGAAATCCTGTTCTCTCACATTTTAATTCATAACAAACAGAAACCCACAACTACTATCCATGAATGTCCATTCTCCGCCAGTTCCCGACCAATGGGGCGACACCATCGGCCTTGTCGAACAAGCTGAGCAGACCACCAGTGTGTATGAAGAGGACTTTCCTCCCTTCCCATTTGGCAGGATCATCATCCATGTCTCTCATCATCTGGTAAGCAGCCTTTCCGCTGCACAAAATTAGGACAATTAGCAAGACTGAGTTCGTGTACGAATTGAAGCAATCATGACTTAAGATTAGTTGATGTTCTGTACCTGTAAACAGGGTCAAGAATTATGCCAGTTTCTTCAGCAATATCTTTCAAAAACATTAGCTCCTCTTTTGTGTTTATAGCATAGCCGAGGCCTTTGGCCTATCAAGACCATATTTTTTAGTCCTCAATGGTATTAGAAAATAATCGTATAACTTAACACAAAAACAACATCAATGATAATAATGATATATACGTCTTTTATGTCGAGAATGTCTCTAGAGCTAAGGCCGGCTTGAAGTCCATCGAGCAAGCCTTGAGCATAGTCGTAGAAGTAATTGGGGTCGCCCCATGATGAGTAGGCATGTACCTGTAATCGCAATTCATAGAATTATATATATATCACAATTTACAAAGCGATGGAAAATCATGCAGGAGAGAAAAGGGTGCTACTTCAGCTCCTAGACCGCTGAGTCGAGAGCCAAGCGCTAGACCAGCAGCCGTGCATCCACTGAAAATTCATAAGTCCACGTCACGCGTGTATTAAATTTATACCATAAAATTCAAGAAACTAGAAACAAGGAGCAATATAACTAGGATTATACCTTCCACATGCTACAACAATGTCATCAACACTCCCTCTTTGAAGCTGTTGTTGGATCTCTCTAACTGCTTCAATATAGCCCTGAGATAAACAGATGACAAAAGTATTATTGTAGTCACTCTTATAAGAAAATATCCACTTTTTTATAGTAATAGAAAGACACATGATTCTTTTCTTACCAAGTCGCCAAAGAAGTGGATCCACCCATAGGAATGACATAAGGCTTTCTCCCGTCACTCAACAACTTCTTTTTTAACATGTTGGTGAGTTCCTAATAGCAAATGTCACAAGAAAACAACCAAATCAACAAATTCAACACACCTACAAGACAGACTGACGGCTCATGACCCAAACTCGAATATTATAAATAACCAATAAAATTACAAATATGGCACTGGATATATGCTTACATCACGACCAACTCTATAATAGTCTTCTTCTGAGACGAGCTCTATACGTGCTCCAGCCAGACGCTCGACTAAAAGGTTTCCACCTAAGCCGGGATCTTTGTCTGCTAGATCCTGCAAAGGCGTAAGGCCATGAGTTCAAATCAAGCAAAATTAAACCCGGTCCCAAAAAGGCGCCCGCCCCATTAATGTTGCTCTGCTTAGATACCTTGGAAGTCCGCAATATGAGATAGCAGTCGAGATTCGAATACTTGGCGGCCACAGCAGTAGCTCGGCAGTGATTGCTCTGTACGCCGCCGATGGTTATGATGCAGTCGGCCCCCTCCGCCACCGCATCCGCCACCAAGAATTCCAGCTTCCTTACCTTGTTACCACTCAGCTGCATTCCCGAAAGATCATCGCGCTACAGAAAAGCGCAAATTTTATAAAAACGTGATATTGGATTTATAGAATCCACAGACATCGAAGCAAGAGAGCATGACTCACCTTGACATAAACCTCGGTGTTCTTAGGCAGATTAGGAAGGTTCCACTTGTGAACTGGAGTTGGAAACTATGACAATAAACAATACCAAAAACATTCGATGATGCTGATCAGCGAGGAAATTTAGTCATTTTATACAAACTACATTTTAACATTTAATATATCTGTGATACAAGTAACATATATCTCTATATATACTCAATGTTGCGAATATTGAAAATATGATGCACGGCAGTAATACTAGTACTATAAAAAGAATTAGTCTTGAAACGTACATGTCCGAGCGAGAAGACGTGAGAAGGAGTGGGATTGAGATGTGAAGCCCATGAAGGTGGGACGTAAGGCTTCTTGCTCAAGAACTCGAATTCAGGCAGCTGAGATTGTTGCAGAGAACCCATGCTGTAAGATATGGGTGGATAGTTGGAGACAAGGGGCGGGCTTTATTCATGCTGTAGCTGGTGAACTTCATGCCGCGGCATCCGACTTTGGCAAGGAAAAAGAAGCATTTAGTGGTGATGATTGATGATGCCACCATGGATGGCGAGGAAAACTGCAGCATCTTTGACTGCGTGTGTTATTTTGCTTTCTTCTTTTTAAGGAAATTATTTTATACATGCTTTCCACCTTGTGTATTTTAGGTCGATCGTTAATGCTGAGAATGTGGTACCATACCATGCTCATAATACTTTATGTACAAACAAACATTTTTCTTGCGTGTATGCTTTGGCTCCATATTTATCAGGAAAGTGTGTTGACATGATGCTTCACGCCGTTGTGGATATCAAATTATATATTAGGTATGATGCATGTTATTCATGTCATATATGACGTCTGTCTTAATTCAAAATCAAAAAGAAGAAAGTTAAGCTTTTACATTAGGCATCACAAAATCGTCTAAAACGTCCTACTAGCCGATGAGGCATTGCTGAGCTTAACTCTCCAGATCGATTTGTACGAGTGGTCCCACTAATTATATTCTTCGAAATAGTGTGGGTAAATGTCTCATTAACTTATGCATGAACTGTTTTCTCATACTTATTAACAGAGGTTTATATTAAATTTTATATAGAAGAATTGCATTTAAATTGTTTTGTCAATCTTTAAAAGAAAAGTCTTTTATGAAAGATAACAGAAAAGTCTTTTTTTTTTAAGATAAAAGAAAAGTCTAAACCCTCTTGTATTTGGGAATATTTCCATCTGATTCTATATATAAAAAAAAGCATATCAAATTAGAACCATCTATAGTTGGGCTTATTGTGGACCTCATTGCGGGGTACAGCATAACTAAGAGGGTGTTTGGCTGAGTTTATAAGCTCACTAACAAACACTCTAAATCGGGACTTTATTCGTGACATATGGGTTGGACCGGGTCCCTAACGGACTCACCATGACCGACCCAAATTTGATGGATCCAATCAGCCGACTTAAATCAAATATCCGTACACATTCGGATCCGCATAGAATAGTTAAATTACATTCGAATTTGTTTCTTTTGGTTCTCAAATAAGGATTTATTGAAGCTAAATGTTTAATATAAATTTTTTACTAACGCTACATTTTCCTAAATTATTGGAGGCAGCCAAAGTGGCAAAGACTGTTAGAGTCAATGTTGACTCCAGTGGATATTGGATAGGATTTGGTAACATCTTATATTGGCAACATTCTGATGTACAATCATTCTGGAGTCTTCATTGAAGTTGAACTTTGACTCTCCAAATGTAACTGTAAATATGTAATTTTTTCCTTCCTTTACGTTTTATTATTCTTTGTTACTCTAATAATGGTTTGTTGCAGTTAGAACTCGTTTTGAATAAGTGGATGTTAGTGAAATCATGAAATGAAGATCATGGGTGGTTTCTTCCTATTTATTAGGAACGTGGTCTCCACTAACATTCTGCAGGTAGTTCGAGCAACAACTTCTTGGAGTAGTTTGCAGCAGTTATTGAAGGGTTATGAACGTGGATAGTGGAGCTTGATGACCACGAATTCACCTCTATAAAAGCTGCAAGATATTTCATTCTCTCACGCGGATTTGGAATGCTATTTTTCAGAGAGAAATCTACATTCCAACATTTTCGTTATTTACCTGAAGTGTAGTTGAAGAAACGACATCTTCGACCTTGTTTAAACTGAGATGGTGTTAGACAGTCCAATCTGTAAACATCGACCACAGTATTGCTAGGCGAGCAAGGACGAGTGCTGAAGATTCCCGACGTTTTTATACTGCTCAGGTTGTTTGTTCGATCTACCTTCAAATGTTGTACCTACTGTTTTACTATATTGTAACATTTGATTTGCAATGTTAGACAAAGTGATTTGTCATAGGTGATATTGCAATCCGTAGATAAAGTCTCCTTGTGTAATTCGTATAACTTGTACTGAGTTTCAATATAATTGGTTGTCGTGAGGCAACATAGGTTATTCATAACCCGCAAAGATTATCATGTGTGTTATTTAATTTCCGACGTGTGTCACTTGGAATGTTATTAACATTACTTGTAACATTACTCTACTAACATCACACGGTGTTACTTTGTAGTAATTCAGGCACTGAACTCTTTCAAAGACCACCTAGCACATTAGGCTAGGATTCTTACAACACTGCACCAAACACACTCCATTTGCACTTTTTAGATCATAGAAAATGAGAAACATAATTTCTTAAACAACATTCATATAAATATATCACTAAGATCATTGTCACTGCAACAGATGCAATAGAACAAGTTATTACAGTAAATGGGATAGGAATTAAGAATCATGACTACCCCATTCTTCAATTGAACCTTACGCAGTAGGCCAGAGAATTTTCTAGAACATCTTACCGGTGCCTTCCTTGCGAGGGATGGATTCATGGACATCCATCCTACGCCAGTTTCCGACCAGTGGCGCTATCTGCTCGGCTTTGTCATACAGTCCCAAGAGACCTCCAGTGTGTACGAAGAGGACCTTTCTTCCTTCCCACTTTCCAGGATTCTCAGCCATGTCTCTTATCATCCCATATGCAGCTTTTCCGCTGCATATCTCACAAGAACAATAATGTCACTGGAGGATTTTGGTGGGAAGTTTATGTTTCACGAGGAATTTAGTTAAAAATGAGGGGACTGATGAGAAATGAGGTCATACCTGTAGACGGGGTCAAGAACAATGCCAGTGGCTTTAGCTATTTCTTGCACAAAATTTAGCTCCTCAGCTGTATTCATAGCATAACCAAGTCCTTTGGCCTGTGGAAAGTGCAATTAATTAGCAGAAATTAGAGTTTTGAAACGTTCGTGCAAATTCTCAATTTTCAGTTTTAACCAATTAGGATAATGTAGTGATGTTAGAGATAAGCTAATATTAACTAGCATTCAAAGATCAAGAAATGCCAATCAAAGTGTCGAGAAATGGAGCTCACATTTTGAATGTTGACAATTTCACGTGAGCTAACACCGGCTTGAAGTCCATCAATTAGGCCTTGAACGTAGTCATAGAAGTAGTCGGGATCATCACATACACTATAGGCATGGACCTGCATTTACGACCTCTATAAACAGATAGCAATTTTCAAGATGGAGGAGCGGGTTAACGGAAAGAAGGGTACGTACTTTAGCAGCCAAGCCGCTCAGCCAAGTTCCGACTGCTAAACCAGCAATTGTGCCTCCGCTGAAAATCAATGAAATGTATGCATGTGTCAGTAGTTATTACCATCAGACAATTAGAAAGTAACCAGATACGTCATAAATAGGATTTAGACCTTCCACAAGCTACAATTATGTCGTCAAATGTTATTCCACCGCTCCCTTTTCCAAGCTGTTGTTGGATCTCTCTAACTGCTTCAACATAGCCCCTGGAAACAGGAGACCATTTAGTTGATTGATTGCAACATTATCTAGTAAGCATGTGCGGAAGAAGGAAAATAGAATACAATTAGAGTAAATATTTATCAACATAAAATAAAAATTAATGTTAAAGATCAATCAATTAATAAACAGAAATAAAAATGCTCAGCACAGTTTGAACTTTGAAGCACTACAGGTTGTTCAATAGGATGATGATACGAAAACCGTGGTTATCCAAATTAATTTCCACACACAACCAAGCAGCTTCTTGTGGCTACATTTGTCTAGACCAAATATAAATTAAAGGGAGAAAATCTTTTCTAACCATATACATAACATATACACTAAAAATATCCTCAATCTATAATTTGCTATCAAAATTAACCAAAATCGAATGAAATGAAAGAAAAGCTCCTACTTCCTTCCAAAACCCACCCCTCCACCCCCAAATTACAACAGCCAACACCCTCCCCACCAGCACGGCCAAACCCACACACCCAAATCAGCGGCCAACCTCCCCCAACCCCCCAAACCCAACCGCCCCTCCACCCCCAACCCTCCCACCCCCACCCCAGCGGCCAAACCCTAGCCACCCCCACCCAACGGCCAAACCCTCTCCCCAAAAACCCCACCGCCAACCTCCCCCTCTCCTCCCAAAACCCCCACCCCCAAAATCCAACGGCCAACCCTCCCCAATACCCCCAACCCCAGCCCCCCAAAAAAAACCAACAACCAACCTCTCTCCCATCCCAACCCAACGGCCAAACACCCTCCTCCAAAACCCAACGGTCAACCTCCCACCCCACCCCAACCCAGTGCCAAGTCCCCACCCTCCAAAACCCAGTGGCCAACCCCACCCCACCCACAACCCATTGACAATTGGACAATCATCACTCCACGGTGCATATAAGGGTTTTTCGGTCAAGTTATGGATTGAGTTATTTTTATGCATTAACCCTAAAAAATTATATGGTAAAGATAAAGAGTTTGCTTCATGCAAGTTTTTACCAAGTTCCCAAGGAATTGGATCCGCCCACAGGAATGACATACGGCTTTCTACCTTCACTCAACAGTTTTTCTTTCAGTACGTTGGTGAGAGCCTGATAGCAGAAACGAAAGAAAGAAACAACATATTGAATTGAAGAAATTCGTAATAGAATTATCCCAGAGTCTTAAAAGGCAAAGGAACAGATATAGAGTAAGACAGCATATTTAAACAATGAAGAATATGATAGACGTACTACACCCCCAATGCTAGCATATTCTTCTTTTGAAATAAGATCTACATGTGCCCCAACCAAACGTTCAACTAAGAGATTTCCAGTCAACCCAGGATCTTTGTCTACTAGAGCCTGGCCAAAAAAAAAAGAGTACGTGGGAAGAAGAATCATTGTTGAAGGCACCCATTATCTCTCAGTAGCTGAAAAAGTTTGAACATGTGATCATACCTTAGAAGTGCGTAGAATAAGATAACAGTCGAGATTCAAATACTTGGCAGCCACAGCAGTGGCTCGGCAGTGATTGCTTTGTATCCCTCCAATAGTTATAATGCAATCAGCACCCTGTGCCACTGCCTCTGCCAATAAGAATTCGAGTTTCCTGACTTTGTTACCACTCAATTGCATTCCTGAAAGATCATCGCGCTATAAAAATGGCAAATTTCAAACATCAGAAAACAGATATTAAATAATACCATCTGGAATACTCAAGATTTCAAAAAAACAGCACCGACCAGGATAACAAGAATCACAAATCACATCAGTCACGGGCCAACTGATATAACATGGAAACTCATTTAGTTTACAGTTTGAGTTTGAGACTGAAGTGTAGTAAAAGAGATTGTATTTCCATGTCATCATACCTCAAGATGATAGAGCAAATACAATTCTTTGAAGCCTTAAACTACTATTATCCCAACCCCCTTCAAACATGGAAAAGTTTAGTGCTGAAGTTGATCAGGGTTTTTAACTAGCATGTTCTCTTAGTGAGTATCAAATTCTATCTTAATTCCTAGTCTCTCTAGTTCTCGAGAAGTGATGCAAAAAGGTCCACAATAATTAAAATGTTAAAAAATCACTACATGTCAGCTCACAAATTGCCTGTATGAGGTAAAATTTAGGAGGTGCTTGGTATGATGGAATGGAGGACGGAATGGATGGTCATTCCTACCTCCATTCCATTCCTCTGTTTGGTATGGTTTTTTTTTAGGAATCGGCATTGCTACTAGATTAGACAGCCATTCCTTCCCCAACCCATGGTATTAGCCATTCCATTCCCACCTTCATCCCATTCCATCATACCAAGCACCTCCTTAGTCCATAGTGAGAAGAGCAGAAGTAGCATCTTAGCTCTCAACTTAGCCAATAATTTCGTATGTGATAATGCCTAGTCTCGGAATTTAGCTTCTTCATCAGTGGAATGGATAGCAAAACAAGGCTGGAGATTTTATGATTGTTCTTGTGCAAATATGTATTTTGCTTTTCCTTAGGAATTCCCATCGTCGCTTATTGTGATTCGGAGGATTCTGACGAGGAGTTTCTTTTTCTCACGACTGAGATGAAAGAAAGTGACTTCTTCAAACATCTCCAATAGCTGGGAGAGAGATTTCTGATAAGGGATCAGACCACTCCTGGTGTTCGAACTAGTCATTAATGGTCGGCTTAATTCGTATCCTCATCCTTTCGGTATGTGCTACCCACAGCTGCTACTCACTTTTCAGTCACAAAGTCGTTCATCAACTATTCACCGAAATAGGCAACAAGCATACCCAGGTAGAAGCACAATACAATCAGATAGCTGAAAAATCAGTACATTCTCTACTCAGCCATAAAAACCTAAATTTTACAAGTCGATACAGGTAGAAGCACAAGATAAAAGACAATCAGTTAGCAAATGACATTCATCATTACTCAGGCATCCAATCAAACTACAACGATTCAAGAATCAAGAATCGCGGTTACCTTGAGATAAACCTCGGTGCCCTTAGGCAAATTAGGAAGGCTCCACTTGTGAATTGGAGTCGGAAACTACGACATAGCCATTCATAATCAGCAATACATTCAATTGGTACAAGGCAACTAGAATAAAATGCGAAACGAACATACATGGCCCAACGAGAAAATCTGGGAAGGAACTGGATTGAGGTTGACTGCCCACGAGGGCGGCACGTAAGGCTTCTTGCAGAGAAACTCGAAAGCGGGCTCCTGGGTTTTTGGTGTAGAATCCATTGCAACCTCAGATTTGATCGAATGACTTGTTGCTGTCGGATAATGCGAGGAGTTAGCGATTTGGTGAAGACGACCCCCTTTTACCGAGCTGAATTTCTTGTTATTGACGAAGATGATAGATGATGGACAACACAAAGGCGCTGAATTCAAGAATCGGGAGCTTATCACCATGCCTTGGACTTTCCTTGCTTATTTGTAACTTCCTATCATCCTACTGCTGTGTTTGCGCCGTTTCCTGCTAGTGCTAGTGTGAGAATCTCTTTTTCTGTTAAGAGTCGTCTCTCACTCTCTCTATCTCGGCTTGCACGTTCGAAGTTTAAACCAATGTTCTTTTCTCTGTCTCTCTCTCTCTCTCTCTCTCTCTTTGTTTTGAGAAACCAATATCTAAATACTTATTTTAGAAAATATTTTACATTTTATTTCGATATACTCACACAATTCTTTCATACTTTTAGGTTTGGGTAAATAATAAGCAATTTGAAACCCCTCAATTATTTTTATCAATATGTGCCAAATGATATATTTTAGCAATTAAATCATTACCATTAAGTTCTGAGCAATCACAGAAATAAAAAGCAACTAGAAGTAAACAGTCCCTCGTTTTTAATTTTAGTTTTAGATACTTAAACAATACCTCAAAATAGGGATATCAATGGATGGATTTTATTTGAACCTATCCGGAACCATTCAAAACCCATTAAATTTTAATGCAGTGATTCTGGTTCTGATTCTGATTCCAGACCCGCTTTAGACCAGGACCGCTTAGATCTATAGTTTGATGGTCCGGTCTAATCCGGGTTTGGTTCCTGTTCAGAACCAGAACCAATACTTATTTATTGATTCTGGTCCGAATAAAATCTATCTATTGACAAACCTAAAAACATAAGTTTAAGTAGGTTTGTCGATAAGCCAGTTTTATCCATACCAACCCGAAATCACTCATAGCCCATTAAATTATAAAGTAACAATTTCGGTTTCAGTTTTGGTTCTGGTTCCAGACCCACTCAGATTCGGACCGCTTAAGACCTATAGTTGATGGTCCTGGTCCTGGTTCGGTCCGGATCCATTATCTAATTGGTCGGTTCTAGAACCAGAGTCATTACTTATTTATTGGTTCGATCCGGGTAAAACCCACCTATCCACATCCCTATCTCAAAATATAACCTTTTGAGCTGCACAAATCATTTCTACTCAGTCTATCAATACAAAAAAATATCCCATTAATCTAAAAGCCTTGTTGGTTACATCTATTCTTCAGCAACATCACAACACAAATTGATAGCTGCCAATAGCAGAAACCAACAGAAAATCGATGAGAATAACCATGAGTAAAAAAAATTCGTGTATAAGTAGCAGCTGCAAGAGACTTCAAAGAATATGCTACAAGCATTTTCATTGTTATTGTAGTCTGTAGATTTCATCAGAAAGCAGAATTCGACGCCTTGGATTTCTTCAACAAGATATCTTTGGCTTCATTGATCTTCGAAGCAAGATAATGGCTGCCCCCAGCGTCAGGGTGGTTTGCTACCATCACTCTTCTATGAGCCTCTTTGATCTTCTCTAACGCGACACGTTCCCTAAACTGATTAAGTCGACGATTAAAGACTATAAAGATTGCATCTTTCAATAAAAAACTTCAACAATGACTCGTTTAAGTTACAGGAGTTGAGAGATGAAGCATTTTACCTCACTCCAAGAATCAATGCCGCCTCTCGCCTGTTCATGGCTTGTTGAAATCCCCCATAGTAAAATATACGCGCCCGTGGATTAGCTTTTAATGCTTGCCATGCCCTTAACAAGTATCAAGCACCCAGAGCACCAGTTCCAACTGCAGCACCTAATACTGCTACAGATGTTGCCGCCTGCAAGCAGAAATAACTTAATTTTGAAAACGAGCATAAAGAACCTCCTAAATCAGCCTAAATATAGCGAAGTTTGTAACAAAACAAGAGCTGGAGACAGATATATGTTCGTGTATATTCCTTGCTTTTAGAAGAGCTCATCCAAGTTGAGAAATGCAACAAGCTAGTTCAGCTAGGTAAAAGTTTTTTATTCGGATGAAACGTGGTCACACGAATGCTTCATTTTCGATTAACAGCCAAAACTTAGACTACAGAAATCGAGCTCATAAATGGGCAAATTCAATCCAGTAAGCATTACTAGCCCACAACTTATGCACAATCCGACCACCATTTACCACACCTAAACAAAGCGCTTATAATCTCGTAGCAACAGCCCAAAATCAAAATACGAAGTTGCAACATCACAATATCGCATTAAAGATTAAATCTTTTAATACCCTAATTCCCAAACCCAAACCTAAACCTTTCCTGTAACAGAAACAGAGAGAATACATCTCTTCAACAACAATTTTTTTTTAAATGACCCCCATAAAGAAACAAAGCATTACGCTCAAATTCGCAGGCAAATTGCAGAAGAGGCGCAAGGAATTACCATAACAAACTATGCAACCCCCCGCCCCCAGAAAAAAAAAAGCCCGGCTCCCTGAAAGAGGAGAAA
This sequence comes from Salvia rosmarinus, assembly GCA_036937905.1. Taxonomy (NCBI): domain Eukaryota; kingdom Viridiplantae; phylum Streptophyta; class Magnoliopsida; order Lamiales; family Lamiaceae; genus Salvia; species Salvia rosmarinus. Next base: position 96,374,179 of record CM072816.1, read on the forward strand.
TCAATGCTTAAGAATCAACGCAAATATTTAGCCAAACACATAAGATTTCTTCATTTTTTGTCTTGCAAGAATCCAACCAAAGGGACATAGCTTTTGCGATAGAATTTTCAGATGAATGAACCCAAACACAAATTCTTGGCTTCTATGTTGATTTTCCAACTCCGAGTGTGAAGCTGAGCCTGAATTTTATGATATGTACTTGCTTGGTGAACAACATAGATTTGGCCTTGGCGTTGGCGGTGCTTATTTCGTTGGCATATGGAATTCTGGAACAAGTATTTTCTTTTTCTTTTTTTCAAAAAAACAATCGAACGCACTACTGAAAATAAACATTTTAATTTACCCAAATTTACATATCGGCGATTTGGTTTTTAGTTTATAGATTTAATGGAACAACTGAAATTCATTGCGGCCCAACTACTTATGGGCCAATTTGGATTCGAGAACATAGTCAATAAAGTGAGTCTTGGGCTTAATTTATTGCAAGTTTTTCAGAGAGCTTATTTTTAGTTTACAAAGAGTGTAATGAAAAAAAAAATAGATAATGTCTCAACGATGTTTAGAAGGAGTACCAAAAATATCCCAATCATATTTTTTATATTTTATAAAGACAATATATCATATTTAAGTACTTTAATACTCATCCCACCCATTATATTTGTTCATTTAATTACATTTTGATACGTCCACAAAATCCATTCACTTTTTTTTATAGATATGAATCATACTTAAAAGTCAAACACTTTTATCCATACTTAATCCACTTATTTATAAGAAAAATCACTCATGACTCACTTTTTTCACTCATATAAGTGGATCTAATTCTCCACTCATTTACAATCATTGTATTTATTAAAAACCGTGCTGATAAAAATTAAGAGCAAAGAATGGTGGTGTATTAAAAATTACCATAATACAAACAAACACTATACGGTCTAGTCTTGGAAATAACGACATCCTCGTCTTCTTATTATCAGTTGGCAACGACTTCAATCCGGCAAGGAAAAGTCGCGTCAACTGCAATTTTCTATTTTCTTCGTCTTTCTTGTTCAATTCCAAATTTCAACTCCCATCAATGAGTAACTGAAGCAAAACAACCATAGAGCAACACAAGCTGAAGCATGGACAATCTGCATGCTGCTGCTGCTGCAATTTTCACGCTGTTTTTCTTCTACTTCTACTTCTCCTTCTTCCTTTTCAGCTCAGCCTCAGCCGCCATTGATGATATCTCAGTTAACTGCGGCTCAAGCCGCGCTTCTGCAGCTAGCGGCGGCAAGGAATGGTGCGGCGACGTACCGCCAAATTTTTCGCCGCCTCTACAACTACATGGCACGATGACCGTGATCCGCAGCTCAGTCTACAGTGGCGGCGCTGATGATTATCCAGTTCCTTACCGAACAGCGCGGCTCTCTCGTTCTCGATTCTCGTATGCATTTAACGTGACTCCAGGTCAGAAAATTCTTCGCCTTCACTTCAATCCGGCGTCGTATAGGGGCTTCAAAAGGTCTAACGACTTATTCGAAGTTGAAGCTGGTGGTTTTACCCTGCTTGGAAATTTTAGTGCTTCTCTTACTGCTGATGCTCTTGGTTTGCGTTATTTTGTTAAGGAATTCTGTATAAATATTGATGAAGACCGACTGTTTGATATAGTGTTCTATGCTGCAAATACTCAATTTCTCGATACTTATGCTTTTATAAATGGCATTGAGTTAATGTCCGTGCCTGCTAGTCTTTCTTATTTTCACGGGAGATATGTAGGAGTAGAAGTGGTAGGGAATTCTGTGGTCAATGTTGATAATAGCACTGTGCTCGAGATAATCCGGAGAATTAATCATAAACAGGATTCTGTGTCTTCATCGTCTGATGATGCAAACGGCATGTTTGGGATGTGGGAGACGGTTTCTAGGAGGAAAGAAACCAAGGTGAAGAGTGTTGAGTGGACAACATCAGTGGATGTGGGCTTTAGGTACTTGGTTAGGCTCCATTTCTCCGAGCTAGGACTCAAGTTGGCAGAGATGAGAGCTGTAACTTTCAAAATCTACATTAATGGTGTCATTGTTGATGCTAATTTTGACAGCAGAGAAGGGGATTATGAATATACAATTCCTTGGTATAGGGACTACATGGTGATGATCAAAGGGCTCAAACGCGAGGTTAAGCGTGAGATCATTATTTGTCTTGAATCAAATGGCAAGTTCGTAGATGGACATGGACTTCTTGAAGGGTTTGAAATAATGAGGTTGAGTAACTCTGACAATAGTTTGGCCAGTCCAAATCCCTTGCCTTCAACTCCCAAATCATCAAACTGGATTATCCAGAGTTTTGGCCAAGTTCTTGGTCACAGAAATATGATTGCCAGTTTCATGATATCATTGCTTTCTTTTGTGAACACCATTGTACATATATCATGTCTAATATGGGAAGGTAGAAGTAGAGAGGAGAAAAACATGCCATCAGTCAGGGCTGGACGACTCTGTCGAAGGTTTTCACTTGCTGAGATCCAATTAGCCACAAGAAACTTCAGCAATGCACATATCATCGGAAGGGGAGGGTTTGGTATAGTTTATAGAGGCCTCATTGACAATGGGGAAGTGACTTTGGCCATAAAGCGGTTGAGATCAAATTCAAACCAAGGGCAACGAGAGTTTTTAACAGAGATTGAAACACTAACTGAGCTCCGACATGTTAATCTGGTATCCCTTATTGGCTACTGCTATGACCATAAGGAAATGATTCTTGTTTATGATTACATGGCCTATGGAACGTTGAGTGACCACCTTTACAAACTATCGAGGAAAGGTATTGAATGCTCATCTCTAACGTGGAAAGAACGGCTTAATATATGCATAGGAGCTGGTCGAGGACTAGACTATCTTCACACTGGCCATTCACTGATACATCGTGATGTTAAGGCTTCAAATATCCTCCTTGATGAAAATTTTGTAGCCAAGGTTGCAGACTTTGGCTTGGCCAGACACATGAATATGAGAACATTGCAAAGCCATATTAGCACAAAAGTTAAGGGCACGTTTGGGTACTTAGACCCAAATTATTACACCAGCGGTAAACTAACAAGGAAAAGCGACACATTTTCCTTTGGGGTGGTTTTGTTGGAAGTACTTTGTGGAAGACCGGCTGTGGATCACGGAGTTGGAGAGGATGAATGGCTGCTGACTAAGTGGGCTCGAGAAAATATTAGCAAGGGAAAAGCTGACCAAATTGTAGCTTCAGATCTAAAGGGTGAAATCTCAGAAGATAGTCTAAGGGCATTTCTGGAGGTTGCTGAAAGATGCTTGCATGATGAGCCAAGGGAACGACCAACAATGGCTCAAGTCGTGCTACAGCTCGAGTATGCTCTTAAGCAGCAGGATAGCTCAAAATGCATGCCACAGAATGTGGATGATCTCCACTCATTCAACAAAGAAGCTAACACGTCTATCAATGCTCAGCAACCCAGAATGGCCCCTAGAGATGAGCAGAATACACCCCCTCCTCAAGAGCAAACTAACAGAATCGGATTTCTTAACATCAAGCCTCCACCTCTACCCGGAAGAGAAGATTGGACAAAAGCCACAACACAGAGACCAGTGCGACTTAGGCCATGGGATGCATTTTGGAGTAGAGTTAAATCAATCGGTAATAATGAATCTTTATTTTTAGGCATTTACTTAAAGAGACACAGATAAAGCTGTATAACACTTCCTCTTCACATATTATATTAATGGACAAACTTTGTTTCTCTACTTATAACTCTCATAGGTGACTATGAAGATCGTGCCACAGAAACAATGAAAAACTATACACAGTCTATGAATATGTTGCATGACAATGTCCCTGTCACTATCCCACTAGATGAATTAGCAGAAATTACTGATAATTTTGACGTCAAGTTTGTTATTGGTGAGGGATCAAATGGAAAGGTATACCATGGAGTACTCAAAAGTGGACTGGCTGCAGCAATCAAAAAGCTTGATTCTAGCAACCAGGCAGACCAAGTATTTTTAGCACAGGTTTGGTTGTAACACTGTGCTCATTAATTATCCATAAAGATGTATTGCTCAATATATGGATATGCAGGTTTCAGCGGTTTCCACGATAAAGCACAAACATGTGGTTCAGCTGCTTGGTTATTGTGTGGATGGTGGTTTGCAAGCCTTGGCTTATGAGTATGCTCCAAATGGTTCCCTTCATGAAATTCTTCATGGTGAGTTTGCCATAAATTACCGATGACTGATTTAGAGGTAACTTTTGATTGCTGAAAGAGAATCTCATATTTTTGGGTCAGTATGTATGACATATCCTTTCATAATCTTCATCATATTCACTCACAGTAGCTTCTCTTGTCTACCAAATTCATGCATTAACAGCAGTCACATTTATTTATTTGTGGATGCAGGACGGAAAGGCATAAGAGGCTCAAGGCCAGGTCCATCTCTTTCATGGCCTCAGAGAGTTAAATTTTCTGTTGGAGCTGCAAAAGGGTTAGAGTTCATCCACTTGAGGGGACACATTCATGGTGATATCAAATCCAGCAACATTCTCCTTTTCGATGACTATGGAGTTGCTAAGGTATCTGATTTTGATCTTTCAAATCAAGCTCCTGACACGTCAACTTGCCCTAATTCCTCTGGTTATCATGCTCCTGAGTAAGCTCTTTTTTTAGGTGAATTGTGCTATTGGTTCCAAAATCAACATGTACGTTTTTTTTACTGGCTAGAGTTTTTTTTTTCTCTTTTTTTTTGTCTTTTTGTGGTGTGGTAGATACACAACTAGTGGCCAGCAAAGCTGGAGGAGTGATGTTTACAGCTTTGGCATTGTACTTTTAGAACTTCTAACTGGACATAAAGGAGAGCAGTATCTTGTGACATGGGTATGCAATTTGCATAATGATTATTTTCGACTACGTTTCCTTAAGTTTATCGTGCAGCTCTACTTAATTTATTTTCCGTCTAGTTTCTAGTTGATCTTACATACTTTACAAACCAGGCAATGACAAATCTAGGTGAAGACAAGGTAAAAAACTACGTTGATGCTAGACTGGGAGGAGACTACCCTTCTAAGGCAGTTTCTAAGGTAAATCAGTTATATTTTCCATGTAAACAGCATTTCATGTCTGTGATGGATCAAACAGAAACATGACGTGCTGCTATACAGTTTGCTCCATAATTCTGATAATTTTGCATAAAACAGATGGCTTCACTTGCTATCGCGTGTGTGCAATATGAAGTTGGTTTGCGTCCAAGTATGAGCATTGTAGTAAAAGCTCTCGAACCTCTGCTGAAAGGTGCATCAAATCCTACTGGTCAAACATCAAATTTGTAAGATCTTTTCCTTGAAAGCAGATCAAAATCTTGCTATGCTCATCAAGCTCATTTAAATGCCTCTGATAATAAAAAGAATGTCAAGATTATGTTATAGTAGTATCTTAGTTCTTTTATCTGCTGAACATGTATCTTCTCGCATTGTAAAAACTGACTTTGATCAATGGGTGAATTGAATTCTTTTCTCAGAAAGTTTGAAAGGCGCCGTTATGTCGAGCAGTGGATGAACCATTGTCGCTTTCCAGAAGAACTAAGAAGGTCATCCTCATTTGTTCTTCTCCTCTCATTTTGTAGTATCAACTCCATTTTCATTTTCACTTGATACAGTGTTTCTATAAACATTTACACATTGTTGGGGTACTAAAGTCATCGATGCGGGAGAAGTTTTGACGGCATAAGCTTATTTCTCATTCATTCAAAAGCATAACATCTTTATAGCAAGGCCTACAAGGATATTTTTCTCAGCTTAAAATTTTGCCATTAAATTCACCAATAATCAGTTAAATCTTATGTTGTTATAAAAAGTGCATGATAGGATTGCCTGTTGAGCTGTATAGAAACTTCACACCATAACGTAAAGCAAGCAAATATCTTGGTTGTTTAGTTTGGGGTAAGCTGTGGTAAATTACCTGAAGCTTGCCACTTTCTTCAGTAGAGTTGTCTCATAAACAAACTGTTCCTTCAGGCAAGTCCGAGAAGCCGAGCGTCTTAATTGGGCTGCCACTAGTATGTTCAACGAAGAAATGTTGATGGAGAAGTTACCAGAAAACCTTCAAAGTGATATACCCCATCATCTCTTTAAATTTGTTAAGAAAGTAAGTTCCATTTTACAGAAAAAATAAGATTGGTATGATTGTGTTATTCTGGTGAGGAACAACTAAAACTATGCCTCAGAAGATCTCATGGGATTGGAAATTTTTGAAATACTTGACCTATCTAGGTGTAGAAAAGGATGGTAACTACTAAGTATCTTCTATTATCTTTTCATCATTTATGAACTGATTCTGTCTGGTGTAAGAAAATAATGAAAGTCTGAACTATCTTCATTAAAGCATGAGGTTTGATTTTCTAGTACAAGGCTCAGCTTTGATATATTGTATTTTCTGGTGATCACAGCTCCAGCTTTTCCGGTTTCTGGATCAACGCATAATAGATGCTATATGTGAAAGGCTAACAACAAAAACATATATCAGAGGAAGCACGATGTTTTATCCCGGTGGTTATGTCAATAAAATAGTTTTCATAATTCAGGGAAAGATGGAGAGCGTGTTTGTGGATGAATTTACTTCTGTTCTCTTATCAGAAGGGGATTTTTGTGGGGAAACACTACTTCCTTGGTGCCTCGAGAACTCTTCTGTATATACAGGTTCTAATCGACGCCATAAGCTTTTTATTTTCATTTTTCTTGAATTTCAAGAACGATCATTGTTGACCTCTGGATTTATGGGATAGCATGAGGAGAAACTAGCACTGTATCAAATGCTTATATATACAAATATCTATAACTATTCTCTCTCTCTCTCTCTCTCTCAGATGGACGAGGAATGAGGAGTGCAGGGTCAATATTGTTGAGCGACAATCTAGTAAGATGCTTAACAAACGTAGAAGCACTGGTATTGCGAGCTGCAGATATCGAAGAAGTTGTGAGCCTTTTTGCTAGATTCATTAACACAGAACGCATCAGATGGGCTGCAAGGTAACCACTTTCTTTCATTGCTTTCTGTTCTTCGCATCATATATCAAAACTCAGATACTGATACGGTTAAATGCAAATGTTTTTCTTTCATGCTGCATGTTCTTCGATCTTACATGCACATCTAGGAGTTTAAATATAGGTAGCTGAAACACCACACTTCATAAATCAAATCTAAAATATATATATATATATGTATAGCATGAGAACCTTCTTGTTGCATTAACCAATCAGACTATGATATGATTGATGCACATAATTAATACAGATATGTATCACCTTACTGGAGAAAGCTCGCAGCTCGACGTATTCAAGTTTCATGGCGACACAGAAACAAACTACAGCACTCCTCATGATTGGTTTCTTTGACCTCTGCATATATACTTTTTTGTGCGTGCTCGTATATATCATTATATTGTAGATTGAAAGTTGGCTAATGTATATATAGCCACTCAGTTTCCTATCATTTGCAAATTTGAGAGGTGAGATTAGGCGCTGCTCTTTCCCTTTTTTAGCTATGAGAATGTTAACAAGGATGTTTGATCCAATGGTATATGAAGTTTTACTCAATGCATGTTTTAGGATTCACAATGGTAATACTTTCCTATATTTCTTGTAAGAGGGACAGTCAATAGTGGGGTTTCTTTATTATATTTTGTCAGGAGTCTTCGTGGTGGTGGCCAAAAGTACAAAGATATTATTTGAATAATACTTTTATTTTAATTAAATATGAAGGCTATGCACTGGCGGATCCTATAAAGGAAAAAGAATTGGGCCGGCCAAATTGCTGACAATTGAAAAAATTAATTGGTAATAAATCATGTCCTTTAATGCTTTCATTTTAGCATTTCAACAGTCAAGCATTAGGCTTAATTTGTCAAACTATTAATTTTCTTCTTAAGAAAAAGACACTGCATGTCATTCAATTTACATTAACGTGTCAATACTAATTAAAATAATTAAGAGTAAACTGGCATTGCAATGAGCATATTAAAGTAAAATTGTACTAATATCAGTAGTTTGACGGATTCAGGCACTCAGCTAGTTAAAAAAAAGAGAAATACAACTCGTTTGTCTTATTTCTTAAAATAATATATGATCAATTAGATCTCTTGAAATTTGTGAGTCCATTTTGCAATCAACTTGTATAAGACTACAAAAAGATAACTGCGTGAAATTATACAACAAATGTTTTTAGATCCTCAACTTTTGATACGTCTCGATTTCGTAAACGTTATTGTCACGATTATAGTGTTATAATTACACACTTAGCGTATACGAATATCGAAAACGAAATACAAAATTGAAATAGTTGAAGAATTAAAATCTTGTGTGATAATACTACACAAAACATCTTTTTCATCTTTTAAATGTACAAGGATGTATGAAATAGCCTATGGTATAAATGGTTATTATGACTAAAACCCTAGCAAGTTTAAAAGCTTATAAAATCAACAAATTAAATTGTAGTATCTTTGAATATTACTTTCATTATGTACCCAACGGATTATCCTTTAATTTCATTTTACAAACAATGAAAAATAAATTCGCACAGAGCTATTAATTTACAATAATTTAATATCCAAATGATTATTTCTATAGTTATTATGTAAGTACTTTTTTTTAAAAAAAACCTATAACTTTAAGATCAAAGTAGGGTCCCGAGAAGCCACAAGGGATAGGCAGATGGGGGGTATGTAGCTGAACAATCGCAGGGGCTTCTAAATGCTTTTTTAAGATAATAGCTTCAAAAGAAAGATGATTTCTTCATCGTCTTTTATTTTCAGATGTTTCATTTATGTAATTAACAATTATTATTATTATTATTACAATTATTATTATTTCATTAAAAACCAATATTCTCAATCCCATTAGAGGTACGGAAAGTCGAAGAGTTGCACCCAAAACTGGCCCAAGGTTTGACTTTTTTCAAGAGATATAGTAACTTTTAATTTTTCATTTTTAACTTACTTTTCTTTTATCTTTTTTCGCATTCATTCTCGAGAAGTGTGTAAAATTAAATACTCGGCCAAAATACGAGAACAAGAAATTAAAGGGCATATCGGTCACTCCCGCCGGCGAAGTTTCTCAGGCTGCGGTTGCCACCGGCATTAATATCCGTTAATGGTGGGTTTACCACCCCTAAAATAAAAGCTCCAAATCTGGCCACGAGTTATCGCTTGTCCTTTCTCTCTCTTGATTTTTTCTGTGTTTTTTCAAAATCCAACCAAATCAAAAGAAGAGAGAGAAAGAGAGGTTTTTCAATAAAGTTGTGCGATCAAATTATGATTGACTACATAAGATATTTTACTAATTATTGATATAATTAATTAACAAAATAATAATATTAAATTAATACGTTAATCATTTTACATAAATATCATTTTCTCACTTATTTTGACAAGTATTAAATTTATTAATTTTAATTTTAAATTTTAAATTTTCATTCGATAGGGTAAAATTGTAATTTCATAAGATGGTTTTAATGTAAAATCAATTTTTTAATAGATCAAATATTAAATAAACGATTTTTTCATTCAATAAAATTCATTATGGCTGGTCACATTATGATCGAATAACATCACTCTTTCTTTTTTATGAATAGTGATCACCAACACTATTGATTTGGCTTTGATGTACTTATATAGATTTATGGGGTGGTCTCATGACGCCTACAATGAGATCATTTAATTAATTAATTAGTTATTTATTTGATTAATTATTATTAAATTAATTTTAACTAAAAATAATTAAATCAATAAATCATAATTATGAATTAATAAATATTAATTTTGAATTAATAAATCATAATCTTGAATTTAATAAATCTTAATTTTTAATTAATAAAGTCTAATTAAAATTAATAAATCTTAATTGTGAATTAATAAACCCTAGACGTGAATTAATAAAATTTTAAATTAATAAATCATGATTGTGAATTAATAAACCCTAGTTTTGATTCTTTTGAATAATAAATAATTTTGAATTAGAAAACCCTAATTTTGAATTAATTAACTCTAATAGTGAATTAATAAATCATAATTTTGAATTAATAAATCTTAGTTATGAATTAATAAAGCATAATTATGAATTAATAAATTTTAGTTTTAAATTAATAAATTTAATTATAAATTAATAAAATCTTATTATCCTTACTCACCATAATTAATACTCTCTCCGTCCCACCGAAGACGGTCCATTTCTTTTCGGCACGATTATTTAGAAAAATTGTATAAAGTGATTAAAGTGATAAAATAGGTAGGTCCCACAACTTTTGAAGAGAAAATTATTTTCTAAAAAATGAAACAGATCATCTTGGGTGGGACAATCCAAAAAAGAATACAGGTAATTTTGAATGGGACGGGGGAGTATATAATTATTTTAACAAAAAACAAGGGTGAGCTCATGGTGAGGCGGAGCTCACCCAAGTTTTTGTCTTGATTTATATAATTTATAAAATTTTCACACACACACACATATATATATATATATAGAGATGAGTGATCAAATAGTATATGAGCCTAAGATAGTATGTAGTACTCAATCTCATCCACTCATCTCATAGATCATATGGTTGAGATTTTTTCGGACTTTTTAAGCTTAATTTCGCTGATTTTCGCAAAAGTAATGGTAGATTAGTAATTTATTTGTTTTGTGATTGCGAAAACAAACTATGCATTTAGTTGAATTGAATAATGCATTCAAATAAACAAAAAATGCATGCAGTTGAACACAATAATGCATGTGGTTGGAAGCTCGCGCCAGCCTGTGCGCGCCAGTGTGCTCGTGCTCATCGCGTTGCTCGGTGCTCTCGCTTGCGTCCGTTGGCCTACATTTTTACGTTTTGTTAAATGCATTGACATGTTTTGATCAATGCATGAACGTGCTTTGTTCAATGCATGAACATGTTTTGTTCAATACATGTTTGTGTTTTGTGGCAAATACAGCTTTATGTTTTGTTCAATGCATTATCATATTTTATTCAATGCAGTTTCATGTTTTGTTCAATGCATTTTTATGATTTTCGACAGCAAATCTCTCATTCATCCTTCTATGTCAATTCCGTCGTCTCTTTCTCTGATTACCGGCGAATTCGTCGTGAACCACCGTCATAGCCACCATATTTCTCGATTCTTCAATCATCTATCAAATTTATCTTCTATTTTTTCTCAAAATCCATCAATTTTTGTTCTCAAATTTTTTCTTCTTTTTCTTTCTTTCAAAATCTATTGTTTGTTGTTGTTTGTTTATATTGTTGTTGTCGTCGGTGCTGCCGTCCTCGTCGCCGGTGCATCCGTTGTCGTTGTCGTCGTCGTCGTCGTCTCCGGCGTCGTCCGTTGCCACCAAGGAGGAGAAGAAGAAGGTTGATTTGATTTCTTCCCATTTTACACCTTGCGAAAATTAAAAAAAGAAAAAGAAAAGAAAAGAAAAGGAGCTGCCACGTGTCAGCTTGTGATGCAGTCACGTGTTCAAAATGTGTGGTCTAGATTGACTACTACATACTATTTGGAGACCGGGTACTACGGGAACCCAACCATATATTTATATATATATATATATGCGCGACTCCTTAATTTCTTCGAAAGAACAAAGAACAAATTTAAAAAATTTTAAAAAGCATTTTTGTTCTATGCATGCAAACTTATAGATCATGGTCTTAAATTTGAAAATAGTTACAAATCTATGAATAATTATGAATTTCTTCTCAGCGTTAATTAAAAAAGCAAAATATAGAGCAACAGCCGGTCATGAATCCTTCATAAAAAAATTTATTGCACATATTATTCTCATTGTTTATTTACATAATACACTCTACATATATTAATTATAAGAACATTATTAATATGGTCTCAACCAAAATTACTAATACATAACAATGATTAATATACTAATAAACAAAATAAATTTTGAAACGATTATATATATATATAGGGAGGTTAACGTGAGAACCATTTTTATCGTGAGAACGTGAGAACCAAAAAATGATGAATTCACAGTGAAAGTTGATGAATCCGCTGAGAAAGTTACTAAATCCAAAAAAATAGAATTTTCGCCTCATGGGATTCGAACCGGGTGAAAAATCTGAATTTTGAATTCATTAACTTTCTCAACGGATTCATCAACTTCATAACTAATTCATTTGGTTCTTAGTTTTAGGATAAGAATGGTTTTATTTGAACCAAACTCTATATATATATATATATATAGGGAAGGGTTAACGTGAGAACCATTTTTATTGTGAGAACGTGAGAACCAAAAAATGATGAATTCACAGTGAAAGTTGATGAATCTGTGGAAAAGTTCTTGAATCCAAAAATAAAATTTTCGTCCCTCATGGGATTCGAACCCGGTGAAAAATTCAATTGTTGAATTCATTAAGTTTCTCAACGGATTCATCAACTTTCATAATGAATTCATTTGGTTCTTAGTTTTAGGATAAGAATGGTTCTCATTTGAACAAACTCTATATATATATATATATATATATATATATATATATATATATATATAGGGAGGTTAACGTGAGAACCACTTTTATCGTGAGAATAAAAAATGATGAATTCACTGTAAAGGTTGATGAATTCGCTGATAAAGTTACTGAATCCCAAAAAAATAGAATTTTCGCCTTCCATGGGATTCGAACCCTAGTGAAAAATTTCGAATTTTTGAAGTTATGAACTTTCTCAACGGATTCATCAATTTTTATAGTGAATTTATTTGGTTCTTAGTTTTTAGGATAAAAATGATTCGCATTTGAACCTAACTCTCTCTCTCTCTCTCTCTCTCTCTCTCTCTCTCTCTCTCTCTATATATATATATATATATATAATGAGGTTCAAACAAGAATCATTTTTAGTGTTAGAACTAAGAATCACGGAAATTCACTATGAACAAAATGAATTCGTTATGAAAGTTAATGCATCCGTTACGAAAGTTACTGAATCCAAAAATTCAAATTTTTTCACCCAAGTTCGAATCCCATAAAAAATGAACTTTTTTTTTGATGCAGTAATTTTCAATAGATTTATCAACTTTCACAGTAAATTCATCATTATTTGGTTTTCACGATAAAAATGATTTTCACGTTAATTATCCCTTATCTCTCTCTATATAGACGGCTGATCTGTTCTATTTGAATTCGTGTTACAAGAATGAAGAATCCCATCCACCCCCAACCCCCAGTCCCTCTTTATTGCTACCCTTTTTTCTCTCACCGTGTGATCAGAAAACCATAAATCCGTCGGTTACAAGACTAACACACACACACAAATATACACTATATTAGTGTGTAATGTGAGTAGGCTGTGCGTGTACGTAGATATAGTGCAGTAATAGTAGTAGTTATTACTATGGGTTGGCTTTCCATCTCTCAATTCCTTCTTCTTTTTCTTTGGCTCCCTTACCAATCTTTCCCTTAATTACTCCACACCTTCGTCTCCCACCCTGTAAGATCACTCTTCATTTCCCCCCACCCCGACCCCCTGCTTACATAGATAGATACATACATGTGGTGTATGTATATATGTTAGTTGTGTGGCGTTACTCTAGCTACACATCCAAAAATGAAAACATGGCTTGTGCCTTGACAGATGCTGTAATTACTCCACATATGCTCAAAATCCACTCCCTAAACTTCATATCATTTTCCATATCAAATCCCAGATATTCTTCTCTTTTCCTTTCCGTTTCTCTCTCATCCCTCCCATCATATGCATATGTACTTTCGTCTATTTCCCGTCATCTTACCATAAATTCCTTGGTGGGTTAATTTCGCATTCTTGATTATTATTATAGTAAGGATTGGTTGTTGATACAGTTGTATTATGGGAATAGCTGGTGATCTTCAATGTACTAGTATTTATTGTGTACGGCAGTGCTGCTTTCATCACTTCTGGTGAGGGGCGTGGTGTTGAATTCTCGGCCATGGAGTTCAGCAGCGGAGGAGGATGCGGTGATCCCCACGACGCCTCCGAGAGGAGGAATAAGCGCTACCATCGACACACCGCCCACCAAATTCAGAGGCTTGAATCGTGAGTCGTCCCGTCTTCTCTCTTTCCATTTCTGCAAGCTCGACCACCATGCACTCACCACGACGAAATCAAAAAACATCAAGAGAAGATTTTTATTTTCATTTCTCACAAAATAACTGTTCTTTGAAATGGGTATTTCTATGGTTCGGGGATACTAAGGTTTCTGCATGTGCTTGTGTGTGTTAAGGATGTTCAAAGAGTGTGCTCATCCAGACGAGAAGACAAGAAATCAGTTGAGCAGAGAACTAGGCCTGCATCCTCGGCAGATCAAATTTTGGTTCCAAAATAGGAGGACCCAAATGAAGGTTCTCCCCCTCCCACAAACTTTTTTCTTGTTACTGCCTGCCACAATCTTAAATTATCGATCTTGTTAAGGTTATTTGTTCCTCTTCAGGCACAACATGAAAGAGCAGACAACTGCACGCTAAGGGCAGACAACGACAGAATCCGATGCGAAAACATAGCCATGAGAGAAGCCCTCAGAAACGTCATCTGCCCCTCCTGCGGCGGCCCTCCGGTCACCGAGGATTCCTATTTCGACGAGCGGAAACTGCGAATGGAGAACGCGCAGTTGAAAGAAGAGGTCTCCCACTTGTTGATTCTTGATTTCCTTGAGATGGATAATGATCGATTTTTTTATTGTATTTTTTATTTTTGCAGCTGGACAGAATTTCTAGCATTGCAGCTAAGTACATAGGGCGGCCTATCTCGCAGCTGCCACCTGTGCAGCCAGTGCATGTATCTTCATTGGATTTGTCAATGGCTACCTTTGGTGGCCATGGGATTTCCTGCCCTTCTCTTGATCTTGATCTTCTGTCGGGTAGCTCGTTAGGCATCGCCTCAAATTTAGTGTCTTTTCCTCCAATGAGCATCTCTGATGTTGATAAGTCCCTCATGGTTGATATGGCGGCTAGCGCCATGGATGAGCTGATCAGGCTCTTCCAAGGCAATGAGATGCTGTGGATCAAGTCTGTATCCGATGGCAGAGAACTGCTCAATCTTGAGAGCTACGAGAGAGCCTTTCCGCGTCCTAATAGCCACTTGAAGAATCCTAGTATAAGGACAGAAGCTTCAAGGAGTTCGGGAGTTGTGAGCATGAATGACTTGGCTTTGGTGAATATGTTTGTGGATTCTGTAAGTTGGCTTTTTGCTTTCTGTGTTTCTTTAAGATTAAGACAAATTGATGGAGGATTGATTATGTTGGAATGACAGAATAAATGGATGGAGTTGTTTCCTGCAATTGTGTCAAGGGAAAGGACTATTGAAGTAATATCATCTGGAATGCTAGGAAGCCATAGTGGCACATTGCAACTGGTATTTGTTCAACATTTAGTATGCAGTTCATATGTTCGTTTTTCAAACTATAACTCTATAATTGTGTTGTGGCAGATGTACGGAGAACTGCATGTACTCTCGGCTTTAGTCCCAACTAGGAAACTCTATTTCCTACGGTTTGTTCAACAGATTGAAGCAGGATCATGGGCTATTGTTGATGTCTCCTATGATATTCCCAATCAAGACAGCCAGTTTTCATTTTCATGCAAAGCTCACAAGCTTCCTTCTGGATGCTTGATACAGAAAATGCCTAATGGCTACTCAAAGGTTTGCCTATATAATTTGATCTTTCTAGTGAAATTCTGATTGCGGGTTTTGATCGATCTTGAACGGTTATTAGGTCACTTGGATCGAGCATTGGGAAGTTGAGGATAAATCTGCAGTCCACAGGCTATACAGAGACCTCATTCATAGTGGATTAGCCTTTGGAGCAGAAAGGTGGCTAGCAAATTTGCAGAGGATATGTGAGAGAATTGCTTGCTTGATGGTGGCTGGAAATTCAAACCGTGAGCTTGGAGGTTGCTAATATGTTATATATGTGCTGATGATTGTTATGAGTTTACAAAATTGAATTGTGAGTTGTGTGTTTTGGCAGCGATTCCATCAGCAGAAGGCACAAGAAGCATGATGAAGCTTGCGCAGAGAATGGTGAATAACTTGTGTGCAAACATCAACCCTTGTACTGGCCAGCATTTGACAACCCTTTTAGGGTCGAACGAGCTCGAGGTCCGGGCAACGCTCCACCGGAGTGCTGACCCCGGCCACCCTAACCGCATGGTGCTCAGTGCCGCCGCCACCATATGGCTCCCCGTCTCTCCTCACAACGTCTTCAACTTCTTCAGGGACGAGAGGACCCGCCCTCAGGTTATCCATTGCAACTCATCATCTTCATCTTCAACTTGCATTAATCATCTGTTTGTTGTGTAGTGGGATGTGCTCTCAAATCAAAATCCAATTCAAGAAGTTGCCCACATTGCCAATGGCTCTCACCCAGGGAACTGCATCTCTGTGCTCAGGGTAAGTTCATATATAGTTCGACTTCTAAATGATTTTGCAGTAATTACTCCAACCAAACAGGCCCTAAATACAAGCCAGAACAACATGTTGATACTGCAAGAGAGCTGCGTGGATTCATCAGGCTCACTAGTAGTCTACTGCCCCGTCGATCCACCGTCGATCAACATCGCGATGAGCGGTGAGGATACCTCCTTCATCCCCCTGCTGCCATCGGGATTCACGATCTCGCCCGATGGCAGCGGCGACGGGGCGTCCACGAGCTCCAACTCGGACGCGGCCGGCAGGTCATCTTCCGGGTCGCTCCTGACGGTGGTGTTCCAAATCCTAGTGAGCAACATGCCGACGGCGAGGATCAGCCCGGAGACAGTCGACACGGTGAACAACCTCATAAGCAACACTGTCCATCAGATCAAAGCGGCTATGAATTGCTCCTCCTCGTAATCTGGTTCCTCCTTAATTTATTGGAACGACCATCGAGAAGAGTGAGTGAGCGTGGAAGTGAAGGGAAAGCATGCATCTTTGTTAGTTGGAAGTCTTTGAATGCTCCTTATTTTCCCCATCACCAATAACTGCTGCTGTTCACGCCAACTTTCTTTCTTTTTTCCCCACTGTCATTTTTTTTCCTTGGAAAAATAGGAGTCAAGAACGCACCGTTTCAGCGCTTTTCTTCAAATCTGATTCGATCCAAGTTGAAGGAAAGTCGGTATGGTTCGGGTATTGACTTCTATCAGTTTCTTGAATTAGAAAGATTTGTGTAGTAAGTAGCATTTGTTGAATAGAGATGGATGTGTTGCTTGTGTGTATGGATGGATTCTCATTTAATGAACAATGTATTTCATATGTGGTCCATGGATGTAGGAATCAAGACAGCCATGAGTTTACAAGTCATTGTGGAAGTGGGGGCAATAACAATGACAGACCGTGTGTAGATATAAATACATGTCTTTGTGTATATAGATAGATAGATTAGATGGGATAGGGTGATTGTTACCATCAATTTAACTAACTCAACTCCCCTTCTTTAAAATGTGTGGTTTGCAAGAGGGGAAATCCTATCTTAGGCTTGGTGGTAGTACTCTCCATGGGTGGCGCTATAATGATCGATAGTGACGCGATTTCGCTAGAGTCGGCTGCTTTTTGTTTGTTCGTCCGTCAATGGTCCCTTTATAATATGATAATTAGTGTATAACCCGTGAGTTTCAACGAGAAATTATTTTCATTACAAATTATAAGTATGAATTGAAAAATAAGTCTATACTTTGTTTTGAAGTCATAGTATTTTGACAATTCATCGGAAAAGTTTTCAAAATCAAATAACATTATAATAGAAAAATAGGTTAAATATGATTTTCTTCAATTTTTTTCACCTATATATTTATAAGGTTAATCTATATGCTTGTACTCATACCAAATATGATTAAGATTTTATTACACGTTCTCATTTTAAACTCATATAGTTTTATAAGTTGTTATAATAATTGGATATTTGTCTCAATAAAAAATTTGAATATTAACTAAACATTAACAATAAATAGTATAAATAATAAAGTTTAGAAAATAAAAAAATACCCCTTGGGCATGTTGAATAATGTTTAGACTTATTTAAAATTTATATACTCGTACATGTCCTAAATCGAATTAAAAAATGATTTTTCTATTGATTTCCGTCTCAAACTCGTTTGTTAATGCCCACTAGTTAGTCAAACACATAATTATCATTTTATTTAGATTTTCAATTGATTAAGTCTCATGAAAAAATGATGCACTATTCTAAATAAAAAAATGAATGAGAAGTAATTAAGGAAATTCCATATTCTTTAATTAAGAAAATTGGGTTATATACAATAAATAAAAATTAGAATATAAGAATTTAGAAAGTACAAAATTAGTATCGAGATAAATAAGATCATAGAGAATATTGGAGATGTCACGTAGGTGCACAAATTAAGGTGATGCCTTCGATATGGAATCATATTATATAAAATATATATACTCATACCCATTTCAAATCCGATTAAAAAGTTATTTTACTACAAATTCTCATCTCAAAAAGTATAGTAATTCTGCTAATAACTGAACTCATTCAAATTTATAAATATATGTTGTTATAGTAATTGATTACTCGTTTAGGATGTGTATATGTGTACATGTCTCAAACCCAATTAGAAAGTGCTTTTATTACTCGTTCGCATCACGAACTCATATATTAATATCCGTTGATTACTCAAACATGTAATATCATTTTATTTAGATATTCAATCGATGAAGTCTGGTGAAAAAATGATTATAGGTTCAATTTTATTTTTTTAAATAGTAAAAATAATTAAGAAACTTGGTACTATTAATTAAGGAAATTTTTAGAATATTAAAATATATAAAATTATAATATATGTACTAAAAATGCAATAAATGAGTATTTAAGATAAATCAAAATAGAGTTTAATATTAATCTTGTAAACGAGTTCAAATAATCGAAATATGATGGTTGATTTCTTAATAATCTTGTAAAGTTTAAATATTAATCTTTTAAGTTTTATTTTAAAAATAAATATTAAACTTAGAAATATTTTTGTGAAAGCAGAAAAATAAATGAATGATTTGATAGGACACATACGTTAGATGATAATTAACAATTCAATGATTTTAAATAAAAAATTAAAGAATTTTTTATAAGATTATAAATTAAAATTAAATAAAATAATAAATATACAAATAAAAATATACAAATATTTTTTTTAAAATCATTACTAATTATGAACAATAATATATATATATATATATATAGGAGGGATCAAATAGTCCGGGCGTAGATAGATGTAGTACTCAATCTCATCCACTCATCTCATAGATCCTAGGGTTGATTTTTCGGACTTTTTAAGCTTAATTTAATTTGATTTTCGCTTCATTAAGGGTAGATTAGTAATTTGATTGCGAAAAACAAAAATGCATGCATTGAATGCATAATGCATTTAAATGAACAAAAATGCATGCGGTGAATCGCATAATGCATGTGTTGGAAGCTTCAGCGGCTCGTCATGCGCTCGCGCCAGGCGGCGCGCTAACGTCTTTCGTGCTCGCACGTCGCTCCAGATGCTCGTTCGTTCGCGCCGTTGGCTGCATTTTACGTTTTGTTAAATGCATGAACATGCTTTGTTAAATGCGTGGACATGTTTTGATCAATCGTGAGCGTGCTAAGTTAAATGCATGTTTACGTTTCGGAACATGCATTTTATGTTTTGTTCAATGCGGTTTCATGTTTTGTTCAATGCATTTTATGGTTTTCGACACCAAATCTATCATCCATCATTCTCTAACAATTCCGTCGTCTCTTTCATCGATTATCGGCGAATTGCGTGAACCACCGTCATAACCACCATATTTCTCGATTCTTCAATCATCTATCAAATTCATCTTATAATTTTCTCAAAATCTTTGTTCCTCAATTTTTTCTTCTTTTATTTCTTTCAAAATCATTATTTGTAGTTGTTTGTGTATCTTGTTCTTTGTCACGGTGTTGCTTATTTGTCACCGCCGGTGCCGTCAAATCTCAACGTCGCCGTCGTCTCCGGCATCAAGGAGGAGAAGAAGGTTGATTTGTTTCTTCCCATTTGCCTTGCGAAAATTAAAAAGAAAATGAAATGAGCTGCCAGTGTCGGTGTGGTGTGTGCGTGTTCAAAATGTGCGGTCTAGATTGAGTCTACATCTATCTCGGGATCGGATACTACTAACTCAACCCATATATATATATATATATATATATATATATATATATATATGTGTGTGTGTGTGTGTGTGGGTGCATTTATAATAACATATTGAATATTAACATAAATTAATCAATATATTAAATTATAAGTGGTTAATTAAAGAAACTCATGGAACTTTAGAAAATAAGAATGAGAAATTATGAAAATGATATATAGAATTCTAGATGAATGTTGTGTCTTCAATATATAATGGATTTATATATTAATAGATATCATATTTATTATATTTTACTCTCTCTATTTACTAAAAGTTTACATTGCTTTTGATATGATGAATTTTAATAAATTGTAGAAGATGTGAAGTGAGTGGATAAATGGTCTGAAATTGTAAATATAAAGTGGTGAATTTTTATTTTTTTTTTGGAAAATGAAGGCATATATTGAGAGTAAAAATTAGAGAACTTGTGTGGGGCTATATCAAAAAAGAAAAAAAAATATAAGTTTTCGATTGATGGATCGAAAATGAATTAAATGTAATTTTTTATGGATCTAGGAATCCTAGGTAATTAAATAAAAATTTATGAGAACGAACATATCATTTAACAGAATATTAAGTCTAGAGTTTTCTATAAATATATTAAGATTTTTGAAAATAAAAAACAAAACAAAATTTCGACATGTCAGACGCATACTACACCAATTATGTTTGGGATTGATTAGATGTGTAATTCCGATTCGAGTTTTTTTTTTTAAATGTCTATAATAATATGTGATTAGAGTTACATCACATTCATGTTATATATGTTTTTGTGTCATAAATCGTGCTTTAACATCATTACTTAAAGCATGTCATTAGTTATGTATATCATATTATAATATTATTTATATGACATTATAAATATATAAACATATTAATAATATAATTAATTATATGTAAATACACGAATTTAATATTTGTCTGATTTTGCACACAAAATTGACTCGCCAATCAAAAACTTCAAAATGACGCGGTTTTATTAAATAAAATATGCATAAATGAAGTTAACACCATCTCTCTGTTTCTCTCTCGGCTCAATTCCCTCTCTCCCCACAACCCCAACAGCACCATCTCTCACCCTCGCTCCCCGCGGACGGCCGCCGCTCCCCTGATGGCAGCGACAACAGCACCATTCCCCCCTCTTTCCCGGGCGATCACTGACACCCCCCGCCGCCGGCGACCAAAGCACCATCAGCACAAAAAAAGAAAACCAGTAGAACCAACCCCCTCCCTCCTTCCTCCCGCCCCCAAAAAAGTTTTTTTTTAAAAAAAAACAGCAGATTCTAAAGGCGGTGCTAGATCGATTCTGCAGAATCGCGAAAATGGGAAGGGTTTGGATCTTGAGAGCTTCGTCATCAATGGAGGAGGTGGTTTCTGGGTCGGTGAGTTGGAAATGGTGTAAATTGAGGAGTGGTATCTTAAAAGAGTGTGGATTTGCAATCGAAATCTTGACTTCACGATGAAAATCGACTGCAATTTTTCCCTGGATTTTCCTTACAGCTGTAGAGCAAATTCTGCTACAGCTGTTGCTTGGTGGTCGGTGGTGGCGGCTGTTGGGGCAGAGAGAGAACAGAGTCGACAGATGGAGAAGGGTAAGGTTGGCGAGGGGATGGTGTCATGGTGAGGTGGAATTTTATTTCCTGTTTTTTATTTATTTTATATAGTTCATACAATGTTTTAATAGTCACTTCAATTTCAATTTCGCTACGTCAGATTTGATTTTGAGAAAAATCTAATTTCTGTATGCAAAATCATACTAATATTAAATTCACATATTTTTAGACAAAAGAAAGTTATGTGCAGTTTCAGACAAAATCTAGAATTCGTATATATACAAGCAATTAACCCTTAATAATAAAATAGTATTAGCTCAAAAATGTTAGGAAATTGGGGACCCCTTCGAGTGTAGCTATATAGATTGCACCTTCCCGTGAAATAAAGTTAGTAGTGCCACAAATGAAAGGGGAACAGAACATATATCAAGTCTATAAATTAGAATTTGGAAAGTCTATTTACTCTAATCTAACACTCAGAATATTAATTAGTCATGTTGACATTAGGGGTGTGCATCGATTGGTCGGTTCGATCGATCAATCAAAATTTCAAACCGAAACCGAATCGAGCAATTTTTTGAACCGAACCAACCGATTATAATTTCGGACCGACCGAAACCGAACCGAAAAAACGATCGGTTTGGTCGGACCAAAACCGACCAAATATAAATTATATATATATTTTCTAAATAAACATATTTTTATCCTAATTATTTAATTAAAATATTAATTAATTATTATATAAAATATATAAATATATAAAATAATAGTTTGGTTCGGTTCGGTTCAACCGAACCTAAAGCGTAAAACCGAAAACCGAACCGAAACCGATTTTAATTAAAATTTTGAACCGAACCAAAACTGACTTCTTTAAAAACCGAACCGAACCGATCGAAACCGATCGGTTCGGTTTTTCGATTGATTCGGTCCATCACACCCTAGTTGACATCTTGTACGATTTGAAGACTATAATTTCGACCTTACTATTTAATCTACCCCCAGAAGACTATAATTTCGACCTTACTATTTAATCTACCCCCAGATTATAATGAGGACTAATGTTAGATGCAGCCCAAGGTTCGTTGGTTCGGACCCGGTGCGTGTTCCTATTGGGTCAATTACATATCGTCGAGCTAAGAAGTTCAGGAGAGCTTGATGGGCCTAGTCCGTGAAGTTTGGGAGCAAGAGTTGATGAAGAAGCCCATTGGAGATGATGGTGCGGTGGGCCCGAGCCTAATTAATCTTCTTGAATGCGAGTGGGCCCAAGATTGAAGACTTGTAATTTATTTGTTTGATCCGTTTTCAGCCCGTTAGCCTTTGGATATTTATTTTCGAATTTATGGGCTTAGTTGGCTGATTAGTAAGTTTAGGCTTTTAATTCGTTTTCCCCTTTTCGGGCTTTTAGGGTTGGCAGCCTATATAAGGCTTTGTTTGAGACGTTTTTCAGCAGACCATCTTTTATCAATAAACGTGAGTTTTCATTCTCTCTTGAGAGTATTTCGAGTTCTTCTTGGTTTTGCCAAGTCGAGTTCCTTATCCGACGAATCAGCGAGCAAACCACCACTCGTTGTGTGTCTTTCATCGTCCCTGAGTTGCTGCGTCAACTATCTAGGTGGGGTGTAGGCGAAATACTGACATATATCACTTCGGGGGTTAGATTCAGAGTTTTGGGATATCCATTGGTTCGAGTTTCTTTCAAGTCTTTCGTTCTACGACAATTGATTCTCCATCACCAACGAGAATCGTATCAAATGTCCATACTTATTTTAAATCCTCAATAATCATTAAAATATCGAAGTTGGATCTATCTTGTTACAGAAACCAAAGAATCTAACCAATTGGGCCTACAAAACTATTTTAGAATCTAATTTTGTTAGTATTTTTTATAATCTTCATTCTTCACCCAAGAAAAAATTATATCAAAGAAGGAAAGAAATATATACCATCAAATGTTAGGGTATTATTTATTTATTTATATGATATTGTGTGTGTGTGTATGTGAGAGAGAGTAAGTGGTGTGGCCCTACGTCTAGGGCACTCTCTTGCCTTTCGCATATAACACAATTAATAGATATATTAATTTTATTTTAAATTTATTAGCTCTTAATTAAGTAATTAATTAGTTGTAATTAATTAAACTAAGTCCGTGAAGTTAAAATTAGTTACCAATTCTAATTATTGATATCTCGACGCAAATAAATAATAAATTAAAGGGGTTTGGTGTTCATAACCAAACTTCAAATCGTCCCAACCAAAAAACCAATGTTGACAACATACAAATATTTCCTTACTACGTGTTCTAATCATATTTACTATTATATCCAAAACACATTAATTATCAACATATACAGAATATTTACTGATAATACTAATTATGAAAAAAATGCGTATTTTTGAAAATACATAATAAATAGGGGTGAGCATTCGGATTTCGGTTCGGATTTTTGCCTAATCCGAACCGATCCGAAAATCCGAATTTTAAGAGAGAAAATATCCGATCCGAACCGAATATCCGAAAATCCGAAATCCGAAAATCCGAATTTTTTATAAAAAAATCCGAACCGAACCGAAAAATCCGAAATTATGAAAAAACCGAAAATCCGAAACCTATTTTTATCAATTCTTATATATATTTATATTAAATTTAATATATATTTATATTAAATTTAAAAATATTTAAATAAAATATTATTTTTATATATAAATTATATATAATTCGGATTTTCGGATTAAAAATCAATCCGATCCGATCCGAAAATCCGAAATTTTGAAAAATTTCAATCGATCCGATCCGAAAATCCGAAAAATCCGAACCGAATTTTAAATTTATGTTTGGTTCGGATCGGATATTCAGTTTTGATTTTTGCTCACCCTAATAATAAAGTTGGTTGAATGCACCACATTTACGAGTTGAGGAAATGACCCAAAATGCTCAATCAAATGTTTAATGTGGCCACATCAAATTTGTGTTTGATATTGTTATATTTTAAATTCTTTAGTGGCGATCATTTTCATTGTGGCATTAACACCAAAGGGCACTCTTGTAGTTGCCTTATTAGTCCAAATTGTGTGATTTATCAAATTAACATTGTGGTAGCTCTTATGCCCACTTACACCAAATTATTTGTGATTGAGAATGTTCGTCACAATCTAAAATGGACATGATCTATTGACATTTGACAATAGTTAGGAATAAATTTATTATGCCACGATCATTTTAAAATATATATTTTTAAATATCACACTTATATATATATATATATATATATATATATATATATATATATAGTGGTTATTGTAAAATCATCATTAACCTATAAACTACGAACTCTTGAAATGCTCGAATTTTCCGTGAAAAAAAGCGTATGAATTAAATCATGTTAGTGTCTCAATTTGAAAATTAAAATTCACCCTCATGGGATTGAACTAGCGTTTGAATTCATCAAATAAGATGATGAATTCACCGTAGATTTTCACGAATCAAGGGATAAAAATGGTTTTATTTTATACTTTAAGATTGGTTTGTATTTGATCTTATATATATATATATATATATATATATATATATATATATATATATATATATGTATTGTCATATACTTGTATTGAACTTATCAAGGGGTCGCTTAATAATTGGGGGAAAGAATACAAAACACAAGAATTGTGACCTTCTATTTTCAAAAGAAAATAGTAAACGGAGAATTATAATTATAATATTGTCGAGTCAACTAATTAATCATGGCTATTAAATTTAATCATTTAGCTACATTTTCGGTGAGATATGAATCAAGCTAAAATAGCTCAAATGATAAAAATTATCAAAGACTTTAGAATATCCCAAGATTCTAATCTATCAAAGTAAGCAATGGATTAATTTATACTATTTTTTATTTATCTAGACTAATCATCATAAGTAAACACTCACTATATTGTAATTCACACAATATAAGTGGGTAAAAAGGTCCGAAAATAAGTTTCTCACTTCACGCCACTTATAATATCACTTATATATCTATTATATAATGTAAATTATTTATAAATTACTTCTTAAAATATTGTTAAAATTTTAGGATGTTGAACTTCTAGTAAAAATGTAATCCTTATTGAACATTTACTATGTGTGATATGAATGATAAATAAAGATAATTTATGTTAATTTGTCATTTATTTTGATTGAATTGTTAAATTTGTTTAACTTACTTAATCATCTGATCATTCAAATACTTAATCATACATGTAATCTGTGTATCACATCACACAAAGTAAATTCTCCCTCGTAAATTACAACACGCAGACCATGTAAACGTATAAACATAAGGACTGAACATATACACATGCATGTTCTAATCAACTAAAGACTTCATTATAGTTTATCGTTTAATCAACTTGACAATTCAAAAGCTTTATACATATCACATAATTGATAAATGGTACAAGGGCCAAAAAATTACTATACTAATTCTCCCAGTTAATTACATGATAATAATATTGTATTACGATAACTGTATGGGCCCCAACATTCATGCCCTACATGGATATTAAATTGAGGGCCCAAGTCCACTAAAATTACTACAGAGCCAACCTTCTAAACGAAGATTCATTAAAGTATCTCAATCTAATAATTATGAGACCATGTGAGATTTATTAATTAGTAGATGCAATACTTTATTGATTGAATAATTTACCATTTGGGTACACAAGCCATAACCACACATTATTATCATACTATAAAATGTTATTAATTAATTCACTATTATGAAACTTCAAGATAATACGACTCTCCAAAGTATTATCTCCTAAGACACGAAATTGTGTTATAAATTGCGTTTCAATCTTATGTACTAGTATCATTCATACATACCTCGTCTATTTTGATAAATCTGTATATACACACATGACATTCATCCATGTTGTTATTATAATCGAAGATTTGAAATATCTTTAAAACATAGTATTCCAAAATAGGACTAGTATAGAAGCAACACAAATATATATTATATGTATGTATAAAGGAGGGATCATATAATATTTAAACCTTAGGTACTAAGTACTTAATCACATCCATTTATTTCATTGATTATATGGTGAAGACTTTTTCAGATTTTTAAGTTTATGGGTGCTGATTTCGCTATAGTAAGAGTATATCGGGAATTTGATTTGTTATATGATACATAAAACAAAGCATACATATTGTTGAACATAAAAATCCATATGAGATTGATTACTCTAGAATTTGTTGGGATATAGAAAAACAAAGCATGCATATTGTTAAACATAAATATATATATATTGTTGAACACAAAAATACATATGAGATTGATTGTTCTAAAATTTCTTCCCTCACTTAAATTGTTTACTTCTAAGTTCATAATTATAAAGATAACAAAGGATGAGCAAGAAAGAAAACAAAGGAACAACAACGAAAGTGTTTGTGCATAGTGAAGAAGAGAAAAAGAGGGATATACGAGAGTGGGAGACATGCGAGTTTATGTTTTAAAGTATTCATATTTTGTTTCGTAGTATGTATGTCTCTGTTTAGTAATATGCATGTTTCCATTTTATAATATACAAGTTTATATTTTTTAGTAATCATGTTTCTGTTTTGTAGTATGCATGCTTCAATCTCGATAGCAAAACCCTTCCTCATCTTGCTCCACTAGTTTCACTGTCTCATTTTTTGATTATCAACGAATTTCGTCGTAAACCACCGTTATTACCACCCTCTATCTCGATCTCTTAATCTTATCTCAAAATCTTCTTCTAATTTTTTCTCAAATTAGACAAGAACTCGCTATCATCTTTCGTTGTTGTTGTCCACCATCACCGCTGTTAAAAAGGATCGAAGAAGAAGAAGAAGAAGACTGTTTTTGTGTTCCTTTCTAATTTTGCCCATTTGCAAAAATTCAAAATACTAACAAAAAAGGGGTGCTACTTATCAATTTTTGATGTATCACATGGCCACAATATATGATCTAGATTTAATACTATATACTATTTAAGAATGGAGTACTGTCAAAATTCAATTATATATATATTATATGCACGCCTCTCTGTCTCTCTGACATGTGTAGTAGTAGACCGTCAAGCCAAATTAAAAGTTTGATGATCCAACACTAGGAGCAATCTGGACCATGTCATGATATCTTGCTTTAAACCCTTCTTTCACGAGGGAAAGCCAGTGTCTCTGATTTTCTCTCTCCACATACAATGATAAAAAATTGTACATATATAAATACGTTGCAAAAAGAGCTTGCTGAAAACAAGGCAAGAAACATTGTGATTAAAAATATAATTAGATATAGTTTAGTATGGGAGAATGGGCTTGCGAGAAACGCTTCTCAGAATCTAGAAAAGAAAAAAGCGAAAAATGACTCAAAGACAAGATACTTTGAATCGACTTATATAAATCGCACATCGACGACAAAGTGGTGCATTAATTCATGATCATGGCCCCAGTTGGATTGCCTCCAGGTTTCAGGTTCCACCCCACCGATGAAGAGCTGGTGAACTACTATCTCAAGAGGAAAATCCAAGGCCAACAAATCGAGCTCGATATCATCCCCGAAGTCGATCTTTACAAATGCGAGCCCTGGGAGCTCGCAGGTTTGTAAAACGACCACCTCGTCTCGTCTAAAACCTTTTCTTATAAAATATATATTTAATGAAATGCTAATGATCGATCCTGCAGAAAAATCTTTCTTGCCTAGTAGGGACCCGGAGTGGTACTTCTTCGGCCCTAGGGACCGGAAGTACCCTAACGGGTTCAGGACGAACCGGGCTACTCGTGCGGGCTACTGGAAATCCACCGGGAAGGACCGGAGAGTCACGAGCCAGAACCGGGCCGTCGGGATGAAGAAGACACTGGTTTACTATAGAGGAAGGGCCCCACAAGGGATAAGGACTGATTGGGTCATGCATGAGTATCGCCTCGATGATAAGGACTGGGATGACGTTTCTGGAATCCAGGTAGCCCGTATGGTTTTACTGATTTTACTTTGGATTTATAATTAATGTCTGTATTTTATGCTATTTTCAGATATTGTCATTATCAATATTAGCATACTTCTTGGTGTTCAATTCCTTTGTGCTTCTTGAAATTGATATAGATGGTGTTTTTATTCATTTGAATTTACACGGGATTATGATTTATGATTGATAAAGGCCTAACTAATTATTGGGAGTTCAAATCAAGTGTAGAAAATTTGATTTGCGAAATGCTCAAGTATCTTTATGTTTCTGTAGTCGTTTTCTTTTCCTTTTCTTTATGTTTTGTCAATGATGATATGAGAACTTTTTTTCTTGTGGAGATTATATATACTTCATGCATACAGATGTCATCATTTGACTCTAAAAGCACGAATTTGCAGGCCCTTATTTTGCTGGAAAAAGCATTTATCTCTCTATTTTTTTTAACACATCATGATCTCTTTTTACTCTTGCTAAAGGATGGATAAAAAGCAAGATAGGTTGAGCTTTAACATGTGCCCTCAAGTATTCAGAGAGATAGAGAGTACGTATATATATGGATATAGAAATAAAAATAATATGTGTGTGGAACGTGAGCTGCATGGCATGCATGGGAAGTGAGCTGCTTTTGTGACAAATAATCAACCATCTTTATATACCTTTGTTATATAATAATGCAAACTGTAGACATAAATAGTATGAATCTTACATGATCATTAGTAAATTCGACACAGTTTAATCTAAGCCCAACAAAAAAGAAAAGGAAATTTGCTGACATGTTATTCTTTTCTTGCACAGGTCTGAGATCTCTTGAGTGACAAAGTCTAGCTTCACTTTGTCTTTCAATAATGAGACAAAGTAAAATTCTTTAATACCACTGAATCTGATCATGTATCACCAATCATCTACCTGTTCATTATTATAATTTATTTTTGTTTCCTTTTGTGATCGCCTTATTTTTTATAACCATATGCCCCGATCTTGAATCGCAGATTCCTTCCACAAAATCAAAATCATTTGATTTTGTTTTATATTATCAATCCAAATCCTTTCACTTTCATTTTTGTAAGAAGGTGTCGGCCGCTTTTCACTTTATTCTCCCACCTACCTGACTAAGCCAAATGCATAGCTACCCTTCTCATAACAGTTTGTGTGTGTGGGTAATACATACACATAGACACATGTATACTGAGAAGAGAGGGAAGCTTTTTCAAAAGCATGTCTGTTTAAAGTTCAGAAGATACTGAGAAAATGTACATTTGATCACTTCATTTCTATAGGATGATGTGGAAGAGAGAGCAGAAAGATTTGTCTGAACTTGCAACAATTTTTTTACAGAAACCATTAGATTACCTTTTGCCAGAATTTCTGCTTCTTTATTGCTTTAATTTTGACAGAGCGGATCTCACTAGATCCAGCAGCCCCAATTATTGACTCAAAAAACATCGATCTAACCTAAAACCTAAAACTGAATTCAAGAATCTAGTTGTCTTCACTCTCAATCTAAATGCTAGACAACCAAAGAGCAATGCTAACTCAATCTAATATCTTTTTGGCTCACAGGACTCCTATGCGTTATGTCGCGTTTTCAAGAAAAACGGGCTGTGCTCTGAAGTGGAAGAGGTAGGGCAATCTAGTAGCACACAGGTGGTGGATCATTACATGCAAGAGGTCTCCAACGAGCGGGAGACAATGTCGCCCGACTTCCCTTTAGCATCATCTTCCACCATCTGTATGGAAGAAGAAGAAGATAAAGATGACAAAGATGAATCATGGATGCAGTTCATTACAGATGACGTGTGGTGTTCGTCTAACGCGACATTTGGTGGTGAAGAGGTGTCTCATATGGGTTTCACAAACTAATAACAATGAAATTAACGAAGGGGTCTCGTTAATACTATTACCTATAAATACATTGAATCGTCTAATTAACATTTTTTACAACAAAAGCTTCATGATTTTAAAAAATGTTTCAAGTTTCATCATTCATTACTCTGATCATCTCTAATTGTACTTTAGAATTATTTTTTCCCTTCATTCTTTTTGGGTGGTGTATTCTCTGTACAACCAGGTTATCTTGTGGCTGTAGGGATTTGATTTTTCCCATTTTTCTTAGGTTCCTTCATTGGGTTTCACTAGGGTAATAAAGGGCTTATTTTCTACAGATACCACGAAACTATTTCGATGCTCGTCTCTTTTTTCAGACACAAGTTCGTCACTCCTATTGCAAAAGTGTATGTTCAATTCTGCAGACCAAACACAGTCCTAATGATCAAGGAAAATGGCATGTATACATGTGATCTAGGTAGGGGTCCATATATGCAAACACTACAGCTTCACCTGTCAAATTTCATTCGTGCAGAAATCCTGCCTCACTAAGCACATATAAAAGGTCTAATTCTCCAGTGCAATTGGATTCATGTACAAGAAAAACACGGCCAAGAAAGAAGCACCTTCCACCAAGTCATGGTGAAGTGGGAATTTAAACAATATTTAACCAGATAGATTTAAGACGACAAAACAAGTGATTCAACAAAGATCACATCAACACTTGCCTCTTATGTGCAACTACATTTTGCAAGCCACAAAGCGCGCGTTATAAGTTAACTACTCATCGATTCTAGATAAAGCATACCACCCATATCCGAGTACGTTCCTGTGGCAGCTTTAAGGACATTAGATCTAAAATGATTCTTCTGCAATAATTGTAGGTAGGTAGGAGATAAAGAGTACTTCACCTTGGAAGCTAAACATAAATATATCTAGGCAGGCAGTGCCGAACAGACACGGTACATTTGATGCTGCAGCCCTGCACACTGCATCCCCACTCAAGATAAGCACATGTGGCAAACTATGGGGAATCATCGGATACTCGATCGATTGAGATTCAAATTAAGTTGATCACAATTGATCGGGATCCCGACGATTTCCCACATATCCTCATCCTGAAGGGTGATGCAATACAGGTGGCTGCAGCATCAAACTTACCAACAAACACGAACAGGAAGCATATTTTGTTGACCCTAGAATGAAATGACAGTACTACATAAATTGCAGACCCCAGTTGGATGTTTCTGTCATGAGTTAGAATACATGATGTGTAGTCAAACAAAGTCATATGAAATTATTTGATAAGTTAGGGACCCCCCTCCTCTCCTCTCTGTGTTGGACAGGAAGCTTCATCTGGATTGTAATTGCCAATTTCGGCCTATTTGATGGGGGCCTCCTAGATTGAGTTGTAAACAGCAATCTTCCATTTCCTAAATCCAGCACTATCCATCATGAACGAACTGGCATTTCGGTGCCCACCACCTCCATATTTCTGCTCAAAATTGGTAATAAGCCAAAGCTTTAATTGCATGCCTTACATTCTCCCAAGAATATTAGTTTGGAAAGAAGAAATTACCTGTGATATGGGTGTAGTGTCCTCGTCACCAACACTCCTTAGACTAATTTTCAACAGCGAGTCATTCTCAAGTTCAGGAACTCGGTATACAACAGCTCCAATTCCCCTGAAGATGGTGAGCCATAAGGATGATGGAAAAGATAAGAATAATGAAAGTTGCAAGCATATTGCGACCAGGATATTGCTCTTGAATTTGAAGCAAAATCAAGCTTAACCTTGAGACAAGCAAATTAGCATGGCTCATGATCCTAGCCCAGAAAACCACCTTCGAACTATCTATAGCAAGCAACATTTTGCCATCTCTGATACTAGCACTGTCTCACAACCTTGATGTAATAACTTGGAACCATTGAACCTTCAAAAACATTGGCTTGCAGTACACATATAACTATAGCAATGGGTTCCCATACCACCATATTCCATCAAAGAAGACTCATGGATGGACTTTGTTTGAGTTCGCATAGTTAATCAGATGTGTATTAAAACTTAAATTTGACATTGATAAAATAAGTTATAGAAGTTCTTATATGGCTTAACATTGATAAAATAAGTTATAGAAGTTCTTGTATGGCTTCAAGTAGTTCATTCCCATTCAAGAGACAGATTGTAGCTCTCTCACGTTTAAGTTTTAAACAATGTACGATGCATTAGATTGGTTCAGTCACAAGAGAGAAATATCCGTCCCACTTTCAATTGATAATGTACGTAATAACATATATTCACTATTTTCATATGAATAGAAGGTCATGACAAATCCTTTGAATATACTAATTCACTATAGACAGTCATGTATCCCTCGTCTACAGTTGGCCCACCACATAAAACATTGGAATCGAACTTTGCTAATGCCCATAAGTCTGCTTGTGAAATATAACAAAAGTCTTCGTAACTTTTTGGTTGGGGAGTTCACTACCTATTTTAGAAAGTTTTGGATGAGAGAGTTTTAGAAGACTTGGTTAGTTTCTAAGTTAAGACTTGGTGAAATGGAAAATACTATATAGCAAGTCAATTAGAGAGTTCGAGTCAGTAATAACAAACCTTAGGTTCATTTTGAGGCTTTTAAGAGCTAAGTGATTCCCAAGCTCACTCCTTAGCTCCTGGATGGAATCGGCATTGACAGCCTAAAGGATAAAGATAAAAAAAAATATGTAATGACATATCAGGATGAAATACCAAACATTCACTTAAATATTAGCAAGGATTCAAAAGCTAGAGATGTATATTCTTCTGGAATATTAAAATTTAAATTGTTATACAGCATAAATAGATGAAGTTGTTAATTAACCTCCTATAACAGAAGTTTAAATCAGACATATGGCTAAATGCAAATTGTACGATGTGCTATTCAACCACTAGCATCAGCACGGAAGGCAGAAAAATACACTCTTTACTATGCGAAGTATCAATTATTGAAACCTGGTCTAATACACACCATGCTGAAATTAATAAAGAAGTCAACCAATCATGTTGCAACTGAATTTTGGTAATAGAAGCTGAAATTAGTGTAAGAAATGCAGTAAAAGATCATCAAATTTACCAGGCAATTTCCAAAAGCACCACCACCAAGAGTTATTTCATACGACAGCTCCAGAACCTCCTCTATCTTTTTCTGTTTGTCTGCCAAGCTTGACATACCTTGACTTATTACTGAGTCGAGTTCTAATGAGAGCAACTGAAATCATGTCAACCTTAAGTAAAAAAAGGTAAGGAAAAACAACAATGAAGACATGCAGAACAGAGTCTGAGTAATGTCTTGTGAGTACTAATATGAATAGGAAACTGAAGGATTTCCAACAGTTTTCAGATGCCAATTTGACAGATGGCTGCAATAGTATCACAATAAATATAATTGTACTCTACTTGAAACATGCACCACTCCAACAATATAGTTAGATAAGAAGTCATAAAACTCAAGTAACCATAAAAGATGAGGGCACTTTCAATGGAATATATTCAATCTGTAATTGGTGAAAGTTGACATAACAATGTTAAGCATGACTCACCATTTGAGAAATGAATAGTTAGTCAGCTAGAGGAGAAAGAAAATATCTCAAAAAGTCATGACACTGCAGAAGAGGACAGTGTTGATGCAAAATGATGAAAGAGAAGGAAAGAAAAGCCAAACTCTTGCCCATAGTGTAATCTAAAGGCTTGTAATAACCCCTCGAATTATCGGCTTCATTAGTTGTCTTCTCAGCATTTAAAAAGAAAAGGAAAACAAGATAGAATAAGATATCATGTCGAACAGAGTGCAATAAACATCTTTTCAAACCATGAACAATCCTCCAAGTCGTTATCAATATGATGTTCATGAACTTAGTAATTAAGAAACGTACAAATTATACACACTCCAATTATTCTGGAATCTTGAGTTTGCTTAACTGATG
This sequence comes from Salvia rosmarinus, assembly GCA_036937905.1. Classification (NCBI taxonomy): domain Eukaryota; kingdom Viridiplantae; phylum Streptophyta; class Magnoliopsida; order Lamiales; family Lamiaceae; genus Salvia; species Salvia rosmarinus. The sequence continues at coordinate 96,408,632 of CM072816.1, forward strand.
CCTCCTTTGAAGGGAGAGGATGTTCATATTTCCAGCAGACATTTTCACTAATAACGACATTGGAATCATAATTAATGTTGTTCAGTCCAATTACATTTTCAATATAATTCTTTTAGGTATCTACTAATCTATGTACAATTGCCAATTTAGAAAGTGTATGGAACACAAGTTACCTGTTGGAACAATGAGGTATTCAATGTGGCATCAAATTCAAGATTCAAATCCTTCAAGCCACTGCTAAATGCTTTACTATTTGGAAGGCGCCACCTCCACAGATCACCATCCTCAATATATTCAAATAGTCTCCTCACTCTCCTGAATTCAGCAACGGCACCATTCATGTCACTGTTGACGTCCCCACCCAAGAGTTTCCCCTTGAAATAATCATAAGCTATAGTAGCTCCACTCCTGTCCATGTCTATCACTTTAGTCACATTCCCATTAGTTGATGTCCCCGAACCCAACATCTCAATTGCAGTCTTATGATGATCCAGGACTACGACCCTATATCACCAATCAAAAAACAGAATTACCAAAATATAGAAAACGTTGAATAGCTCTAACTAGAAATTGCATTATAAGGGTTAGTTTGTTTCTTTTTTCTTCTTTAAATGATATGGTGAGAATCTAATCATAATCCCACTAGCCACTAACTTACCACATTAGCTCAAGACCAAAGGTGTACCAAACGAATCAGGAATTTTCTTTAATTTCACATCCAAAAGCAACAAATGAGCAAACTGAAACGTCAGTTCACATCACAGAAACCACAATCATCTCGCAGACATCAATAATCTACTTGCCTGATGAATAACTGCAATTAAAAATAAAAAAACAAATTAAACTTGCCTTCCAACTTTACGAGAGAGCTGCTCGACAAAACCTGGCGGCCCCACAAAATCCAGCAGGTAAACAATATCAATTTCAGTCAAGGGCAAATTATCATCTCTGCAATATCAAAAACACCTTGAGCGACTGTTTTAAACAAATGACTTCATAATGGGACTGAATGCGAATTGAAGATATCGGAACCTGATAGGATTGTAGACGGTGTTTGGGAAGAAGAGAGGAGGAGCGGAGGCCGGAGAATGAGAGAAGTAGAGGTAGGCCGCCAAGGCACCGAAGGCGCCGTCGGGGCAGGGGTAGTGATAAAGCACCGCCGATTTCTGCGCCCGCGCCATTGTAGAGTTTGCTGCCCGATGAAACCAACTCATCATATATTCATGTTTTATGTTTCAAATATTTGCATCAACTAGTCTACCACACAGTAAATTGAGTTATTTTCTGTAAAGATTTTATTTTATATTAATGGATATTATTTTATAATTTATAAAAGTCCTTCAACTTTTTCCATTTAAAAAGTTAGATTAGTTCTTTTTTTTATTTTTAGAAAAAAAAATTGATTAGTTGATATACTCAAATAACTATTTAAGGAAAATGCGATATGATATTATTAATCAAATTAAGAGTGCATTTATTTTGAATAATAGAATAGATAGATAAAAATAATCTAAGTTAATAATTGTTTATTATAATTGATGATTGATGATGAATTAATTAATTTTAAATTTATTTGATCATTTTATCTTTTATGTACTTAATTCCATGTTTTATCAATCTGAAAATTAATCGCTCCTAAAAGAAAATTATAAATCAAATCGTCAAGCAAGTCCTTATATATCATTTAAATTTGTCTTAGTCACGGATTATCTTGAAACTAAATTGCAACTAATGATAAAATAAAAATAACTATTTTACATCTGGACGATTACATTAAGTTAATTGATTATACAATTCAAGAGCAAAAGACTGTAAATACTATATCTGATTATTTATAGTGAAATTTGATGTAGTGAAATTCAAGAGCAAAAGCATGCAAAAATATTTGATAATCAACTTGTAACAGCCCACTATCCCTAAGGACGGCTACTTGGAACTATTACTCAGGATGGAGATTAAGAAGTGGGCTAAGAAAATGGATATCGAATTATGAGACATACATAAAGAAAACGTCTAAAACATCAAGGTTGTGGAGATCAAAGTGAACATAATTTACATACAAGAAACTAGCCTATCAGATCATTGACAAAAAGGTTCAACTGATCTGAAAGGGTTCTAGTTCTCTAATCAAAATATAACTTAGTGTTCTTGCAGTGAAAAAAATATGTGAGATACACATATGAAGATGTGCACTCAAGGTTCTAACTATCAGCGATAAAAGATTCATACTGCTCAACATTTCTCTATCTCATCACCAGCTCAACCTGCAAATTTAAAAACAAAAATACAGGGCAGAGTACAAAGACTCAATGGACTCATGCCAAAAGCATACATCATAAACTTTGAATTGCACTGCCCCATTTGTAACACATGGGGGTTTTATTTGAAAGTTACGTGTTTAATTTTAGGTCATTTTTTCATAAAGTTTGTCTGGCTAAACATATTTTCTGTCCGTATGATCCATATATGACTCATCTTGCGCCGTAGAAGGATGCCACCTTCCACAGACGCTATGATCGATTGAGAGGAACTCTCAGCACACAGTTACCATCAGTGTACACGTTAACCATTACTAGGAATTCTCCATCTAGCATAGGATCCAAATTCGATTAAACTCAAGTAGGCTGGCCAACACAGATATGATACATACATAAAACATAAACACTTTGGGCAGACAATTAACAGTAACATCTCATCATTATTTTCTCTAAAGAAAGCATCGTAAATAAAGACTTTTCATTTTCTTTTTATCCTTGAGAAAGCTCACCCGGTACACTCTCATCCTTAACACGAGTCTCCTTCCTCTACTTTCGTTGCTAACTTCCGTACTCCACCTTTACGTAAGAAACTAGTTTAGTACGTCGATCACATCTTTGGTAATCGTCAAAAATTAATGGAACTCGATAGCTTTTTAGATCTTATTAAGATTGATTAACGAACGTAAAATCTTTTAGGGTTTTCATATCGCTAGCCAATCAGGGTTGTAGTTTCATTGGAAACCATAATTTACAAACTCTCGTCTCTAAATGAGATGAAGTATCGTTGCAGACCTGATAACAATTTTGATCAATCCTTTGGATTTGTCTTAACCATTTTCCATTAAAATGATTTCATTTATGAAATCAAATTCTTATAAAAGAGATATTGTCATATCTCTAATCTGTTTTCTTCGAGCGTAGCTAAATTACCATTTTCTTTCTTAATAATTTATCTTATCGAGAAACCAAATTTATACTTTCCATCATTAATACGTATACTCAAGTCGAGTAATAAGAGTTCAAGTTTTGAACTTAAGAATTTAAGTTCCCCTCTCGTCTCACACATCCTAGTTCATCTATTCCGAGAAACTCATATTTATATTAGGTGTCAAACATAATTATGTGCATTAAACATAACTCAACTCATGCACTAACATGCTTCGTTCCTACAACATGCTCGCCTCAAGTAAACATGCTCAAATAAATCTCATAAGTTCACTTTAACATTTATTTATGCATATCACTTATAATTTCTAATTTCTACGTCACTTAGCAAAACGTTTCAATTTAAAAAAAAATTATATCTCATCTAAAAATCATATAAATTCATATTATACCTTATACATATTCTTGGGCCTAAATATGTGATCATATTTACTAAAATAAATTTAAAACTCTAAATCCTTCAACTTAAGATTTTTGAAAATTTTGGAAAAATTAGCAAAATATCTTCATAAATTCCTATAAATTCACATAACACTCTATATTAATGTAGGATCAATAATATCTAATAACATTAGACATAGAAAAATGAACATTAATTCCCTTCATCCTATAGTTTTCAAAATTTTTAAACAAAATGCTTAAACAATTTTCAAAAATTCTAATTAATTCAAACTATATATTATCATCATCATCCATCAATAATATAAATTAATATTCATCATAAATTCCTATAAATTCACATAACACTCTATATTAATGTAGGAGATGGTTCATGTGAGAATGAAAATAAGTGTAGGAAATAGGAATAGATATATAAGTCTAGCATATCTTTTATACAAAGCATATCTTTCATATTTGTATAGCACAATCAGAATTACTATGTTGCACATGTTAGTTTAGCACATATTTCATCTCTTCGTAGCACATATGCTAAATATATTAGTTTAGCACATCTTTTATTGCAGCGTAGTACAAGAAGGGTTCTAGTGCTGCACAGTAATCCGCATAGTACACAAAACTGTAGCACAATCAAAATTAAATCCCAACCATTGATCCAGCGAATCAAATGCCAGATTCATTCTCATTTCCTATCAAATTTATATATATATATATATATAGATATAGATATATATATGAGATTGATCGATATAGGAGATGGATCAGGTAGAAAATGATAATTTGATAGGAAATGAGAATGAATCTAGGCCTTTGATTCCCTAGATCAATGATTGAGATTTAATTTCGATTGTGCTATATTTTTGTGTTTTGTGTACTACGCGGATTACTGTGCAGCACTAGAACCCTTCTTGTGCTACGCTGCAATGAAAGATGTGCTAAACTAATATATTTAGCATATGTGCTACGAAGAGATGAAATATATGCTAAACTAACATGTGCAACATAGTAATTCTGATTGTGCTATACAAATATGAAAGATAAGCTAGACTTACATATCTATTCATATTTCCTACACTTATTTTTATTCTCACATGAACCATCTCATATATATTCCTTAGTTGACTAATCACTTTATGTCGTAAAATAAAACTCATCGCATTATGGATAATCGAAAATTGATCTTCAATATCTTAATCTTTTAATTATCGAAGCAAAAACCTAATTAATGATTTAATTAATCATAAACCAGTTTTAAACTGTCGGGGATACATACTATCCATCTTAAAAGAAATTTCATCCCGAAATTTGCATACCTTAGAATAGTTTTGCATATCTCTCCATTATAATATCCTCAAGTTCCCACATGACTTCCTCTTGTCCATGGTGTCTTCATAGACTTTCACTAAAGGTATAGACTTGTTTCCTAACTTTTGAACCTTACGATCTAAGATAGTCGTAGGTTCTTCCTCATAACTCATATTCTGGTTAAGGATAATGTCGTCATGATGGATCACGTGTTTCGGATCATACACTTACTTTCTTAACTATGACACGTGGAAAACATTATGTACATTGCCCAGACTTAGCGGGAGCACCAATCTATAAGCAATTGGGCCTATTCATTCTAGGATCTCATATGATCCTATAAAACGTGGTCTCAACTTTCCTTTTACTCCAAACCTTATAATTCTTTTCGATGGAGAAACTTTAAGAAAAAATTTATCTCCTTATTCAAACTATAGCTTCATTCTGCGTGTATCGGCGTAAGACTTTTGTCTATCCTGAGCCTCTTTTATCCTTTGTTTGATCTCACGGACAATCTCAATCATCTCACTCATTGTGTCAGGCCCTACAACTTTTCTCTCACCTACTTCATCCCAATAAAGTGACGATCTGCATTTTTTTCCATACAATGCCTCATAAGGAGTATCATAGGCCTCACTCATGATTTTATTCCTAAGTTAATCATTGTTTGGGATGCACAACCTTTCCTCAAACGTTATAGCATTATCTGACACCTTCTTATATTCCTTCAGCCTTTCTGTCCTTATTTTTACCTGTATCTTTTCCAAATTTTCATCTTTCCTATGTTCTTCTATTATCATTTTTCTCAAGTCAGATGTCACCGTGAGTATGACAATATGACTCATGATCGTTTCTGGCAGCTCGACCATTTCTATTCTCATTTTCATAAACTCTTCAATGAGTTTTCCTTCTTCTGTAAGAAGACATCCTAACTTGGATTGACTTTTACGACTTAGGGCGCCGTCTATTACATTAGCCTTTTCTAAGTGATAATTTATACCACAGTCGTAATCCTTTACTAATTCGAGTTATCTTCTCTGTCTCATGTTCAAGTCTTTATGGTCGAAAAAGTATTTCATACTTTTATGATCTGTGAAAGTCTCACACCTCACTCCATAGAGCTGGTGTTTCCAAATCTTTAGTTACTACTGCTGCTAGTTCCAGGTCGTGAGTTAGGTAGTTCAATTCATGTGGTCTAAGTTGTCGTGACGCATAGGCTATCACATTCTCCTCCTTCATTAACACACAACCTAGTTCATTCTTGGAAGCATCAGTATAGACCACATATCATTTGTTTGATTTTGTAACTGCTAGCACTGGTGTAGTAGTTAATTTTTCTTTGAGCTTTTAGAAGCTTGCCTTACAGTCATCGGTCCATGTAAATTTCATTCCTTTTCGGAGCAATTGCATCATCGGCCTTTCTATCTTAGAGAATCCCTCAATGAATCTTCGATAGTAGCTAGCTAATCCTAAGAAAGTTCCGATCTTATTTTGGGTCGTCGATGACTTTCATTCTTGCACTGCTTCAACATTTGTCGGATCCACTTTGATTCATTCCGAAGACACAATGTGCCCAAGGAACTTCTCTAAGCCAAAATTCATATTTGCTAAACTTGGCAAAAGTCGTTAAGCTCTTAATGTCTGCAAGACAGTTCTCAAGTGCTCTCATGCTCCTCATCGTTCTTCGAATAAATGAGGATATCATCTATAAACACTAAGACAAATTTTTCTAAGTACGGGTGGAACACACTATTCATGAGGTCCATGAACACGGCTGGTGCATTTGTTAGTCTGAATGACACAACTATAAACTCATAGTGACCATATCTGTAGGGAAATCTGATTGTACCCTCTTTCAGATGATCTATCTTGAATGTTTAACTAATAATACATTGATTATATAGCTAGCATGCATCTATATAATTAATTACAACACATATGTGTTTACTCATGTTTACCTGTGAATTTCTAGGATATGAGATCAATGGCAGACTTCAGCTTTGATCTTCTGGACTGTATCTCGGATGCTTATTCTCCAATACTGAGTGAGAACAATCTATGGAAAACACTGCAAAAATTCGTCTCCTACTTTTATCTATGTGATTTTCGAAAATCACAACAAATGAATATGATTATTCTTATTTTCTCTGACCTTGTATTTATAATGCATTCCTAAAATCATGTTTAGATAGGATCCTTGCATATCTAATAAATACAATAATATTTTTGAAGATAAATCATATCTAGAATAATTATCTCTTGATATCTAATAATATTAGATAATATCTCTTGATATCTAATAATATCAGATAATATCTCTCGACATCTAATAGTATCAGATAATATATATCTAAATATTAGAGATGTATTAAAATAATATATAAATCAGAACACAGTCCCAGTTGACTCCACATAAGGTGGGAGAAATTTCTAACAGCTCCAGGCCTTGATGGACCAACTTAGGAATCAAATACAATGAATAAAGATGGCCTAAAATGAATTAGTTATATTATTTTCAGCCTAGAACATAAATTAATTCATAAATATTTATTCATTCCACTAGAGAATAAATATTGATTTACCCTTTATTATCGAAGTTGAGTAGGGCTTGCACTTAGATTTAAGAATTCTCATATTTAAGATATCGCACGTCCATTAATTATTTATAGCATTCTGATTGCTTAAAATAATTAATCTCTTTAAATCATTAAATAGTACCACTCAACCTTATTATTGTACTTGAGTCCATATAAAGTATGTTTATTTTGTTTATATTACCTTTAATTATTTAACTCATTATTTTAGCATAGCTTATAGAATGCGTGACTTTTAACCATGTACTGTTTGTGGATTTGACCCCATGAGTAACATTGTTGTACATTTTATTAAAGGGATAATTATAGTTTGTATCATCAATTTTGACGAGATTTTGAAAAATATCTTAAACTTTAGTTAATATATTAAAATGTCCTTAACTTTGAAGAGTTTAAAAAAGTCCCCAACTTTAGTTAATACATTGAATGTTCAAAACTTTGAAAAATATCCCGATTTTAAGTTTTCAACAACGTGCTACGTTAGTTCGCTGGATTCTCTTATGAAGTTATATCTCAAATGACTCAACATTCCGTCTCGTGTATATTATAGCTCAAATGACTCAACATTCCGTCATCGAAAACTCTGGAATCGAGATATTTTTCAAAATATCGTAAACGTTATGGACTAATTTAACTTGAGGCATTTTTAAAAATCTCATCAAAATTGAGACATTTAATATATTAACTAAAGTTGAGATATTTTTTAAAATCTTGTCAAAGTTGGAACACAAACTGTAATTATCCCAAAAACTAATATAAAATATCTTTTTATATCTTTAAAATTATGATTTACAATTATTATTAATTAATTTTGTTTCGTATTGTCGTTGGTCAAATTTAAGACGGTTTGGGCTTTTGAATAAAGAAAAATCTAATATAATGTGTTTTTAATAAAAATATTATGCAATTTGATAAATAAAAAATTTTAAATATTAATAAAGGGTCGAATCTTAGTCCAACTATTGTCACGACCGAACTTTACTAAGGATAACTAAGCTGGAAAATCGTGACCAAGGATGGAAAATTAGGAAAGGAGGTAGAAAGAGTTTGAACTTGGTTAACTAAAAGCTGAACTGAAAACTGTAATTAAAATATAATCAAGTATTTTGCAGCGGAAAAGCATAGTTGAGATACACGTATGAAGACATGTATCCGGGGCATTATTTAAATAAACTCGACAAAAGCTTGGCTCTGTATTTCATCATTCACATCACAGCTCAACATGCACATTTAGAAATATATGCAGTGCTGAGTACAAAAGCACTCAATGGTCACGTGCCGAAAGATACATATAGACTTGTATAAACTATAAATTGTCATGTCATCTCAACAGTAACGTAAGGGTTTTATCTTTAAAGACCCAAGCTTACTAAATTCTTTTGTGAAGCTAAAGTTCATCTAATCAGACTAAGTTCTCTTGTAATCACCATATCTATAACTATTGTTGTGTCCCGGGAAGGAGGCATCCTTCCATGGTCACCAGACCGGCCAACCTTTTAGGATGACTTGCGGCCACTTATGTACACAAATCATGCCTAGAGATTCCTAGCACAGGACTCGAATTCGATTATGGTATTTTAAAATAGCCAAACACAGATAGGTATCATACACCAATCTCAAAATATTTATGGTGAGATAATACTTGAAATGATTTTCAGTTCAAAGATTTTGAAAAGAAAATAACCGTTCAACATATGTTTAACTTTGTTTATACATAAGAAAGCCCACATGATTGCAAAGCTTACTCATGATTCCATGGACTGCTCATTGTTATTCTATCGTCACCTTCTCGCTTGACCTTTAAGACATCTGAAACGAAGGACAATTCTTACTGAAAGAAGTTCTTGATTTCATTCTATTAAAGATTTTATTAGGGATTTGTCTCTGTTTAGACTAGCGTTATAATTATATTACTTAATCGCTAGAATTTCTAGCTCATTCCCTACTCACTTAGAGATTAAATAATACTTCCCTTGAGGATCGATTAAGATTAAATCAATCGCTATAAATAATGAAAATTGGCGAATTTAAGTGATTAACTTATAATTGAAAGCTAACTCAATAGCTTAATTTATGAGTCTAAATTAACTCATCTCAAACTTAAGCTTATTTATTAGAAATTAAAAAATTTATTTAATAACTTTAGACGGACATGTTAAGTCCAATTAATAATCCAAATAAAGATTCACTTCTAATCTTAATTAAAGGCATAAACTTAATTAATTTAATTAGGTAACCCAACATATTTAATTAATTAGCTAATTAGTTAATTAATTTCGTTACCGGATTAAAATATTTTACTTGACTAAGAATTAAAATCATCCCATATCTTTTCCTTAATTAAATTAAGTCTAAGCTTGAGCCTTTACTTAATCTCTTACCTTCGTCCACATTTTATTAATATTAAGCCCAACTTTTAATTAAAGGCAAGCCCACAACTTATAATATATAACTAAGCCTAAGGATTAGCCCATGTGAACTTGGCCCAATCACTCTCTTTCTATCTCAAAACTCCTGATTTCTCTGTTCTTGCTGTACATGCACACATAAAACTCCTTCAGTAGGCGCCACCTCCACCAGCAACGACGAGGCTCGTCATCGACAGCACACCGTCATGAGCCGACATCGCCACAAGTAATTCTTATCTTACTCACATCTGTGACCAGACGCCGCCGCCGGCCACTCTTCCTTTCTCCCCGATTTCCGGCTGAACAGCAGCGATCGACATGTGTTTTCTTCTCTATTCCCACATCTGATTCCGCCGACTAATAGCAGCAGCCATCGTCGTCCGTTCCTCCGACGGGTTCCCTTCCATCGACACCAACCGCCTTGCCGTGAACCTTCTCAGCCCCCTCTCCCGACTCACTTTCCTTCTCGTTGGAACGACATTATCTTAGCCGCCATCATCTTCCTCACTCTCTCGGCACAACGGACAGCAGTAAACGCCACCGCTGATGTCTCGCCAACATCGAGCCGGGCTCAACTTGGCAACTCAACAACACAACAAGTTCAAAATTGTCTTCTCCTGTAATTATCGGATTTCCATGTCATTTATTCATGTAAGTAGTATTGGCAGATTATAGGAATCTGCATAAATTAATGTTTGTTGTTTACTGTGATATCATACCTAAGGTTTTTGATGTAGTGTTTTGTTGAACCCTCTAATCTTAGCATTGAATCTCATGTTTAACCTTCTAATTTATTTGGAAGAAAGTTCAGATTATGCAAGGAAGCGCATATCTAAGTTCCCAATCAAGCTCAAGTATTTCCTTAAAACTTTGTCAAAATTTAAATGGAAAGAAGGAAAAAAAACGGAAGAGATGCTAATCTTTGTAGAACTAAGAGGGTGTTTGGCTGAGCTTATAAGCTCTTTAAAACAATTTATAAGTTGTTTAGGAGCTTATAAGCTGTTGGAAACTGTTTGGCAAAATAAGCTCTAAATGAACATAATTTGTGAAAATAAGCTCAACGAACATAAGTTCTCCCTAAAAATAAGTTGGTCAACCATAACTTATTTTTTCATAAACTTATAAGCAATCATGAATTTACCAAAATAACCTTATTATAGTTTGTTATTTCCAACACATACATTATCAATTTCACCTCTCGTCAATTTTATCTCTCTAACTATGATTTTCTCTCTCTAACTCACGATTATTTCTCTAGCTTATAAGATCAATTATCCAAACACTTTAACAGCTTATAAGCATTTGAAACATTACCTCTTATAAGCTCTTGAAACATCTTATAAGTTCTTAGAGCTTATAAGCTCTCTAAAATAAGCTTAGCCAAACACCCCCTAAGTCCTTCTTGAGGTGATTTAGTAGCTGATAGGATATGGCCCAACTACCAGGCCCAAGCAACAGGCCCAATACAAGTAAGGCTGACATCGAGCTCGGCCTGGACAAGTTCGGCCAAGAAGACCCCTAAAACCGGTGGGAGCCTTGAAGGCTCGGCCATATCTAAAAGAATCTAATTCGAGAGGGATAGGATTAAGATCCTATCGAGATCTCGAATCTAGTTAGAGGAGACCTCGGTTTAAGATCTAGGTCAAAATAATTGTGTATAAATAGAGGCTAGATTAGGCGAAATAGGACCATCGATACTCTTTGTAATCGCTTTACACATTCAATACACGAATACTCTCTCTCGCTGGACGTAGATCTAATTCAAAGATCGAACCACGTAAATCCCTGTGTTCTTCTCGCATTTATTTCATTAACTTGAAATTAAGATCGATCATTTGGCGCCGTCGTGGGAGCGAAAATTTTGTGTTTCGATCAACTTTCATTTCTGAGGAATCAATCACGACGATGTATACGAAGTCACGCGTCAGTCGCCATGGCAACAACGGCAACAACGGCGGTCGGACACGCCGAGCTCGGCTGAAAAGCCGGTCTGAAGCGACCCCGAAGGCATGTCCACACCTCGACGAACAAGGAATCCCGTCCGCATGAAGCGAGGATACCGAGCGAAGGAGATCGCGGCGGCAACCAGCGAGAACCTCCAACTCGCCGGATAAACCTCGGCGGCGCCGTCGAGGGTTTCTCGAGAAAACAAGGAGGCTTATCCAATACCTCGGCGAAGCACAAGGTCGGCGCATCCCGAAGAAAGGCGCCAAGCCTCGTCTAAACACGAGGCACCGCGACGAGTGGATCCCCAAAGATCCAAATCATGGGCGCTAAAACCTCCGCACAAGTCGGGGCCCAAACCGACCGCGGGAGGAATGAACTTGTGCAGGAAAGGGCGTCGCGACCGCCGCGAGGCCAGCCCTTACTACCAAAGGAGTTCGATCGGCGAACCCCACCTCGCTCTCCGGATGGCGGTTTGGCCAGTGCAGGAGGATAGTCACCCGTTCTCAAACGAAATACTCGACACCCGCTCCCGACAAATATCGGTGCCGAGCATCACCCCTATGATGGATGAGGACTCGCGAACTTTCTCTCGCAGTTCGATACAATATGATCAACCAACGCCTCGGCACAATTCATATGTGCAAGCTCTTCCGGAATTACTAGTCGACAACGCCCGGTGGTTCGTGATCTTTCTCACAGGAGCATTGGTTCCTACCGCGATCGATGAAGGCTTCCATCGAAGGTTCTTCCGGAAGCCGAGTCGAAAATGACTTGACACATCTCACTCACTTTGAGGCGAAGATCGAAGCGAGTCCATCGGCGACTTTATGACCGAGTTCAATAAAGAAAGCACGAAGGTCGCAGCGTGAACGACCTCCTCATCGTCTCGATCTTCGAGCGGCATCCGGCCGGGGCCTTATATAAAGAGATCGTCAATCACGAACCCGTCTGCCGCGGAGCTATGGCGCATAGCGATCGATTCGCCAAGGCGGACGAGGCTGATAGAATGAAGCGAGGCGAGAAAAAGGCGGATCCTCCGAAAGGAAGAAGAAGAAGGACGAGGAGATCGTAGCGAGGCCGGCAGGCGCTGGAAAGAATCGCCGCCCATGAGTCGAGGCTCGGACCACGCAGCACCTCGAGCGACCTCGGTACACTCCTTTGGCGAAGCGAAAGGAAGAAATCTGAACTCCACATGGATAAGTTCGAGAAACCTCGACCAATGATAGGTGGATCAAAGCGCGAACAAAGGACAAGTCTTGCTCCTTCCATGAAGATTACGGACACGACACGGAGGTGCGAGACCTCATGGAGGATATCGAGGTGTTAGTATAGGGCGGGGCCACGAGAAAATACAAAGGTCATGACCGGCGGTTTGAGACGATGAAGACGAGGCCCCTCAACGAAGCGGAAAAGGAAAGCGAGGGAAGGGGTGTGCCCCTAACAAGAAGGCGAGCGGTGAAGCGAAGAAGAGACGACGAACCGCAATGATGAGTCATCTCCACCATTACGGGGCTCTCCGTGAGTCACGAGTCATCCTTAAAGCCGAAGCCGAAGTCCACATACCGTGAACCGGTCGATAAGAGGCTCGAGAAGGGACGGCGATCACCTTCTCGAAGCGACCCGTACTGCAATAGTGCCCGCGAGGATCTGCTGGTAATCCGAGCGATGGTCGCAAACAAGTTGGTGAAGGCGTATACATCGGCGGTGGCGCATCGGTAAGCATCCTTTTAAGGAATGCTTGATTGTTGGTTGTATCTTGAAAGCGTTTGGTTGAGCTTGTATACAATGTTTCCTGTTACCACTATTACAATCTCCTATCGATTTGAATACTTGATTGCATATATCTGTGTCCCTTATCTCATATATAAGTTAGATCATACGATGTGTAGAAGATCACGAAGTACGTATGATTGGTCAAGCTTAATGAGATATAAAAAGTTTCACAATGAGGGCGACTTAAGGGCGAGTTGTCGGTTTAGGCTGCAGATATAGATAAGTGACTTGACTTAGTTGCTTGTCTATCTTTGATGCGTCTCGGCGTATTGAAGGATCACAGTGAGATGTGTTCTTCTTTCTGACCGTCGTGAAGAACCAAGATCTCGGTGACTTACGATGATCTAAACCTCGATAAGGTATTAGGTGAGTATGAGTTGCTGACCATCACTTTGACTTGTTATGAGTGAGGGTTATATGTTCTAACCAAGATTCTCCGCATCTTGGGTGGTGGCGATCTTGTATGTCACGCTAGTTATACATGTCAGTCACCGTATCCGTTTAGGATGATGACGTCCCATAAAGGAGCTCAAAAGGTTTATTGTACTAAACCCTGCAGGTTGAGTTAGCTCAAGTACAATAATAAGGTTGAGTGGTACTACTTAAGGAAATGAAGTTATTGTCGTTTTAAGCGATCATTGCTATAAATGATTAATGGACATTCGATATCTTAAATCGGGGATTCGTAATGTCTAAGTGCAAGCCCGACTCAACCCGGTAATAAAGGGTAAGTCGACATTCTTTCTCTAGTGGCATGATCGAATGTTTATAAATTAATTTATGTTACAGGTGAACATAAGATAATTAATTTATTTGAGGCCCATCTTTATTCCTTGCATTTGATCCACAGGCGGCCCGTCCGGGCCCGTGTACTCGAGGAAAATCGCGCCCTGTTGCTCAATTGGCAAGATTTTATTCTCTTTATCCACATGGATATAATTATATTTATGGTATATGCATAGATCCTTTCCATATAAGATTATGGTAATAATCTTGAGAGTATAAATAATCCCAAGAGTATGGAAATAATCCTAAGAGTATGGTAATATTCCATATAGGATTATGGTAATATTCCATATAGGATTATGGTAATATTCCATATAGGATTAAGGTAGTGCATTATAAATATAAGGTATGAGATAATGTCTGGCTAATGCTCACATATTACAACTAGAATTTTCGGCCATCTCAATTATTTGAGAGAATTTTCGAGTTTGGGTGAGAGAAAGGGTGATTTTCGGTGCATTCTCCATAGCTCGTCCTCACTCGGCGTTGGAGTTTGGGTATCCGGGATGCGTCCGAAGGTCAAAGCACGAGTCTCGACCGTTCAATCGGTTCATCCGTTCGATCCACCTCGGCGGATCGAGGTAAACACGAGAAAAACCCACGTGTTGCTATTAATTATATAGGCGCATGCTAGGATTATAATCAATGTATGGTGAATTAAACACACAAGATGGATCCTCGAGCGAGGTTAACATAAGTTTTCCTACAATTGGTATCGAGCACAGGATCGAATCTTGGCTCTGTTGGATTAATTCACGTTTGATTATTACGTGCGTTATTATAATTGTGGATTTGTCGTTCATCATTGGCTCGTTTGTTTTGTTGGTTTTGTTTTACACCACGAGAAAATCCGTGGTTAGATTAGATTTTATTATGTAAATCTTATCGTAAAGAAGAACGAAGCGAAAGAACGAAGAAGCAGCGACGGAAAAACAGGTAGCTCGGCGGTCCACAGGGCGGTATCTCGCGAGCAAGCCTCGCGATCGCGGCGATCGCGGCGCGGCGGCGGGCGTCGCGTCGCGCCACGAGACCCTGGCGCCACGCGGCGGCGGCGATCGCGAGGGCGGCGCGGCAGCGGCGAGGAGCTAGCGGGCGGCAGGCGCGTGTTCGCGCGGCGACCAGCGGCCGCGCCATGCGAACTTCATGATCGCGGTTTTGGCGGCTGGGCGGCGGCGTCTCGGCGAGCGTTCGGCGCTCGGGCGCGGCCGCGCAGCGTGCTTCGATGGGTCGCGGTCGCCTTAGCGACCGCGAGGCGCCCGCGAGGGCACGCGGCGCGGCGGTCGGCGGGCGGGCTTTGCCCTAGCAGCGGCCCGACCGTTTTCCGATTTTCCGGCCCGTGCCCGCACGCGAGGCCCAGTGTTGAATCGGTCCGTGCCCGTGCGCGAGGCCCGTTTTGAAGTTCAAATCAGTGCTTTGTAAATCTATGTAATAGATTAGATTTAAATGTGCGAGGTTTCACGATTGAGCGCGATGAGCGTTTTATTTTATTTTTATCGTTCATATGCATGTCGTGGATGTTTAAATTATGCGATAGCATGCTATGTATGTTTATATTACGTTGACAAACCTTTAAGTGTTTCACGTAATTGGATGCGCATAGTAAGCATGCTAGGTTTATCGCGTTTATCAAGCATATTTTAGAATTTCTGCGAGCATGTTTTACATGTTGAGTTCTATAGAAAAGCATGCTAGGATTACGTGATCTGCATGGACAAACCTTTTGAATAAAAGACTAAGCAAGCAACCGACAAATTAATTTTTCAAATTAAAATGTCGAGACCTCCACTTTTAATCTCTAAACAAAGTGAGGCGCTTTGTGAGTGGCGTCCACACGCGTGGCTTGCTTGCATTGTTTATCATAAGTTTGTTAGATGAGATTTCTAAATAAAACATTTTAAATCTATTGAGAAGTGGGAGTTTCATGTAAACGCGATCCACACGCGTGGCTTGCATGTGCGATTTTCATAAGTTCTCTAGAGATAGATATAAAATGAGATAACAAAAGAATTTGAATTGGAAGCGGTATGGTCAGGTGAGTATACCAATTCTAAGAATTCATTTTACTGTTGTTAAAATTGTGGTCGATGCTTAGACATCACCTCAAGTACAACTTCCGAAGTCCCTTCTTGCGATAGTGATGTGGTCAGTAAGGTCCAATCATTAATTTCATTTGTCATAAGGATAAGTTGACATGGATTGAAATTAAGCGACTAAAAGGTATATTTTTAGTGCGGTGGGGGTTCGTGTATAGCGTCCACACGCGTGGCTTGCATGTGGAATTCCTTGGGCGATTGGAGGTTTCAATTAATATTGTTTTATCAAAAGGTTACAATATTATTATTACGAATTATTTGCGATCGTATGCTTATGTGTTTACATTATCGTTTCGATATGTCTCTTACGCCGATTATCAATATGCTCGCACAAAATCCGTTATCCGGTCCAAATTTTATCGAGTGGAAGCGAAACATGGAATATGTTCTTATCGTTGAAGAACACATGTTTGTTCTCACTACTCCTAAACCCGATGCCCTTATCGGCGCGTCGACTAATGAGCGGCGAGTCGGCGGACTTTGGAATAAGTCAAACAATATGGCTAAATCTAGATGATGACTACGATGTCCAAAACTTGCGGTTGCTGACATCGATCGATGGTGAGACGCGACGACATTTGGTGAAGTCTCGAGAGTAAGTTTGGGCGATCGGATCGGACGATCCGCTTTCACACAATGAGAGAAATCTTGGCGTGTAAGATGGAAGAAGGTAGTTCGGTCCATGAACATGTCTCCCACATGACTCGTCTCATGGATAGTCTTGATCGGTTGGGAGGAGGTATTGACGGCGACGGTCGATATCATCCTCAATACACTTGAAGTCTTTTGAGAACTTTCGTGAATGCGATCATGAGCAAGACCGAGTTTACACTTAGTCGGTTGCTTAATGATCTCGTTCTTGCGGAAGGAGTTATGGGAAAAGAGCACATGCTCTTGCTAGCACATCTAAGGGCCCAAAATTTTCATCGCAAAATGGAAATAGAAAAGGGTGCCAAAGGTGGTAGAGGCGAGGCAAATAGTGGGAGTAATGGGAACAAGAACATGGTTGCCACGGAGGCTTGAAGAAGCCAAAGGAGAAGGCAAGTGCTTCAAGTGCGGTAAGGCAGGGCGTTGGAAGGCCAAGTGCCCTATGCTCGAGGCTCAGTCGCCGTTTGCTTTAGTAACGGAAAAATGTTTAGCGACTTGTTCTACCCATTCTTGGGTAGTAGATACGGCATGGCCGATCATGTTTGTTACACTTGCGGGGTTCTGCGGACAAGGGAGTTTGATGGCGAGATAACGATCTCCATGGGAAGCAGCGCGAAAGTCGGCTGTTGCGGTTGGAGATGTTTCTTTATGTTTTGGGACAACAGTTTTAGTTTTGAAAGGCGTTTTATATGTGCGGATTTTCTGGAACCTTGTTTGTTTGAAATTATTTACTCATGGATATTCTGTTATTTTTGATAGTGGTGTTTCTATCATAAGAAATGACGAAGTTATCGTGTTGGCACTTTATATAATTAAGCTTTATACTATTTACGCAAAACATAATACCTATAACTATGTTGCATCTTCATCAAACCCTAAAAGAAAGTTTTCTTCAGTGAAGATGACTCTACTTTTCTCTGGCATCTTAGATTAGGTCACATCAATCTAAATAGGATCCAGGCGGCTAAGAATGGGCGTTGGGTGATCTCACGGTTACTCAGTTCCCAAATCTGCGAATCCCATATAGAAGGTAAGATGTCGACCGACCCTTCAAAGCGAAGGGTTATAGAGCGAAAGAAATGTTGGAGTTAGTCCATTCGACTGTGTGGACCTATGTCCACATGGCTCGTGGAGAATGCAGTATTTTGTCACTTTCATTGGCGATTACTCGAGATGCGGATACATATACCGCTTCACATGCAAGTCAGAATGCTTTGAGAAATTCAAAGAGTTTAAAGGCGGAAGTGGAGGCGAAGCTAGGTAAGATATCAAGTCACTGGGATCGATCGCGGTGGCGAATACCTCGATAACGAGTTTATGGACTATCTAGTGAAATGTGGGATTACATCCCAACAAGACTTCAACGGGCACACCACGGAAAAATGGTGTGTCGGGCGAGCGAAAAATAGGACTCTTTTGGAAATGGTTAGATCTATGATGAGTTATGCTACATTCCTATTTCGTTCGAGGATATGCATAGAGGCGGCAATACTTGCTAAATCTAATCCGTCAGTCGGTCGAAAAGACCCTTTCGAGTTGTGGTTTGGTATGCCCGATTTAAGCCACATAAGGATATGGGGCGATCCGACACATGTCTTTGAACAAGAAAGGCGACAAGTTGGAGGCTAGATCGTATGAAGGCTGTTTATTGGCTATCTAGAGGACGAAGGTGGTTTATTCTATAGTCTAAGGATCGGAAGGTCATTATTAGCACTAATGCTCGATTCTTAGAAGAGGACTACATGAAAATCATAAGTCCAAAGTTGAAATCATTCTTGAAGAATTGAAGATGATCGTATTCCACCACCGATTAGGCGAAGGTGCGAGATGTCGAGTCAGTGGGAGGATCGACACGGATACTTGAAGAAATTGAAGTGGGTCGAGTTCCACTGGAGATACTGGGCCGTCATGAGTGGTACCTACGCAACAAGTTGTGCAAGTTAGAGAACCACAAGTATCTGCACCCACCGTTGCCATTGTGCTGTAGAACCTCGTCGTAGTGGGAGGTTGTTCGTCAACCCGAGCGATTTATGTTCGTGGGTGAATCTTGGTTTAGTCGGCGAGACGAACATGCGATAATCGACCCATGGACATACTGAGGCGATACAAGATATTGATGCAAGATCATGGCACACCGCTATGGACTTAGAAATGGAGTCCATAACGGCTATGGATGTATATGAAAAGACACCTCTACCAGATGGCGAGGAAGCCGTAGGTAGTAAGTGGATATCTGAGAGGAAGAGATTCGATGGAGAGGTTTCGACTTTTAAAGCCGGGCTTGTGGCGAAAGGTACACTTTCAGTTGAGGGCATCGATTTCGATGAGACCTTTTCGCTGTAGCAATGCTCAAGTCCATCGAAATTCTTACGGCCATAGCAGCCACTTGAACTAGAGGTTTGGCAAATGGATGTTAAAACCGCTTTTCTAAGCGGTTACCTTGAGGAAGGTAGAGACATCTATATGCGACAACACGAAGGTTATGTGGTAAAGGGTGAAGAAAGCATCTAGTATGGAAGCTTAAAGTCCATTTATGGACTTAAGCGAACCTCCCGATCATGGAACTTACGCTTTGACGAGGTGGTAAAGTCTATGGATTTACCCGGTTGCTAGCGAGAGTTGTGTGTATCGGTTAGATGTCAACTATGATGTGGTATTTCTTGCACTTTATGTAGATGACATCCTTCTAGTTGGCAACAACGTGAAGTCATTATCGAGGCGTAAAGAGTTGGCTATCCGATCGGTTTCAAATGAAAGACTTAGGAGATGCGTACATTCTTGGGATCAAGGTTTCACCGAGATCGCAAGAAGAAAATGTTGAGCTTATCTCAGGCGCTTACATTGATCTGTGATTACTCGTTTTAGTATGCGAGACCGCCAAGAAAGGATTGCTACCTTTCGGACATGGCGTTCCTTTATCTAAAACGCAGTCACCTATGATTTGCAAAGGAGATAGAGGAAATGAGACAAGTTCCTTACGCTTCCGCGTAGGAAGTCTCATGTCATAATGCTATGCTGCGAGACCCGATATCGCTATGCGGTGAGGCATAGTAGCTAGATATCGATCTAACCTGGACAAGCTCATTGGATTGCGATTAAGCATATACTCAAGTACCGAAAAGGACTCGAGATTATAGGCTGGTTACCATGCGAGATAGTCTAATGCCTTTGGGTTATCTGGACTCGGTTTCCAAGTGACCGTGATGAGAAAAAGTCGACCTCGGGCTATGTGTTTACCTTGGGAGGTGGAGCCGTATCTGGCGGAGTGCAAAGCGGCGATGCATTGCGGACTCTACCATGGAAGCCGAATATGTAGCCGCTTGGAGCTTCTAAGGAGGCTGTATGGTTCAAGAACTACCTCGTGGATCTAGATGTGGTACTGGTTTGCCCAAGAGTATCATAGTTTATTGTGATAACTTTCGGTGCGATGTGAACTCGAAGGAACCACGGACCCACAAGGCGACTAAACACATAGAGAGAAAGTACCATGTCATCGAGAAATCGTTAGGCGGTGTGACGTCTGATTGAAAAGATTGATCTGACGGAAAATCTAGCGGATCCATTCACGAAGAGCACGCCGCAAAAAGTCTACGATGGACACGTTAGAGGACTTGGATTAAACTGATGGCACCCACTTAGAAAGAAAACTTTTGTATAAGTGGGAGAAGCAAAGTGATGGTTGTTTGTAATAGCTAGTAGAAAGACACATTGTATACTAAAAGTTTGCTTTAGTATAAGTGGGAGATTGTTGGTTTGTATCTTGAAAGCGGTTTGGTTGAGCTTGTATACAATGTTTCTATTACCACTATTACAATCTCCTATCGATTTGAATACTTGATTGCATATATCGTGTCCCTTATCTCATATATAAGTTAGATCATACGATGTGTAGAAGATCACGTAAGTCCGTATGATTGGTCGAGCAATGAGATATAAAAGTTTCACACCGAGGGCGACTTAAGGACGAGTTGTCGGTTTAGGCTGCGATATAGATAAGTGACTTGACTTAGTTGCTTGTCTATCTTGATGCGTCTCGGCGTATTGAAGGATCACGGTGAGATGTGTTCTTCTTCGACCGTCGTGAAGAACCAAGATCTCGGTGACTTCACGATGATCTAAACCTCGATAAGGTATTAGGTGAGTATGAGTTCGTTGACCATCACTTTGACTTGTTATGAGTGAGGTTATATGTTCTAACCCAAGATTCTCCGCATCTTGGGTGGTGGCGATCTTGTATGTCACGCTAGTTATCTCAGTCAGTCACCGTATCCGTTTAGGATGATGGCGTCCCTTAAGGAGCTCAAAGGTTTATTGTACTAAACCCTGCAGGTTGAGTTAGCTCAAGTACAATAATAAGGTTGAGTGGTACTACTTAAGAAATGAAGTTATTAATCGTTTTAGCGATCATTGCTATAAATGATTAATGGACGTTCGATATCTTAAATACGAGGATTCGTAATGTCTAAGTGCAAGCCCGACTCAACTTGATAATAAAGGGTAAGTCAACATTCTTTCTCTGAGTGGCATGATCGAATGTTTATAAATTAATTTATGTTACAGGCTGAACATAAGATAATTAATTATTTGAGGCCCATCTTTATTCCTTGCATTTGATCCACAATTTGCCCATCCGAGGCCGTAGCATCGAGGAAAATCGGTACCTATTGCTCGATTGACAAGATTTTATTCTCTTTATCCACATGGATATAATTATATTTATGGTATATGCATAGATCCTTTCCATATAAGATTATGGTAATAATCTTGAGAGTATGGAAATAATCCTAAGAGTATGGAAATAATCCTAAGAGTATGGTAATATTCCATATAGGAT
The DNA here is from genome assembly GCA_036937905.1 of Salvia rosmarinus. Classification (NCBI taxonomy): domain Eukaryota; kingdom Viridiplantae; phylum Streptophyta; class Magnoliopsida; order Lamiales; family Lamiaceae; genus Salvia; species Salvia rosmarinus. The sequence goes on from CM072816.1 coordinate 96,430,622, forward strand.
TATGGTAATATTCCATATAGGATTATGGTAATATTCCATATAGGATTAAGGTAGTGCATTATAAATATAAGGTATGAGATAATGTCTAGGCTAATGCTCACATATTACAACTAGAATTTTCGGCCATCTCAATTATTTGAGAGAGAATTTTCGAGAGTTTGGGTGAGAGAAAAGGTGATTTTCGGTGCATTCTCCATAGCTCGTCCTCACTCGACGTTGGAGTTTGGGTATCAGGATACAGTCCGTAAGGTCAAAGCACGAGTCTCGGCCGTTCAATCGCCTCATCCGTTCGATCCACCTCGACGGATCGAAAGGTAAACACGAGAAAACCCCAACGTGTTGCTATTAATTATATAGACGCATGCTAGGATTATAATCAATGTATGGTGAATTAAACACCCAAGATGGATCCTCGGGCGAGGTTAACATAAGTTTTCCTACATCGATAAGTTAGGAGTAGAGGCGGCGCCAGCATCGCCTTCTTGCCACTCAAGCTTCGTTCGGGAGGAAACACGCCCGGAAGGATAATCGAGCTACCGTCACGGTAGGGAAAGCTCAACAAGCTCCACCAAGGTGGTACATTTCTTCGTAGTGAAGGCCTACTCGCCGTATAACATCATCTTTGGGCGAGATTGGTGAGCTGTAAGTAAAGCGGTATGCTCAACATACCACCGACGATGAAGATCCCCACAAAGGGGATGTAGCCGTGATCCGAGAGGATCGAAGCGAGCCAAGGAATGCTTACAAGTCGCCTACGAGTGCGGGGCTCCAACCCGGCACCCACGGCATAGCAACTAAAGAAACCCGAGGAGTTGGAAGTAAAGAGGCAACGCCTATCTCTGGCGACCGGTGGAAGAGGTCACGCTATACAAAGACGAGCCGCAAGGTCGTCAAGATTGGCTTTATCGAGACATCTGAATTGAGAGAACATGTTATCCAACTCCGAGGGAATTCGAGGGACGTGTTTGCTTGGTCGCCTCGACATGGTGGTGTCTCCCGGGTATCATCACCCATAAGCTTAACATCGACCGAGCACAAAACCGCTCGTCGGTGAAACAGAATTTTGCAGCGAGCGGAACCAAGTCATCCATGACGAGGTAAATCAATTATTAAAAGCTCGCATATTGTTCGTTAAATATCCGATATGGATAGCCAACCCGGTGATGGTGAAGAAAGGAGGAGGGGGATGGCGAATGTGCATTGACTACACTGACCTCAATAAACATTGCCCAAATGATTGCTATCTCCTTCCCAACATCGATAAGAAGGTCGACGCATTGGTCGGGTTCGAAGTCTTCAGTTTCTTGGACCTATATAAAGGGTATCATCAAGTCTTGATGGATGACGAAGATGCGGCCAAGACGACCTTCATTACTGAGACTTGGTCTTCGCATCGAGGAAGATGTCATTCGGACTTAAAATGCGAGCTACCTATCAAAGAATGGTAGACAAAATATTCGACCCTACATAGATCGAATGTAGAGGTGTGCGTTGACGACATCGTAGTAAAAGCATGGAGGAAGCCGCATGTGTCGCCGACCTCCGGATCGTCCTCGACACTACGAAAAGTCAACCTCAAACCGAACCCCAGTGCGTTTGTGGTTCGATCAGAAAATTCTTAGGATCTTGGGTTTCACAAGAAGGGTTAAAAGTCAACCCATCCAAGGTTCAAACCATTCTAGAAATGAAGATGCGAAGACCATTCACGACGTTACAAGCTAGCGGTGCATAGCCGCACTAAGCCGCTTTCTTTCAAGGCATGGACAAGCGCCTACCCTTCTTCAAGGTACTCAAAAGGCTCGGGAGTTCTCACCGAATGATACACATAAGTCCGTTTTGAAGATCTCAAAACTACCTCGCCAAACTTCCTACTCATCTGTTCCGAAAGAAGGAGAGGTCCTTTCCTATACCTCGCCGCTCGGACGAAACAATAAGTCACGATCTTGAGTGCGAGAGGAAGGACGTCGACTCGGTATACTTCATCGGTAGAGCATTAAAGGCCGAAACAAGGTATCAACCTTTGGAGAAGCTCGCCTAGCATTAGTAAATCTTGCAAGGAGACTACGTCCATACTTCCATGCACATCCCATACAAGTCCTCATGACCATCCACTTCGGCAAGTGTTGACGAAGCGGATGTTAGGGAGAATTACAGTGGGCAATTGAATTGAGCGAACATGATATATCTTTACGCCTCGTCAAGCCATCAAAGGTCGCCTTAGCGGACTTTCTTGCGAGGCTCACTTGTCGAGAAACCAAGCCTCGGTCCGTGTCGGACAAAGCCGGCCGAACGATGGAGAAAACACCGAGGATTGCTTTGGCAAGTCTCGTTGATGGGGCTTGGGAAAAGCGGTAGCGGAGTGGCATCTTGCTCCTTGGACCGGATGGCCAAGAGATCACATCGCCGGTTCTCCTTCAAAATACGAACAACAGTAGAGTATGAGGCCTTGATCGCAGGACTTCGCCTAGCTCAAAGTCTTGATCTGACGCATAAAGTTCATAGTGACTCTCAAGTCGTCGTAAGCCACATGTTGGGAAGCACGAGGCAAAAGGCGATGGGATGAAGAAATACCTCGAGAAAGCCAAAGCCTACAACAAACTTTCTCCCACTTCCGGATAATTCGCATCCCAGGGAGCAAAGCAGGCGGTGACATCTTAAGCAAATTGGCCTCGTCGTCAACAAGCCCGCCAAGATGGGGAAGTTCAAAACCAAGCATAGATGATGCTAATGAAGGGCGCCAAGTCAACGTAGTCTCGGCGAAGAACTGGTGGATGACTCCTATTCAAATACACGGAGAAAGCGAATCGCCCCATGATAAGCTCGAGGCGGGAGGATCTGAACAAATCTTTGCGATATGTCTTGGGCGCAGGAGTTCTCTACAAAATCATACCTCCGGCCTCTCCTAAGATGCTTGGGTCCGAACCGAGCTGATTACATACTACGGAAGTGCGAAGGATCATGCGGAAGTCACATCGACCCCGAGCCTTGTCGAAGAAGGTCGTGCGATGGGGATCTTGTCACGCCCCAATTCAGGAAGGCACGGATGCGGGGTATGATTAGGGTTGAAAATAAGCGGGGAAGAAAGGGATAACAATATATACATATATGAGGTTCACTTACATGCGAAAATGGCGGCATCTCTCTATAAAAGGATAAATCCAAAAGAAATGCGAAAATAAGCAAACAAACACATATTCACAATATTGGTGTGGAAAGCTTCGGCACGCCACGTTGGTCGTATACAACCGACTACAATCACGGGCTGAGCGTTGGACAACCAATAACGATTTTGGGGTGAACGCGTCTACTACACCTCAAGTCAAGTAAAGGATGGGGTATCGAGCTGGCTAGCTCGCGAAAGGAGTTGGCCGACCAGCTCTACTCATGTGGTCGCATCTTGTCTCGACTACTACATGAGGGCTTTGGCCAAGCGTCCAAGAGGGCCGACTACTCGCACTCTCATCGAAAGCAATAAAGCGGTGAAATCACAACGTAAACCAACCGAACTTAAAATACTTGAAATATAATAGTCATAGAACTCAACCGAGTTTCTAGGCGATAACCACAAACATACACACTTAATAGCGTATAGCGGGCGTAACATACTTAAAACAAAATAGAGAACAACCAACCCGCCTCACCGCTTATCACGTCCGCACCGCTTATTAACACGAAAACATTTGAAAAGATTTTTGGGGTGAGTACTAGCGCTTTCGATGGGTCATGCATTTTCGCAAACAGTTCATATAAACAAAACGAAGAAAGTCCATGTCGTACGGTAAACATAGAAGGTTTTAAAACATAAATCCACTTCCATGAAACCAAAAACCTTTTACTTGGGGCCCATTAGCGCATTCCATTGTTACTCTAAGCTAAGATCTCCGGGACGAACCACACTTCGAGATCACATTAACATAACCCAGGTGAGACTCCGGGACGAACCACACTTCGAGATCAATCACCGGGCTGGCAACGGGCAGAACCCAGAAGCCACATCATATGTCGATGCGCCCGGAGGATCAATCCACGGCGAAGCGGACCTGTACACAACCCTTAGTAAGTGTGTTAGACCCACTAAGAGCCACAATTGCTTTACAGAGCATTAAATGATAGAGATGCCAAAATATTTTCATGGACATTGACATTTTCTTTTGAAATATCGAGCTTAATAACTCAAGATATGTACTCAAAATATAACCCACATATACCGACGAAAACGCGTCTGCGGGGAGATCTACGGATCAACAACTATCTTGATCATCTTGGCAAGTACACAGTAACAATATGGAACAACTTTTGGAGTCACATTCCACGAAGCGAAGCAATAATGCGATCAAAACGGTGATCGAATCAAAACTGGGGTTTTTGACTTTTCGAACCCATATTTGACAACATCCGGGTTTTCAAATCAACTTGATGCAGAAGGTAAAAATGTTTAGGGCATTGAAATCTATAAAGGGGTACCTTGAAAACATGCATGCATGAAAGTTGATACAAAACTTAGCAGCGAAGAAGCTTCAAAACTTGATGCTTATCCTCAGATCTAGGATAAACCATCCAAAACCGATGCATGAAAATGGAAACATAAGCAATATGCATTTTTAGGAACATAGAATGACAAGCCATGTCGAAAATGGATAACCCGGGGCATGTACTTCCTTTAGAAACTCAAAGCGACGAAAAATATCCGGTGTGTAAAACATGAAAAGCGAGAAAAAGAATCGATGCTTAGTAGAACACATAGCCCGGAACTCAAAACCTAAAGGGCCCATAGCCAAAAAGTGGCCCGTCGGCCACCAAATCGGCGGCCAACCGGCGACGACGGCGTGAGCTAGGCGTGGCGATTTTGGCCGCTGGCGACCTCCGGCGGTTTCCTCGCCTCGTCTCTTTAGAGACCTGAGTTATACGCTATGCTATCTACAAAAAGATGAAATCAAAACAAGAAAATGACAAAATTTAAAACGAAGGCACGGAGGCGATCGGCTATGGTAGGCCGGCGGCCAGCAATGTTAATGGCGCTCCGCCCGAGCCCTCCGGCTCGATCCCCACTCCTCCGTGCTTCAGCAGCACTGAGCTGCTCGGTTCTTCCAGTAAACGGAGGCGCTTGAAATGAGCGTTAGAAAATGAAGGCCCTAGGCCCTGTTATAGATTTTGAAGCTTGCTTGCGCAAGCGCATGCGCAATCTTGGCGCAATTAAGAGTGTGCTTGCGCAATCACGACCTGGCGTTAGCGAAAAACACTTTAAAATCATAACTTGATCGTTTGAAATCCGTTTTCAAAATTTAAGAGCCCACAGTGCTCGCGTTTAAAATCCTTCACAATGACTATTCATTTGCAAATTTTGGAAATCATGTGAATATAATGCATATGAAAAGCGGTTTAATACTGGACGCCGATCTCGTTCTAGGTCCAAACAAAGTCCAACTTTTCCAAACTTCACCGAAAAATCTAACGAATATTTTAATAATATTCTACTAAGAAACGGGTCATTACATCCTCCTCCTTATAAAAATTTAGCCCTCGAAATTTCATATCTTAATCTTTTACTCGGGATACCGACTAACATCTTATGCTCTAGTTCCCACGTAGCCTCTTCCTCATCGTTGTTATTCCATAATACTTCACAAGGTGAACTTTCTATTTCTCCAAACTTGAACCTTTTGATCAAAGACATTTATTAGTCTTTTTCCTCATAACTCATATCCCGAGCTAGCACAACTTCATCATACTTAATAACGTGTTTATGATCAAACGCATACTTCTTAATCATAGAAACATGAAACACATCATGCACATCATTCAAGCTAGGTGGCAAAGATAACCTATAAGCGGTAGTGACATCATCATCTTTAAGGCTTCGTAAGATCATTTGTAACTTGGTCTTAACTTACCTCTCACCAATCTAATCACAGTACGGTGGTAACCTACAATTTCGTATAACACTTCGTACGATGTCATTTTTATCATGATCTTATAAATCTTGTTATAGACAAACTTGACTAATAATATGTTCTTCCAACTTCCCGGTTGTCTTTGTTGACTTTCCTACATGTATACGTCCAACTAATCCATTCTCAGGTACCTCTTTTATTCAATATAAAATATACTCGTAGTCAATTATCCAATTTAACCATACCTGCTAGGTTCTTCTACATCTTAGCTGCGTTAATGTTGGTTCAATACGTATGCCTTTGTCTTTGTGGCAAGGTGGGGTATCTATGTGGTGGTGCTTTGTCATTCCTCACTTCCGGACAATCTTTGCTATAGTGTCCAGTCTTGCCGCACTTAAAACATTGGTTGGTACCTTGCTTGCATTCACCATAGTGGAGCTTTAGACATTGTCGACACACCTGTTTTGGTTCTTGTTGTCGAGGAAGTGGTTGATGTTGTTCTTGTTGTTTCCAAAATCTTTTTTCGATAACTTCCTCGTTCTCACCCTCCCATTTACGTTTTCCTTTTCCTTTTTCCCGAGATGGTGCTCCATTGTCTTGCGGGAGTAAGACCTCTATGTTGAGTGCTCGGCTTAAGGACTGAGCATATGAGAGCACTCCCTGACTAGCTAGAGGGATGGCTATTTCGGGCGTAGACCCTTTCGAAATTTGTCTGCTCGCTTCTCGTCAGTGTCCACAAGATGTGGAGCATACCTGGATAATTGGTTAAACAATCTATCATACTCAGTCACGGTTCCTCTCTCTTGCTTCAAGTTCCAGAATTCATTTTGTTTCTTACATCTATAATCGGGATGTACTTCTCGCATAACTCGCTTTGAAATCTTTCAAGTAAAATTTTCCCCTTTGCTCGGGGCTATGGTTCTCTCGATCGATTCCCACCGTAAGTCGCCTTCATCAACCAATTGGTATATAGCGCATGTAAGCTTTTCCTCATCCTCACAACCAATATAGTTAAAAATCCTCTCTAGTGCCCTTATCCATTTTTCGCATCCATCTACCACCTAAGCCATCAAAGGTAGGTGGGTTACTTTACTAAATCTCTCTCCGCCGTGCGTTGTGGGTAATGTGTCATCCGTGGTTCTCTTTGGAACTAGGTTCGTTCTTCGGGGTCTTCCTCTTGGCATCTTTGAGTAACGATATGATGCTTTTACCTAACTTTATGTTATCCGTCATCCATCAAGAACCATAGTCAGCCTGAAGTTCTAACAATCTAATAGGCAACTTAAAAGGCCCTAATATATAACAACACATTTATACATCAAATCACATATTCATTTATCCACATATCAATTCATAATTCTATTTCCATTCCTATTGCACAGGTATCAACTATACGCATCAACATAGCTTTAAATCACATAAATTTTTCCTTTGTATATCCAATGCAATCTTTCATCATAAACATTCTTTCAAACATAGCCATATGGTTTCAATAGTCCCAAACATGGCAACATTTCAAAATTCATTCACCTCATTTCGTACTCCCGGTATAACAATTTTGAAAACGCTTTTCATATGGTGTCATACTTCCAACATAATATTTGAAAATACTTTGAATACTTGTACGCACTTTGAAATAAAATTTGATAAAATTGCGTACCTTACTTTAATCATGGCGGTGTGATAGCGAGCTGGGGGTTGTTGTATACAAAACAAACAACATAATTTAACTAAGAGCATCAGGTTCATCAGGACCCTATCTCTAATATTATTCTTGGTATCAGATAACAAAGCTAGATGTCAGAGCCAAGATCAACCGCTCTGATACCATATTGTCACGCCCCAATTCCCGAGGGAAGGCACGGATGCCGGGGTATGACTAGGGGTTGGAAATAAGAAGCGGGGAAGAAAGGGGATAACAATATATACATATATGAGGTTCACTTACATGCCAAAAATTGGGCAGCATCTCCTCTATAAAAGGATAAATCCAAAAAGAAACAGAAACTGAAAATAAGCAAACAAACACATATTCACAATATTGGTGTCGGAAAGCTCGACCTTGCGTTGGTCGTATACAACCGACTACAATCACGGGGGCTGAACAGTCGGACAACCAATAACAGTTTTGGGGTAGGAACGTCCTACTACACCTCAAGTCAAGTAAAGGATGGGGTATCAGAGAGCCTAGCTCGCCAAAAGGAGTTGGCCGACCAGCTCTACTCATGTGGTCGTTACTGTCTCGACTACTACATGAGGGCTTTGGCCAAGCGTCCAAGAGGGGCCGACTACTCGCACTCTCCATCGAAAGCAATAAAGAAAGCGGTAGAGAAATCACAGCGAAACCAACTGAACTTAAAATACTTCAAATATAATAGTCATAGAACTCAACTGAGTTTCTAGACGATAGCCACAAAACATACACACTTAATAGCGTGCAGTGAACGTAACATACTTAAAACAAAAATAGAGAACAGCCACACCCGCCTCACCGCTTATCACGTCCGCCGCTTATTAACACGAAAACATTTGAAAAGATTTTTGGGTGAGTACTAGCGCTCGATGGGTCATGCATTTTCAAAGCAGTTCATATAAACAAAGCGAAGAAAGTCCATGTCGCACGGTAAACATAGAAGGTTTTAAAACATAAATCCACTTCCATGAAACCAAAACCTTTTACTTGGGGCCCATTAGCGCATTCCATTGTTACTCTAAGCTAAGATCTCCGGACGAACCACACTTGAGATCACATTAACATAACCCAGGTGAGACTCGGCGAACCACACCGAGATCAATCACGGGCTGGCAACGGCGTAACCCGAAGCCACATCATATGTCGGATGCATGGGCGGATCAATCCACGGCGATGCGGACCGTGTACACAACCCTTAGTAAGTGTGTTAGACCCACTAAGAGCCACAATTGCTTTACAGAGAGCATTAAACAGATAGAGATGCGCCAAAATATTTTCATGGACATTCAACATTTTCTTTTGAAATATCAGAGCTTAATAACTCAAGATATGTACTCAAAATATAACCCACATATACCGACGAAAACGTCTACTGGGGGAGATCTACAGATCCAACAACTATACTGATCATACTGGCAAGTACCTGGTAACAATATGGAACAACTTTTGGAGTCACATTCCACGAAGCGAAGCAATAATGCGATCAAAACGGTGATCGAATCAAAGCGGGGTTTTGACTTTTCGAACCCATATTTGACAACATCCGGGTTTTCAAATCAACTTGATGCGGAAGGTAAAATGTTTAGGGCATTGAAATCTATAAAGGGTACCTTGAAAACATGCATGCATGAAAGTTGATACAAAACTTAGCGTGAAGAAGCTTTCAAAACTTGATGCTTATCCTCGGATCTAGGATAAACCATCAAAACCGATGCATGAAAATGGAAACATAAGCAATATGCATTTTAGGAACATAGAATGACAAGCCATGTCGAAAATGGATAACCCGGCATGTCTTCCTTTAGAAACTCAAACGACGAAAAATATCCCAGATGTAAAAACATGAAAAAGCGAGAAAAAGGAATCGATGCGCTAGTAGAACACATAGCTGGAACTCAAAACCTAAAGGGCCCATAGCCAAAAGTGGCCCGTCGGCCACCAAATCGGTGACCGGCGGCGACGGCGTGAGCTAGGCGGCGGTTTTGCCGCTTGCCGTCTCCGGCCGCCTCTTCCTCGTCCGTCCCTTTAGGGACCCGGGTTCTACGCTATGCTATCTATGAAAAGACGGAATCAAAACAAGAAAATGACAAAATTTAAAAGCGAAGGCACGGAGGAGGCGATCGGCTATGGTAGGCGGCAGAAGCAATGGCTTCGCCGAGCCCTCCCGCGATCCCCACCCTCTTCATGAGCGTCTGCACTGAGCTGCTCTGCTCTTCCGTAAACACGGAGGCGCTTGAAATGAGCGTTAGAAAATGAAGGCCCTAGGCCCTATTTATAGATTTTAGAAGCTTGCTTGTGCAAGCGCATGCAACGTTGACGCATTAAGAGTGTGCTTGCTAATCGGACACAAAGTTAGTCAAAAAACACTTTAAAATCATAACTTGATCGTTTGAAATCCGTTTTCAAAAATTTAAGAGCCCACAGGCTCGCATTTAAAAATCCTTCACAATGACTATTCATTTGCAAATTTTGGAAATCATGTGAATATAATGCATATGAAAAGCAGTTTAATACTTGACGTCGATCTCGTTCTAGGTCCAAACAAAGTCCAACTTTTTCCAAACTTCACCGAAAAATCTAACGAATATTTTAATAATATTCTACGAAGAAACGGGTCATTACAGATACTATTGGCCGACAATGTTCAAGACTCACTCAATCTTTTGAAAAGGTGTCCAAAGTGTCAAATTCACGAACGTGCTAAGGCTACCGCACCGACCTCGCTCCGCATAAAGCCGCGCCATTTATGCGATGGGGGTCGACATCGTAGGCCACTACGCAGCACCGGGCAACTCCAATTCACGATTGTCGCGATTGACTACTTCACGAAGTGGTAGAAGTGAACCCTCGCAAAGATCACAAGCAAAACGCCATCAACTTCGCGGAAGAACATAGTATGTCGATTCGGCATCCTCATATCCTTCTTTCGGATAATGGGACACAATTCATCGATAAGATATTCAAAGATTGGTGTCAAGAGCTTGGATCCAACAAAAGTTCACCTCCGCCCATCCTCAAGCAAATGATCGGTGAAGTCACCAACAGACGATTGTGAAGGGTCTCAAACCCGTCTTGGCCGAGCTAAGGGTCTTTGGGTGGAAAATTTACCACAAGTCTTATGGTCATACCGAACAACACCTCGGACGGCGAATCGGAGAAACGTCCTGATCCGCATATGGAACCGGCGGTGATCCTGCGAATCGAATATCGAGCCGCGCGCCATTCACTTCTCAGCGAAGCAAATGGGAAAATCTACGAACCGATCTAGATCGCGCCGAAGAAAAGAGACCTCGCCTACATCGAAGCTCGGTACAAACAACAAGTAGCTCGGTATTACAACCAGCGTGTCGGTCCCGACAGGTTCGAGTAGGCGACCTCGTGCTCGAAATAATGAAGTCGAAGAAGCCGCAAAGCTCGTCAAACCGAAGCCACATGGGAAGGACCTTCCGGTCGAAGAAGTCCTCGGAAAAGGAGCCTATAAGCTCGCCCATTTGTCCGGTGAGCAAATACCCAACACATGACACATCATTTATTTGAAGAGATATTTTGCATAAGTGTCGAATGTTGAGTCTTGTTCATCTTTGAGTCCTGTTAGGTCGAGTCCGAGCCTTGTCGTCTTGTTCCATTACCTCTTATCAATAAAAATCTTTTCTTTTCTCTATCTATTTTTTGTCTTGCATGTTTTCATTTGTCACTTATGCATATAACTCTTATAAAAATACCTCTTGGAGGACTAACAATACCCCGACGGAGGACAGACTACCTTCGTTTAATACGAAGACGAACTTCAAACGCGCGTAAGGGGACCACCCCTCCCGATAAAACTTGGCAAAACAGGAACCCATACCTTCGTACGAGGAAGGATACCCTCGTTTATTTCGAGGACGGATACCTTCATACGAGGACGAACTACCCTCGTTTATTTCGAGGAAGCTTCGTATGAGGACGGATACCTTCGTTTATTTCGAGGACGGATACCTTCATACGAGGACGAACTACCCTCGTTTATTTCGAGGAAGCTTCGCACGAGACGGATAACTTCATTTATTTCGAGGCGGATACCTTCGTGCGAAGATAAACTACCTCAGTTTACTGAAGAACGAGCTATCTTCGCCTAAACAAGGACGACCTACCTTCTTATTGGTTACGGTAATTGTAGAAGAGTTAACAAAAGCAAAAATAATTTTATTTCAAATTATCAGGTTTGTACATCACGAGGCAAGAGGGTCCGGAGGCGGAAAAGCTTAGCCAATCCCTAGCAAAATCGGGATTCAACAGAGCATCTATACTAATCCTACCTACACCTGGTCCTCGATCTACGCTATGAGCCCCGCCACGACCTCGGCCACTTGACGATGCAGCCACGCTAGATCGGCCTCGGCCGCTTCGATGACGCTCGGCCGGCTCCTGAGGATCCACGTCGCTCTTGGGCCATAACGCGTCTCTCTTGAGCTCGCCACTCCGGATCGTCAAAATTAGTAACATTTATTGTAGTCCAGGCGGAGGAGCCCGGTAGAAGAAGAGGCCTATGTATCCGGTCGAGCAGGTTCTTGAGCTGCGGTTGTCGAGCAATGACGATCTTGTATATACCTCCAGTCTTTTCAATTCGCGACTGCTCCGTGAACCGCCAGATTTCTTGCCGTGCTCACGCATGCCTCGCACAGGCGGCGAGCCTCAACAACCTTAGCTTCGACCTCGGTATGGTCATCCCACCACTGTGGATGACTTCCTCGTACTCAGTGCTCCTCACCTTGTTCTAGCCTCCTCCTCGCAATCTCGAACTTCTCCTCCAACTCCAAAGGCGAGCACGGAGCTCGTCCACGCCTCTCTGGCGGCTCTATACTTAATATCGGCCTCCACCGCGCATGGCCCGGTGTCCCTTTACATGGAGGAGTTCGACCTCTTTCAATTCGAGAGCCCGCGACAAGTCTTGATTCGGTTCAACCAACGGGAAGCATCAAGCATTTCAGGGGGAAAGCTGAATAAAAAGATAAGTTTCTTCACATAAACTTGTGATTTTATTATGCCTTCAGTCAGAAACCAATGTACATGTACATTCAAAAAAAAAAAAAGAGGGGATCAACTGACCCCTCCAGAAGCTTCGGGCCTATCTACCTTGGTCGCCTCCTGAGCTTGGGAAGCATCAACCTCATCCGCCTAACTTCTTCTTTGGCTTCGCTTCTCGGGAACTCCGGGGTCTCGACGCCCTTCAAAGCTTCAGCTGCTGCCTTCCCAGACCCCTTAGCTAGATCGGCAATTAAAGCATCGATCAGGGGATCTCGGTCCACCGGGCGACGCATCGACTCGACTCCGCCGTCGGCGAGTCGAGGGCAGTCGCTCTGCAAAGACGGGCGGTTCTTCGGATCGCGGACAAGGACCTCGACATAGGCCCGCCGCATAGCATCTTCCTCCGTCTCCTCATACCCATACTTGGACTTATCCAATTCTGGGTAATCCTCGGCGACTTCTTCGATGGCATCTGAAACGGCGCGCTTATTCAGGACCTCGACCACGTCAGAGACCATCCCGGAGAAGCCCGCAGGCGAGAATGCCTCTGCAAAAGCACGAAGCATTTCCCCTGCGAGCTCGCCACGTCGGTCTCCGACGGTGAGCTTCCTCCATCTCGGCCTTCATCAGGAAACCTCGGCCTCGCCGCCACGGTCTCGCCGCCTCGCCGCCTCGGCTACCTTCGCCGCCTCACAGCAGGCCCGCGTCGCGCTGCTTGACTAGGTCCGGATCTTTGCCTCGGCATCGCAAATATCTTGGACGAGGAGATTCTTCTCCTCCTCCATCTCACGAAGATACCGGCAACCCCGTCAAACTGCTGTGTACGGCGCCTTTCAAGTAACCCGTTATAAGATCGGACACTTTGGCCATCTCGGCAGACACGCCTCTCGACATCTTGGCCATCTCGGCACATGCCCGCCGCCACCTTCGCCACCTCGGCGAAACATCATCACCCCTATACAAAACCCATCAGTCGAAGAACACATTCTTTATAATACTTCACAAAGTATAAGAATAAGTCGCTACCTCGGGAAAGATACGAGGCGGTCATTGAGGCGACGATCACACATTCCGGGTCGGCATCAACCGAGGTCTCGGGGATTGCATGCTTCAGCTTCTTCAAGCGCTTAAGTGGCTGCGGTGAAGGGACTTGAGCCTCCCACTCATTTCGGGCATGTCCTGGACATCCTTCAAAGTCAGAGACGGGAGCTCGACGTCTTCCTCTTCTTCTTTTCCCTGAACAAGTTCACTACAAATACAACAAGTCAGGCATAGGCATGGATAATCATTAAAAAAAAGAGGGAGGGGCCTCACCCTTCACCGACTCCACCTCGGTGGCAGGATCATAAGGGCTAAGCCCATGGTACAAGCTCGGCCTCGATAAAGGCCTCGTGCACGAGACCAACTTTGTCCGGTCTCCTCCGGGCCACCTTCGATCTCGTCAACAATAACATCGGCGATCTTCTCCGATCGCCATATGAACTCCAGGATCCTCGAACCGACGGAAGAAAACTTCTTACGCGGTTCGAGATCTTGATTTATCTTCGCTTTAAATTTGCGGCGGGTGATAAATAATACCACCCCGAGCCACCCTTCGATTGCAAAAACGGAGAACAAGCCCCAGGAGAAAGGAAAATTATGTCGATGGGCATAGACACCTGGCCCGTCGGATGCGGAAAGAATTTAGCGTAAGTTGGGCGAGATATGCCGAACATCCGTTGAAGTTCGACATATACACGGGGATAAGGAAGACGAAGACCGCCCGAGGTCGTCTTCAGTACGGTGACAAACCACCCGGAGGCACAAGCCCTATTCTCCTGGACGGGGCAACATACACAATATCGACGAAATACGATGTTGGAGACAATCTCCTTATATCGAGATTTTAAGATAGAAGAAAAAGACACTTTACCAAAATCCCGAGAAGGAACATGTAAAACCGTCGGCGAATCCGACGGCCACGTACACAATCTGACGACGCGGAGGATTTACTAGAAGAAGAAGAAGCCGTAACTTACTTTTGTTTTATCGAAGATGATGTTGATGAACTCCGAGACAACAATGGCGACGGTTACACGCTTTTTTTTTTTTCTTGAGAATATCAAAAGTTTGAAAGTCGAAATTTTGGAAATAGCAAAAGTGATATGAGAAATGGCGTATCAGGAAGATATTCCCCATTATGCACTTTATCGGAATCCAACCACGCCACATTAAATGCGCATTAAATGCGTATCCGTGTCCCGTGCTCGGCGGCGGCGGCGAAAAATCCGTGTTCGGCCTCGCTAACGCCTTCACGGTGAAATCGGCCGGAGGCCTCGACTTAACGCCTCGTCGGTGAAGTCGGTCGAAGACCTCGACGCGCCTCGACATGTGAAGTCGGCCGGAGGCCTCGACTTAACGCCGTCGGTGAAGTCGATCGAAAAACCTCGACAACGCCTCGACGGTGAAGTCGGCCAGAAGCCTCGACTTAACGCCTCGTCAGGTGAAGTCGGTCGAAAACCTCGGCAATGCCTCGACGGTGAAGTCGGCCGGAGACCTCGACAACGCCTCGTCGGTGAAGCGGTCGAAAGACCTCGGCATAACACCTCGTCGGATGACATCGAGCTCGGCTGGACAAGTTCGCCCAAGACCCCTAAAACCGGTGGGAGCGCAGGAAGGCTCGGCCATATCTAAAGAATCCTAATTCGAGAGGGATAGGATTAAGATCCTATCCAAGATCTCGAATCCTAGTTAGAGGAGACCTCGGATTTAAGATCTAGGTCAAAATAATTGTGTATAAATAGAGGCTAGATTAGGCGAAATAGGACCATCGATACTCTTTGTAATCGCTTCTTACACATTCAATACGAATACTCTCTCTCTCGCTCGTGGACGTAGATCTAATTCAAAGATCGAACCACGTAAATCCTCATGTTCTTCTCGCATTTATTTCCTAACGAAATTAAGATCGATCGAGAGCTAAGGGTAACTCAACGCCAACTTTTTCAATTGAAAAAGTTGGCTTCTTGCATAAAAAGCTGTAAAAAAATGCATTTCTTTCTTCTTCAACGGTTTCTTCCAACTTTTAAGTGAATATATATATATATATATATATATATATATATTATAGTGGAGTCCATATAAAAGTTAATTTTTTAGGTATATGATTGGAGAAAAATATAGAAAGAAGTTGATGAATATTAAAATTGATATGATACTTGCGTGACAATAAAGAAATTGGATTTTAATTTTTAACATTGTACTGGCCTAACTCCCCTCATATTTTCTTATCTTTCTCTCTCTCTTTCATTTCTATATTCTTAAGCTCTCAGTCAACCTTCTCTCTCCCTCTTTTTTGAAATGATCGAAAGTTTAACAAAATCGAGAAAAAGGACAACAAAATCTGAAAATGGGGATATGGAAAGATAAGTGTTTTTGAAAAATTGAGATGAAAGGGAGACAATGATCCTCAAAATAGGGAAAAAAGCAAAAAGTAAAGCGGGTGATAAAGCTACAATGATATTAAAATTGATGGAAAAGTGATGGGTGTCCCTTTCAAATAAAGATAAAGTATAAAAGTTTCAATATGACTTAAAGTTAACGTGATCTAAAATAGTCGTAATATATTTCTCGTATATCATATCTCGTCTCGATTCTATTCTCTTTAATTAATTAATTATAATATTATTTAAATGATTGGGGTATTACAACTCTTGATCATGACATATAAAATAATCTCCACGTAATGCATGGGTGACGTCAATAATCAATTTGATTGACAATACAAGTTTTACGAAAAACTGAACTCCATATTTATATGAAACTTACAAAATATGACCAAAAATATTAGTTTTCTTAGTTTCATGATGAACTATTTATGTAAGTGATTGTGAATATTTGCATATAATTATAAAATAAAAAGAATGCATTATTTTGTTCTACAGGAGAAATCATGATTTTTATCCAAAGGACCAAACATATTATTAATCAAATTATATAAATTTCTAGAAATAGATTGCCCGAGAAGGAATCATAGCCCTCCATATTCCTTTTGGCCAAAAATTATTTGGGTACTGGCAAGTATTAAAACAAAGAAACTTATAGAGAAAATAAAAAACGAGAAAAAACAAAAGACTCCAAAATGAAAGGGACACACCCTCTGTTTCCAATTATTACCCTCATCGAAACAACAGGTAGTTAAATAAGAATAATGATATTGTTTTCTATTTAACTTGGCCTTTGTATTAAATTATTTAGGGATATATAGATGTGATGTAACCACTATTCTAACATCACACGCCACAGAGAATAGTCATTTCATGATTATTTAGGAATAATTATTGTATTTTGTGATTCTAATGATCTGCATTCACAATTATTAAAATCATAAATAATATTCATGTAAAATTAAAATAATTAAGAAATTTATGATATATATGTGTGTTTAATAAATATATTATTGCCCAATTTAATAATTGTTTTATAATAAAATTTATCAAACTCAAAGTTCATAATATAATACAATTATCGTGCATTCTACAATTATATTTTTAAAAAATTATTGTTGTTATAATTTACGAATCAAATCATATTAAGTTTCAATAATTAAACAAAATATAGTAAGAAAATATATATAGATGGACTAGTTAACATGTGAAACATTTTTAGAGAGCAAAAATATGAACAAATCAAAATCAAAAATGCACATGATGTATAATATTAAATTTTCAAATTAAATTCAGATTAATGATGTGACATGAAATTTAAACATTTTTCTAATATTGAGGATAAAAAAGTAAAATATATCCTTAAGACAAGTTGTTTATCCCCAAATTTATGGCATTGCTGATTTTGAAGAAATAATTATGGTTTAATTTTTATTTTTTCATTTTTATATCTAAAGTGCAGTTTCATCTTCCTCACTTTCTATCTCACTTTTTAAATATGCAATTCGTGGATTTGTGTGTTTGAAAATGTACATTTCGATATTTTGTGTATCTGAAAATATGTACTTTACAGTAGGGGTGAGCAAAAAAATCGAAAACCGAATAATCGAACCGAATCAAACCAAAAAATTAAATTTGGTTCGGTTAATTCGGTTAAAACTATTTTAAAATTCGGTAATTCGGTTTTCGGTCGGTTCCAAAAAAAATTTAACCGAATAACCGAAAACCGAATTATATATATATATAATATTATTTTTTAGAATTATAATTTTAATATATCAATACCTATTCATTTCTCTCTCCTCCCTTTTATATCAATATATAATATTTATAAAATATAATATTACTTATTTATTATATAACATAATTAATTATTTTTTGCAAAATACTTTGTATATATAACATATAAACATATTTTTTATAGATTATATCAATATATAATATTATTTATTTATTTTGGAAAAAATATAAATTTTTTTGTTTAAAAAATCGGTTTAACCGAAATAACCGAAATATATTTCGGTTATTTCGGTTCGGTTACCGAATTAAATTCGGTTCGGTTCGGTTATTGTTTTGAAAAATTCGGTTAATTCGGTTCGGTTATTTTTTCGTCCGAAATCGATCGAATAACCAAATACTCACCCCTACTTTACAGTTTGGTGCGTCGCTTTTCACCAAAAATAATCAACTGACAGACAGTCGGTATGCCCATACTGCGCTGACAGTAGTAAGCAAAATCGTATCCCAAGGGACCAAGAGAATTCTCTTAAACTTTCGATCTGCAACGTAACCACGAATAAATTTGGGATTACTAAAAAGTAGGAATTATTAAATAAACAATAAATAGAAATAGGAATTGAATTTTGATTAAAGAGAATAAAATTGAGAAAGGTGACAAGAGTGTGAAGATATTGCGACAGTCAATTAATTCCACCATAACTTGATATTTTTATCATCGATGCAAAGATAACTTTAACTCATGCAAATAAATCAGTTATGACCACCGAAGACGCTTCTGACACGATCTTATCTCCTTAGCTTCTCGATAATTAGGAAGACGCTTCACTAACTATTTCTCTAATCGACTGACAACCGTAAGAGACGATCTATAGGTTTAATGCATCGACAGCCTTAAGAACTAGAGAAACCCGATTCAAAACCGATAAACTCTGACGCAAGATTACTGAATTAAGATTGTTATTCCCTTGACCTGAAGGTCAATTTACCACTAATCAAACCTAAACCACGATTACGTATGGCCGATTTTATTGGTTATTAATGAATTCCAACTCACTAAATATTGTACACTACCTAGCGGATTGAAACAATTAAATCACAGAGAAAACGAAGAACAACAAATACTTGCAAATGAATTAAAGGATAAATAACAAATTAGATCTCATATATAAATCATGCTAGGGCTTCCTTAAACGTTGTCAGAATAAAAGAGATTAGCTAAAACTCATAATAAAATAAAAACAAAAGAATAAATAATAGAAGAAAGGAAGAACCACTGGAATGATGATAAAGGAAAAATAATAAATGGTTTTTGTGCCTCCAACAACTAGCTACTGGAATGAATAATGAAAAAGCAGCTGGAATGAATAAAGGAAAAAGGAGACGTGGAATTAATTGTGATAGATGATATCCCCAAAACAACTAAAATAAAATATAAATACTGACCTAATCTAAGATGGGCCGAAACAACATGCCAAAAAGAAAAGCTTAAAATGTAATAGAAAACCCATCTAAACATAAAGGTTTCCATAATAACAATAATATCCCATCCTTCCATAATCATACTTTTTCTTCCAAAATAAAATCAACACCTACAAAATCCACAAAATATGCAATTAGCTTCATAAAATATGATTAAGTAGATATTAAGCATTTAAACTCATCAAAATCATCTAAAATATACGTATAAAATACGTCTAATCACAGTTTGTGCATATAAGAATTATTGAATGTGTATTTAGACGATTTCACATGTGTATTTGGATAATTATTATATGCACAAACTATGCACATTCAAAATTGACTGAATGTACATATGAAATCTTCTAAATGCACATTCAACAATTCTTATACGCACAAACTGTAAAGTGCATTTAGATACACAAAATATATAAATGCACATTTTCAGATTCACATATTCATATGCACAAATCGCCGAAATGCACATTTAGAGAGAGGGATAGAGAGATAGATAAATAGAGAAAGAATAAAGAGAATAATGTAATCCCGATATTCATGGTAATATTCGAACTCATTTATGATGGTCTCTGAACGTTCGTACTGATATATGGGGGGAAAGGGGAGAATACACCAGCATAAGGCAAATTAAAACTTTTATTTTGTCAAGACTGGACTATCTACTTCGACAGTAGCTATCGGTTAACTGAAGTCAGTTTAGTACTTGTCTCAGTACTGCTGATCATTTCAAGTTATGGGAGTATTGTTCAGAGTAATATCAGTTAGCAAACTTACTGACTATTGTGGCAGCTGGTCAGTTGGACTGATAACTATGCTTGCGAAATATGGTGGTTATATTTTTACCTTTACTAAAAACTCAAACTGGTAGAAAATACTTAGTCAAATACCAGCTTAGTTAGTTTTCAGTTTATCTCTTCAGTATCAAATTGATAATGATAGAGTGTTTTGAAACAGTATTGTGCTTCGTGTGCTGGTGATAGCCAGTTCAATAATATGTAAAGTAAATTTGATACTGAAAGTAAATAACACTTAGTTTTTACGTGGTTCGAAGAGATCAGCTCCTACATCCACGAACAGATTTTTCAGTCAATCCACTAATTGAGATTTGGTCTTATTTACGGGTACAAGATATAAACCTAGATACAAACTTTAACATTTTTGTTTCCCACCTAACTTGGTGTTTCTCCTACGCTTACTGGTGCTAGGAAATCTCTAACTGCTTACGGGTGTAGTCGACCTAACTTCTTGCTTATAGGTGCAAGACAACCAAGCTTTCAGTAACTAACACTTCGTTGTCCACTTGCCTAACTTCTATTTAAACTTTGGGGGGTTTTGAGTAGAGGATCTTTCCAACTAAAAGTGAGTTGTCACAGATGACAAATTCAATATGTCCAGGCTTAAGATATACAAGACTGTATCCCGAAACTTAAATGAGTGTATACTGAAATCTTGAGCTGATAGATATATTTGAGCTCTGAAGATTTTTTGATAAAACTTTATAAACTCCATTCTTCAAAATTGCTAGGTATTGGTTCTTGAAATATGAGCTTTTGATTGCTTTAGAATATTTGAATGCGCTGTGTTTCGCTAATCTTCAAATGTTGAATTCTACACGTATTTATAGAGGAGACGATAAATAGTGTCGTTGGAGGGAGCATTAATCACATTCATTCCATTTGTCGTTTGAATTCTTCCCGTTTGAATCCTCGTACGTCGTTGTCGGGATCTGGATCATCGTATATGTAGCTCTGTAACTTTGAAAAGTGGTTCTGGCATGTCATGATCTTATGCATATTCGCTATGACATGTGTCAAGTCAAACACTCAATGCTTAAATAAATTTCATAAATTTCTGGTTTTGCATATTAATATCTTTGCGATAATTATTGAACTTTTAGTTTAATCTAATTTTGTGAACGAGTTAGATTCAACGCCCAAATCAATGCTGACATGGCCGTCTGAAAATCTGAGGTGGCCAAATCGTCCGATAATTAAAACGACATCGTTTTTACTTACCAAAACATTATCGTTTTTAGTTGAAATTGCACATAATATACTAAAATCGATTTATTGACAAAATTACGTTGAATCAAAGGCAAAATTTGAGGAAAAATTTTGCATTGAATTTGAGAGAAAAATTCTGTTGAATCTAAGGGCAAATTTTAGGAAAAAATATGTTGAATTTAAGGGCAAAGTCTGACTCATAGCTGCCACAACCTATGTGACGACAATCAGATATCAACGGTGGCACCGTCTCAACCACAAGACTACTACCAACTCTTGTACAACCACTACTATCTTTACAATTTATGTTATACTCATTTTGTCCTTCATTACTCTTCATAGTTTTCCTTTCCGATATGCCACCCAAATTTTTAGCTTTACAGTTTCTAACACATACGAGTACTTTTAGTTCCATGTGAGCATAATTATGCCACGTTTACGACACCTTAGTATTATATTTTTGTTCCGACATAGTTGTTCTCTAAGTTGTTCGCAATTGTACGAGGTCCCTATAGAACGGTAAGGTCGACTCAGTCGTACTCTCAAGGAAGAATTAACAGGGCTACGGTTCTATGTCATGCAAAAAACAGAAAATAAAAGCTAACGTCCTAAAATAATTTGGAGCTATCATGGAACAGACGAAAGCAGGAAAATGGTGTACTTGGACAACAAGAGGAATTTAACAGATACACGAAATTGAAGACCGTGTTCTAGGTCTATCCTTGCTATTAATGAGTCAATGATTGGTGCACAACGCAGTAAACTACCCACGCTCTCTCACCTAAAGTGCAATATAAACTAGTCTCTCGATCTCGTCTATGCTAGACTCACAATCAACGCCAAACTAGTTTATCTACCCCGCCGTATCAATTACGAAGGATAATCAACACAAATACACACGATAGCAAACACATGTCCACATATATTAATCACTCAACAACAAACTAGTCTCTCGACCCCGCTTGTCATCAAACTTATATTGCATAAATATGTTCTCGCATTAGTTCATAATCAAACATAAGCACTTAATCAAACTATACTATTCTTTCGAGGCCGTGTATTAAGATCATGAAATAACCAATTTATATGGATAAAAATCGTAAATCATCAACACAACAATCACAATTTAAGACAATAACAAATCCAACATTTATTTCATCATTAATCGACAATTCATTCTCATGGTATAAATTATTCTCATAGCAATTACATAGACATAATGAAATGAGAAAAACTTACAAACCATTCATTGACGAATTCGTCATCCAAAAATCCGAAACCACTCAATCCAAATGTTAATCCAAGCACAAGAATTTAAAAGGAAGAGAAAAAGGAAAAGACAAGGAAACAGAAGAGAAAATTCGTGAGAGTAAGTGTTGTTCTCTTTGTGAAAGGCGGCTATTCCTATTTATAAAAACCCTAGGAAAAGCCCAGCAAAATAAGTCAAATTGGACCTGAAAAGGCCCGCCCAGCGCCAGACAGGGAGAGCCGATGCTGGGGATGACTTCTTGGAATATGCCGAGAGGGTGCCCCAGCGCAGGACGGAACGAAGCCGGTGCTGGGGTGGCTCCCTGGAGAGATGCCGAGAGGGTGCCCCAGTGTCAGAAGGGGGTGAGGCCAGCGCTGGGTTGCAGAGGGCAAGGCGAGAAGCTAGAGACAAGGCCGACGCTAGGGATTTTTTATTTCTAGGATTCATCGCGTCAACCCTTATTACAAAAATCAATTATTCTCGTTTGTTTAATCGTCTTGTTCTAGATGAGATCAAAACAATCGATATCCTCTCTATACGATGTCGTTTATATCACTGACCGTTTTGTCTATTGTTCGAGATGTCAAGTCAGATTTAATTTGGCTTAAATTTGAAATCGTGGTAAAATCACTAAAGTCATTAAGTTTGTGTATTTCGTGATAATTTTCAAAGTTCGTGGGAAAAACCAAAATTGATCCAAAGTTGGTGTATTTATGCGCCAATAACCCTTTTTAAAATTATACCCCTCAATAGACTTTATTTAAATCGTTGTCACGTGTCAATCATCTGGAGCGTCCACATAAACACAATAAGTGGTCCATATTTTTAATATATAGTATCCAAAACTGGGGTACTATTGGGTCATAACTCTATCTATATTACAATAAATTAATAAGCATTTAAAGTAAATACACCATTTATGATTATTTTTTTGTAAACAATGGGGGTTTAAAATATAAGACATAGTATATTTATATGAATGATATGTATTTATTGTAAAACTACTTTTGTTAATTTATGAATTACCTCTATTTTATATTCACTTCGCAATAATTCAATTTCATGTAACCGTATTTGTATAATAATATATCGAGATGTGTAGTTCAACATAGTGATAAGTATGATATTATATTGGATACCTATATATAGAAATAAGGAGTTGATCAAATAAGAACTATATCTTTTTTGCGAACTATGCATAAGATGAGTAAAGGTGATGCACATAACGGTATAAAGTTGTGCACAACAAAACTTTCTAAAATTATTTTGTTGTGCAACATTTTAAAAATGTTTTTATTATGCACAATTTGATAGATTTTGTTCATCGACTTTATACGTCTTTGTATAGTTCTCAAGTTCTAAAAAAAGATGAGTTCTCACTGGATCCAACCCATATATATATATATATATATAGAGAGAGAGAGAGAGAGAGTTTGGTTCAAATGAGAACCATTCTTATCCTAAAAACTAAGAACCAAATGAATTAGTTATGAAAGTTGATGAATCCGTTGAGAAACTTAATGAATTTGACAATTCGAATTTTTCACCGGGTTAGAATCCTATGAGGGACGAAAATTTTATTTTTGGGTTCGATAACTTTCCAACAGATTCATCAACTTTCACTATGAATTCATCAGTTTTTGGTTCTCACGTTCTCACAATAAAAGTGGTTCTCACGTTAACCCTTCCATATATATATAGGGAGTGGATCAAATGAGAACCACATCTTTTTTGCGAACTCTGTGAACCATGCATAAGACGTTGAAGATGATTCACAAAGCGGTATAAAGTTGTGCATAACGAAAATTTTCTTAAATTATTTTGTTGTGCAACAATTTTAGAAAGTTTTGTTATGCACAACTTTATCTTGTTTTGTGCGATCTTCAACATCTTATGCATGTTCTCAAGTTGTCAAAAGATGAGTTCTCATTGGATCCAACCCCTATATATATATATATATATATATATATATATATATATATATATATATGAGAGGTTAACGTGAGAACCATTTTATCGTGAGAACCAAAAAATGATGAATTCATTGTGAAAATTAATGAATCCGTTGGAAAGTTACTGAATCCAAAAAAATAATATTTTCGCTTCTCATGGGATTCGAACCCAGGTGAAAAATTTTGAATTTTGGAATTCAGTAACTTTCTCAATGGATTCATCAACTTTCATAGCAAATTCATTTGGTTCTTAATTTTTAGGATAAAAATGGTTCTCATTTGAACCTAACTCTCTCTCTATATATATGTTTCAAATTGAAAGATAATGTAATACATTGGATTGGATATACTCATATACATGTTTCAAAAAGATATATAGGGTAACACAAATTATATTTGAGATTATAAATTACAAACGGGCTCAAACTAATTGTAATCTAACTTTTACTTTTTTTTTTCCTTAACCAAAATCCCAAACAATAATAAAACACTAGCAGATATGTAAATGATCTCGATAAGCTCTCGAACCACAACAGTGTTTACTTATTTGTTGTTCATAAATAATGTCATAAATACCTTTCCAAAAAATATAAGGAAATTGAAAAAAAAGACTTCTGGCCTTCTGGGGTCATATTTATATCTCCATCCACGCTGTCATTCCCACCAGTCAACGTCTTGAGATTCTCCACGTGGTACACCACGTAATATGATAAAGCAGTCAACGCCTTTCTTCACTCCGCGTCAGCAGGCCACTCAGCTCCTGTCCAAGAAAACGGATATCTAGGGACTGAGTTGTCATTTGTGACCAATTGAGTGGCATTTATGCAATTTCGTTAAACGCTAGCAGCATTTCCCAATCATGTCATGTTAGCTGCTGGTTGTCGATAACTGCTTTCTTTTATTATGATTATTTTTACTCATGTTAGATGCTGGTTATAGTTGATACAAACTTGTAATTATTGTGCTTTAATTTTTGCAGTTGCTTCTGCCATGGTAAGAAAGAGGCGAACCAAACTTGCTGGTGGTGGTGGTGAGAGCTCGGAGTCTCAAGAAGCTGGTAGAGGACGTGGTGGCGTCCAGCACCCACCTGCCCAACAACAACCGCAGCCACAGCTTGAACACCCACTGCAGCAAGGGGGACATCAAGGTGGGGGAAGAGGCTGGGCGCCCCAACGTGGGGCATATGGTGGCCTCGGCGGCGGTAGAACTGCTCCTCAGCAGTATTACGGTGGACATCCTGAGTATCAGCAGGGTCAGGGCTGCGGTGTTCAGCAGTATGGCCGAGGAGGTGCACCACGCCGAGGCGCATTTGTGGGTGGTCCATCTCGCTCACCAGCTCTCGAGCTGCACCAAGCTACTCAGTCACCATATCAAGCTGTGACGACTAAGCCTAGTCCTTATGGGAGTCCTCCTGTTGATACATTTTCAGGGGCAAGCTCCTCTATACAGGCACCTGATCCTCCACAGACTTCAGAATTAACTGAGCAGATCCAGGAACTCTCGATCCAGCAGGAAGTGACTCAGGGCCAAAATATGCAACCTGCTTCAAGCAAATCAATG
This sequence comes from Salvia rosmarinus, assembly GCA_036937905.1. Taxonomy (NCBI): domain Eukaryota; kingdom Viridiplantae; phylum Streptophyta; class Magnoliopsida; order Lamiales; family Lamiaceae; genus Salvia; species Salvia rosmarinus. The sequence goes on from CM072816.1 coordinate 96,456,618, forward strand.
AGATTTCCATTGAGGCCAGGCAAAGGGAGCTATGGCACAAAGTGTGTGGTGAAAGCCAATCACTTTTTTGCAGAATTTCCAGACAAGGATTTGCATCAATATGATGTGAGTGATTCAAAATGACTTTAATGATCTTCTCTGTGATTTTAGCTTTCAACTGACCCGTCCTTCTATTGGGTGAAAGGTCTCAATTACTCCTAAAGTTACATCCCGTGGAGTTAATCGTGCTGTGATGAGGCAGTTAGTTAAGTTATATAGGGAATCTCATTTGGGTAGGAGGCTTCCTGCCTATGATGGAAGAAAGAACCTGTACACTGCTGGACCACTACCTTTTGCTTCTAAAGAATTCATAATATCGCTTCTTGGTGAAGAAGATGCTCCAGGTGGCGCCAGGTTTTTTTCTCCCCATCTCTTAGATACTCTTTTTAATATTTTGTTTTCTCATGATTTTTGGTATTAGATGTTTTGCTTTGAATATAACTTCGTCACTATATTATGTGGATTGTAGGCGAGAACGAGAATTCGAGGTGGTCATCAAGTTTGCTGCACGAGCTGACATGCATCATCTAGTAATGTTTTTACAGGGTAGACAAGCCGATGCGCCGCAAGAGGCACTTCAAGTTCTGGCCATTGTACTTCGTGAACTTCCAACCACTCGGTGTGTTGTTGACATCTGCTGCCTTTTCGCCTTCAGTTCTTTATCCATCCCTTGTGCTGATTATTCTTTACTTTAGGTATTCCCCGGTTGGACGTTCTTTTTTTCCCCCAGATTTAGGCAGAAGGCAACCTCTGGGTGAAGGACTTGAAAGTTGGCGTGGCTTTTACCAGAGCATTCGTCCCACTCAGATGGGTCTATCGCTGAACATTGGTGGGCATTGTTGATCTGGTGCTGGCTTTGTTGATTTAAAATATTTACTGAGACTGATTCTTATCCTTACAATTTGCTGTTCTTGACAGATATGTCTTCCACTGCTTTCATTGAGCCACTCCCAGTAATTGATTTTGTTTCCCAGCTTCTTAATAGGGATGTGTCAGCCAGACCATTATCTGATGCTGTCCGTGATAAGGTTAGTTTTGATTCTTCAGTTTTACTGAATGGTATTCTTTTGCTACCTGGTTATTGCTTAACAAAACCTACTAGCTTTGATATGATTTTCCAAGTTAAGGGTTTGATATTGTACTTCATTAGTGACTTTCTTGTCTACCATTGTACTTTTAGTGCCTTTATTTTTTCTCCCTGCCAATGTGCTTTTATTTACTAAAGTAAATTCTTTTGGCAGATCAAGAAAGCACTTAGAGGAGTAAATGTGGAGGTTACTCATCGAGGAAACATGCAACAGAAATACCGTATCTCTGGTTTGACATCACAGGCAACTCATGAGCTAATGTGAGGATCAAATTCTTTTTGTTATTATTGTATGCTCTATGGTTTTTCACTGTTGAAAATGGTTGTGCCTCGAGTTCGGTACATTCATATTTGTTCTTCATGCTATGACTTAGTGGCAATAGTGTTATTCCGGTTGAATCTGAGCTGAATCTGGTGGTCTCAGATTTCCGGTGGACGAAAGGGGTACAATGAAATCTGTGGTGGAATATTTCCAAGAGACCTATGGCTTTGTCATTCAGCACACCCAATGGCCTTGTCTCCAAGTAGGAAACACCCAGAGGCCGAACTACTTGCCCATGGAGGTCTGTCTTCTTTTTTACTGAATCGTTTTTCCATGAAAGATGAAGAATGTTCAATATATAGTTTTTTCATATAGGTGTGCAAGATAGTTGAGGGCCAGAGATACTCTAACAGGTTAAATGAGAGACAGATCATTGCACTACTTAAATTGGCATGCCAGCGTCCCCAGAAAAGAGAACATGATATTCTTAAGGTTGGTCATGTGGTGTATCTACGTGGCTCATGTTATTGTTTATTGTTGATGCATTTGATAATTTCTTGTTTGTTTTGATGGAAACGCACTTTGTTGATCACACCTGTCATATTCATCATTTTTTGTTTTCTTTTTAGTGTTCCGTGTGATTCTATGGGATCTAAGTAAAATACTTTTGATCTCATCCTCTCTTGCTTTTGCCATTTGTACAGACGGTGCACCATAATGCGTATGCTAATGACCCTTATGCAAAAGAGTTTGGAATTAAAATTAGTGACAAGTTGGCACAGGTTGAAGCTCGTGTCCTTCCCGCACCCTGGGTAATGAAATATTCCGTTTTGGATTTATATTTATTTTTTACATATATCGCTTTGACTTCATGAAGATTCTTATAGTTGTGTGATCCCTTTACAGCTCAAATATCATGAGTCTGGTAGGGAGAAGGATTGTCTTCCTCAACTTGGGCAGTGGAATATGATGAACAAGGTAATTTGCTTAATTCTTATTTTTATATAGATTTCAATGGGAAAAGGTATCATCTTCTTGTAGAAGCAAGGCAGCATCTAAAGATGAACTCCAGAAGGCTCCAAGTTTCCCTTGGTTTTTATAGTTGATGTGTCATATTTGGTATGGCGGCTATTTTCCACTTGTTGGATGTTGTGTGCCAGATACATTGCGTGATAGGCTTATTGATGGCCTCTTGAATTAACGAGGCACTTTTTTATTGGCCTGTCGAAATCACGAGGCCTTGTTATAATTGTATGTAACAATGCAATTAATTGCCATCATGCAGAGGATGGTTAATGGTGGCACTGTGAACAGTTGGATCTGTATCAACTTTGCCCGGAATGTTCAAGACAATATGGCACACAACTTCTGTCATGAGCTTGCTCAAATGTGCATGACTTCTGGCATGGTAGAGACAGGTTTTAATATGTTTTGTGTTCCCTCCACTATTACTACATTCTCTGTTTCTGATTTTATTATTCACTTGTAGGCATTTAATCCTCAGCCTGTCCTGCCAGTCTTGAGTGGTCGCCCTGATCAGGTGGAAAGAGTTTTGAAAGCTAGGTTTCATGATGTGATGACTAAACTGCAGCCACATAAGAAGGAACTTGACTTGCTAATTGTTATATTACCTGACAACAATGGCTCTCTATATGGTGAGGGACAATTAATTTCCCAATTGCTTTGATACCTTGTCAACAGAAGCTATTTAATTAGATTTGTTAAGGAATTAATTTAGGCTTTTACTGTTCATGCGATATGTAGATCTGATAATTTCATATCATATTCTTTTCAGGTGATCTGAAGCGTATATGTGAGACAGATCTGGGTATTGTGTCGCAATGTTGTCTGCATAAGCATGTTTACAGGATGAACAAACAATATCTTGCCAATGTCTCTCTTAAGATTAATGTCAAAGTTGGTGGTAGGAACACTGTTCTGGTTGATGCGCTTTCCAGGCATATACCCCTTGTGAGCGATCATCCTACAATTATTTTTGGTGCTGATGTTACACATCCGCATCCTGGCGAGGATTCTAGCCCATCAATTGCTGCTGTAAGTTCTCTGTTTTCTTACTGTTAGCTGTATCATATCCTTTATGCACGCTTTTATTTTTTGATCTTTAATTGCTCGAAATTGTTTCAGGTTGTGGCTTCTCAGGATTGGCCTGAAGTCACAAAATATGCAGGCTTGGTTTGTGCACAAGCCCATAGACAGGAGCTAATTCAGGACTTGTACAAAACTTGGCACGACCCACAAAGGGGGACTATGCATGGTGGCATGATCAAGTATGTTAACGTTTTTTCTTTTTATTTTTCTTTATATTTTTATATATATGTTTTCTTCTCCTTTTCTATTTTAACAAGTTATTGTCAATGGGAAAGTGCAACCAACTATATATGTCTGAGATTCCCTGCTTTTGTAAATTAGGGAACTGCTTGTTTCATTCCGCAGAGCAACAGGACAGAAACCTCAGCGTATAATCTTCTATAGGTAATGCTTTTAACTAATTTTTAATTTTTTAGGTGCGATCTTCTGTTACTTCCCATTTGACATCTCATAGGTCAATTTATGTGTGTGTAGAAAAGGTGTAAGTGAGGGACAGTTCTATCAAGTTTTGCTTTACGAACTTAATGCCATACGTAAGGTAGTCATTTCTTCTTTGTTTTTGACATCCAGAATTGATCTTTAATTTGATAGTTAATATAAGTTCTCTAATGATGTTCGTAACCATGGTGATACTCATTCAGGCATGTGCGTCTTTGGAGCCAAACTATCAGCCTACTGTTACCTTTGTGGTGGTTCAAAAACGTCATCACACTCGTTTGTTTGCTAATAACCATCATGATAGGCATGCGGTTGACAGAAGTGGGAATATTTTGCCAGGTACATTGATTTGAACGTGATTCCTTGCTAGTTTATTCTTTGTTTGGTGGTTGGAGTACTGTTATATATTATTTTGTGAATGTTGCAGGTACTGTTGTAGATTCGAAGATCTGCCATCCCATTGAATTTGACTTCTACCTTTGCAGTCATGCGGGGATTCAGGTTCCATCATATGCCTCATCTCAAATTTCTAAAAGATGTATTATTCCTTGATAACTGACTTTTGTAACTCAATGAAATCATAGGGAACGAGCCGTCCTGCTCGTTACCACGTGTTGTGGGATGAGAATAAGTTTTCAGCTGACGCTCTTCAGTCTCTTACTAATAACCTTTGCTACACGTGAGTTTCTGCATTAATGCTTGTAAGGTTTTTTCTCATATGATTTCAGATTAACAGTTGTTTTCTTTTGCAGGTATGCAAGATGTACACGATCTGTTTCAATTGGTATATGTTTGATGTTGTGCTTTATTTTCTCCATGCCACTTTGTTAGTACATTTACTTATAATTTGAACATTGGCTTTTGTCAGTGCCTCCTGTATACTATGCCCATCTGGCTGCTATCCGTGCTCGTTTCTATGTGGAACCTGAAACGTCTGACAGTGGCTCGATGACGAGTAGTGCAGTTACTGGTCATGATGGAGGTGCCGGTGCAAGGAGTACCAGGGTTCCAGGGGCCAATGCTGCTGTGAGGCCCCTACTTCAGCTCAGGGAGAATGTTAAGAGAGTTATGTACTACTGTTGAGCAGCGTGTTAAAATGTTCTACTATTGAGCGACTACTTGGGCTTAAAACCTCTCAAATGTCTAATATTAGATATATCTCGATTTAACTTGAAACGTCTTCCAAGGCTGTATCAATCTCTCTTCTTCTTTTTTCAAGATGTTACTTTATTTGAACAGCATTATGTGAGTTGTCCATTGGTTGAACATTGTTTTTGTGTTTGTAGATGCACGAGATGTGCTGTGCGCAATTAGGAAATCGTGGAGCATTCTGCGCAACCTATTATTCACTTTGCACAAGAAGCAGATACAGATGAGACTAGAAACAAATGTAATTTTTCGAATAAAATTAGTCTACGCTATATGTAATGTTGCATTGTTAACTTTTTGTAGTTGTTGTGGGGACTGGGGAGATAGATTTACTCCATATATATGGATCAAACAGAAACCTTACCATAATGTCAACTTGAAACTAATTGAAACCGTCGATCTATCTACATTCTTTATTCTTCATTCATGGCAGTGATTTATTATTCAATTTCAACTTGATTACCGTGGATATATAAGTATAGGGTTATGAAGGTAATTTTTATACATTCAGTAGCCGTTGTTCCTACAATTAAGGGGATTTAATTCCTTATGGTGTTTTTTTTTTTTTTTTTTAGTTACGATTTCTTGAAAGCATTATCGATTATAAATAATAGAAATATGACCAAAGAATAATTCATCATATAAAAAGTAAAAGCGCGCGCTAAAGAACATAGGCATAAAACTATTTTTTATTAAAGCACAATATGTGAAGCACAAATTATCTATGACATTAGCATAAATAGAGTAAGGTTATCGTGTGGACATTCCTTATAATGTAAATATGAGAGTAAAAATCAACTCTTAATAAATCAATATAGACGCTTCAGATTCAATGCACAAATTATGATGCAAATATACAAATATACAATTATATGTATAAATATACATATAACTAATTCATATGCATACTTTAAAATAATTACTAGATTTAAAATCTAATTAACATAATTTATTCTCATTTAAATGTGTTAAAGATTAAATATACATAAACCAATTCGGCTCCAAGCTTCAAAATATATATTCAACGGCGTTTTTTAGAGGTAGAGGCGAAATCCCTTGCAAACTCACTTGCTTCATCAACTTATCCATCTCCGTCGTGCTCTATTGTGTCTGCTTTTCCGTCATGTTTCACCATCTTCACAGTACTCAACGGCATCAATTGAATCAAACTCGTCGGCTTCAATTTCTTCGTCTTGACGATCTTGTAAGCTTGTATTATCCAAGTTGGGAAGCGTCGAAGGTCGAACTATTTCATCTTCATTAAATTCCACTCAATCCAATTACATTTTCAATATATTCTTTTAGGTATCTATCTACTATTCTATGTACAGTTGCCAATTTAGAGCGTATGGAACACAAGTTACCTGTTGGAACAATGAGGTATTCAATGTGGCATCAAATTCAAGATTCAAATCCTTCAAGCCACTGCTAAATGCTTTACTATTTGGAAGGCGCCACCTCCACAGATCACCATCCTCAATATATTCAAATAGTCTCCTCACTCTCCTGAATTCAGCAACGGCACCATTCATGTCACTGTTGACGTCCCCACCCAAGAGTTTCCCCTTGAAATAATCATAAGCTATAGTAGCTCCACTCCTGTCCATGTCTATCACTTTAGTCACATTCCCATTAGTTGATGTCCCCGAACCCAACATCTCAATTGCAGTCATATGATGATCCAGGACAACTACCCTATATCACCAATAAATAAAAACAGAATTACCAAAATCTAGAAAACATTGAATAGCTCTAACTAGAAATGCATTAGTGGGGTTAGTTTTGTTTCTTTTTTCTTCTTTAATGATATGGTGGGAATCTAATCATAATCCCACTAGGCACTAACTTACCACATTAGCTCAAGACCAAAGGTGTACCAAACGAATCACGAAATTTTCTTTAATTTCACATAAAAGCAACAAATGAGCAAAACCCACTGAAACGTTTTTATCTTAATCCGCAGTTGACATCACAGAAACCAAAATCATATCGCAGACATCAATAATCTACTTACCTGATGAATAACTGCAATTAAAAATAAAAAACAAATTAAACTTGCCTTCCAACTTTACGAGAGAGCTGCTCGACAAAACCTGGCGGCCCCACAAAATCCAGCAGGTAAACAATATCAATTTCAGTCAAGGGCAAATTCTCATCCCTGCAATATTACAAACACCTTGAGCGACTGTATTAAACAAACGACTTCTTAATGGGACTGCGTGCGAATTGAAGATATCGGAACCTGATAGGATTGTAGACGGTGTTGGGGAAGAAGAGAGGAGGAGAGGAGGCCGGAGAATGAGAGAAGTAGAGGTAGGCCGCCAAGGCACCGAAGGCGCCGTCGGGGCAGGGGTAGTGATAAAGCACCGCCGATTTCTGCGCCCGCGCCATTGTGGAGTGTGCTGCCGATGAAACCAACTATCATATTATTTCAAATATTTGCATCAACTAGTGTACCACACTAGGAGTGTCAACGGGCGGATTTTATCCCACCGCAACCAAGCACTTAAGATTGGCCTTGCCTTGCGAACCCACCCAAGAATATTAAACCCGGACCAGATCCGGACCATTAAATTATGGATCCGGACCGGATATTACCCATTTATAATCGGATACCCACCGGGTGACCGGACCTTATTCTAATTACCGGGCCTTATTCTAATTCCCACGTAAGCGGTAAGAAAAGATGCACCCAAATCCCAATTACCCTTCCTTACTCATTCCCGTAAAACAAAGAAGAACTTCAGCCCTAAATCTCCAATTCTTCTCTCAAATTTCTACTTTCTTCCTCACAAATCCAGCGACCACGTCTCCTCCGGTGGCTCATCGTTCATCTTCGCCCTGCTCAAGTGTTCATCGTTCGTTGTGTTGCGCTCAAGTATGGGAAATGTGTAGGCATAGCGCAAAACTTTTGCGGTGTGGGTAGACGGCTCTATGACCAGTAAATTTCCAGTTGAGGTTTGAGTCATGAAACTAGATTTGGAATGATACAATGTTGATGCTTTTGAATTTTTGTTCTGCATTTTGGAATTGCTGTAGAATACACAAGCAAAGATTTATTTTTCCATTTCAAAGAGAATCTGACGGTGAATATATGTTTTGGTGTATCTTATCCTTTTCTGCTTTCTTTCGCTAAGAGTTGGAGAAGAAAACAAAAACAAAAAAGAATTGAAAAATATTCCCATGGATTGGGAGGAATGTTGCCGGAATGGCGTCGAGTTTTTGGTGGTCCTTTATTTTTTTGCAGTGGTGAAATATTATTTAAAAAACATTCAAATTTGATAACATAAAAACTGCAGGGAAACCAGCTATGGGTGGATGAAATTTACAGATGAGATTTCTACTGCAAATGCAATTAATATATTTTCTTGGTGTCTCATTTCAAATTATATGTCATTTCGTTATAAATAAAATTCATATTTCAGAGACATTTCACATTGCATTACTAACATAGATGGATATAAAATCCTAAATTTGTATTTTCTACGTAACTTATAATTAATGCACTAACAAATAACAATTTCTACTCATTTGAAAAGAATAAACAATTACAATATTCCAGGTATTTGTCTTTTTCCTTGTAGTGGTCGAGCGGTTTGAGCGGCGATTTAGCTTTTGTGATCGCTTCTATCACTTGGAATTAAAAAAAAAAATAAAAATGATCGGGTCGGACCAGAACCGGACAAAACGGGCCGGGTCTTGACCGGTCCGGGTCCAAGCGGTTTTGGAACCGGAATGGAACCGGAACCGTTGTTTTAAAATTTAATGGGTTTTGAACGGTTCCGAATCGGTCCGGATAAAGACCACCCGTTGACATCCCTATACCACACGGTAAATAGAGTTATATTTTTTGTAAATATTTTATTATATATTAATAGATATTATTTTATAATTTAAGTCTTTCAACTTTTTTCCATTTAAAAGTCTGATTAGTTCTTTTTTTTTTGTTTTAATAGAATAGATAGATAGATAAAAATAATCTAAGTTAATCACTGTTTATTATAATTGATGATTGATGATGGGTTAATTAATTTTAAATTTATTTGATTATTTTATCTTTTATATACTCAATTCCATGCTTTATCAATCTATTATATCATAAAAATTAAAGGCTCCTAAAAGAAAATTATAAATCACATCGTCAAGCAAGTCCTATACTCCTATATACATTTAAATTTGTCTTAGTGACGGATTATCTTGAAACTAAATTGTACCTAATGATAAAATATAAATAACTATTTTACATCTGAACGATTGCATTAAGTTAATTGATTATACAATTCAAGAGCAAAAGACTGTAAAATACTATATCTAATTGATTATACTGAAATTCAAGAACAAAAGACTGCACAAATATTCGATAATCAACTTCAGTTATAGTGTGTCGAAACGGTTATTGCCTAGGTGGGAAGGCAAGGCATCCTAAGTCATATTTCCATGGATTATTAACGCATAAATACGTCAATTTTGAGTCCATTTTGATTTTTTCCACGAACTTTAAAATTATCATAAAATACATTAACTTAATCATTTTAGTGTTTTTACCACGATTTCAAATTCAAACCAAATTATATTTGATTTGACATCTCGAAAATTTATTATAGACAAAACGGTTAATGATATAAAGGATACCATAGAGAGAACATAAAACATCGGCGTTCCATCAAAATAAATCAGATTTTTTATTTCTAAGATTCATCGCGTCAACCTTCAGTAAAAAAATCATCTCTTCTCGTTTGTTTCATCGTCTAGTTCTAGCTGGAATCAAAACAATTGATATCATCTCTCTACAATGTCGTTTATATCACTGATCGTTTTATCTATGGTAATTTTTCGAGATGTCAAGTCGGATTTAATTTGGCTTGAATTTGAAATCGTGGTAAAATCACTAAAGTGATTAAGTTTGTGAATTTTATGATATTTTTTAAAGATCGTGAAAAAAACCAAAATAAACCCAAAATTAATGTATTTATACACTAATAACCCTACTTCAAATAATGCACATTAACTCCCTCTCACTCACTCTCTCTCTTTTCTCTAATTTTTTGTATGTTGGTTCGCGTCATTCTTTTTGTTTTTGTTAATTGTTTGATTTCTAACACTTCACATTTATAATTGTAATTATAGTCTAATAATAAACAATTGTAACAAAAAAACGTCAATTTATAGTTGTTGGGAACCAAGCCATATTTTAAGTTATATAGTATCTATATTTATCTATCTCTCTCTTTATATATACACAAAGCATAATCATTTTCGAAAATAGTAACTTATGTTCTTCCTGCCTACATCACCATTCTGTTTTTAAAGAATATATAATTGATCATTATTCTATTAAATATATTACATATTAATAGATAACATCATACAAAATTATTTTTTAAAAATAATTAGTAAGGTGTACTATTCATTAATGTGTTATTTTCATTCAATTAGTTTTGTCGCCTCAAAAAAGAATTCATTAGTCTGGCGTGCTCATTTATTATGTATCTAAAATTCACATTCATAAATAATATAGTAATAAAATATAATAGAAGTTCACAAATTGTATTTAATTTTTTAATCACTAAATTGTTAATATTGCTTAGATTGGTTCGAATTAATATTATGAACCCAAAGATAGTAATTGATAATAAAAATTATTATTTTCGTACTTGCTACATAATCTTTTTATCTCTTTATTTTTAATAATTTCGAAATATCTATTAATTATTTACATTTTTCTATAAATTTTTGAATACCTATTAATAATTTATTATCTATTTTTGTACTCCGACTAAAAAATTAAAATGAAATAAAAATATTTTTTTATATAACTATATTTTATTATAACTTTCAACCTTCTTATATAGATGCATATTTCTATATTTATATTGTTTGTATAAATTTTGATTAGTTTTATACGAAATTTGTTAAATTAAATTTTGTCATTGATTAATTTTTTATTAGATGTTCCAATGAATAATTATTTGATAAATAGTTCAAATCATGATTTTAATGATAAATTTACGCGATGTTTTCGTAGTACTGACAACTCTTTTGCTAGTAGAATAAACAAACTTGATTTACTTCCTTTTTTAAATTTATTTGATGTTAGAGGATAACAACTGAGTTTTGATTTTTATGAAATTAATGATGTCAGTAATAATTTTTTAAATATTAAAATACAAATAAATAGATAAAACAAAAAAGAATAATTTGAACGTGAACAATATTACGGAATGTGGGCGGCATATCATTCATCTAATAAATTATTCCAAATTTTATAATGGAGTTCATATATTTTTGCTATCACATTTTGTACAACTTCAATGTTTACTTATATTTTTTTATTTAATCAAGCTCTTACACTACAAACTTGTCTATACTTATTATGTATATTTAACTTACTTAACATCGCGATAAAGGGTAGTTCTTACCTTGTACGGGGTGGGCAACCGTACAGTACAGAGCCCCAAAATAATATTTAGGTCCATGCATGCAGGGTAGGTTTATTTTGTTTATATTACCTTTAATTATTTAACTCGTTATTTTCGCATAGCTTACAGAGTGCGTGACTTTTAACCATGTGGTTGTGGATTTTACCCCATGAGTAACATTGTTGTACATTTTATTTGGTTTAATGCTGCTCATAAATAAGGTGGTTTGGACTTTTTCATAATATATATAAAAAATTAAAGGATAGTTATAGTTTGTATCCCAATTTTGACGAGATTTTGAAAAATATCTTAAACTTCAGTTAATATATTAAAATATCTTCAACTTTGGCGAGATTTTGAAAAATGTCAACAATTTTCTTTAATACATTAAATGTCTCAAACTTTGATAATATTTTGAAAAATATTCCGATTTCGAGTTTTCGACAACATAATGCTACGTCAGTTCGCTGGATTCTCGTATGGGTTACAGCTCAAATGATTCAACATTCCGTCTCATGTGGATTATAGCTCAAATGACTCAACATTCCGTCATCGAGAACTCTGGAATCGGGATATTTTTAAAAATATCGTAAAAGTTATGGACATTTAATGTATTAACTCGATGGCATTTTTAAAAATCTCATCAAAGTTGTGACATTTAATGCATTAACTAAAGTTTGAGATATTTTTTAAAATCATGTCAAAATTGGGAACAAAAACTGTAATTTTCCCAAAAACATATATAAAGTGTCTTATTATATCTTTAAAATTATGATTTGAACAGTTATTATTAATTTATTTATTTTTCGTATCATCTTCGGTCAAATTTAAGATGGTTTGGGCTTTTGCATGATAAAAACAATCTAATATAAGGTGTTTTTTAATGAAAATATTATGCAATTTGATAAAATTGTTTCTTTTTAAATATCAGTAAATGGTCAAATCTTAGTCCAACTCCTGATCATGACATATAAAATAATATCCATGTAATGCGTGGATGACGCCAATAATCAATTTGATCAACAATACTTTTACGAAAAAATGAACTCCATATTCATATCAAACTTAACAAATATGACCAAAAATATTCGTTTTATTAGTTTCATGATGAACTATTTATGTAAATGATTGTGAAAATTTGCATGTAATTATAAAATTGGTGATTCATATTACACATGAAAAGAATGTATTCTTTTGTACTTTTTATATTTCTTTATCTCATTAAATAATTATTATTATATTAAATTAGTCAAAATTATAAAATTTGAAAATATATTATTCGTGCATCACAGGGAGAAATCATGATTTTTATTTAAAGGACCAAACATATCGTGGGCCCCCGTTTATTAGTCAGATTATATAAATATCTTGAAATAGATTGCTCGAGAAGGAATCATAGCCCTCCTGCCCTCCATATTCCTTTTGGCCAAAATTTATTTGGGTACTAGCAAGTATTAAAACAAATAAATTTATAGAGAAAATAAAAAATGAGAAAAAACAAAAGACTCCAAAATGAAAGGGACAAGCCCTCTCGGTCCATTAATAGATTTGGTGTTTCCAATTATAACCCTCATCGAAACAACCGGTAGTTAAATAAGAATAATGATATTTTTTCTATTTTGTATTAAATTATTTAGTGGTATACATAGTTGTGATGAAAACAATATCCTAAAATCACACGCCAAAGAGAATATTCATTTCATGATTATTTAGGAATAATTATTGTATTTTGTGATTCTAATGATCTATATACACGATTATTAAAATAATAAATAATATTATGTAAATTAAAATAATTAAGAAATTTATGATACATATATATATGTGTGTTTAATAAATATATTATTGCCAAATTTAATAAATTTTGTATAATAAAATTTATCAAACTCAAAGTTCATAATATGATACAATTATCGTGCATTCTACAACTTAAATGTTCAATTGTATTTTTTAATAAATTATCGTTGTTATATTTACGAATCAAATCATATAATACTTTATGTTAACATAATATATAGAGCAAAAATATGAACAAATAACAATCATAAATGCACATGATGTAATGGACAATATTAAATCTTCAAATTAAATTCAGATTAATGATGTGGCATGAGATTTAAACATTTTTCTAGTATTGAGGATAAAAAAAGTAAAATCTATCCTTAAGACTTGTTTATCCCCCAAATTTTTGGCATTGAAGAAATAATTATGATTTAATTTTTATTTTTCAATTTTATATCTGAAGTGCAATTTCATCTCCCTCACTTTATATCTCACTTTTTAAATGTGCAATTCATCGATTTGTGTGTTTGAAAATGTACATTTAGATATTTTGTGTATATGAAAATATGCACTTACATTTTGTGCATATAAGAATTATTGAATGTGCATTTAGACGATTTCACATGTACATTTGGATAATTTTTATATGCACAAATTGTGCATATAAAAATTATCCAAATGTACATGTGAAATCGTCTAAATGTACATTCAACAATTCTTACACCCACAAACTATAAAGTGCATATTTTTAGATACACAAAATATATAAATGTACATTTTCATATTCACATATTCATATATACAAATCGTCGAAATGCACATTTAAAGAGAGTAAAAGAGAGAGGGAAAGAGAAAGAGAGAGAGAGAGAAATAGAAAAAAGAATAGAGAGAATAATGCAATCTCGATACGGGAATAATCGAACTCACAAGATGGTCCTTTGGGTTTGTACTGGTTTATTGGAATACACCAGCATAAGTCAAATTACAACTTTTATTTTTTTAAGACTGGACTGTCTACATCGATAGTAGCTATCGGTTAACTGAAGTCGGTTCAGTAGTGGTCTCAGTACTACAGATCGGTTCAAGTTAGGGGAGTCTTGTTCAAAGTAATACAGTTAACAAACCTTATGACTACTGAGGCAATTTGTCAGTTGGACTGATAACTATAATTATAGAATATGGTGGTTATATTTTTGTTTGTATTGAAACTCAAACTGGTAGAAACTACTTAGTCAAATACCAGCTTTGTCAGTTTTCAGTTTATCTCTTTAGTATCAAACTAATACTGATAGAGTGTTTTGAAACAGTATTGTGCTTCGTGTGCTAGTGAAGTCCAGTTCAATAATATGTAAAGTAAGTTCGATACTGAAAGTAAAGAACACTTAGTTTTTACGTAGTTCGAATAGATCGGCTCCCACATCTATGAACGGATTTTTCAGTTAATCCACTAACTGGGATTTGGTTTTGCTTACGAGTATAAGATATAAACCTAGATACAGACATTAACTTTTATGGATCCCGCCTAACTTGGTATTCTTCCTCCGCTTATCGGTGCTAGAAAACCTCTGACTGCTTACGGGTAGGGCTGTATACGAACTGAACCGAGTCGAACACTACGAAGCTCGAGCCCGGCTCGTTTAAATTTTATTCGGCTCGAGTTCGAATTCGAGCTTTAAATTGAGCTCGAGCTCGGTTCGTTATAAAATTTTTGAGCTTGCGAGTAGCTCGAATTCGGTTCGATAACTACTCGTTTATAGGACATATTCGAACTCGAGCTCGAACTCTATTCGTGTTCGACTTTGCTCGTTTTCGAGCTCGAATTCGATTTGATAATGTGTTATTCGAGCTCGACTTAGCTTAAAACACTATTTTAGCATAATTCACTCCACGATTGCATTAATTCAAATTATGCATGGTATACTAATCAATCATAATCAAACAACAATTATAATAAGAAGTTTAACAAGATTTATTACCAAATGAAATTTTCACAACTAGCAAAAGAAAAAGATGTCTAATTCTAGCTAGTTTTGGATGTGATTTATATCTGAAAAAGATGTCTGATCTAGCTAGTTTTGAATATAGACTATACAATATATAAAATTAATTTACTATTTAATATCATTAAAATATATCTACTTCATTCATCTACTTACTAATTATTATTATTATTATTATTATTATTATTATTATATTTATCTCATAGAAATTAATTATATAAGTTAGATGTTATTTATTTTAGAATTATAATTATATATATATATATATATATATAACTACGTAAACTCATATTTGTATATTTATACATTATAATGATCTATATTGATATTTTTGTTCATAAGATAACTTAGTAGATCATGTTATTTTTTTAGTTTTTCAACTCAATATTTTATTTGATTCTATTCAATATCATTCTATTACATTTACTTTTCAAAATCTACTTATGAGTTATAAATTATAATTGTTTTATCTCATAGTTACTTAGTTATAAAGGTAGATGAACTTTATATTAGAATTGTGAATTATTATTATATTTATCCCATAGTCAATTAGTTATGTAAGTTATTTGTAATTTATTTTTAGAATTATAATTATAGAGATATAAATATAAATATGTAACTCAAGTATACTTGTATACTTATACATTATAATTATCTAAATCGATATATATATTTGTTCATAAGATGACTTAATAAACCATGTTATTATTTTTTATTTTTCAAATCAATATCTCATATATTAATTAATTGTTCATTCAATGATTTTATTTTATAATACACATGAAAAATATATTAAAGTTTGATTATAATAAAATATATATATACTAAATAAACTGAATATACTATTCAATATCATTCAATTACATTTACTTTTCAAAAATATTATACTAGTATACATACTATGATAATTAGTTAATTAGTTATATAAGTTAGATGAAATTTATACTAAAATATATATTTTATAATTTATTATTTATTTTAATTATTTAAATATATAAATAATTTATTATCAATACTTCATCTATATGCTTATTTGTTGCTAAATAATTATAATTAATATATCTTTTATAATTTATTATTCATTTTAATTATTTAAATATGTATAAATAATCTATTATTTTATACGTTCGCGAATATGTTCGTGAATATGTTCGAATTAAGGTTCACGAACATGTTCGAACCAGGTTCGAATAAGAGTTCGCGAACATGTTCGAATCGGGGTTCACGAACACTCGTTTGAGTTCGTGACAAACATGTTCCCGAGCCTACGAGCAGAACATCTCTAAACTCGAGTTTGGCTCGATAAACTTATCGAACTCGATTCGAGGCTCGAGTTTGGCTCGTTTACAAAAGGATCGAATTTCAAATGAACTTTTTTTGAGACGAGATCCGAATAGCTCACAAACGGTTTGGTTTGTTTACAGGCCTACATACGGGTGCAATCGATCTAACTTATTACTTACAGGTACAAGAAAACAAAGCTTTCAGCAACTAATACTTTGTTGCCTATTTACCCAACTTTTACTTAAACTTTGAGGGGTTTTGAGTAGATGATTTTTTCAACTAAAAGATGAGTTGTCATATATGACAAACTTTATATGTCTAGGCTTAAGATATACAAGGTTGTATCTTAGAACTTAAGGGAGTGTATACTCAAATCTTGAGCTGATAGATATATTTGAGCTTTGAAGATTTTATGATAAAACTTTGTAAACACTCTTCTTCGAAATCGCTGGGTATTGGTTCTTGAGATATGAGCTTTGATTGCTTAGAATATTTGAATGCGCGGTGTTTCGCTAATTTTCAAATATTGGATTATGCACATATTTATAGAAGGAACAATGAATAATGTCGTTGGAGGGAGCACCAATAATATCCATTCTATTTGTCCTTTTAATTCTTCTTGTTTGAATCTCGTATATTGCTGTCGAGATCTGGATCATCGTACATGTAGCTCTGTAACTCTGAAAAGCTGTTCTGGCATGTCATGATCTTCTGCATATTGGCTACGACTCATGTCAAGTCAAACACTCAAGACTTAAATAACTTTCACAAATTTCTGGTTTTGTACCAATTTTAACATCCGTACGATAATTATCGAACTATTAATTTAATCTGATTTTGCGAACGAGTTAGATTCAAGGCCTAAATCAATGCTGACATGGCCGCCTGAAAATCTAAGGTGGCAAATTCAATCGATAATTAAAACGACATCGTTTTTACTAACCAAAACGTCGTCATTTTCGGTTGAAATTGCACATAATGTACTAAAATTGAGTTTATGACAAAATTATGTTGAATTTAAAGGCAAAATTTGAGGAAATTTTTTGCATTGAACTTGAGAGAACAATTCTATTGAATCTAAGGGCAAATTTTAGGAAAAAATATGTTGTAAATTTGTAGTAGCCCGAAAATCTTATAGTCCTAATTAGAGCCTAATTAAGTACTAGTTAGGGGCTTAAAGACATTGCATCCCTAAAAATCAATAAAGAAGTGCATAATAAAATAGAAAGAAATAAAAATTTGATTAATTTCTAATCGAAGAAATAGAATTTAGAAGATGTAAATCTTATTTAGAAACAAATTTTATTAAGATAAAATAGGAGATATATGTTTAGTATTGTATGATTGGATGAAAAATTTATTTAAATAGAAATGTTTTTAAGAAATGTATTAATTATTGTTTATATGAGATTTATTTATAAAATGAAATGGAATAATGTTTAAGCTATTAAGTGGCTTAAATAATTTTATTTTATTAATATCTAGTGATAAAGAATTTTTTTATAATTTTCGAAAGTTTATGAATAAATGAAATAATTATTTGATTATTTATATATAAAAGAGTTAAATCTATATTTATATGGTTTGTATTCCAAAATTGATTTATTTGTTTTGGATCTTTATATTAATGAGAATATTGAGTTTTTATTATTAAAGAATATTAATGTCCAATATTAGTAATTTTAGAGGATAACTTATGAAAATTTTCAAAATTGCAAAAATAAAGAAAATGAATAAATAAATAAATGAAGTCATATATATATATATATATATATATATATATATATATATATATATATATCTTCTAGAATAAACATTCATTTGGATCATCCTCAAAACTCTCTCTTCCTCCCTCATTTTCGCACACACACAACACACACACCCCAAAAAATTCTTCAATTTTATACAAAGTTTAAGTGTAGAATTAAGTTCCAATCATCCCAAAAGAGATAAATACTCTATTTAATCCAAGTTTTTATGGTTAAATTTGAAGAATATGATCTTCTCAAAGTTCATGATTTTTGAAAATTTCATGATTTAAATTAGAGTTGAATTGTTTAATTTTTGTCATGCTTATTGATTTCTCTATGCTTATGATGCTTAAATATCATAGTTGATGGTTTAAATTATTGAAATTGTTAAAATTTGTGAATCAAGTAAGGAAGCATAAACCCTAATTTTTGCATGTTGATTATTTTTTATGATTTGATTCAATTGAGTTTATATATGTGTGATAAAGTGCAAATAACCATGATTAAGTAGAAGATTGGAATAAATTATATATATATATATATATATATATATATATATATATATAATCCCTAATTTTCGAAAACTAGAGGGTTGAATGATCTTTGAGTTCTTGATTTTATTTGATATATTTGATATGATTTTTGAGATTTATGATATAAATAATGCTTAAATTGAATTTATGGGATTTTATGAACTTAAATGTTGAAAATTGAATTCGGTAAGTCTAGCCTAAGTTGAAGGATTTATATGATGAGTTTGATTAGGCTTGAAATTGGTTATGGATTGGTGATAATTGATGATGGATAAGTATATATATGAGTTGATTGGAATTAAATTGATTATGGATTGAAAGGTTCATTTATTTGCATAATAAGGTGGTTGAATGACATAGTAAAACCATGGTGTAAATTAGAGCTGGCAAAAGGGGCAGGTCGGGCTGGCCCGGCCCGACCCATCGGGCTTGTTGTTTTACCGGTCGGGTGGCCCCTAAAATGCTATCGGTGAAAATATGGTAGCCACAAATTCAACCCATCCGGCCACACCAATATTTAATTTAATAAAATATTATTTTTAATTTCAAAAAAATATGATAACAATAAATAAATTAAATCTACTAACATCAATTTCAAAGTAAATAAGATAAATTACGTCTAATAGCATCAATTACAAAGTAAATAAAATAAATTAAGTCTACTAACAAGTCTAACATCAATTTCAACGTAAATAAGATAAACTTAAAGTTTCAAATATTATCAAACATCAAATGTAAAATATTAAAACTTTAAATGTGTGGGTGGGCTTTTAGGCCCGTTAACTCCGGACTTTTTAACCACAAAGCCCGGTCAGCCCAATGGGCTATGTGGGCGGGCTTTTTAGGCCCGATTTTTTTCGTGTCACTATTTTCACGAGCTCAACCCGATCTCAATTCCGGATACCCCGGGCCGACCTATCGGACCGGGCCAATTTTGTCGGCTCTAGTGTAAATGGATGAGTTTGAGCTTATTTTAAGCTTATATATATATATATATATATATATATATATATATATATATTTAAGCATATGGAATTGATTTGGGTGGATTTTGAATAAGTTTGGATGAATTGAGAATGATTTGTCGATTGTTGATAACTTAATATGTTGAAATTTTATATAATATAATATATGGTTAAATGCATTGAGAATTAAGTTAGTAAGCTTATGATAAGTATATAAGTGAGATTGGTTTACTTGTTCGCCTTAAATTAAGGTTTAAGATGTTATTTATTGATAAAACTAAGTATAAGCTATTTAAATTCTTTTGATTATAGAATCTTATATAACTTCTTAAAATTAATGTTTACTAAGGAATAAGTCATGAAGGGATGCAATAGCTAACCTAAATCTTAGATTTAGGTAAAACTAAGAGTGAGATGTGATATGTTCAAGTGATTAAGAATGTTTTCTAAGTTCAATAATTATTTTATTTACAAGGATCAAGTAAGGACAAGGGAAACTTGAAGGACGAGAAAGAAGAACTCGTAGAGTAACGACGTTCCAGGTGGGTTTTCTTTTCACTAACGTGTGCATAATATTGAATGTTCCATTTATATCTTGCATATTATTGTGAAAGATTAAATTTCCATATGTTGAGCATAAGATCATGTTACCTATCTACGGAAGAGTTATGTATAATGGCCGTGAGCTTGCAGTTATGTAAGCGGTCAAGGTATTGAGAATGAGGCCTACTTCTCAGTACCGAAGAACGTAGATAGGGTATGACTATGATCGGTAACCTTCGGGGCCAACACAGGAAGATAATGCCGTCAGTAGCATAATATGGTATGTGATTGCATTGTTACAGATTCATAAAGTGCATTGTTTATGAAAACCAATACAAATATTATTTTATTTTAACCCTATGTTGAGTAAAGTTTGGTAAGTCAATAAAGTTTAAATTTTGGCAATAACCCACTGAGTACTTTTTGGTACTCATGCCCTGCATATGTTTTCTGAATATGCAGGTTGAGCTTGGAGATGGCGATGGGAGAGGAAGCTGAGCTAGGGTTCTTTTGCTGTACATATAGTTATGCACTGAATGTCATGTCTTCACACATGTCATTCATCCACCCTTCCGTTGTCAAACTCATATGATTTTGTTGTCAACCTATGATAAACTCTTTTGTATGTTGGAGTTGAATTATGTAAACTTTAAATGTTGATTTGGATTTCTTTTGGTTGTCAATTAAATAGTTAAATCCTTATTATCCTAGAAGTCATTGCAGATTGGAATTTAATATGTTTATTCTATAACCTAGTCATAGCCTGATTACTTAGTTAATCATTTAATTAAGTAGTTGGTCATGACAAAATTTGAGGATAATGTCTGACTTATAGCTGCCATAACTAATGTGAAAATCAGAGATCAATGGTGGCACCGTGATCGCTCACTTTTCTAACATGAAAACGTGTAAGTATAAAGGTAAGTCGAGTATCGTATCCACATGGATTGTAATACGAAACACATAAGCTAAATTAACAACAATTCATCATTATCCAAGAACAGATTTGGTTTATAAAGGGTTTAGGGCTTCGAATATTAAATCCAAAGCAAAAGGTAACAACTTAAAAATAAACGAAAGCAATAAACACTCAAAGAAGATAATAAGATAGAAAGACTAATCATAGGGATGCATTAATCCTACCCACAACGTATGTTTATCCTGCTTCCTATCAACCAATTTTAATCCAGACAAGATGGAAGATCACATATATAACCAACAATTTCAGTTACGACAATTGTGGTAGTTGATTACTAATTTTTCCTATTACTGTTACGTCTCTAGGTGAAATTAAGTAACTCCAAAAGGATCATAAAGAATATGAAGTCTACGAATGTTCCTATCTCAACTACGACTCAAGGCTTATTCGTATTATGCATTCGAGATCGATTGACAATTAAAACGGTTAAGTAATTAACTGGCAACTAGATATGCATCAAGATTGATCAGAAATTAACACATATAATTAAGCACCAAGAATCATAAATCAATGCCTGGAAGGTAAATAATAATAGCAGGAATCACAACATTTAGGATAGAATCATGCAAACCCTAGGATTAGAACGAAAATTAGCTAGACATAATAAACGAAATAAAATACGAAATAATCATAGAAATAGAAATTATATAGATAAAACCCGTAGTGTAGCGTCGGAAGAACAATGGTTGGGTTCGTATCCAAACCCAAGTAACAAAACGAGAAAATACGGAATTCATTCGGACGAAATCGTTCCAAAGCGATAACAATGCGTAGAACTAATGTAGAACAATGAAAATCTAATGCTTAGATGAATCTAAATCAATACTAGAGTTATAATGTAGGCTCTTTGGTAAGGTAGGATATATTTAGGCTAAGTGACTCATAATCCTATAATGAAAACACCATAAATATCATAAGACACAATTCCCAACTTTTCACAATTCATTTCAATTTTCCATATCAAGAAGTCATTTTTCTTTTAAGAACATCACACTTATCATATAAGTGATATACTCATCTCAAGACTACTACTTACCCATTTATGTTCTTTTCACACATACTTGTGCCATTTTTCCTTTTTCTTTTCTTTTCTTTTCTTTTTGAACTTATATGGGTAAGCAACTATTTTTTAGTATCACTTTTCATCATCTATTTTTTTTTTCTTTTCTTTCTTTTTCTCAACCTTCAATTCAAGCGGCCAAATCTCATACTATCTACATAACCCAACCCATGACTATATGAAAGAATAAGGTAGGCTCAAACGGGCTCATCAAAGGATAATATGAATAACAGGTTAGTGTTTGGATAGTATATAGGCTAAGAAAAGAATGTCTAATATCATCTCCCAATTTTTAAGCACATCAATGCAACCTCGAAAAAGATCCAGAGCAAGTTCTAGAGAAACACATGCTATTTCAAACTATTCACATAGAAAGAAACAAGACTGCAAATATATGACAGTCAAAAGCTCAAGTCTCACATGTTTCAAAAATGTGATCAAGTTCTCAAAGGCTCAATACTTTCAATAATCATAACATGCTTCGTCTCACAAAATCAGTTGCAATAAATTTTCTAATAAAAACAATTCTCATCATCGGCTGCTCGTCATTCAATTCAACCCCACAACAAACACAAAACAAAACAGACAAGAAAGCAAAGCAAAACAAAACAAAACAACAAAAAACATTGGGTTACCTCCCAACAAGTGCTTAATTTAACGTCTTTAGCTAGACCATCACATACCTCGATCAATCCGGTGTTTTGGCAACTGCCTTCTTGCCAAACTTGTGGTTACTCTTATACTTTGCATTCACAGCAGACCACCATTGAGTGTGGAAGTGCCCCCCCCAAAATTGAACGAATCACTCGGAGTTCTATGCCGAGTCCAACTCTTCTTTTTAGCATCCTCATCGACTGGTCGGTTGAAATCCAAGCTCAAAGTTAGGTTGGCTGTGGCAGTGGTGACCGAACAACAATCTTCATGCTTTGAGTTATCTTGTCGCTTCATGGCATCATAGATTGAAATAGTTAACTCCTCCTTATTTACATGAAAGGTGTGATCATCATCCTGCACATCGATCAGAGCCCTGCCTGTGGCTAAGAACGGTCTCCCGAGAATGAGAGGTGTGTTCCCATCCTCTGGCATATCAAGGACCACAAAATCCACTGGGAAGACAAAATCTTTGATCTTGATAAGCACGTATTCTACTATCCCCTTTGGACGGGTGACTGATGCGTCTGCCATTTGGAGAGCAATTGTAGTAGGCTTTAACTCCCCAATCTTCAATTTGTTAAATATCGACAACGGCATCAGGTTGATGCTTGCCCCTAAATCGCACAGAACTCTGGAGAAAGTATGCCCTCCAATAATACAAGGTATTGTGAAGCTGCCTGGATCTTTCTGCTTCAACGGCAGCTTCTTTTGCAGCACAACACTGCACTCTTGAGACAAATTAATAATCTCAAACTTTTTCAACCTCTTCTTGTTGGCAACAACATCTTTTAAAAACTTCATATATCCTGGCATATCTCTGAGTGCATCTATCAACGGAATATTGATATTCACCTTTTGGAACATTTTCATGAATCGGGTTAGCATCTCGTCATGTTTCGGCTTGGCTAGCCGACTCGGGAACGGAATCGGAGGAGTATAAGTCGGATACTTATTCATTGGGAGCGCCTCGCGGCCATCCTCGCGGTCGCGAGTGTGGTCACTAGGCATATGGGCTGCATCAACGGTCTTCTTCGCGGCCGGGCTGGCGGTCGCCTGCTCGGTCGCTAACTCCTCGGCAGAACTCTCTGCCCATTTTCTCGCGCCGACCTCGCGGTCGCTGGGTCGATCGCGAGCCTCTGTGGAAAACGTTCTGCCTGGTTTCTCGCGGCCGGGCTCACGGTCACGAACTCGGTCGCGAGTTTCTCCTCGCTCATCCCATTTTCGTCATTTCGCTCCGGGTGGTTCTGGTACGCTTTTCCACTCCTCAGCTGGATAGCAAAGCACCGATTCTTTGGGTTTACTTCCGTAGTGCTTGGGAATTGGCCCGTCTTTTGTTGTGCAGCTATCTGACCGATTTGATTCTCCATTATCTTCATGTGTTTGCCACGCTTTTCCACTCCTCACCGGATAGCAAAGCACCGATTCTTTGGGTTTACTCCGTAGTGCTTGGGAATTGGCCCGCCTTTTGTTGTGCACCGAATCGCGATCAAGGTCGCGATCTCGACCGATTTGATTCTCCATTATCTTCATGTGTTTGCCCATGGTTATTGCCACCACCTTTTCGACATCAAAACCTATACTAAAATGAGATTCCCAAGGATGTGTAATTCTTTGGCGGTAGTATTGATAAACGAGTTCTCGCATAAAAATCATAAGCACAAGCACCTCACAACATGGATGTATATATAAGAAATCGTTGGTTGCTCATAACCTACCATAAGCTTGCAAATTGCATCATCAAAAAGGTCCTCTTTGGTAAGGTAGGATATATTTAAGCTAAGTGACTCATAATCCCATAATGAAAAACACCATAAGTATCTTTTAGCATTTTTCTATTAAGAACCTCACACTTATCATATAAGAATTGGTTGCTCATAACCAACTGTTGCATCATCTCCTCCGTGTTCGGCTTTTAGTCTCTACAAACCCGAGGATCAATATGGAATTTAGCTACACATGATTAAATTCTTAAAGTAATAAATAAATAAAGAAAGCATAAATTGAGATAGAAAGATAAACCGTAGAATCGAATCATCCCATTCTGCAGCACGCGACTTCCCCTGCTTCTTCGTCCGAGGTTGTTGGAAATTATTATTTCATCATATTCAATGTCGCTTTCAAACGCTTGTATAAATATATCACGACAAATTAGGATGTTTCAATCCCGTTGTTCGGATGGTATGCGAATTTTCCCACGTGACGGTTGCTATGATTTATAAAATTCACGCCCTCCGTCTCGATCACGCTCCTGCTCTTTAAAAGAGTGAACTTCCCATTAGATCGTCAGATCTCGAGTTAATCTCTACAAGAATGCTTTAACCACCGGCGCTCTCCATCGCCATTGATAGCTGCTGGCAACCATCTCTTCTATGATTCTACGGCCTCCTCCACTGCTCGGTTCAACAGCATCCCCGCCGACGCATCTACTATGCTCCTCGTGAAGCATCAACCCACCAGAATTGCGTGATCTCATTGTTCTTTGGAGAATCCGTGTTGAGGGCATTTTCTCAATAAGCCCCTGAATCTCTCCCATGCCTCGAATAATGATTCATCTCCTTGTTGGCAGAAATGGAAGATCTCGGCTATTATATTCTGTGCTTTCGTCGGCGAAAAATATTTAGAAAGAAACTTCTCGCAAAGTTTCCCTCAACTGTCTATCCCAGTACGGTCCAGGCTCTTGAACCAATCCTTCGCCTGGCTGCGCAGAGAAAATCCGAACATGCGCATCCGGATAGTATCTTGTGGCACCCCATTCTACTTGATAGTGTCACAAATATCGAGATATGTCTCAAGATGGGCATTCGGATCCTCTGTCACTCCTCCTCCGAACTGTTCTCCTTGAACCATGCTGATCAGGACCGGCTTCAACTCGAAATTATTTGCATTCACCTCCGGGCCCCATCCGCCTCCTTGAAATTGTTCCGTAGGAGGTCGATACATGTAGTTCAACGGTCTCGCCTCTGGAGCAGGGACAAGGAGTCCCATGTTCTCCATTTGACGTTGCATCTCTGTAAAATCAGCCAGAAGACGAGCAGCGTAGCTCATGAGGTACACCCCCGTTGGGATGAACACCCCCGTTGTTTGGATTCGCTGCCATATCTCGCCTTCTTCTTTCTCGTCTCTTTCTCCTTTGAGTGCTTTTGATCTCGGAGTCTAAAGGTTGTTCAGGTTGTCCTCGAGATCTTGTGATCATATACTACCTGGAGAAAAAAGGAGAACTCAGCTCTGGCAAGAAAAATAAATAAAATAAAATACAACTTGAATTAATAATTCCAAATCATCAAGTTATTCCTATATAATCTTAACAATCCCCGGCAACGGCGCCAAAATTTGATCGCTCACTTTTCTAACACGAAAATGTGCAAGTATAAAGGTAAGTCGAGTATCGTATCCATATGGATTGTAATACGAAAACACAGAAGCTAACTCAACAACAATTCATCATTATCCAAGAACATATTTGGTTTATAAAAGGTTTAGGGCTTCGAATATTAAATCCAAAGCAAAAGGTAACAACTTAAAAATAAACGAAAGCAATAAACACTCAAAGAAGATAATAAGATAGAAAGACTAACCCTAGGGATGCATTAATCCTACTCACAACGTATGTTTATCCTGCTTCCTATCAACCAATTTTAATCCGGACAAGATGGAAGATCACATATATAACCAACAATTTCAGTTACGATAATTGTGGTAGTTGATTACTAATTTTTCCTATTACTATTATGTCTCTAGGTGAAAATAAGTAACTCCAAAAGGATCACAAAGAATATGCTTCCTACGAATGTTCTTATCTCAGCTAAAACTCAAGGCTTATTCGTATTATGCATTCGAGATCGATAGACAATTAAAACGGTTAAGTAATTAACTGGCAACTAGATATGCATCAAGATTGATCAGAAATTAACACATATAATTAAGCACCAAGAATCATAAATCAATGCCTGTAAGGTAAATAATAATAGCAGAAATCATAATATTTAGGATAGAATCATGCAAACCCTATGATTAGAACGAAAATTAGCTAGACATAATAAACGAAATAAAATATGAAATAATCATAGAAATAGAAATTATATAGATAAAACCCGTAGTGTAGCGTCAGAAGAACAATGGTTGGGTTCGTATCCAAACCCAAGTAACAAAAACGAGAAAATACGGAATTCGTTCGGACGAAATCGTTCCAAAGCGATAACAATGCGTAGAACTAATGTAGAACAATGAAAATCTAATGCTTAGATGAATCTAAATCAATACTAGAGTGAAAATATGAAAAACTAGAGAAAACGGTGAAAAACATGTTGTAGAAGGTTGGGGGCGCGGGAGCAAGCTTGGGGATATATATAGGTGCAGGGAAAACCCTAATTTTGTGCCCAGCCGCCTCGCCTCGCGGCCGGGCTCATGACATGAGCTCGTTCATGAAGCTCGACGTTCGGACGATTTTTCGCGATCATGAGCTCGGTCGCTAGCTCCTCGCGACTTCACTGCTTTCGCCTGCTTCTCTTGCGTCCGAACTCCGAATTACGATCCATTTGCGCCTATGGACTCCTATCGAGATGCTCTTTAATATTGTAAGTTTTTCACATCCATATTTCTCATATATATTTCATCATATTTGGTTACATCTTTGTCTTGTGCATCGATTATCACCTGAAAAGCCTACAAAACACCAAAGAGAAACCCCAAGAGCAGTATCTTTCAAAAATAGCTAAAAGCATAAAGATCGACTATATAAACACACTTAATAGATCTATTTCATCTTAATATATCATCAATAAACGAGCAAAAAGCACGTTTATCACACCGTCTCAATCGCAAGGCCACTACCAACTCTTCTACAACACTACAATCTTTACAATTTCTTTTATACTCACTTTGTCCTCCATTTATCTTCATAGTTTTCATTTCTGATATGTCATCAAATTTTTATCATTACAATTTCTACACACGTACGGAGTACTTTTAGTTCCACGTGAGCATAATTATGCCACACGATCATAATTATGCCACGTTTACGACTTCTCAACATTATGAATCCAACAACATTTGCAAAATCAGTTCAAAACAAAGGTTCATTAATTATTGCGCAAATTTTAAAGTTGGTATATAAAACCAAAAGTTTGTGAAAGTTTAGTAATTTACAGGAAAATAATCATTAGTGCCACATGAGCTTAATCATGCCATGGGATCATAATTATGCTATGTTTACCACATGTCATCATTTTGTTTTGCTTGAATCCGACAACTTTTGCAAATCATATTCTATTAAAAGTTCAATAATTATCGCATAGATTCTAAAATTAGTATGCGAAATCAGAAATTGATGAAAATTCATTATTTTAAGGCAAGCAACCGGTATATTTATTTAGTAAAACAACATCATGCATATGCCACACGGACCATGTGGTGTAACTGATTTGAATTTTTACAAAGGTTATTGACGTATAAATACACCAACTTTGGGCCAATTTTGGTTTTTTCCACTAACTTTAAAATTAGTCACAAAATGCACAAACTTGATGACTTTAGTGTTTTTACTACGATTTCAAATTCAGGCTAAATTAGATATGACCTGACATCTCAAAAATTTACTATAGACTAAACGGTCAGTGATATAAATGAAATCGTAGCGAGATGACATAAAACATCGTCGTTCCATCAAAATAAATCAGATTTTTTATTTCTAGGAGTCACCGTGTCAACCCTTATTACAAAATTAAGTCTTCTCGTTTGTTTCATCGTTTGGTTCAAGTTGAGATCAAAACAATCGTTATCCTCTCTCTACGATGTCATGTATATCACTAATCGTTTTGTCTATGATAAATTTTTGAGATGTCAAGTCAGATTTAATTTGGCTTAAATTTGAAATCGTGGCAAAATCACTAAAGTTATCAAGTTTGTGTATTTCGTGATAATTTTTAAAGTGCGTGGGAAAAATCAAAATTGACCCAAAGTTGATGTATTTATGCGCCAAAAACCATTTTTACAATTATACCCCTCAACAAATTTTATTTAAATGCATTGTCACATGTCAACCATCTGGAGTGTCCACATAAACACAATAAGTGGTCCTTATTTGGTAATATATAGTATCCAAAGCTTGGGACTATTGGGTCATAACTCTACCGATATTACAATAAATTAATAAGTATTTAAAGTAAATACACCATTTATGTAATAACCCAAAAATTTAAAACTTTTATTAGTGATGCTTAAACTAATTATTTGTGTTGCTTAGACCTTAATTATGTTTAAGGTGACCAACGAAACAAATTAGAATCGATTCGGAGGTCGAAAACTAGAGAAATCAAAAACTATCCTAGCGGATTAGGGTTTTCTGAATAGCCTGAATAAAGAATGAAAGATCGAGAATGAATCTTGAAAAACGATTTCATTTCTAGAATCCTCTCACGAAAACATGTGAGAAGCCAAAGAATGAGAATTTTCGCCGCCACCGTCGGATCTCAAAATACTATTCACAAGTCGGATCAACTTCCAGTCCTTGCTATTCATGAAAATTTATGATAACTATCAAAATCATGAAGGATTATATTATTATGAATTTAGAATTCATAAGAGTCAATTTCTGAACGAAATTTTCGAAGAACTTAACCGAACGTCGGGAAAATATACCGAAAAAATTCTAAACTGTCCCGAACGAACCGAAACTCGAACCAAGGGTCTAAATCAATAAGAAATGATTTATAAAACTCAAATAAATTATGAAAGCTCAAGAATTCAATAGAATTTCGAATGAGCATAATTTAATCGTCGAACACTGTTTTTCCGCGATAACTCGGAATTGACTTATCGGATGTCATCCGAACTTCATGAAATTATTATAAACTATAAAATATATGAATTTTGTGAAAGAAAAAATCCGATCCGAACAGAATATCCGAAAATCCAAAATCCGAAAATCCGAATTTTTTATACAAAAATCCGAACCGAACCGAAAAATTCAAAATTATGAAAAAACCGAAAATCCGAAACCAATTTTTGTTAATTCATATATATATTTATATTAAATTTAAACATATTTAAATAAAATATTATTTTTATATATAAATTATATATAATTCGGATTTTTGGATTTTTTCGGATTTAAAAAATTCAATACTATTCGATCCGAAAATCCAAAATTTTGAAAAGTTTCAATCCGATCCGATCCGAAAATCCAAAAAATCCGAACTGAATTTTAAATTTTGGTTTGGTTTGTATTGGATATTCGGTTTTCGGATTTTTTGCTTACCCCTAATTCCGAGAAATCAATTGAAAGCGCGATAAAACTTAAAGAGTCAGCGTTAACATGTCAAATTGGATAATTTGACCTTCCTTCTCCCAACTAGCTCCAAGAGACCCTAAATGAGCTTATAACAGCTCTTTTGCTGCACCAATGCAGACCATTTCATCCAGCCCTCCCTCTCTCTCTTTGAGACCCATTTTCTCTCTCTAATTCAAATCCTCTCTTTTGTTCTTCTATGTTTTAGCTTCAATCCTCCTTCTCAACCCATTCCAACTCTCAAAATAAGTTTCTAAGACCATAGAAAGCTAGTATTTATCATCCTCTTCCATCCTAATGGAGTGGAAATTTTTTTTAGAATTTTTTTTAGTTTGAAACCCTAGTTTCGAACCATTTCAATTTCGTGGCTTTTGAGCCACCAAATACTCTCAAGCCATGAAGAAATATGCTTAGAAATAAGTTCTAAGGTTGTGTTTAAAATTTGGCAATTTTTGGAGCATGTTTGTTATTTTTCGATTTTGTTATAATTTCTTTTTATATGAAATAAAACATGCTTTTGTGAATATGATTTGATATTATTGCTTGTTGATATATTAGGAGCATGTAGAATAAATATGAGAATTTTTGAAATTTCTTGCATTTTTTTTATTGAGGCCGAGAGCTATGTGGTTTTATTAGGCCATTGTTTTATATTTTTTTTGTTGAAAATAGTTGAGATATAGTGTTTAATATATGATATGAACATCATATATTAATCTTGAAATTTTTGAAACACATCTCCTATTTTTTCAAAAAAAGGCCGAATACATATATATATTTTTAAGCCATAGTTTGATTTTTCTTTTTAAAAAATAGTTGAAAAATAGTGTTTAATATATGATATGAACATCATATATTAATCTTGAAATTATTGGAACACTTCTCCTATTTTCATGTGAAGGCCGAAACCTATATATAATTTTTAAGATTTGTTTTGATTTCATTTGTTGAAAAATAGTTGATGTATAGTGTTTAATATATGATATGAACATCATATATTAATCTTGAAATTATTGAGACACTACTCCTATTTTTCGATATGGACGTCGAAGAATATATATATATATATATATATATATATATATATATATATTAGGATTTATTTGATTTTTATTTGTTGAAAATAATATGATATGCGATGTTTAGAAATAATATGGACCTAATATGCATTGTTGAGAATTTATTGAACACATATGTAATATATGTGTGAGGACAAAAATAATTCCAAGCATTTGGTTCATATTATAAATAGTTAGTTGATGTTTAATGTTAATATTACATGTTTATTTCATAATATAAAAATATGGTGAAGTAAATGGAATTTGTTGAATATATATGCATATATTTTATAATTATCAAAAATTTATATGGTGAAAAGCATGAGTTTAAATTTTAATGTATGATATGAGGTAATATTTCATGTTTAGTATATGATATAAGCATGATATGATTTTTGTGAAATTTATTGAACACCAATGTTCAATAAATCATAAGTACCGAAAACTATAGGTTTAATTGCTCATGTTTTTAAATTTTATTTGATCATATTGAGTTTGTAATTAAATTCTATAGTATGATAGGAGCATAACATGATTTTACCAGAATTTATTGGATACTTATGCTAATTATTGCTAATTATCGAAAACGTAGCAAAATGGTTAAGTATGAGTTTAATTTTAATGGTAAATGATGCGATAGTAGTTAATCTATAAGTTTGGAATGAATGGTTATGATTATGATGAATGAATGAAACACTTATGCACACAGACACAATGATTGTGTATTATATTAGAAAGTAGGGTTTTCTAATGCTTTAATATAGTTTATGTTGTGTATGGTGTTGTATGGTGTTGAATGGTTATGTTTATATTGTGCCGATAAACAAAACCCCAAACGTAAACAACATAATACTTTATGTACGAGAATCCAAAAGAAATCGATCAATTCCGACAACTTAAGAAGGAATTAACGAGAATCGAAGTTTGACACGAATTTAGGGTTTTCTATTAATAATATGATACTCAAACGTGAGTTCCTAAATTAAAGAAACCAAAAGCCGAGTTACAACGTTAATACTCAACAACGATAATCTAATACGATATTAGATTGAGCGTTAAGACAACTCGACAACGAATAGCTATTATACAACTTATATAATCTCCGACGAGTTAAGAGAAACAAACAATGTCGTAATTTGTAAGCAAAGATTCGAACGTAGGATGTCGATCCTTACGTCTCAAAGGTCGAGTTAATATTCCCGAAGAAATTCATCTATTCCTAAGTACTTACTTACATGATAGCATGTGATCACTTGAATCATAAGTCAAGACTCCCTTTTATTCGTCGTTACTAATCGACAAGTCGTCAAGATAACATACTAGACGAATCTGTTTAGTCCGAATCGGGTCGTATTTTCCTATGCTTTTGGATTTAAATTGTCGATCTTTAGTTTTACTTTTAACATAATTTATTATGTTATTATATTATAAAGATTGAATTCTAATTCTTGGTTTGATGTAGGAAATAGCTCATTATTTGAGCATTATTCAGACAAGAAATTCTCTGCGTGGAACTCAGCAGAGAGCCGATACTTTCAATGATTCTCATGAATAATAGAGAAGGAATCAAGGATTTTTCCTTCATAATAATTGAAGAGCATCTCGATAGGAGTTCATAGGCGTAAACGAATTGCAATTCAAGTTCGGACGAGAGAGCTGAGTGAAACACCGGTCACAAGCCTTGACATTGAAGCGTCCGTCGGCTGCGCCGTCCGCGTTCGCCTCGCCCGCAAGCGTTGCAGACCCAAACCGGCGCCCCAGCCTCCCCAAGCACCCCACGCCCACGGCATGCCCCAGAGCTCCATCCATCGCGCATGACGATTTCCTCCCAAATAAGACGATTTCATCCGTCCAATTGCCGCTCATTCTTTCCACCGTGCCCGCTTCATCATCGATCCGTGGCTGGGTGCTTGGGCTTTTCACTCAGAGAGTCCTCGCGTCCGGCTCGCGTGCGTCGTGGCGGACTCTATTTTGGGCCCCAATTCGATCGATTTCGTGGGCTTTTCGAGGTTTATTATATTAATGCACGCGGCGGCCTCATGAGGTCTCACACACGCTCTCGCTCTCGCTTTTCTTCACGCACACATATGGCGCCTCGCCATTTTCTATTCTCTTCAACTATTTTTCGAGCTCAATAGATCGACACAAACAGATAATTATTAGTTTTAATTCCTGTTTTCAGTTTCATCGAATAATTTAGTTTATCAATTTATGCTTTTGGATTTATCGTTTTATCGGAATCAATTTCATCGTATTATTGCTTTATGATTTCTTGCTTTGTGATTCTTGTGAATTCAATTCCATAGTGATAGTGGATTGGATTCTCATGTTCCTAAGATTTATATTGCTTTTGTTGTTGCTTTGATTTACCCTGCTTTCGTAGTTCAACTAGGGATTGACAACTAGAGGTGGCAAAGTAGCGGGCCGGGCCGACCCCGGGCTCGTCGGGCTTTTATATTTTTCGGGCCTAGAAATGTGAAGCCCAAACCAACCCCGTGGGTTTCATGACGGCTTTTTAGATTATTTTTTCATTTTTTAATATATAAAATTAATATTTTAAATTTAAAAAATAAATAAATTAAATACATAATTAAAATCTCATAACTCCAATTTAAATAAAGAATCAGTGATAATAATACATTAAGCTTACTTATTCTTATGATAATGTTTCTTGTATATTTTGACATATTTATGTATTCATACGATGATATTGTAATGTTTTAGTATAATTTTATTTCTTTAATTTAAGGAGAAATAAATTAATAATTGTAAATCAAAGGTAAATGATATTGTTAAACGTCAATTCCACTTATACGCCTAAAATAATAGAAATAAATAAATAAATTATACAATATATATTTAAGATCAATGATTCAAAATAGTTTTTACATATTATAAGGTCATTAATCATCAGCCTATATATTTTTGGAGATCATTTCTTTTATGAATTATTTTTGAATGATTTATAAAGTTATTATTTTGGAGTTATTATTTTTTCAATTTTGATGTGTGCAATTCAAAAAATATATTTTCCGACCAAGATGTGAATTAGTAAGAAACTTTTACTATAAAATATAATTAATATTATTAAAAATTATAGATATGTATATTATATAATTTATAAAATATATATATTTAATAAAATATTAGTGAGCTTTTTAGCCCAAAACCGGGTTTTTTTTTAGTCCAAGTCTGTGGTCTGGGGTTTTTTCATGGCTTTTTAGGCCTGGTTTTTTCAGCATTTAATTTTCAAGCCCAAACCCCAAACCCGGGTACCGCAAGAGCTTTCAGGCGTGGCTCATTTTGTCATTTATTGACAACCTCCGGTTTAGATTTATTGTTTTATTAGTTTAGCTCGGGATTGACAACCCCTAGCTAGATTGCTTGTTTATTTCTCGTATTTCAATTCCGTATGTTTCAAACCCTCGCTGGTATTAGAATGTTTAGATTTAATCGCTTTTGTGTGCACGATACGAACAATCTCCTGTTAAGTTTTCCTTGAGAGACGACTCGTGTTAACTTATCACGCCACAATTACCTCGCATTTATCATTGCAGTGAATTTGAGTGTGTTTTAGCTCGATCAATTTTGGCGCCGCTGTCGGGAAAACTTTTTAGCATATTGTTTGTGTTGTTTGTTTTCCGTGTTTTTTTATTTTTGTTATTTTCTCCCCAGTGCGTGTGATCTTGTTTTTGTTGTTGGTGTCTCATAATGCAGGGTTATCGCAGTACAAATGTGGTCAAGCGGTGGGGGAGAAGATTCATCGATTGGGCAAATTCTTCTTCAAGAAGCCCAATTCGATTTTTCCGAGGATGTCCGTCGTGCCACGAGCAACAAACATATGATCCCTACTGAGAGCAATCACCTCAGCCGCAGTATCCGCCAATTTATGAGCAACAATATGGTTCGGGTGGAATAACCACCGATTTGGGATGTTGGGATCCACAGCAGCAGACGCCCCACAACCTTACCCTAATATTGGAACCCACAACCCGACGAGACAACTAGCATGCCCAAGCCCACTGGAGGTGAAAGAAAATCCGACAACGAATAGCTATTATTTACCCACGCTTTTTTTTATTTGCTTTTCTTTCTTTCTTTTGTTTTGTTTCGCTTTTCTTTGAACTTATATAATCTCCGTTTGTGTCTACGAGTTAAGAGAAACAAACAATGTCGTAATTTGTAAGCAAAGATTCGAATTACAAAAGAGGTTTGATTGATTGGATTAAGTGTTAAGTTGCGTAGGATGTCGATCCTTGCTTTTGGATTTAAATTGTCGTCTCAAAGGTCGAGTTAATATTTCTCCCGTGCGCATCCAAGAAATTCATCTATTCCTAAGTACTTACTTACATGATAGCATGTGATCACTGAATCATAAGTCGTAGTTCACTCCTTTTATTCGTCTCGTGCAACCCATAGCTTATTGCCGCTTACAAGTCGTCAACATAACATCTAGTTTTCCTCGAGAGACGACTGTGTAACTATAATTGTTAAATCTAGTTAGTTAAGTCTAGGGCTTGAGAATATCCTAATATACCAATCATAACTTGAATACTAACAATCTATAACGTAATAACGTTTAGAAGAACACTAAAGTTAGCGTCGAGAATAGACTCGAGTATTTAACTCATAAGATGAGGTTCATCTATGAGTGATGATGTAAAATAGTTTGGGATTTTGGGAATGTAAGATAATAGAAATTATCTTAAAACTTTCACATGAAATCATAAAGAAACCCTAATTGGGAACCTTAAGTCATAATTTATAAACGACCCTCGATCGATAGAAAGAATCTAAGAAATGCTATTTTCTTATGAAGGGTTTGATCGTACGTAGTCGACGAGGAAGGACAATCACACCTACTCACTTAGAACTACTAGCTTCGGATTAGCAGGTGGGCTCTCTTGAAACAAAAATGACATGCATGTCTATCTCAAAGCATGATTTACAAAAGCTTTATGAAATATTATTCCATGAACTGTTATTGACTGCCAAATATTTATGTTTTGTTGTGATCCTATCTGAGATTAGTATATCCAATGTGGCATGTGAATGAGTTGGTCCACCAACGTTAGAAAAGGGTAACGATCGGATCCGACTTAGTTAAGGACTAACTCGGATTGTGTACACGTGTGACTGTGTGTTAAGGTTAGCTACCTCGACCGGTCACGACGACTATGTGTAGGTGGTCACCTCCATAATGCGCGAATGAATGATCAGATATGGAACAACGTGGATGAAATAGTTCAGCCGAACGCTTTTGAAAATGATAAAATATTTGATAGGCATGAGTCTTTCAACTAAAATCCTCATGTGCTATTGTAGGCAGTTCAATAACTTTAACAAAGAAAATATTTTCAGCAATGAGTCCACTAAGTACTTTTGTACTTAGCCCTGCATCTCGTTTTGATGTGCAGGTTGAGCAGGGATTGATGATGGGTGCGAGGCGGTGCAAAGTGGTAGTTGTTTTGTTGCTTTAATAGAAAAGATTTCTAGAACCTTGGGCATGTATCGTCATATGCATGTCCACACGTTTATTGCTGCTAACTCTGATATTGTTTTGGATGTCTTTTGATTCTAACTGCTTTTCATATCGTATTGAACTTGAGGTCGTACTGTTCTTGAATTCGAAACATTGAACCTTTTGGGCAAGTCCTTATGTGACTTGAGTTTGTATCGAAACGATCCCATTCGGCTATATTTAGTTGATTGGTTACATTATGAACCTTTTGGGCCATTTAATCCGCATGTGGCTTTATGAGTTTGTAAACAATGAGAGTTTAAAATATAAGACATAGTATCCCATTCGATATGTATTTATTGTAAAACTACTTTTGTTCATTTATTCGTAGTTGATATTCACTTTGCAATAGTTAATTTCATGTTGGTTTAGTTATGTATATATCCCATTCGCCTATGCATTTATTCGTAGTTGATTGTTAATAGTTATGTATATATCTGCTGCATTGTCATACCAGTGGCGATCCATTTAATCCGTACTTCCTTGAGAAGTCGGGTCGTCACAATTTATGATTTTTTTGTAAACAATGAGAGTTTAAAATATAAGACATAGTATATTTATATGAATGATATGTATTTATTGTAAAACTACTTTTGTTCATTTATGAATTACCTGTATTTTATATTCACTTTGCAATAGTTCAATTTCATGTAACCGTATTTATATAATAATATATCAAGATGTGTAGTTCAACATAGTGATAAGTATGATATTATATTGTATACCTATATATATATATGTTTCAAATTGATAGATAATGTAATACATTGTATATACATGTTTCAAAAAGATATATAAGGCAACACAAATAAGCTCTATCCATAATCGAACCATAACAGTATTTACTTATTGGGGTGGACTCCTATGCGCACCAGAGAGATCCTTAATTAATTTTAATTAATTCTAATTAAAATTAATTAATTTAATAAATCATAATTATGAATTAATAAATATTAATTTGAATTAATAAACCCTAACCGTGATAAATCTTAATTTTGAATGAATAAAGCCTAATTGGAATTAATAAACCTTAATTATGTATAAATAAACCCTAATCATGAATTAATAAATATTAATTTTGAATTAATAAACCCTAATTTTGAATAATAAATCCTAATTTTGATTTAATAAATCATAGTTATGAATTAATAAACCCTAATTTGAATAATAAACCATAATTTTGAATAATAAACCCTAATTGTGAATTAATAAACACTAATTATGAATTAAAAGCCCTAATTTTGAATAATAAACCTTAACTATAAATTAATAAACCTTAATTGTGAATTAATAAACTATAATTATGAATTAATAAATTCTAATTTTAAATTAATATATTATAATTAAAATTAATAAATTATAATTATAAATTAATAAATTTAATTATAAATTAATAAAATCTAATTATCTTTACTTACCATAATTAATAGATAATTATTTGATACCCAAATTTTTGTCTTACTTATTTTGTTGTTCTTAAATAATGTCATAAATACCTTTACAAAAAAATATAAGGAAATTGAAAAAAAGAGTCTTAATAATTTGGCTAAATTCTGATGTTGGAAATCCAATTTTTATTTTGAGTTGAGGTTACGAATTCAATTACGATAAACTTCTGGGGTCATATTTATATCTCCATCCACGCTGTCATTCCAGTCAACGTCTTGAGATTCTCCACGTGGTACACCACGTAATCTGATAAAGCAGTCAATGCCTTTCTTCACTCCGCGTCAGCAGGCCACTCAGCTCCTGTCCAAGAAAACGGATATCTAGGGACTGAGTTGTCATTTGACACCAATTGAGTGGCATTTATGCAATTTCATTAAACGCTAGCACCATTTGCCAATCGGCAAACCCACCCTTTACTTGCCCTTTTTATAGCTTATTATTTTTCTCCATTCTCTCTCTATCATACCCACATACACCCCCTCTCTCTCTAAATATATATTTGTAGTTGTTCTGTACCTACTTTGTCGCTGTTTGTGTGGGTTGAAGTTTCTTCCGTGTCGTTTTGTAAGTTTAAGGTGAGAGAAGCAGGTGATTTTGTGTTTGTCGATGAAGAAATCTGCTGCAAACTTTGCTAGGGTTTTGATTCTGTTGTTTGGGAATGTTTGTGGTGGATCTTGTTGGATCTGGGTTTTATACTTTTGTGTTTGTTTACAGTTGCTAATGTTAATCTCTTTACTATCTATCTCTCTTCGCTGTGTTTTTCGTGGGTTTATTTGACCATTGATGATGATCTGATATTTTGTTTCTATTTCATGGATTTCTTCTGCCGATTTACGAACAGTTTTAGTTCTTTTTGGCGTTTTTCCTCCCAATACAAAATATGGTTTGGATCATTCGGGACTCGAGGCACAAATTTTGTTCGAGAAGACTTTAGGTTTTTCAATTTTAGTTTTTCACTGTCTTCATAGGTTTTCAAGTGTGTTTTTGCTTATTCTGTTTCCTGTATGAGATAGGGGTCGCTTTTGAATTATCCGCTTAACTTAGGTCTTTGAACTTCTATCAAAGTAGCACTGGTTTTATGCGGTTTACCTGCTGCTAAGTAAGTGACTCTGACCTAATCAACGGTTTCTGAAGTATTTGTTATTCTCAATTGTATCATTTATGGCTCCGTAACATCTAAAGCCTGTGCATGCTGAATTTTGATGGTATTTTGGCGACTTTTGTGGGTAAGTGATGATCATTTTAAAGGGTGATTGGTAGAAGTTTGGAAATATATTATATTGTGTTCTAGGCGGTCTCTTTTATGTTTTGCTTATCTGGATTTTTACATTTTGCTAACTCGGGGATTCTACTAATAGATGTGCTCATTATCCTTTCTGAACTTGCTGAGATATTGTGATGCGAACAAACCAAGTATATACTTGAATATGTATCTTCAGAACCAGAAGAATAGTTATCAACTATTACTGTTAGATACTTTGGTTGTGTTTATATGTGATTATCTGAGCGGGATGCTGGTGGGTGTGTTCCTTTGTGTAATTTCTTTTATCATGAGTATTTTTACTCATGTTGGCTGCTGGTTATAGTTGATACAAACTTGTAATTGTTGTGCTTTAATTTTTGCAGTTGCTTCTGCCATGGCAAGAAAGAGGCGAACCGAACTTCCTGGTGGTGAGAGCTCGGAGTCTCAAGAAGCTGGTAGAGGACGTGGTGGCGTTCAGCACCCTCCTGCCCAGCAACAACCGCAGCCACAGCTACAACACCCACAGCAGCAAGGGGGATATCAAGGTGGGGGAAGAGGCTGGGCGCCCCAACGTGGGGCCTATGGTGGCCGCGGCGGCGGTAGAACAGCTCCTCAGCAGTATTATGGTGGACCTACTGAGTATCAGCAGGGTCAGGGCCGTGGTGGTCAGCAGTATGGCCGAGGAGGTGCACCACGCCGAGGCGCATTTGTGGGTGGTCCATCTCGTCCACCATCTCCCGAGCTGCACCAAGCTACTCAGTTACCATATCAAGCTGTGACGACTAAGCCTAGTCCTTATGGAAGTCCTCCTGTTGAGACATTTTCTGGGGCAAGCTCCTCTACACAGGCACCTGATCCTCCACAGACTTCAGAATTAACTGAGCAGATCCAGGAACTCTCAATCCAGCAGGAAGTGACTCCAGGCCAAGATATGCAACCTGCTTCAAGCAAATCAATGAGATTTCCATTGAGGCCAGGCAAAGGGAGCTATGGCACAAAGTGTGTGGTGAAAGCCAATCACTTTTTCGCGGGGCTTCCAGACAAGGATTTGCACCAATATGACGTGAGTGATTCACATGACTTTAATGACCTTCTGTGATTTTAGCTTTCAACTAACCCGTCCTTCTTCTATTGGGTGAAAGGTCTCAATTACTCCTGAAGTTACATCCCGTGGAGTTAATCGTGCTGTGATGGAGCAGTTAGTTAAGTTATATAGGGAATCTCATCTGGGTAGGAGGCTTCCTGCCTATGATGGAAGAAAGAGCCTGTACACTGCTGGACCACTACCTTTTGCTTCTAAAGAATTCAAAATAACACTTCTAGATGAAGAAGATGCTCCAGGTGGCACCAGGTTTTTATCCCTATCTCTTGGATACTCTTTTTAATATTTCGTTGTCTCATAATTTTTGGTATTAGATGTTTTGCTTTGAATATAACTTTCTTACTATATTTTGTGGATTGTAGGCGAGAAAGAGAATTCAAGGTGGTCATCAAGTTTGCTGCACGAGCTGACTTGCATCATTTAGGAATGTTTTTACAGGGTAGACAAGCCGATGCGCCGCAAGAGGCACTTCAAGTTCTGGACATTGTACTTCGTGAACTTCCGACCACTCGGTATGTGTTGTTGACATCTGCTGCCTTTTCACTTTCAGTTCTTTATCCATCCTTTGTGCTGATTATTATTTACTTTAGGTACTCCCCGGTTGGACGTTCTTTTTATTCTCCAGATTTAGGCAGAAGGCAACCACTGGGTGAAGGACTTGAAAGTTGGCGTGGCTTTTACCAGAGCATTCGTCCCACTCAGATGGGTCTATCGCTGAACATTGGTGAGCATTGTTGATCTGGTGCAGACTTTGTTAATTTGTTGGATATTTGTGTATGCTAGGAGTAGGAGTTTAAAATATTTACTGAGACTGATTCATATCCTTACAATTTACTGTTCTTGACAGATATGTCTTCCACTGCTTTCATTGAGCCACTCCCAGTAATTGATTTTGTTGCCCAGCTTCTGAATAGGGATGTGTCAGCTAGACCATTATCTGATGCTGACCGTGTTAAGGTTATTTTTGATTCTTCAGTTTAACTGAATTGTATTCTTTTGCTACCTACTAGCTTTGGGTATGATTTTCCAAATTAGGGTTTGGATATTGTACTTCATTTGTGACTTTCATTGTCTACCATTTTCCTTTTAGTGCCTTTGTTTTTTTCCCCTTCCAGTGTTCTTTTATTTACTAAAGTAAATTCTTTTGGCAGATCAAGAAAGCACTTAGAGGAGTAAAGGTGGAGGTTACTCATCGAGGAAACATGCGAAGGAAATACCGTATCTCTGGTTTGACGTCACAGGCAACTCGTGAGCTAACGTGAGGATCAAATTCT
Source organism: Salvia rosmarinus (assembly GCA_036937905.1). Taxonomy (NCBI): domain Eukaryota; kingdom Viridiplantae; phylum Streptophyta; class Magnoliopsida; order Lamiales; family Lamiaceae; genus Salvia; species Salvia rosmarinus. The sequence goes on from CM072816.1 coordinate 96,498,604, forward strand.
TTTTGTTATTATTGTATGCTCTATGGTTTTTCACTGTTGAAAATGGTTGTGCCTCGAGTTTGGTACATTCATATTTGTTCTTCATGCTATGACTTAGTGGCAATAGTGTTATTCCGGTTGAGTCTGAGCTGAATCTGGTGATCTCAGATTTCCGGTGGACGAAAGGGGTACAATGAAATCTGTGGTGGAATATTTCCAAGAGACCTATGGCTTTGTCATTCAGCACACCCAATGGCCTTGTCTCCAAGTAGGAAATACCCAGAGGCCAAACTACTTGCCCATGGAGGTCTGTCTTCTTTTTTACTGAATCATTTTTCCATGAAAGATGAAGAATGTTCAATTTATATTTTTTTCATATAGGTTTGCAAGATAGTTGAGGGCCAGAGATACTCTAAGAGGTTAAATGAGAGACAGATCACTGCACTACTTAAAGTGACATGCCAGCGTCCCCACGAAAGAGAAAATGATATTCTTAAGGTTGGTCATGTGGTGGATCTATGTGGCTCCTGTTATTGTTTATTGTTGTTGCATTTTATAATTTCTTGTTTGTTTTGACGGAAACACACTTTGTTGATCACACCTGTCATATTCGTAATTTTTGTTTTCTTTTAGTATTCCGTGTGATGCTATGGGATCTGTAAGTAACATACTTTTTATCTCATATTCTCTTGCTTTTGCCATTTGTATAGACGGTGCACCATAATGCTTATGCTAATGACCCTTATGCAAAAGAGTTTGGAATTAAAATTAGTGAGAAGTTGGCACAGGTTGAAGCTCGTGTCCTTCCCCACCCTGGGTAATGAAATATTCCGTTTTGGATTTATTTTTATTTTTTACATATATCGCTTTGACTTCATGAAGATTCTTATAGTTGTGTGATCCCCTTACAGCTCAAATATCATGAGTCTGGTAGGGAGAAGGATTGTCTTCCTCAAGTTGGGCAGTGGAATATGATGAACAAGGTAATTTGCTTAATTCTTATTTTTATTTAGTTCAATGGGAAAAAGCATCATCTTCTTTTAGAAGCAAGGCAGCATCTAAAGATGAACTCCAGAAGGGTCCAAGTTTCCCTTGGTTTTTATAGTTGATGTGTCATATTTGGTATGGTGGCTATTTTCCACTTGTTGGATGTTGTGTGCCAGATACATTGTGTGATAGGCTTATTGATGGCCTCTTGAATTAACGAGGCACTTTTTTATTGGCCTGTCGAAATCACGAGGCCTTGTTATAATTGTATGTAACAATGCAATTAATTGCCATCATGCAGAGGATGGTTAATGGTGGCACTGTGAACAGTTGGATCTGTATCAACTTTGCCCGGAATGTTCAAGACAATATGGCACACAACTTCTGTCATGAGCTTGCTCAAATGTGCATGACTTCTGGCATGGTATAGACAGGTTTTAATATGTTTTTTTGTTCCCTCCACTATTACTACATTCTCTGTTTCTGATTTTATTATTCACTTGTAGGCATTTAATCCTCAGCCTGTCCTGCCAGTCTTGAGTGGTCGCCCTGATCAGGTGGAAAGAGTTTTGAAAGCTAGGTTTCATGATGTGATGACTAAACTGCAGCCACATAAGAAGGAACTTGACTTGCTAATTGTTATATTACCTGACAACAATGGCTCTCTATATGGTAAGGGACAATTAATTTCCCAATTGCTTTGATAACTTGTCAACAGAAGCTATTTAATTAGATTTGTTAAGGAATTAATTTAGGGTTTTACTGTTCATGCAATATGTAGATCTGATAATTTCATATCACATTCTTTTCAGGTGATCTGAAGCGTATATGTGAGACAGATCTGGGTATTGTGTCGCAATGTTGTCTGCAGAAGCATGTTTACAGGATGAACAAACAATATCTTGCCAATGTCTCTCTTAAGATTAATGTCAAAGTTGGTGGTAGGAACACTGTTCTGGTTGATGCGCTTTCCAGGCGTATACCCCTTGTGAGCGATCATCCTACAATTATTTTTGGTGCTGATGTTACACATCCGCATCCTGGCGAGGATTCTAGCCCATCAATTGCTGCTGTAAGTTCTCTGTTTTCTTACTGTTAGCTGTATCATATCCTTTATGCACACTTTTTTTTTTGATGTTTAATTGCTCGAATTGTTTCAGGTTGTGGCTTCTCAGGATTGGCCTGAAGTCACAAAATATGCAGGCTTGGTTTGTGCACAAGCCCATAGACAGGAGCTAATTCAGGACTTGTACAAAACTTGGCACGACCCACAAAGGGGGACTATGCATGGTGGCATGATCAAGTATGTTAATATTTTTTCTTTTTATTTTTCTTTATATTTTTATGTATATGTTTTCTTCTCCTTTTCTATTTTAACAAGTTGTTATTGTCATTGGGAAAGTGCAACCAACTATATAAGTCTGAGATGCGCTGCTTTTGTAAATTAGGGAACTGCTTATTTCATTCCGCAGAGCAACAGGACAGAAACCTCAGCGTATAATCTTCTATAGGTAATCTTTTAACTAATTTTAACTTTTTAGGTGCGATCCTCTGTTGCTTCCTCTTTGACATCTCATAGGTCAATTTATGTGTGTGCAGAGATGGTGTAAGTGAGGGACAGTTCTATCAAGTTTTGCTTTACGAACTTGATGCCATACGTAAGGTAGTCATTTCTTCTTTGTTTTTGACATCCAGAATTGATCTTTAATTTTATAGTTAATATAAGTTCTCTAATGATGTTCGTAACCACGGTGATACTCATTCAGGCATGTGCGTCTTTGGAGCCAAACTATCAGCCTACTGTTACCTTTGTGGTGGTTCAAAAACGTCATCACACTCGTTTGTTTGCTAATAACCATCGTGATAGGAATTCTGTTGACAGAAGTGGGAATATTTTGCCAGGTACATTGATTTGAACGTGATTCCTTGCTAGTTTATTATTTGTTTGGTGGTTGGAGTGCTGCTATATATTATTTTATGAATGTTGCAGGTACTGTTGTAGATTCGAAGATCTGCCATCCAACTGAATTTGACTTCTACCTTTGCAGTCATGCGGGGATTCAGGTTCCGTCATATGCCTCATCTTAAATTTCTATAAGATGTATTATTCCTTGATAACTGACTTTTGTAATTCAATGAAATCATAGGGAACGAGCCGTCCTGCTCATTACCACGTGTTGTGGGATGAGAATAAGTTTTCAGCTGACGATCTTCAGTCTCTTACTAATAACCTTTGCTACACGTGAGTCTCTGCATTAATGCTTGTGAGGTTTTTTCTCATATGATTTCAGATTAACGTTTGTTTTCTTCTTTTGCAGGTATGCAAGATGTACACGATCTGTTTCAATTGGTATGTGTTGTTTGATGTTGTGCTTTATTTTCTCCATGCCACTTTGTTAGTACATTTACTTATAATTTGAACATTGGCTTTTGTCAGTGCCTCCTGCATACTATGCCCATCTGGCTGCTTTCCGTGCTCGTTTCTATATGGAGCCTGAAACGTCTGACAGTGGCTCGATGACGAGTAGTGCAGTTACTGGTCGTGGTGGAGGTGCCAGTGCAAGGAGTACCAGGGTTCCAGGGGCCAATGCTGCTGTGAGGCCCCTACCACAGCTCAGGGAGAATGTTAAAAGAGTTATGTTCTACTGTTGAGCAGTGTGTTAGAATGTTCTACTATCGAGCAATTACTTGGGCTCAAAACCTCTCTTATATGTATTTTTTGAGTTACAGCTGAAATCTGCCGAGTCTGGATGACTTTTACTAGTACTTATGTTTGTGGTTGTGTTTCTAGCAGTATGCCTAAATTTGACGATATGTCCATTTTATTTTTGATTAAGCTGTGGTTTATGCTGACTAGTGACCAGTTCCCGTTTCTACGAGAATTATTTGATCAAATTTCTCATTCTCAATGAAATTTGAACCCAAAAGCCTTGGCTGGCATACGGACTCGGATTTACTATCACGTCCTGCTCCTTTTCATTTATTTATCCTATTTTACAACTAGTAGTAAAGAAGTGACTGTAGATTCATTTATTTGTTGTTTTAAAATTACTAGCAGAATGCACGTGCGTTGAAATCAATGTCATTTTATTTGGTAAAAGCAAAACATATAGTATATTACTTTTCTTTTCCATCTAAGATGATTTATTTCTTTTCGATATGGTTATTTAGGAGAAAAATATAAAGTGATTAAATTGATAAAAAATATATAAGTTTCGTAATTTTTGAAGAGATAATTGTTTTCCAAAAAGAAATATATCATTTTGGATGGGATAGTCCAAAAAAAAAAATACAGATCATCTTGGATAGACGGAGGGAGTATTTATTATGCAGTTCAAATTAATTTTACCTTTTGAATTTTAAAAGTTGTCTCAAGTCTCTATCATGTTTCTCTTATGATTTATGGAAATTAAAAATATTATTAATGAATAAATTAAAATTCTAACTATCATTATTATTTATAAAATATGAAAAAACTAAATTTGAAAAATATATATGCAAAATCTAATAAATTGTTTAAGATATTAATATAAGCAAACTTTATACTTTTTCTTGTTTGATTATTGGAGAACTTTCCGTCTTCTTTTTGTTTATTGAGATAATCTTGTACAAAATGGTTGATCGTTGTCATTTGTAATTTCAATGTAATCATTAACCTTTTTCATCGTGACTCTTTTTTTCTTCTTGTCTTGCACTTCAATAGTCTGCAACTCCATAGTCGATATTTTTTCCGGCCTACTTTAGATTGTTTAGACTTTTCGGTTGAATCTATCTTCTCTTCTTCTTGAGTGGACTTGGACTCTTCAATTGATCCAACGTTCATGTTTTCCATGGGTTGCATCTTTTGGATTGCATTATTAATTTTCACAGACTTAAGCGTGGTCATAAAGCATATTTATGTGTATGCTTGTGTGTTCAGAGCTCGTAGTATGTGGAATCACTTTCGTAATGTGAAAATCAATTTTGTTATATAGTTAAAAAATGTTGAATTTACATAAAATGATGGAAACAAATAAAATATTGATATTTACAATTTTTTTCCGTTAAATTTGAAGTAAGTAATTAGGAAAACCATAAACTTTAGAAGAAGAAAAAAGTAGGGGAGGGTAAAATAATTTTATAAGTTCAGCTAAGAGAACTAGGCCTCGTCTTAACTGCACATTAGATTTCGGATATGGGAGTTCATTTATCTTACATGAAATTCATGAGATGAAGCCTAAGTAGGAAAGGGGAATGTTGAATTTACATAAAATAATTTAATGTAGTAATTCTTAAACCAAGAAATTATAATTTACCTCTATGATTGAATAAAGATACTCATCTACAGAGCATCCTACATATACTTCTGAAGCTTGGTCGAACAATGTAACAACTAACAAGTGCGTTGTAGTCGCCTTCTATAACATTTATCGTTATTCTATATCTGAAATTTTATAAATAATGATTAATATATATTTTGATAGAGAAATTTATTTATGCACTTAAAATTTGATGATTACATTGGCGCTGTTTCAAGAACTTCTTCATTGCACTTTTTACAAGTTGTAATTTCACCATTTTTGTTGCAGTTTTTACAGGAATCATACCATATTGATACTTTATTTTCAACTTTGTCAACAATTCCCGTAAAACAATAAGAAACGTCCTGATATGTGATGAAAAAATAATAATCAATACAATTTTAAAGTATAATAATGGATTCAAACATAAGTATTCATTCATATCGAAATCGATCATGAATTAGTGAAAAATTCAAATGAAATGCGTAAGGAAAAAGATAAGAGATAGTACGTTTGATAGTAATATTGGTTTTCCTTAAGCTCTTTAATAGTCACTTCCCCTGCTTGTTTTATTCTTTGGATCATTGGTGATTTAGCAATTCTCAATTTATCATTAACATCAGAAGAACTATAACATTGAATAATAAGTTATTATTATTTTTTAAAGAAATATGTAAATTATTATTTTCTCACACGTACGATTGCATCATTTCTTGAACCTCTTTGCATGTTGGTGTAATCTGCAACAAAGATCTCATTGTATTTTGTAACTGTATACAACCTAAATAAGATTCCGAAAGTGCAAAGAAACATTAAAAATGAAGATTAATCAGTAGAATTATATGACCTAAAATTAGTCCATTGAATGAATTGATCACCTCACTAAATTAGAGAGTGCTAAATAAAATATTAGAGCACTATTCGTGGGTGATAGGATACGGCCCAACTACTAGGCCCAATATAAATGGGCCCCGACATTAAGCTCGGCCTATGTGAGTTCGGCCCAAGAAGACTCATCGACCAACTACAACTCGAATCGCAATTGGAGACGTAGAAGATTCGGATGCATATCTAAAAGAATCCTTATGAGAGAAGACTTTGTATTAGAGTCAAACTCAACATGATGCTATATAAATAGAGGCTAGACTAGAGGAAATGGATCATCTACACTTTTTGTATTCGCTTCTTACATACTTAATAAAGATATACACTCTTGCTCCGTGGACGTAGATCTATTTCGATAGATCGAACCACGTTACTTCCTCGTGTTCCTTACGCATTCATTACCCTACGAAAATAAGATCGATCACTGGCGTCGTCTGTGGGAACTCAATTCTGTGTTTTCGATCAACTGTTTCTCAGGTAATCAATCAACACAATGAGGAATACACGAAGCGCTACATCCAGAGCTGTTTCCGGCAACAATAATGGCGACAAAACGCGCCAAACACGGTCCGAGAAAAGCCCGATAAGAGATACGACCCCGAAGGACACGTTCAAAGTCTGGATGAGCGAGACAACCCTATCCTACATGAAGAAGAAGATCACCGCAGCGAAGGAGACCGCAACAACAACAGAGAGGAACCCCAAGCACCACAGTTGAATTTCGACGAGACGGTTAAAGGGTTCCTCGAAGTTAATAAGGAGATCTTCCTCCAGTACCTCAGCTGAGAACAAAGTCGGCTTCGGCATGATGAAAAGGATGCCGAAGTCTAATCTAAACTCGAGGCAGCACGGCGAAGTGGATCCCCCAGCCTTCGGATGTTAGGCACTCGTGCTGCGAATAACACCTCTACACGAGTCGGTTTCCAAACCGATCGTGCAAGGGATGAGCAACGTGGGGCAGGTCGTCGTGATCACCGCGAGGTCGATCCCCACAATTATAATGAGTCCAGCCGACGACCTCGGCATCGCTCTCCGGGAGACGGATTCGATGGATACGGGAGGATTATTACCCATTTCTCCAACGAGATACTCGATACTCCTCTCCCGGACAAGTACAAGGTGCCAAGTATGGCCTCCTATGACGGACTACGTGACCTACAAAACTTCATTTCTCAGTTCCAATACAACATGATCAATCAGCGTCTCAACACCATCCACATGTGCAAGCTGTTCCCGGAGTTGCTGATCGACAACGCTCGCCGGTGGTTCGACAGTTTACCACCCGGTAGTATTGGATCTTACCAAGATCTAATGGAAGCCTTTCATCGAAGGTTCTTCCAAAAGGCCGAGTCCAAGACCACATCAGCTCATCTCCTCACTGTGAGGCAAGGCCGAGGTGAGTCCATCAGCGACTTCATGACTAGGTTCAATAAGGAGAGCCTAAAAGTCGAGGATGTAAACGACCTCCTCATTATCTCGGCTTTCCAGAATGGCATCTTGCCTGGGGCCCTATACAAGGAGATCGTTAATACGAGCTCCGACCGCGTCGAGCCGTGGCGCATAGCGATCGGTTCACCAAGGCGCACGGGCGGACAGAGAAAGCGTGGAACCGACAAGGTGGAACCCTCCGACAAGAAGAAGAAAGAGGATGGTCGAGGGACCGAGGCCAAAGTCGACAGTGCCTTAGAAAGGATACAACGTGGCCTTTTGAGTCTGGCTCGGGCCACGCCATAACCCGTAACGACCTCAAGATACACCTCGACGAAGACGCGAGCGATTTACGAGCTCCATGTCGACATGTTCGAGACCTCGGCCCATGATAGGGATCAAACACCGATCCAAAGACAAGTATTGCTCCTTCCATAAGGATCACGGACATGACACGGAGGAATGCAGGAATCTCATGGCAGATATTAAAAAGTTGGTGCATGACGGGGTTCTTAAGAAATACCAAGGTCATGGCCGACGAACTGGTCAGTACGAGGCTCCCCACCAAGGTCAGAGAAAGCGGAAACAAGAGAAGGAGAGAGGAAACTGTGGCCCTCACACCAACAAGAAAGCGAGGCACGACACCGATGAAGAGGGTGATGACGAGCCTCAGTACGATGGAATCATATCCACTATCACGGGGCTCCCTCGTGGTACTACGAAGTCTTCCCTAAACGCCGAGGTCCAAGTCCCGAACCAAAGAACTCAGAAACAAGAGGTTTAAAAGGACGAGGCCATCACCTTTTCGAGGACGACCCTGTACCAGCCGTGGTACCTCACCAGGACGCAAGATAATCCAAGCAGTAGTCGCCAACAAGTTAGTTCGGTGCGTGTACATCGATAGTGGTGCGTCGGTTAGCATCATCTTCAAGGAGTGTTTCGACAAATTGGGGATTGAGGAGGCACGCCTTACACCAGCACCACTACCACTTCGAAGCTCCGTGCAAGAAGAGACGCGTCCGGATGGGATCATTGGACTACCTGTCACAGTGGAAAAAGCACCGACGAGCTCCACCAAGGTGGTACAGTTCTTTGTGGTAAACGCCTACTCACCATATAACATTATACTAGGTCGAGACTGGTTAAATGCAGTGAGGGCGGTATGCTCAACATATCATCTAACCATGAAGATCCCCACAAAAGGAGGGATAGCTGTGATCCGAGGAGATTAGAAACAAGCCAAAGAGTGCATGCAGGTCGCCTTAAGGGTGCTGAGACTTCGGCCCAGCACCCAAAGGCATAGAAATTAGCGAAGCCCAATGAGTTAGAACTGGAAATGACGTCGTCTGCTCTCGACAGCTCGGTAGAGGCGGTCACACTGTATGAAGACGACCCCCTCAAGGTCGTCAAAGTAGGTTCTACCGAAGTACCTCAACTGAGAAAGTAGATCATCCAACTCCTAAGGGAATTCAGAGACGTCTTCGCTTGGTCACCCCTCTACATGACCGGGGTCTCACCAAGTATTATTACTCACCGGCTCAACATTGACCCAAGTGTAAAACCAGTTCGGCAAAAGCAACAAGATCTTTGTGGCGGGCAATCGATCATATATGACGAAGTGCACCAACTCTTAAAAGCACGCATATTGTTCGAAGTCAAGTATCCAACCTGGATAGCCAACCCAGTGATGGTCAAGAAAGGAGGAGGGGGATGGCGAACGTGTATCGATTACACCGATCTCAATAAACATTGCCCTAAGGACTGCTACCCCCTTCCCAATATTGACAAAAAGTTGACGCTTTGGTCGGATACGAAGTCTTCAGCTTCTTGGATCTATACAAAGGGTATCACTAAGTCTTGATGAGTGACAAGGAAGTATCCAAAACAGCCTTCATCACGGACTTCGACGTCTTTGCATATAAGAAGATGTCATTCGGACTCAAGAATGCAGGGGCCACTTATCAAAGAATGGTGGACAAGATATTTCAGTCCTACATCAGTTAAATTGTGGAGGTGTATGTAGATGACATCGTCGTCAAAAGTAAGGAGAAAGCCACATGTGTTGCCGACCTCCGAATTGTCCTCGGCTTACTTCGTAAATTAAACCTAAAACTAAACCCCAAAAAATATACATTCGCAGTTCGGTCTGGGAAATTTTTGGGGTGCTGGGTTTCACAAGAAGGATTAAAAGCCAACTCGTCCAAGGTTCAAACCATTTTGGAGATGAAGGTGTCGGAGACCATCCATGACGTACATAAGTTGACAGGCTGCCTAGCTGCACTGAGCCTTCTTTCGAAAGCCGCGGAGAAGCAACTCCCCTTTTTTAAAATTCTCAAAAAGGATTCGGAGTTCAATTGGGATGATAAACACAAGTTAGCTTTTGAAGATCTAAAAAACTACCTTGTCAAACTCCCCACTTTATCTGTCCCAAAAGAAGGAAGTCCTTTCCCTATACCTCGCGACTTCGGATGAAGCCATAAGTGCAGTTTTGGTACGAGAGGACGAACGTAGTCAACTCCATGTGTATTTCATCAGCCGAGCACTTAAAGGGCTAGAAACGAGATATCAACCTCTAGAGAAGCTCGCTTTAGCATTAGTAATGCTGCAAGGAGACTACGTCCCTATTTCCACACATATCCTATATGAGTTCTCACCGATCATCCACTTGACAAGTGTTGACAAAGCCGAAGCTTCGGGAGAATTGCGTGGGCAATTGAATTGGGCGAGCACACTATCTCTTTTGCCCTCGTTAAGCCATCAGGGTCAAGCCTTAGCGGACTTTCTAGTAGAGGCTAACTTCACGGAAGCCGAAACCCACCGAGCCTACCTCAAACAATGCCGGCCGAACCCATAAAGGAAGCATCCGAGAATTGCTGGCAAATCTATGTGGATGGATCTTGGGAAAAAGCAGAAGTGGGGCAGGCATCTTACTTATAGGACCAGATGGCCAAGAAATCACCTACGCACTTCGGTTTGCATTTAAAACTTCGAATAACGAAGTGGAGTACGAGGCCTTAATTGCAGGACTTCGCCTAGCTCAAAGCCTTCAGATAAGAGCTGTGCAAGTTCACAGTGATTCTCAGGTCATAGTAAGCCACATGTTGGGAAAGTACGAAGCTAAAGGCAACAAGATGAAGAAATACCTTGAAAAAGCCAAAAGCCTACAACAGTCTTTCTTATACTTCCAGTTGATTCGTATCCCAAGGGAGCAGAATAGCCGAGCTGACACCTTAAGCAAACTGGCTTCGTCATCAACGAGCCCACCAGTAGAAGAAGTCCAAAAGAGAAGCATAGACGATGCCGATGTCGAAGTTAACATAGTCTCTGATGAAGAACCTAATTGGATGACTCTCATTCAAGAATATTTGGAGAAGGCGAATTAACTCATGATGACTCGAGGCTAGGAAAATCTTGAGCAAATCTTTGCGATACGTATTGAGCAAGGAATTCTCTACGAAAGTTATATCTCCACCTCTCCTAAGGTGTTTGGGTCCGAACCGAATCGAATACGTACTACGAGAAGTACATGAGGATCATGTGGAAGCCATATCGGACCCTAGCGTTATCAAAGAAAATCATGCGATGGGGATACTATTGGCCAACAATGTTTCGAGACTCAATCGACCTCGTAAAGAAGTGTCCAAAGTGCCAAATTCATGGAAATGTGCCGAGGCTACCTCAAATCGACCTCGTCAGCATGCAAAGCCCATGGCCATTCATGCAATGGGAGGTCGATATTGTGGGCCCTTCAGAAAGCTCGAGGCGCTTCGGTTCACGATTGTCGCTATCGACTACTTCACAAAATGGGTGGAAGCTGAACCCTTGGTGAAAATCACAAGCAAAAACGCTCTCAACTTTGTCTGGAAAAATATTGTGTGTCGCTTCGGCATCCCCCATATCCTCGTTTCGGATAATGGGACGCCGTTCACAGATAAGGTCTTCAAAGAGTGGTGTTTAGAGCTTCAGATTCAACAAAAATTCACCTCTGTGGCCCATCCTCAAGCAAATGGTCAAACCGAAGTCACCAACATGACAATTGTGAAGGGATTCAAAACTCGCCTCGATCGAGTGAAGGGCAACTGGGTGGAAAATTTACCACAAGTCTTATGGTCATACCGTACAACACCTCGGACATCGAACGGAGAAACACCCTACAGTTTGGTGTATGGAACCGAGGCAATAATCCCGACAGAAATCGATATGTCGAGCCCCCGTACCATCCATTTCTCAGCTGAAGTAAATGCGGAGAATCTACGAACTGACCTGGATCTGCTAGAAGAGAAGAAAGACCTCGCCTACATTAGAGAAGCTCGGTACAAGCAACAAATAGCTCGATATTATAACCAGTAGTTAAATCTCGACAATTCCAAGTAGGCGACCTCGTGCTTGAAATAACGAAGTCGATGAAGCAAAAGCTCGACAAGTTAGAAGCCACATGGGAAGGACCATACCGAGTTGAAGAAGTCCTCGGAAAAGGGTCATATAAGCTCGCCCATTTATCCGGTGAGCAAATACCTCATACGTGGCACATCATTCATCTTAAGAGATATTTTGCATCAGTGTCAAAAGAAAAAAAAATGTTCATTTAGTTTTGTTAAGTCGTGTCTTTAGGTCCTTTTCTTTTGTTACGTCGTTTTTCATTAATAAAATCTTTTTCTTTATTTACTTCATATGCTCAGTCTTGCATATTTCATTTGTCACTTATGCATACTACATCTTCCCCATTATATAATACCCTCTAAGAGGATGATAAATAAACCCAACACAGGGTAAAATAAACACGCGTGAGGGGACCACCCCTATCGACACTTCTCGACAAATAAGGAACTTATACATACATTCGTTTGATTACGAGGATGAATTACCTTCGTTTAATACGAGGACGAACTACCTTCGTGATCGCTCCCTTTATAACACTAAAAAGTGTAAGTATATAGGTAAGTCGAGTATCGTATCCACATGGATTGTAATACTCTGAAGCTAGCTCAACAATAATTCATCATTATTCAAGCACGTAAAATTGGGTGAAAGGTTTTAAGGGCTTGAAATTTAATCCAGCGCAGCGTAACCATGCGTAAAATAAAACAAAGCAATAAACACACGGAAGATAAAGCAGATAAGAGACTAACCCTAGGATGCATTAATCCTATCCACAACGTATGTTTATCATGTTCCTATTAGCCAATTTTAATCCGACAAGATGGAAGATCACATATATAACCAACAACTTCGATTCACGACAATTGCGGCGAGATTACGAGTTTTCCCTACCATTCTAGGTGAAAACAAGTAACTCCAAAAGGATCACTAAGAATATGCTTCCTACGAATATCCTATCTAAACACGACTCAAGGTTTATTCGTATCATCCATTCAAGATCGATTGACAATTAATACAATTACGTAATTAACCGACAACTAGATATGCATCAAGATTGATCGAAATCAACACATATAAATAAGCACCAAGAATCATGAATCAATGCCCGAAGGTAAATAGCGATAATGTAAATCACAACATATAGGATCGAATCATGCAAACCCTAGGATCAAGATGGAATTTTAGCTACGATAATTAAATTACCAAAGCAATAAATAATTAAATAAAACATAAATTAAGATAGATAGATAAACCGTAAGAATCCACGAAGAACAATTGTAGCGACTTGAATCCTAAGAAATTACAATTCTAATACTAAACTATGAAATTGGAATAAAAATACTTAAAGAAAAACTAAACTAAATTAAACGGAAAAGAACTTGCAAAAGAAAATAAAGAAGAAATTGTGTTACGCTCGAATGGTGTTGAATGGTGTTCATAAGCTACTTGCTTCTATCCCCATATTTATAATAAAACATAAGCTCCCTTTTTCATAAATTCTCCAATCCTATTCTCGACTGATTCAATCCTATTCGACTGATTCAATCCTATTCGACTCGGATTAGAAGTATACATGGACTAGGTGTCTCAAATTGCTGAAAATTATGATTTCGCGAGTTTTGCCCTTGCGACCTTAGGTCGCGAGCAAAACTCGCGAATCGTCTTTCTCGGCTGCACGCGCGACTCATTGTTTCAAGACCGCTCTCTCTCGTCCGGACTCAATTACAATCCGTTTGCGCCTACGGACTCCTATTGAGATGATCGTTAACATAGTTAACTTTGTACATCCATCCTTGTCAAATCCATTTCATCATATTCAACGTCGTTTTCTATGATTCTTCGCATGAGCTCGCTGATGGGCTATTGATTCCTCTTTATCGTGATCCACCTTTTGACATTAAAACCTATGCTAAAATGACATGAAATACACACGCATAATATCTTCCAAGGTAAACATAAATATATCAAAAGACAACTCAAAAGATCACTTATCACTTAGAAACGAAACGAATATAGCCTTATAAATCATGTAAAATGAGGCTTATCAACTCCCCAAACTTACCCTTTGTTTATCCTCAAACAAATTAAAACAAGAGAGACGACGAGAGGCAGTAAAGAGTCGAACGATAAAAGCAATAAGACTCGAGCAATGAGCAATAAACGATTCACTCAAATGAATCAAATCACAACATCTTCGCTTCAACTCACACATCATCATAATCATAAGCACAAGCCTTCTCAAACTTGAATCCTCACGATATGGATATATATATATATAAGAAAGCTCAAACACTCAAGTGTATCAAGGAGGATATGTATACTCTCAAAGTTTAAAAACACATGGAATCTACCATAGGCTTGCAAATCGTCTAATTCTCCATTGCTCAAATATGTGCTCAAGAACCAAGATCAAAAAGGTCTTATAAAAGGTTATAATGTAGGCTCTTTGGTAAGGTAAGATATATTTAGGCTAAGTGACTCATAATCCCATAGTGAAAAACATCATAAGTATCACAAGACATAATTCCCAAACTTTCACAATTCATTTCAAATCTCTACACCAAAGAGTCATTTTTTCTAAGAATTCCACAATTTTCATATAAGTGATATACTCATCTCAAAGCACTAGCTACTTACCCATTTATGTTCTTTTCACACACTTGTGTCATTTATTTATTTATTTATTTTTTTGAACTTATATGGGTAAGCAACTATTTTTATTATTATCACTTCCTCAACAATTATTCTCTTCCTTTCTTTTCTCAACCTTTCATTCAAGCAACCAAAATCACACTAACAACATAACCCAACCCACGGCTATATGAATGAATAAGGTAGGCTCAAACGGGCTCATCAAAGGATAATAACAAAGTTAGTGTTTGGATAGTGTATAAAGCTAAGAAAAGAATGCCTAATATCATTTCAAAATTCTTAAGCACATCAATGCAACCTCGAAAAAGAACCAGAGCAAGTTCTAGAGAAACACATGCTATTTCAAACTATTCACACAGGAAAAAAAACAAGATTGAAAAGATATGACAGTCAAAAGCTCAAGTCTCATAGGTTTCAAAAATGCGATCAAGTTCTCAAAGGCTTAATACTCACAACAATCATAACATGCTTCGTCTCACAAAATCAATTACAATAGATTTTCTAATAAAAACAATTCTCATCATCGGCTGCTCGTCATTCAACTCAACCCACAAAATGTATACAAAACCCAAACACGAAAAACAAAACAAACACAAACAAAAGAAATGTAACAAAACGAAAACAAACCAAAACAAAGAAAACATTGGGTTACCTCCCAACAAGTGCTAAATTTAAATGTCTTTAGCTAGACCAATACTAACCTCGATCAATCCGCGATTTGGCGTGAGCTTCTTACCAAATCTTTGCTTGCTCCATATTTTGCGCTGACCGCAGACCATCATCGAGTGTGGAGTGGCCTCCCAAACTTGAACAAGTCACTCGGAGTTCCATGTCGAGTCCATCTTTTCTTTGTAGAACCCTTGTCAACTAGGCGTCGGATTGACATCCAAGCTCGAGATTTCGGTCTAGCACGCAAAAGGCCTACCAAGATTAGTGGTTGATTTTTAAATTAGAATGACACTCTTCATGCTCGCACTCCTCGTGTCGCGGGGATGGCGCCATAGATTGAGATTTTCACCTTACATTGATTATATTCTAGCATGAAAAGTTAGATCACCTTCTCGTGTTTACCTTTGGATCGACGCCAATTAAAGGATCGACCGGACTCGTGCTTTGAAAAGGCCTACCCAAGATTAGTGGTTGATTTTAAATTCAGAAAATGTCTAAAATAACAAAATCTCTTGCACTGAAAGACAAAATCCTTGATTAACCATAAATATAATAATATCCTTGTAGGATAAAGAGAATAAAATCTTGCCATAGAGAGCTACTAGGGCGCCGATTTTCATGAGCTACGGGCTGGATGGGCCGACCCGAGGATCAAATCAAGGAATAAAGATGGGCCTCAAATAAATTAATTATCTTATGTTGGCCGAAACATAAATTAATTTATAAACATTCGATCATGCCACTAGAGAAGAATCTTGACTTCCGCTTTACGAAGTTGAGCGGGCTTGCACTTGACATTATGAATCCCGTATTTAAGATATCGAGCGTCCATTAATCATTTATAGCAATCATTGCTTAAAACAATTAATAACTTCATTTCCTTAAGTAGTACCACTCAACCTTATTATTGTACTTGGCTAACTCGACTGCGGGGTTTAGTACAATAAACCTTTTAAACTCATGAGGGGCGTCATCATCCTAGCGGATACGGTGACTCGTCTGAGATAACTAGCGTGACATCTGACCACTGCCACCCGAATGCGGAGAATCTTGGGTTAGAACATCTAACCCTCGCCCATAACAAGTCAAGTGATGGACAGCACCTTTCATACTCACCTAATACCTTATCGAGGTTTAGATCGCCGTAAGTCACGAGATCTTGGTTCTTCACGACGGTCGAGATAGAAGAACACATCTCCTTGTGATCCTTCAATCGTCGAGCGTACCGGCATGAACAAGTAACCAAGTCAAGTCACTTCTTATCTATACATGCCTATCCGACAACTCGTCCTCAAGTTGTCTCGGTTTGTGAAACTTTTATATCTCATTAAACTTGACCAATCATACGGACTTACGTGATCTTCTACACTTGTATGATCTAACTTATATATGAGATAAGGGGACGAGATATATGCAATCAAGTATTCAATTCGGATAGGAGATTGTAATAGTGGTAACGAAACATTGTATACAAGCTCAACCAAAGCGCTTTCGATTATACAAATCAACAATCTCCACTTATACTAAAGATCGTCCGAATCGAGGATCTATCTTGGATATTTAATTCACCATACATTGATTATATTCCAATCCATGTCAACAGCATGCGCCTATATAATTAATTGCAACACGTGGGGTTTTCTCGTGTTTACCTTTGGATCGAAGAGGTCGATGGAGCGAGATGAATGGATCGAACGGATCGGACTCGTGCTTTGACCTTCCGGGTGTATCCGGTTCCCTGCTGCCCAATCTCCAACGTCGGTGAGGACGATCTATGGAGAATGCTTGGAAAATCACCCTTTGCTCTCTTTGCACAATTTTGAAACTCTCTTGCACTAGAGGGCGAAAATTTCTTGATTATTGTGAGCATTAACCTGTGACTTTATCTCATACCTTATATTTATAATGCATGAGTCGACCAATCGATGGGCCGACATTGTGATCTGCAAGGAATAAAGATGGCCTCACACAATGTTATGATCTAACTTATATACGGACCACCCAATTCATCGACACTTCTCGACCTTATCTTAATTACGAGGATGAATTACCTTCGTTTGTCTGAGGGCTTAACCACGCTTAATCACGAGGACCTAACTACCTTCGCTTACTTTGTAAATATAGGTGATCGCGTTTTAGATAAAGGAACGCCATGTCCGAAAGGTAGCAATCCTTTCTCGGCGGTCTCGCATACTAAAACGAGTAATCACAAGATCAATGTAAGACGCCCGAGATAAGCTCAATTTTTCTTCTTCGCGATCTCGTAAACCTTGATCCCAAGAATGTACGCACGATCTCCTAAGTCTTTCATTTGAAACCGATCGGATAGCCAACTCTTTACGCCCTCGATAATGCTTTCACGTTGTTGCTAACTAGAAGGATGTCATCTACGTAGCGCAAGAAATACCACATCACTGTTGACATCTAACCGATACACACAACTCGCTAGGCAACCGGTAAATCCATAGGACTTATCGCCCCATATCCTTATGTGGCTTAAAGCGGGCTTGCGAAACCACAACCTTCAGAGGGGTATTTTCGGTGACTTGGATGGTACTAGATTTAGTAGAGTATGCTGCATTGTTCTAAAGCGTACCCAAGGAAATGAAATGAGCGATGTAACATAACTTCGTCCATAGATCTAACCATTTCTAAAAGAGTCATATTTCTTAGCTCGACACACCATTTCTTTGTGGTGTGCCGATGAGAAATCTTGTTGGGATAATCCCACACTTCACTAGATAGTCCATAAACTAGTTCTTGAGGTGTATACTTGCCGATCGAGAACGCAGTGACTTGATACTTTACCTATTCGTCTCCCTTCCATGCAAACTCTTTGAATTTCTCAAGCATTCGAGACTTCGGTGACGCGGTATACGTATCCGTACCTTGAGTGTCGTCGATGAAAGTAACAAAATACTCGTACCCTCCACGAGCTTGTGGACATCGGTCCACACGCATTGAAATGGACTAACTCGAAATTTCTTTTAGTCGTTTAATTTCAATCCATGTCAACTTAACGCTTATGACGAATGAAATTAACGATTGGATACTACTGAACCACATCACGCCATATCATGAAGGACTTGGCGGGAAGTTGTACTTGGGTGATGTCTACGATACCAGTGTAGGGATGACGTGTGTAACCACGTGCATGAGGATCTATCTTGGATATTTAATTCACCATACATTGATTATATTCCTAGCGTAGTCTATATAATTAATTGCAACACGTAGGGGTTTTCTGTGTTTACCTTTTGGATGCGAAGAGGTCGATGGAGCGAGATGAATGGATCGAGCGGATCGAGACTCGTGCTTTGACCTTAACTTGTATCCGGTTGCCCAATCTCCAGCGTCGAGTGAGGAAGATCTATGGAGAATGCTTGGGAAAATCACCCTTTGCTTTCTGCTGCACAATTTTGAAACTCTCTTGCTGGAGGCGAAAATTTCTTGAGATAATGTGAGCATTAACCTAGACTTTATCTCATACCTTATATTTATAATGCACTACCTTAATCCATGTAAATTACCATAATCTATATGGAAATTACCATACTCTAGGATTATTACCATACTCTGGATTATTACCATAATCTTATATGGAAGGGATCTATGCATATACCATAAATATAATAATATCCTTGTAGGATAAAGAGAATAAAATCTTGCCATAGAGCTACTAGAGGCGTGATTTTCATGAGCTACGAACTGGATGGAGCCAGCCAGGGATCGAAATGCAAGGAATAAAGATGGGCCTCAAATAAATTAATTATCTTATATTCGGCGAGAACATAAATTAATTTATAAACATTACGATCATGCCACTGAGAAAGAATCTTGACTTACCTTTATTAAAGTTGAGTGGGCTTGCACTTAGACATTCACGAATCCCGTATTTAAGATATCGAGCGTCCGCTTAATCATTTATAGCAATCATTGCTTAAAGCAATTAATAACTTCGTTTCCTTAAGTAGTACCACTCGGCCTTATTATTGTATGAGCTAACTCAACTGCGGGGTTTAGTACAATAAACCTTTTGAGCTCCTTAAGGGGGCGTCATCATCCTAGCGGATCGGTGATTTCGTCTGAGATAACTAGCGTGACATACTGAAACACGCCACCGCCCAATCTCGGAGAATCTTGGTTTGAACTATAACCCTCACCCATAACAAGTCAGTGATGGACAACAACTCATACTCACCTAATACCTTATCGAGGTTTAGATCATCGTAAGTCACGGATCTTGGTTCTTCCACGGCGGTCGGATAGAAGACATCTCGCTGTGATCCTTGATACGTCGGAGGCGTTGCCGGCATGACAAGTAACCAAGTCAGTCACTTCTTATCTATACATCCTATATGAGCAACTCGTCGTCCTCAAGTTGTCTCGTTTGTGAAGCTTTTATATCTCGTTAAACTTGACCAATCATGGAACACGTGATCTTACACTTTGTATGATCTAACTTATATATGAGATAAGGGGACACGAGATATATGCGATCAAGTATTGATTCGGATAGGAGATTGTAATAGTGGTAACGAAACATTGTATACAAGCTCAACCAAGCGCTTTGGTTGAATAAATCAAGCACTATCCCGCAGGGTATCTGTGACTGTCGGCCATCATTAACGAAATGGAGTCTTCTTGATTTGCCCACGCCTGACGATTGAACACATTTCGCGGCATCGAGTTTATGCTCTCTAAATCACACAACACGTTGGGGGCGTGTGCTCTGCAATCTCGCACTCTCACGTAAAGCGGCGGGATCATACGCTTTGGGGGCTTCCTCTGCAGACTTCACTGCATTCTTGGGATAGGGTAATTTTTCAAATTTCCCAATTTCTTCTTGCTTGCAAGCGCGTATTTAAAATTTCATGTATCCGGCATGTTTGCGGCTTCGAGAAGCAAATTGATCTCAACTTTTGAAAAATCTCTTTGAAACTTCATAAACTCCTCGTCATATTTGACTTGACTAGTCGACTCGAAAATGGGACCGGAGGTGTACGTCTGCGGTGGATTAGAGAGGCCCTTCCGGTTGACCTGCGACCATTTGGGAAGGTCGCGAGCGTCTGCTACGTGTTGCAATCCTCGCCCGGCGTTGAAGTGCGGTATTGGGTGTTTCGAACAAATTTGGGCGTGCACAATCGATGGCTGTGGTTAGGCTCGCGAGCGTGCTCGATTCATGACTTCCGTGGTAAATTGGGACTCACTCGCGATCGGGCTCGCGCGATCGCTGAGCTTCGATCGTGAGTTTACTCGGTTTACTTTCTTACTCCGTATGGCTCGGGTAAGCTTGTCTTACAAATACGGATGGCGAAACATTGATTTTCGGGTTCCTCTCCGTATTACTCGAGATTCCCGTCTTTTGTAGTGCATTCAAGCTGTCGGCTACTTGATGTCGATTTTCCAAAATCTTCATATGCTTTCCATAGCCGTCACGGTGGACTCCAATAGATTAATCTTACGCGGTGTTGCTTATAAATGAGTTACGGTTAAATAGTTCGATTGTTGGTTGCTTACAACCAGCTGACGCATCATGTCCTCTAGACTAAAGCTTTTACGTCTCTTGAATCACTCCATTACAGGCGAGAACACAGGCGGAGGTGTTGAAAATTATTGGGGTTGGCGTCACGAAATTTGGATGATTTACGTTATTTTCATTGTATGCGGTTTACATGATTCCTCGATTGATGTGGTTGACCTCTTACGTCTCGATCGACTCTTGAAAAGTAGTGGTGCTTCATCATTTCGTCGTATTCGAATCGGTCTCGACATTCTTGCTTTAACCATTAGCGTTCTCTCGGTTGGCCATTGATAACTATTTGCCGCCATCTCTTCTATGATCATTGGCCTCCTCTACCACGACGATTGATAAACATCCACTGCGCATCCACTATGCTCGTATGCCATATCGTTGCTTGTAGAAGCTGCGTGATCTCTTTGTTCTTTGGAGAATCCGTGTTGTGGGCACTTTCTCCAATAGGCCTGAATCGCTCCCACGACTCGAATAATGACTCATCTCTGAAATTTGGGAGAAGTGGGAGATCTCGGCGATGATTTTACGGGCTTTGGCTGTGGAAAATACTTTGAGAGGAACTTTTCACAAGATCCTCCCAACATTTTATCCGTCTGGTCCAAACTCTTGAACCACTCATTCGCTGACATTGCAGAGAGGATCCGAACATGCGCATCGGATGGTGTCTGTGGCACCCATTCATTTGATGGTGTCACAAATGTCGAGAATGTCTCAAGATGCATTGGGTTCTCTGTGACTCCTAGCCCAAGCACTCTCCTTGTACCATCGATTAGGGCGGCTTTAACTTTCGAAGTTGTTTGCATTGACTTAGGGCCCCGTCGCCTCCTTGGAATTGCTCGGTGGGAGGTCGGTACATATAATTGGAGTCTCGTCTAGGCGGGGACTAGGAGTCCCATATTAAATCTGTGCTTCTATCTTGAAATCGGCTAACATGTCGTCGCGACTTGCTCGGGAGGAATGCCCCGATTACGTGGATTAGCTGCCATTGCAGCCCGTCTTCTCTCGTCCTCTTCTCCTTTGAGAGCTTTCGATCTCGGGATCTAGTAATATTCGGAGGTCCACGAGATCTTGTCGCCTAAACTTCACGAGAAAGAGAGAATTGACTCAGGTAACAATAATATAATATATAACTTGAATTAATAAATCGAAATCGTCAAATTATTCCTATGCAATCTTAACAATCCCGACATGGCGCCAAATTTAATCATTCCTTTTATAACACTAAAAAGTATAAGTATATAGGTAAGTCGAGTATCATTATCCGGGGATTGTCTGAAAACCACGAAGTAGCTCAGCGATAATTCATCATTATTCAAGCACGAGAAAATTGGGTGAAAGGTTTTAAGGGCTTGAAATTTAATCAGCGGCGTAACCATGCGAGAAAATAAAACAAGCAGTAAACACGGAAGATAAAGCAGATAAGAGGTAACCACAGGGATGCATTAATCCTATCCAGCGTATGTTTATCACATTCCTATTAGCCAATTTTAATCCGGACAAGATGGAAGATCACATATATAACCAACAGACTTGATTCACGACAATTGCGGCGATGAATTACGAGTTTTCCTACCATTCTAGGTGAAAACAAGTAACTCAAAAGGATCGCTAAGAATATGCTTCTATGAATATCCTATCTATTTCGACTCAAGGTTTATTAAGTATCATGCATTCAAGATCGATTGACAATTAATACAATTCGTAATTAGCAGACAACTAGATATGCATCAAGATTGATCAGAAATCAACACATATAAATAAGCACCAGAATCATGAATCGATGCACGGAAGGTAAATGGCGATATGAAATCACAACATATAGGATCGAATCATGCAAACCCTAGGATCGATCACGAATTTTAGCTACGCATAATTAAATTACCAAAGCAATAAATAATTAAATAAAACATAAATTAAGATAGATAGATAGAAGTAAGAATCCACGAAGAACAATTGTAGCGACTTGAATCAGGAAGAAATTACGAATTCTAATACTAAACTATGAAATTGGAATGAAAATACTTAAAGAAAAACTAAACTAAATTAAGCGGAAAAGAACTTGCAAAAGAAAATAAAGAAGAAATTGTGTTACGCTGGAATGGTGTTGAATGGTGTTCATAGCTCTTGCTCTATCTCACTGTTATAATAAAACATAAGCTCACTTTTTCATAAATTCCCCATCGCTTAATTCAATCTACGATTCAATCCACCTACCTCGGATTAGAAGTATACATGGACTAGGTGTCTCAAATTCTGAAAATTCATGATTTCTCATGAGTTTGCCCTTGCGACCTTAGGTCATGAGCAAAACTTCATGAATCATCTTCTCGGCTGCGAATTAGAGATGAATTACCTTCGTTTAATATGACTAACTACCGTCGTTTAATTACGAGATTACCTTCGTTTAATTACGGGACGAACTACCTTCGTTTAATTACGATGACGACCTACCTTTTAATTACGAGGGCGACCTACCTTCGTTTGATTACGAGGACGAATGTATATAGTGTTTGATAAAAAAAAAATCAACACAAGGCAAAGAAAAATTTGTTTTTCTTTCCAAAATATACAACACATACATGAGATTACGAGGACGATGAAGGACCGGAACCTTGGGAGAAGCTAAGCCAATCTCTAGCAAAATCAGGGTTCAGCAGTTCATTTATGCTTACCCTATCCCTACCTCTACCTCGTCCTCGATCGACACCTGGAGCTCGGCCAGCTTGACCTCTATGTCTCGTTATCCGACTCCGGCTACTCGATAACTTCCGTCTCTCGCGCTCATAAAACTCCCGAGGATGCCTATCGATAATCCCAGTATTTGAACGCACCGTCGGGGGGAGGAGAAGCCTCGGCAGTCGAACGAAGCACCCGCTCAAGTTGTGGATGGCGAGCTACAACGGTCTTGTATAGACCGCCTATTTTTCTCAGGTCGGCAAGCTGCTCCTGAAATTGCCAAGAGTCCCGACCGTACTCATGTTTGTAGCTCGAACACCGGCCGACGATCTCTAAGACTTTGTCTTCGGCCTCGGAGATGGTCATTCCACCACTTCGGCGAATAACCGCCTCGTATTCGGCGTGCTCCTCGACGATCGATTTGACATCATCATTCGAGATCTCCAGCTTCTTCTCCAACTCCAAAAACTGAGCTTGAAGCTCATCATATTTCTCTTGAGAAACCCTGAATTTTATATCGGCTTCTTCCTGCACATGGCCCAGCTTGCCTTCCAAGTGAAAGACCTCGACGTCTTTTGCTTCGAGAGCTCGATTCAAGATTTTGATTTGATTTAGCCAAAGAGATACGTTAACAAGTTCAGGACCAGAATGAAGACAAAAACAAAAAGAAGCATTCTTCCATAAAATTGGGGAATTTTATTCAAGCCTTTCAGGCAGGATCAAAACCGACATCTTAATGATGTCGTGAGTACATTTGATCTACAAAAAAAAAAAAAAAAAAAGGGATCAATCGACCTCCAGCTTTCTCCTCGGCTGCACCTCCTCCGCCTCCTTCGTAACCTCCGCTTGGCCTCGGCGATCGTCGCGCCCCCGCCTCCCAGCGGATCGGCAATAGCGACAGTGGGCGTCCCTCCCCACCAAGACAGCATGGACCGCCTCGGCCGATCGGCGGGGTTGAGGAGGCCGACTCTACAACAAGAAAATTCTTCATGCCGTCAGCGAGAGCCTCGGCCTACGCCCGCAACATGGCCTCATTCGACATCACCTCATACCGTGCTTTGACTTATCCAACCGGGTAATCCTCGATGACTTCATCGAGTGTGGCCGCCACGCCGATGTTGAGGACCGAGGCCGCTCCCGACCAGCCGGAGAACCTCCGGACAAAATAGCCTCTCCGCAAAGACGCGGAGAAGATCTCATTGCGAGGCCGTCGCCTCGGCCTCCCGATGCCTGGCCGCCTCAGCCTTCAGCAGGCCGACCTCGGCCTTCGCCACCTTGGTCGTCGCTAGAGCCGCGGCCTCCCTCTTCACCGTATCCCGAGCTTTCGCCTCGGCCTCGCCACCTCGTTGACGAGGATGGTCTTCTCCTCCTCCAAACCCCTCGCGACGTGAGCCACCCGGTGGAACTGGACGACGGCATCATTAAGGTAGTCCGTCAGTTGGGTGGACGTCCTCGCAAGCTCCGCCGTCATGTACTCAGTCCCCTGTACCGAAATCAACCACGTCAAACAATTACATTAAACACATAACTTTATGACATGCAAAACAATAGCATTACCTCGGGGAATGACCGACTTGCGACCTGAGAACCGACGATCTCACAATCCTCATCGTCGGTAGGAGCGGCACCCGAAACCGCACGCCTTTCCTTGTTGGGACGTGGGATGGACAAGGGAGAAGAGGACCTTAGTATGTCTTCGGTCCTCTTAGAAGACGCCTCGGACACGGTCTTCGGAGCCACGTTGGATGGCTTGAGGTCAGACCTCGGTCTCTTCCTTCTCTTTGCGGCACCGAAGTTCACTACGGAGTTAAAAGAAAGGCCGAGTTAGGATATATAAAAAAAAATGGAAGAGCTGAAGTGCAAGAATGAGGGCCTCACCCTTCACCGGTTCTACCGCGGTAGCAGGATCATAAGGGCTCAGCCCCGCAGCGACGAGCTCGGCCTCGAAAAAACTTCGTCAACATGGCCGGCCCTTTCCAATGACTCCTCTAGGTCACCGAAGCTGTCATCGGTGGTCTCATCCGCCAACTTCCCGTATTCCGCATTTGGAATGCCTCGTCGAACAGATAAAAAGAACTTCTTCGTCGGTTCGGGGTTTTGACCTCGTATTCACTTTGAAACTACGACGGGTGATAAATAGTACCACCAGCTGGATTTAAACTGAAAAACCTAAAGACCAGCCCTAGGGTGAGAGGAAAATTATGGCGATGGGCATAGACACCAAGACCCGTCAACTGCCGAAAAGAGTTTGGCATTATTTGGGCAAGAGGTATGCCGAATTTTTTTTGCAGTTCGGCATACAAAAAAGGAGGAGGAAGACGAAGACCGCACTTAAGGTTGTCCTCGTATATCGTGACAAAACCCTCTGGAGGGGCACATGCCCTATCCTCCGGTCGGGGAACAGCCAACTCAACAGAATTTGGGATAAAAAATCTCAAAGCAAGCTCTTTAAGTGATGGGGAATCTAGACACGAAGGAAACGTGGAAACCCTACCAAAATCCCGCAAAGGCGGGTAAGCAACACTACACGCGGAAGGAATAGGGGAATCGACGGTAAAAACCTCTAAAACGATGCGAGAAGGACGCCGTAAAGATACAACCGACGAACCCGGTGGCGACACTGACACCTCACGGCCGTGAGCCTCATCAGAACCAGAAGAAGAAGCCATATGAGATAACTTACTTGTTTTAGCAGACTATCGAGAGAAATGGCAACTGGTGCTCCGGCGAGAACGAACGGCGGAGGTACAGTGCTGGAAACTCGAAAGTTTTTCAGAAAGAGAGAGAGAGATTTTTCTCAAGTTTGAAATTTGGCGGCGGATAAAGTGAAATGGGAAATGGCGTATTGGGGAAGTTATTTCCCCAACGTGCAACTTTATCGGTACCCCAACTGCCGTATACATTAAATGGATGTGACGTGTTCCGTGTTCGACTTCGGCACGGCATCCCGTGTTCAACCTCGGCACGACGTTACACATTCGACCTCGGCACGACGTTATATATTCGACCTCGACACGAGATTACATATTCGACTTCAGCAGGACTGCACGCATTCCACTTCGCTAAACCACGAATTTCGGCGAGGCAATGTCAAAACCACTGTCCCCCCCTCCATCACGACCTCACTTCTACATCTTTTTTTTGGTGGGGGGGGGGGATGTGATAGTATACGGCCCAACTACTAGGTCCAAGCATCATGCCCAATATAAATGGGCCTCGACATTAAGCTCGGCCTATGTGAGTTCGGCCCAAGAAGACTCATCGACCAACTACAACTCAAATCGTAATTGGAGACGTAGAAGATTCGGATGCATATCTAAAAGAATCCTTATGAGAGAAGACTTTGTATTAGAGTCAAACTCAATATGATGATATATAAATAGAGGCTAGACTAGAGGAAATGGATCATCTACACTTTTTGTATTCGCTTCTTACATACTTAATAAAGATATACACTCTTGTTCCGTGGATGTAGATCTATTTCGATAGATTGAACCACGTTACTTCCTCGTGTTCCTTACGCATTCATTACCCTACGAAAATAAGATCGATCAGTGGGTCAGAAGCTTCGTGAAAAAAGTGAGTTCATTATTATAGGCGAGAATTTCTTAGTATAAATATGCAAAACCTCCATCTTTTAAAAGAAAAGATGAGCTTTGTAAATATGTAAAATTTTATTTTCTAAATAAAAAGTCTTAGAATACCTATTCAATATTAGTTCTTTCTCAGGATGGATGTTTGCGTACCTTGTATTAACATTTCTAACATCTCCGAAATACGTCTTGTTGGCTTTAAATTTTTGGGCAAAATTACTTGTATCATTATTGACTATTGTAACTCCAATTTGGACACCCTGCAAGTATTGTAATAAATATCTAATTAATATGAAGATTCCCAAATACAACATATGACCACAACAGGGGAATAAATATTTTCTTAAATTTCAGATACCTAATTCATTTTCGGAAAGTAGACTAACAATTTCTTCTTTAATATGATGTAGTTCTAACATACAAATATTAGACACGCAATTTCATAGTTCAGATTTGAGTCATCTGTCACTTAATTATACGATGTGTAGTAAGCTTTGAACCACATTAGATGATCCAAATTTCTCCAATTTACGCGCTGATAAATTTCGTACAATAGTATGAGTTGTTACTTAATTTTTAGAGCTCTCTTTAGCTAGTAGTCTCTACAACATGACCTCCCAAAAGCATATGTTTGGAAAAACACATATCACAATCACGACAAAAAATAAAGAACACAAGAATTGTTTACCCAGTTCGTCTTGCGACTACGTCTGGGGGCGATGCCAAGCCAGATATTTCAATATATATTTCGGATACAGATTACATTGAGAAGCGGCTATTAAATAGATAATAACCTAACTCTAACCCTAAGCCCATTAGGGTTCCGCCTGGACCAAAAAACATAAGCCCAAAAATTAGGCTCGAATCGGATTTGAGTGTACAGTGCATTCATGTTCCATACTTCAACAACATACACGTTTTTGCTACATCAAAGAACTCAAAATAATGCCTTTTTTAAATGAAAGTGTGCCACAATTATTTGATAAACAAAACAAACTAATCCCAGAATACATACCTCTAATAAGGAATCTAAAGAGTAACAAATATGCATGCACGAAAATACCAACACAAAAAGGTTTAAATATTAGCCATAAATTGAAGTCCCATCAACAATTGAGGAGCTCAAAATTCATCTTTGGATAGTAAATCATACAAGTCTAACACAAACTAAGAACATTCAATGGAAAACAAAATTCCATCTACAAATTTAAGGAAAAAACAACCTAAGTAATACAAAAATCCAACCTTTTAGATAGCAAGAAAATTTGCACCAGTATATTACGTTTGTAAATAATACATATAATTTAGATCAAATAGTACTTACCTCTTTGTCCATCACTATCAATTTTCTAATTTTGGTGCTCAAATTAACCCCACAATTTACTTCATGTCCAATTCGCAAAGTCTTCAATGCGATTGTGAACGATCTTTGATTTATTTGTAAAGTTTTGATCGACGACATTAATTGTTCGGTATTATATATCCTACAACAAAAATTAAATTATATGTTAGATGAAAAAAAATAAAATTATACTTCAATCAAAACTATGCCTATCGAATATACTACACTAACCTAAATCGTTGCAAAGAAAGTGTGAATTACTTGCACTGACTTTGTTATTTATATAGATAATTTATTAAGTCTATTAGAAATAAAATCTAATGCATATGGGTGCTTGTGCTATGAGAAAGTATCTTTCGATCAGCTTGTGCATATCCAAAATATAATTATTTTTTTATCATCTTTTATTGATGTGATTGTCAATAGATTCCAAAAGGAGGTGTCGTCCTTTTGTAGTTCAAAAGCCTCCCATTGAAACAAACAACTGTAACCTCTTCATTAGAAATATGATTAGTGAGATTTGGGATGTAGATAGGGCTGTCGGGTTTTTGCTGATAATGAATATGCTTTTAATTTCGATTTTGGGATGTAGAGATAGAATTTTAATGTATATCTAATGTTAATATGTTCTTGTAGTATTTCAATACATATCTAATTAATTAATTTGTAGATAATTTATTAGTTATATGATCGATCTTAATTTCGTTAGGGAATTAAATACGCGAAGAACACAAGGAATTTACGTGGTTCGATCTGTTAAAAAGATCTACGTCCACGGGGCGAGAGAGTATGTGTGTATTTGATAATATGAGGAGCGATTACAAAGAGTCTAGCTGATCTTTTCCGTCTAATCTAGCCTCTATTTATACACGATGATATTGAGTTCGACTCTAATACAAAGTCTTCTCATATAAGGATTCTTTTAGATATGCATCTAGGATTCTTTTAGATATCCGAATCTTCTACGTCTCCACTTGCGAGATTTGAGTTGTAGTTGGTTTAGGAGTCTTCCTGGGCCGAACTCGTAGGCCGAGCTTGATGTCTGGGCCATTTTATATTGGACCCGATGCTTGGGCCTAGTGGTTGGGCCGTATCCTATCATATCCTCCCCCCCTCAAAAAAAAGACGTAGAAGTGAGGTCGTGATGGATGGAGGACCGTGGTTTGCTGGAGTTTGCGATCTGGCGAAGTGGAACACGCGCCATCCTGTAGGGCTCATTCTCTCGAAGTTGTATGTCACTTGGCTTGTCGCTTGACTTTCATTGCCGGTGTTGTGCGAGTTATATATCACTCGCTTCACTTTACCGGGCGTTATGCGGTCGCACATCGCTCGGCTTCACTTGGCCGGGGCGTTACGCCGAAGTCGCACATCTCTCGGCTTCATCTTGCCGAGGGCGTTATGCCGAGTCGTCGTCGCCGCTTCACCTTGCCGGGCGTTATGCGGTCGCTTTGTCGCTTCGGCCACTGGCGGGCGTTACGCGGTCGCACATCGCTCGGCTTCACCTTGCCGAGGCGTTATGCCGAGGTCGTTCGTTGCTCGCTTCACCTTGCCGGCGTTATGCGAAGTCGTATTTTGCTCGCTTCACCTTATCGGCGTTATGCGGTCGTCGTATGTACGACGTTGTGGTTGAATGTGAAGCGCCGTGACGAGGTCGAACACGGAGTGTCCTGCCGATGTTGAATATGGGATCTGTCATCTGCATTTAATGCGCATTTAATGGCTGCAGCGGTTGGGTTCCCGATAAAGTGCATATTGGGGGAATATCTTCCATGATACGCCATTTCTCATATCACTTTATCCATTTCTATTTTCAAATTCCTCAAAACTCTCGACTTTACGAAAAGTGCGGCGTCGACTTCTTCACCATTAATCGTCTTCGTTGTTTTCTTTGCATCATGCCATCTTCTTCGATCTACCACCCACAAACCATAAGTTATATTTAATGGCTTCGTCTTCTTCTTCAGGGAGCTTCGTCTTCTTCTTACAGGAGTCTCACGGCCATAATGGCCGTGTAGTGGCTATTACGCCACCGGGTTCGCGGTGGTTTTAGAGGTCACTAGTTGATTCTCCACACCCCACGTCATAGTTCCTTTTCCCGCCGTCGAGGATTTCGGGAAAGTATCTACATTTCCTTCGTGTCTTGAATCCTTTGAAATAATAGATATTGCTAATAGGTTTTTTGTCCCTCCATTGTTGGAATGGTCGTTCCTCGACCGGAGGATAGGGCTTGCTCTCCTCCGGAAGGATTTGTCACTGTTTATGAAGATAGCCTGAAAAATGGTCTTCGTCTTCCTTTTCCTCCTGTCTATGCCGATCTTCAAAGAATGTTCGGCATACCTCTAGCCCAAATAACGCCGAACTCATTTCGGCAGTTGACGGGCCTTGGCGTCTATGCCTGTCGGCATAATCATTCTTTTACCCTAGGGTTGATCCTTAGGTTTTTTCAATTGAAATTCAGCTCGGGGTGGTATTATATATCACCCCGTCGTGGCTTCAAGGTAAAGACGAAGTCTAAAATTTCGAATTGGTAAAATAAGTTTTTCTTTAGTCGTTTCGAGGGCACTCTCCATTTCGTCTGGAATGACGATAAGCTGGCGGACGTGGCCATTGATGATAGCTTTGGTGACCTCGGGGAGGCATTACAAAGGGCTGGCCAAATTGACGAAGTGTTTGCCGAGGCTGATCTTGTCGCTGCAGGGCTGAGACCTTATGATCCTGCCACCGCGGTGGAGTTAGTGAAGGGTGATGCCCCCTTCTTTCTCATAGTTCTTTGTTTGTTGTTGTTTTGAATCTCAGTTCTTCTTTATGTTAACTTTGGATTTATCCTTGCAGTGGATTTCGTTGGCAAGAAAAGGAAGATGTCCAAGTCTGGTGCCGAGCCATCTGATGTGGAGTCGAAAAAATTGCCAGCGACCTCATCTGAAATGGCCAAAGAAGTATCGGAGTGTAACAGCCCGTCAACCCAAAGTACGGATTAGCAGGGACTGTTACTAATAACGGAATTAAGCAATGAATAATGACATGGAATACTGAATGGTATGACATATATTGAGAATATTTCTAGAGTTTCAAGTGTTTGAGGTTTGACAAAACGTAACATACATATGACTTCATAATTTAACAATGAAAGCATGTGGAATACACGTATGACGATGTGTATCCAAGGTTTAACTATCGGCAACAAAAGACCCGATCGCTCAACACCGCCCATCTCATCCATCACCAACTCGCACGTTTAAAACAAACATGCGGTGAGTACAAATAATGCACCCAGGGACTCATTGCAAAACATTTTCTTTAGAATTACACCGCCCGTAAGTAAGACACAGGGTTTTAATTGAAAATGCCTTGTGCTTACTAAAACATTCTCATTTCTCAAAACATCGCCTACCGAGCATTTTCTCTTTGATGATCCATATCATTCACATATCTCATATAACATCATCATCTCATAAACTCATCTCGCACCGTAGAGGTGGCCTCCTCTGGGCGCAGAGTGACCGGCCGAGGTTATCCTTTCGGCACACGATACCTTACTCGTGCACGTAACCCTAGCCAGGCATTTCGCATCCGACATAGGGTCCGATATCGATTTTCTCATCGGGGGAGCGACCCAACGATCAAGTCAACGAACCAACGGCTCGTATACTTTCATAGTTGGCTTGCCCAACAACATGATAGGATCCATACATAAAACATAAATACTTTGGGCGGTAATCATATCATTTCTCAACAAGCATCAGAATAAATATTTTCATTTGCGTAAAGCAACTAAATAAAAGGGTTTCGAGTAAAGCCCACCGGTATGGTCTTTCTTTAAAACCGATTTCCTTTCTATAGTCCCCTTTCTCGTCGGCGCTCAATCCACGTCCCCACCTTAACGTAAGAACTACTTTAGTACATTGGTCACGTTCGATGGCGGCGAACATCGCCTCTATAACGTTCTATTCATCAAATAAGGCTAACGTTGGACTTATTTCGGCGCTTCCTAATCAATCGATGTCGATTATAAATTTTCTTAACATATAAGAGCTATTCTATCTTTCAAACATAATGCACGCTTTAATGTACTTATGTAACGTGAAGTTACATTGTTACTAAACGTCACTAAGTCACATAGATCACGTACATCGAATCACGTGCCCTTTGACCTTGGTCAACGTTTTTGGTCAACAATTTTGACTTAGTCAACATTTTGACTTTAGTCAACTCAAAAGTCAACATTTTGACTTTTTCAATTTCTTATGTAATTTTCGATTTTGAGGTACAATTCTTGTTCCAAAAATTCCTATAAAATCATACTATGTCTAAAACATTATTTTAGAATATTTTATGCAATTATACTTGATAAAATAAATTTATAACATTAATACACATAAGGTATAGTTTTCGGTCATCTTAATTAATCAACTATACATTTTTCAAAAATTCCAATAAATTCACATAACACTTAATCACCCTTAACTATCCTTATTATAACATAATTGTTATTTATTATGAACTATTGAATAAAATTTACCTAAGTCACTTTTGAAAATTTTGACTTAGGTCAAAATAATTTTTATAAATTTCAATAAATCCACACAACCATATATTATGAATCTACATCATCAATATGATATGATAACACTTAAACATGGTTTATATCACAACATTATATTTTTTTCATAAGCTTTCGGTACTTATTAAATTATAGGCTATAGTTTTCCAAAAATTCTACATAAATTCATATAAGCTTATTTAATACCCTAGATTATTATTTCATGCTCAAATCAACAATTAAAAATCAAAATCATCAACATATCCTACCCTCAAGTTTTCGGTCCTTTCTTAAAATTTAATAACATGTATAACTTTGTAATATAATCATAGTACATGCTTTATAATATCATATAAACATGATTTCTAAACATCTTAGCATAAGATTCTAAAATTTTCGAAAATATCATATAAGAACTAAGCTTATAACATGAATTCTAACGGACGAAAATCAAAAATTCTAGCATGTATACTAAGCTCGTAAAATTTCTAACCTTTTAATCGGTACGGATTTTGATCGGCAAGATTTATTTGCTATAGGATTGGAATTGAAATTGAAGAACTCCCCCAAATTTTTCCACACTCAATTTCAGTTCTAAGGATTGTAAAATGAGAAATGGTAGTGTTCATATTATATTTATAGAGCTAAGCCACTTGTTTAATAATTATTACACATAAAATATCAATTAATCCACTTGCATGAATTATCAAAATTTTCGTCCAACTTGTGCCTATTGAGGACAAGATTCTAATCCTTATCATGCCATGATTTAATATAGATCCTTATCAAGTTGGAATATCTATCCTAACTCCAATTGTTCACGGCAACTACAATAATTAAAAGGGGAAAATTTTATTCCAAGCACAATGTGTTCACGGCACTAGGCCATCAAATAACAAAATTTTATCACATATAATGTATATCCTTATCCTATTATACTTCAATATAAATGTCATTATCAATTTTAATTGAAAATATTTTCTCCCACTTATTTCCTATAATTCACGCCAAATTGCAAACTTTGAACCATTTTTCTTTTATTCATGTAATTCACGTCAATTGCAAGGATAAGATACATTCATTTGTTTGTTTTAACTATTCTTTGCATTTAAGATTATATCATATGATTAATGTACATTAAACATGATACTTACGTAAAGAAGATAATCACTTTAGATTATGTATGATATAGGTGTCGGCCCCTTATCAATTAAAGGGATTAATTTTATTAATTTACATTATCATAAACTTCAATAATATTTTAGGATAAAATTATATTTGAAAAGTAAAAAATTTACACTTGACTTTAATTAATTTTCACACTTGTTCACACTAATTTTCAAACTTTTCAACTACTACCAAACAAATTCCATAGTTACTTGTTTTAATTGGTAACTACTACTACATTATCTTATAATAATATCCTACCAACATAATAAATTCACATCATGATTAAGATCATAGAAAATTATTTATTTTATCCATATTAGTCAAAAGTTTCGGCCATATTGGCCAAAATAATCCCACACGCACATATTGATGATTATACCATACCTTTATGCACTAATAATCAATCATTATCCTAATTAATTCATAGGATCATTAAAGGATAAAGATTTAATTCACCTTAGTCACACTTTAGCACATTTTCGGCAATCATGTAGATTAATTGCTACATATTTTATTTTCTTGCAATTAATAGCTATATGACATAATATATGTCCTAGATGATAAATTAAATCATAGGAAAAATTATTAAAATCATCCCATGTCACAAACTCTAATTTCCGAGCTTAATTTCGAAAATAGGAAACAATTATTCAACAATTGTTCCTTAATTCCTCTAGCATTATTTTAATTCTAAATTATATAAAATAATGTCCTTATATCATAAAATAATCATAGGAATTTGAATTATACAATTTCATGATCATTTGACTAAGTTTTCAACTCGTCTCCAAAAGCCGACGTTCTAAACGTCTCAATTCGTTTGATAATCGTATCATCTCTAAACGTTCATAAGAACATTGTAGTCACTTCTCTATATTCCTTTGATAATAAGGAATTTAGAATCTAAGCTTAATTGCTTAGAAATAATGTAGTACTCGTTTTCGAAATTAATCGGCGTTTAGAATAATCCTTTCAAATGAGTAATATCAATGGTACTCCTTAATTCACTAATCACTAGTGAACATAATCTTAAGATCTTTGTATCTCAGAAACATCGAAATCAAGATTTTGATAACTTATTATTTCGAATATTGTATTAAAACCCTAATTCGCGATTTTTATTATCGCATTTTTGGTGTTTAAAAAACTCGGGGTATTACACGGAGTCACCTTCTCCGTTACGCATCGCCCGCCATGGCAGGAGAGGTGTCCTCCAGATCTTGCCGACGATGATTACTGCGAGGTCAATGGCGGCCGTCGCACGTCGGCCTTTTCCTGCGGTAATGTAATTTTGCTTCATATCGCAAGTTATGTTTGATGTATTTGTCGACGTTGTTGATCTTTGTTCGGGGGACCGAGGACATGAAGGCCGAGTTGGCGAGATGTCCTCCCGGTGACAATGACATCTCGCTTCTTGGTGGACCATCGAATGATCTTTGTCTCCCAAGATCTGACGGTAGCTCGTTCGCCCGGGACTTGGAGGAAGAAGACCTCCTTGTTCACGACATGGTCGGTGGCCGAGGTGAAGGCTCGGGATGGGTCCTTGGCTCTGGCGGCATCCGAGGCGGCAAAGGCGGGGTCGGTCGGCTAAAGGCCGAGGTGGAAGAGTTCCAGTACAGGGAGACCGCGGGGTCGACCTCGCAAGGAGAGCTTCTTCGTGCCTTCACGGAGAGGTTATTCTTGTCGAGGAGGTTTATGCGGGTATCCGTGGCTGGCCGAGGTGCTCAACACGAGGTGGTAGCGAGGCGCCGGACGAAGTGGCCGAGGATTACCCAGTTGGATAAGTCAGTATGGGTATGAGGTCATAGAGGACGGGACCCTGCTATGACGTCGCCGAGGTCCTCTCTGCGGCATGAAGAGCTTGCCGTCGTGGAGAGCCTAGCTTCGTCTTCGACCGTGCTTAATGTCGAGGTGGTTCGTTCCTGGCCGGTAGACCGGGACATCCAGTTTGAGGCTGTCATAGCTGAAGTGGCTGGAAATCCGGTGTTGGCCGCGTCTGCCGAGGTCGAAGCACGGAAGGAGGTCGAGGCTGCTGAGACCGAGGGGGAATGTGCCAATGCTGGGGAGGTGGCCAGGGCCGCTGAAGCTCGGGGAGAGGCTGAGTCGTCTGGAGCTCGGGGAGAGGCCGGGCTGGCTGAGCAATGAGTTTTCGGAGGGGTCAGTTGATCCCCTCTTTTTTTTTTGTATATGTACTTCGACAAATTCCTGCCTTGAAGGCTTTAATAAAATTCCCAAATTTGATGGAAGAAATCTTGTCCTTTGTTGTTTTCAGTCTTCTCTTGAACCTTTCGACGTGTCTCCATGGTTGGATCAAATCAAAACGTTGACTCGGGCTCTCGAATCTAAAGAGATCGAGGTCTTGCACCTGGAGGGTAAACTTGGCCATGTGCAGGAGGAGGCCGACGTCAAGTTCAGGACTGCACAAGAGAAGTTTGACGAGCTTCAAGCTCGAATTTTGGAGTTGGAAGAGAAGTTAGAGATCCCAGAGGATAAGGCCAAATCGGTCGCCGAAGAGCATTCTGAATACGAAGCAGTTATCCGCCGAGGTGGTAGAATGACTATCTCCGAGGCCGAAGCTAAAGTTTCAGAACTCGCAGCTCGTTGTTGGAGGTATAGGGAAGAGTATGGTCGAGACTCTTGGCAATTCCGGGAGCAGTATACCGACCTGAAGAAAATAGATGGCTTGTACAAGACCGTTGTAGCTCGTCATCCCTTCCTTGAACGGGTGCTTCGTTCGACGGCCGAGGCCTCTTCGTCTGCTGAGGCTACTTCTCCTGCCGAGGCTTCTTCTTGTATCCCGACGACGTTGGAAGTCAATATGTCGAGAGAATTTTTTATGCAAGAGAGACATCGTCCATCGAGCAACCGTGGTCGTGCATCATCGAGTGGCCGAGGTCGTTTGGCGAGGCAAAGAGGTCGAGCTGGCCGAACTCGTGGCGTCGATCGAGGACGAGGCAGAGGCAGGGATAGGGTTAGCATAGATGAGCTGTTGAACCCTGACTTCGCTAGGGATTGGCTTAGCTTTTCCCAGCCTCATGGACCTTCATCGTCCTCGTAATGTATGTGTTATACACTGGAAATAAGAATGAATATTTCTTCTTGTGTTGAAAATGCTGTATACATTTCGTCCTCGTAGTCAAACGAATGTAGTTAGTTCTTGTATTAAACGAAGATAATTCATCCTCGAAATAAACGAAGGTAGTTTGTCCTCATATTAAACGAAGGTAATTCATCCTCGAAATAAACGAAGGTAGGGGTTCCTTTTTTGGCAAGAAATATTGCTAGGGGTGGTCCCTTCTTCCTCGAAATAAACGAAGGTATAGGTTCCTTTTTTGGCAAGAAATATCGCTAGGGGTGGTCCCCTCTTCCTCGAAATAAATGAAGGTATAGGTTCCTTATTTGTCGAGTTTTATCGATAGGGGTGGCCCCCTCACGCGCATTTATTTCATCCTCCGAAGAGGTTATTTCGTCCTCCGAAGAAGGTATAGTTCGATCCTCCGAAGAGGGTATAGTTCCTCCGGAGAGGTTATTTCATCCTCCGAATCTAGCCTCTATTTATACACGATGATATTGAGTTCGACTCTAATACAAAGTCTTCTCCTATAAGGATTCTTTTAGATATGCATCTAGGATTCTTTTAGATATCCGAATCTTCTACGTCTCCACTTGCGAGATTTGAGTTGTAGTTGGTTTAGGAGTCTTCCTGGGCCGAACTTGCGTAGGCCGAGCTTGATGTCTGGGCCATTTTATATTGGACCCGATGCTTGGGCCTAGTGGTTGGGCCGTATCCTATCATTATATATATAAAAAAATAGAAATCTAATAAAATAATACTGTATATCTTCGTAGTTTCTAGGATTGACATGTCCAAAAATCTCACTCTTAAATAATTGATTTTTCAAGTCTTACAATTTAGCTCGAAAGTTAAGTCTGGACGATCTTGAAGTGTTTGACCATCATATAATGCTTCTTGTATTTCTTTCCACTCTGGGTTGCAATGGCAACTCATCAAGATATCTACGACACATATCTCTTGGTCCCCTATAAAAGTTGCAGGTAGAACAATTCTTTTGCCAACTTCATTCCCTCTTAATTCTCCATTGAAGACACTATCCACAATTCCTTGATACAATTCTACCCTCATACTTGATTGGTTTGACGAAAATAATCTAATCTCGTCTTCTCCAATTTGATATACATATCCACTACATATTGTTGTAATAATCTTCCAGCTAATAAAAGTATGGATCTCTAATTTGTATCTTGTACCAAATATATTCTCTGCATCATACATTCTTAACGTTTTATCTCCTCACACCTATAAAATATAAAAAATACAACTTAAAAGTAATCAAAGTTGCATTCTAGTGATTAGTGCAAGTAAATAAAATAATAAAATAACAATATATACAAAAAATGAATATAATTAATAAATTAATTATTATTATGTTATTTAATTTATATGATAAAATAAAAATATATAATAACTATTTAACTACTTTAATCTATTCAGCGACCATGTGACCCTTAATTTCTCCTTTATATTAATAAATCGATAGAAATGAAAAAAATTGATTTATATCTGAAAAAATAATATTGTGCAATGAAGTGTCTTTTCATCGAAGAAGTAAAGTTGCAAGTTTTCTTGTTGAATATATGAAAGTGCATCATTGATGTATTTTTTATAAAGTAAAATATTAGATATGTAAGATTTTCTTGCAATTATTTGGAAACACATGTGAGATAATTCTCCACACTTCAATTTTAAAAAAATAAATAAATCTCAACACTTTCTTCCTATTAATTGAACTTTTACGAGTTTATTCATATATATTATTATCCAAAATAGTCCAAATAATTGACCTTTCTTTAAAAATATCCTACACTATCAATAATATCTCAATAATACTCATTTTTTTAGATTTTTCTTAATCTAACCTTCGTCTATTTTTCATTAACAATATCATTGATTTATGTTGACTATGCAAAGATCGATGACATGGTATATACGTGAACAACCCGAGGATAGATGGTTAACATATATGGCACGCTAGGGTTCATTACACGGTCCACAAAAAGTTAATATTTCTAACTCTCTATCATTAATACGTTAGCATGTGGAGAAATTGAACAAAAGTCCAATTATTTTGGCATTCTGAGAAATCGATCCAATGGGTTTTTGTAAAATTAAATCGAATCATTCTTTCTTTATTCATCAAATATCCCCTTGTAAAATCATTCTTTATAACTTTCTATAATCAATATTTAGATACATGTATCAAATAATTAATTGTTCTATTATAAAAGTTAATATACATACCTTGTTCTTCACTCGAGATAATATGGAAAGCAGTTGTGATTCTTGATAAAGTAGAAATAGTATCAAAATTAGTGTTACAAACTGAAGACATGACATGAATCTTTTTAATGTTTTGGGGCCAGCCTGTTTCGTCTACTGGAAAAAGAAGTGGATATTGTAATTCCGTAATAATGCTTTATTCTATGTCTCTCACCTGACTGAGCATGGACCACAATATCTTGCTCCAATGGTATATATTCATTATTTCCCTCATCCCATATTGCTGCCACTTGATCTGTATGTGGAGAATTGTATACTCGTTGATCTAAGTTGACATCTTTTGAAATATGAAGTTGAACATTATCCATTGACAGATATTCTTTCAATCTTCGAAAGAACTCTGCATACGGATTAACCTCCAAAATTTTCATCAGTGTCTTCAGAATTGCTTTTGATAAACTTTGATTTTGCATTATGTTCATTCTGTTCTCAACTTCACTTTGTATCTCATACAAGTATAGTTGAAAAAAAACTAGGAGTTGTATTTTGTGGAATCAATCCCGGAAGATCTTGACAAACCATTCCTTGTGCTCGAAAAGAATATACTCCTCGTCTTGCCAATTAATAGCTATTAATCTAATCCCAAATAAAAATAAAAATCCTGGCAATGGACTTCATTACATGCAATTTTCATCAAATTAAATAAGAATATGAAAATCAAGAATACGTACATGATAAATCTAGTATATGTTAGTATGCAAGATTTATGTAAAGCAGTAAAGAACACCAAGGCTTTTACGTGGTTCGATCGTTAACGAGATCTACGTCCACGGAGGAGTGATTCCTCAATACTTTCACTATGATTTGATTACAGTGAGTGTAGCTAAAAGCTTTTAGTATTCAACAAGTTGCTAACCCCTCTACCTTTGATCTAACTCCTATTTATACATATCTGAGGACCCTTAAGGCGGGAACTGATCCCCTCCCATGTAGGGACTTTTCCTCTCGCATGTAGGGATGGCCTTCACTCACCGTAGGACGCTGGCATACATGCGGTGGTGGCGCCTGATTAGGGTTTGGGGGCTGATTAGGGTTTGAAGGCTGGGCCTTGGGCGTAACCGCGTGGCCCGCTACTAATGTCAGGCCCAGCTCGGTTGGGCCTGTCAGTGGGCATGAGCGGTTGGGCCATATCCCATCATAGCCCCCCCCGAATAGTCGGGTAACAGCCATGCCGAGGTGAAGTGAAGAATGCGCTTTGTCGAGGTGGGATGTTGCTCGGCTGAGGTTGTTGTCGAAGTTTTTTTTTTTATCTCTTTGATGTCAGGGTCTGATTAGGCGATCTTGGTTCGAACTGAGATAGACGGTTTGCCGTTCTGGACCGAATCGGACTGTTTGCCACCTTCCGAACTGAGTCGCTCGAAGTTGGATGGCGATTTCGTCAGGAGAATGCCGAGGTGGCGAAGGCGGCCATGCATCTGGTGGCCGAGATGGGGTCCGAACCGAGTTGGGCTATCTGTTGTTGGACAAAGGTGTCCGACAGAAGGATGTCGAAGTCCGTCCTGGGTGGCGATACCTGCATAGGTAATACCGAGGTCCGACCTGGATATGGATATACCTCTGGATGATACCGAGGTCCGACCTGGATGACGATATTTATGGGAAGAACACCGAGGTCTGACCTGAATGGCATCGCTTATCCGGGGGATGCCGGGGTCCGACCTGGGGACCCTGACCCTAGGAGGCGATGTCTGCTGGGAGGGCACCGAGGTCTGACCGTAATGGCAACGCCTATCTGGCAGATGACGAGGTCCGATGTCCGATCTTGATTGTCCTGACTGAGGTCAATGTGATCATTGCGCTGCTAGACTGGCGATCTGTCTTTCCCTAGAGTACGTCATACGCGCCAGACGGTTGGTGGGCGCTCGAATTACGTGCGCGCGTCTACTTCACATCAAATCGCGGAGAGGCATGTGTGAAGTTAAAACGGCAGTTTTAGGCGCCCATTTGCTCTATAAATAGCCCCGCTTGAGGAAACTGTTCACTTTCCCCTTTCTTCTTATTTCAGAGATAAAATTTTGAGAAATTTTCCAACTTCTTCCCGATCTCGTTGAAGGAGCCAAATATTCCAGCGAAAAGTAAGTATGTATTCTTCATCTTCTCCTTCTCGTTCTGAAAATTCTGGTTCTGCCTCGGGTTCTGGCCGTTCGTCCTCCGATATAAAGGACTATATGTGCTATAACCGCCTGTGTAAGTCCATAGGATTTAGTGCTAGGGTCCCGCCGGTATCATCGGTATAGGACGGACTTAGGGTTGGCGTGGCGAGGTTGAGGTTGACAATGGAGGAGCTTTTTGAGATAACGAAGGAATACCGTATTCCGGAGGAGGCGTGGTGGTGCCTGCCGCGATCGGATGATAGGGCGATGGCCCCTCCGGAGGGATTTATTACTGTATATGTAGATAGCTTGATAGCTGGCCTTAGGTTTCCTTTGGCCCCAATTTTCCTTAGCTTTCAAGAATACTTTCAGATCCCCATATGTCAACTGACCTCGAATTCCATTAGGTCGGTGGTGGGGCTAGGGCTGTCCTGCTATGGCGTTGGCGAGGAGTTGTCCTTCGAGGTCTTGATGCGCTTTTTTAGTGTCAAGACCATAGGAGGGGTGTATTATCTGTCTCCTCGGCAGAAGCTTAAGATAGCGGCTCCCTCGAAGGTGTCCCATTGGCAGAATAGGTATTTCTTCCTGCGGGCTGAGGGGCAT
The DNA here is from genome assembly GCA_036937905.1 of Salvia rosmarinus. Lineage (NCBI taxonomy): Eukaryota > Viridiplantae > Streptophyta > Magnoliopsida > Lamiales > Lamiaceae > Salvia > Salvia rosmarinus. The sequence continues at coordinate 96,540,776 of CM072816.1, forward strand.
CCAAGGTATGAGTGGGGCCTCGGTACGATGAAGGACGTGAAAATCAAGCCCTTGGGCCATATGGAGGAGGTGCTGAACGACCTCGGTGAGATAACATCCATTGATTTCACCGAGGATGACCTGAACAACGCCGGGCTGAGCGTTTATAGGTCAGAGGCGTCGGGATCGGGGTGGGATCGGGGTGAGGGCATCCCCCTCTTCTCATTCTTGATAAATCTGATTTTGCTGTGCTAATGTGACTTTCTTCTGTCATGCAGTGAGACTGACGCAGCGAGCTGGGGGCTCACGATCGCCGAGCAGGGCACCTCCGAAGAAAAAGCCGAGGCGAGCTGATCCTGCCCGGCCCCCGAAGAAGGTTGACGACATTAGTCAGCTGATGACGGGGCCTCTGCCGGGGTCGAGCCCGACGACTGAGACACAGACCCAGGCCCGCATCGAACATGAGGTGCCGGGCTCAAGTTCGGACGTAGCCCTCCCCAAGGTATAGATATCCTCCATCCGCTTTATCCGCTCGCGATCCGTATTAACTCAGGTTGGTTCTTTAGGATGCGAGCTCGATGATGGGGATCCTGCAACGTGCTGCTGGGGACCTGCAACTTGCCACCGGGCTGATCGCTGAGAGCTCAGCCCGGTATGAGGCGCCGACGGAGCTTGTCGCTGCTGGCGGTCGCCGATGCCGCGCGCGGCCGCGAGGGCGGAAACCGAGGCCGAGGCCGCGGAGCCGAGGCGACGCTTTGCGAAGGCCGCACTGAAGAAGAAGGCCTTCTCGCTGGAAGTCGCCCGAGGCGAGCTTGAGGAGGCTCGTGAGGAGGTGGCCGGGGTGAAGAAGGAGCTCGCCGATGAGGAGGCGCTAGGTCAAGGATCGTGGGCCAATCTTGAGGGCACTTCGATACGATCCTCGCTGATACGAAGGATCTATCAAGACGTGAACGGAAGAACGAACAAGATGGAATATCCCAAAACCTCTCGAATCTAACCACCAAGTGATATAGACAAGATTTCGCTTATACCCCAACTAGATAGTTGACGCAACTCGAACGATGAATGACACACTAACGAGGGATGAATGTCTCGTCGATACGTCGATAATTGAATTCCTTGGCAAACACAAGAAAATTCAAGAGCTAATGAAGAGAGAATAAAACTCACATTTATTGATCAATCAAAAGCTGAATATTTTCGTATGCTTACAAGCCTTTATATAGGCTAAAAATAAAGAACCCTAATCCTTGTCAAAGAATGATTCCTAATCAAAACAGGACTTCTTATCAAAGAAGGATTCTAACTAATATAAGAAACCTAATTCAACTAGGAAACTATTTAATCTAACATCTAAATGGGTCATAAAATAATTAAAGTTAAAACGTGCCCAACAATATCGACTCCATCATTCCTCCTCTCGAGAAGGATTTGTCCTCAAACCAAATTGTCACCTATATCAACCGATGACTTTTCCTTATTCATCACCCACTTCAAATCACTAGCCTCGCAAGATACCAAATATGGGAATCCGACCAGGATAAGCCTCAAGCGGGCAATGTGGGACGATCATCCCCACCCCATAAGACCCGATCGCCTCGATCGGCGATCCGCGAACCCTATGAGACACCGACCCAATGAAGGTCGTCTCGATACCAAATGATACGATCCTCATTTGATGCGAAGGATCTATCAAAGACGCGAACGGAAGAACGAACAAGATGGAATATCCCAAAACCTCTCGAATCTAACCCTCAAGTGATATAGGACAAGATTTTGCCTATACCCCAACCAGATAGTCGACGCAGACAACTCGGGAACGATGAATGACACACCTAACGAGGGATGAATGTCTCGTCGATACGTCGATAATTGAATTCCTTGGCAAACACAAGAAAATTCAAGAGCTAATGAAGAGAGAATAAACTCACATTTATCGATCAATCAAAAGTCAATATTTTCAGATGCTTACAAACCTTTATATAAAGCTAAAAATAAAGAACCCTAATCCTTGTCAAAGAATGATTCCTAATCAAAACAGGACTTCTTATCAAAGAAGGATTCTAACTAATATAAGAAACCTAATTCAACTAGGAAACTATTTAATCTAACATCTAAATGGGCTGCGAAAATAATTAAAGTTAAAAACGTGCCCAACAATATCGGACTCCATCATTCCCCTCCTCTTGAGAAGGATTTGTCCTCAAATCCAAATTGTCACCTATATCAACCGATGACTTTTCCTTATTCATCACCCACTTCAAATCACTAGCCCTCGCAAGATACCAAATATGGGAATCCAGCCCAGGATAAGCCTCCGCGGGCAATGTGGGACGCATCACTTCTCCTGCAAGCTCGTCGAATCGGAGAGCTTCTCGGCCTTCATCGCCGGGTCGCATGGCCGGGTCGAGTCGCCCGGAGCTGAACAAGGCGTATGCCCGGGTGATCTCTGGAGTTGGCTCCTTCCTGTCTTTGGAGGCTCAAGGCCCAGCCTCTCTCTCTTCGTCGGTGGAGGCCGTTGCTCAAGACACGGAGGACGAAGATCCCGAACCTGTGAGCTTCTTGCCGAGGTGCGAGCAAAGCCGAAGGAGGAGGAGGAGAGCTCGGCGTCCGGCCGAAGGGCCAACCAAGAAGAATAAACAAGCAAGAGCAAGACCAAGCAGGGACCGGTGAGGCGGTGGGGCCCGAGGTCAGTGGACCCATTGTAATAGGCTGATCTGCCGGGGTCACTAGGATCCCGCGCCTTGTAAAATTTCACTTTTGAATAATAAACACCATTTTCTGAAATGCGTATTGTCTTGTTTATCTCTAGCACTTCGCTTCAATACGCTGGACTTGATCATGACTTGCCGACCAAGCCGAAAGAAGTTCGAGGTGCTTTGCTGAGAATGATGAAGAAGTCTTTGTTCGGAGGAGCCGATCCGCCGAACGGACCTGTGTTTTGGCCAAGATGGACGCCGCCTCGGCGTCGCCGCCGATCTGAGGAAGAAGTTGCAAGAGGCTGATTGTGAGGTGGCTCGCCTCCTGGCCGAGAATGAGACTCTCAGGTTAAGGATCGTGCATCTCGAGGTCCAGGGAGCGAGCTCATCTGCCGACGTCATCCATGGGCGCCTGATGCAGTGTGAGGAGGAGCTCGAGCTGGCGCAAGGGAAGCTGGCACAGGTCTCCGAGGAGCACGCAGAGTATGAAGTGGTGATTCACCGATGTGGAGGCGCCACCATTTCCGAAGTCGATGAGCGGGTCCAGAGCCTGCTGGCTGTGGGGATGGTGTTGAGGGATGAAGAGGGGCCGAACAACAGAAGCTTCAAGAATATTCTCGACTCCCTCGTGAAATGCCTCAAGATCTATGAGATCGTCCGCAGGCGTCGCTTGCCCAAGCCTAGTAGCCAGACCGCTGCCGACCCCACCGGTGTTAGAGTTGAAGAACCTGATGATGGGGGGCGGTTATGTTGACGACCACGCCAAGATCGAGGCTACTTGGTCCGCCGCACTGAGCACCTCGTGGCCAGCCCGGAGCTCGGAAGAGGACATCGAGTCCACCGAGGCCGTGAGTAGTTCAAGCGCCTGAGGTAGGCTCGGGGGATGCGGCCGGGTGACCCGGCCGGGAAGAAGAGTCAACCTCGGCCCTGGAGCTTCTACCTCGTCGGGCGTGTCTCGAGCTGCGCCTAGCGTCCCGGAGTAGGCCTCGGGATCTTTGGAGTGCCCATTTCGTGTCGGGCACCTCCGAGGTCGCACCGATCGCCAAGAGCGGGTTACCGGGATGCCGGCCTCATCGACCGGTTGAAGGCATCGAGTTCATTCAGTGTTCATCGCCACCGAGATTTTGTGCGAGCTCGTGTAGCTTCACGAGTCATGGCGGCGTGAGCTCGTAAGCCCGAATGAGTTGTATATAGCTTAGACTTTGTATTTAGTCGTAAATGTATTTAGACTCGCTCGAAGTGTATATTTTCCCCTCGAGAGGTACAAACATAGCTTAGACTTCGTTTTAGTCGTAAATGTATTTAGACATATCTGTATGTATATCTTCCCAAATAAAGGGTGTAATTTGTACGAGATCCGATCCGACACCGCTGGCATGTAGGTGTTTCAAATGAATGAGTAACCTGTATGCCTTGCTTGTACGGGATCCGATCTGGATGTCGTTGGCATGTAGGTGTTTCAAATGAATGAGTAACCTGTATGCCTTGCTTGTAAGAGATCCGATCTGGACGTCGTTGGCATGTAGGTGTTTCAAATTAATGAGTAACCTGTATGCGTGCATGTAGACGTTCAATTTAATGAGTAGTCTGTATGCCTTGCACTGAGACGTTCAATTCAATGAGTAATCTACGAGTGCGGCGCGCGCGTAGTTGAGTACCCTACTTAGTGGGTTTGTCATCTTCGTAAGGGCGTCCCCTCGTGAAGGTTAATTATGTGTTATCCGACTTGAGAGCAGATGTTCACATAAGCATAAGATAAGACGAAGTGAAATATTATTCCAGAAAAACAAACGTTTTATTGAGAAGCAAATAACATCGCACTTCGGCAAAGCAATAAGGGGACTAACATGATGCTGATCTGAAATCAAAGCTATGTAAAGTACCTCCTTAAATGAGTGATATGCCAGGTTCGGGGGATAAGTGCACCGGATAGGTGAGCTAGCTTGTAAGCCCCTTTGCCGAGGTCCTCGTGAACGCGGTATGGGCCTTCCCATGTCGGATCTAGCTTGTTAAGACGCTCGGCTCTACTGGCTTCGTTGTTCCGTGGTTGCTAGGCCTGGGCTAGGGCCTCTTCTTCGGCTGATATCCTCAGGCATTCTTTCGCCGCTGCTTGATCACCTTGGATACTCAAGACTCCACCTGGGGTGGGTATCTTGATGGTGAGGTGGTAGACCGAGCAGACGGCCTTGGTGGCGTAGAGCCAATCTCTCCCGAGGATGATGTTATACGGAGGAGCCTCGACCGGAAGAACCGAATGGCTTTGGTGACCGCCAGGAGCACGTCCCACCGTGAGAAAGGGTAATGGCGCCTGGTGGGACCACCTCCCGAGTGAAGCTCAGTAGTGTAGATGGCACCGATGAACCTGGATCCCTCCTACCTCGAGTTTGTCTAAGCAATTCTTAAAGATGATGCTGACAGAGGCACCGATGTCGATGTAGACCCTGTGGACATTTTTATTGCCCACCACTGCTTGTATGGTAATAGCATCTTGGTGGGGCATGATCTTGGGTACTGGGTCGTCACTAGAAAACACGATGCTCTCATTTTCTCGAAGTCGTTTTTCTTGACTCCTCGGGTCGACCTCGAGCCAGTTTTCAACGACGACCTCGTCGTACCTATGGGCAGCCCGGTGATGGCGTAGACTTGCTCCATTGAGTTGGGAGCGTCGTCCTCGTCATCATCGGGGTACGTCGTCTCTGAGGTCGGCCCACGTTGTTACCACCTTGGTTGCTCCTCTGCGCTTGTTGTTCCCCGACGTGCTCGTGGTGCGGTCGAGGTACTTCTCCAGCCGCTTTTTAGCTCGTCTCATTTCGAGCTCGATTCCTGCGATCGTCGGTATCGTGACTGTACCCACAGTGGTAGTCACAATCTTGATCCGACTTTCTCTTGGATCCTCCTTTCATGGGAGATGGTTTCGGAAGAGCTCGGCGTGGAGCTCAAATATCTCCGACCTCGACTTGAGCGAGATGATGCCCGTTGTTGCCGAGGTATGGCCGAGGTCCGAGCCTGGACTCCACCGGGCCCTTCTTGATTCTCTCGAAGGCACTTCGGCGTTCAACGCCTCGACCTCGGTTGGCTGGCCTCTTTCTTTCAGCCCTCTGCTCATCCCAGATCTCTCTCTTCTTCCGATCTGACTCGTCTCCTCCGACGGTTGTCAACCGAGGTCCAGGCGACTAGCCATCTTCGGCTTTTCTCGGGTGATCTCTTTATTCATCTGCTGGTCGGATCTCGCTTCGAACGCATTGATGATGTAGAGATCGTTACTCGTCAATTTTGAGAGACTCCATGATGAACCTCGAGACGAAGTTCGACATCGTCTCGCCCGTCCTTGGCGGATAGTGAGCAGTCGGACGAGAGGTTGCCGAGGTGGCATCTTACGATAGAGCGCCATTTGAATCGGGTCCATTAGGTCCCGGAGGCGGTGTATACTGCTCGCGGCGAGGTGAACCAACGTCGGGCGTTGGAGATCAAGACTCGGGAAGATTTTGCACATGTGAAAATCTTCCATTCCTTGATTCGCCATATTGGTGGTATAGGCGAAAAGGAAGTCGGAGGGTCCCAAGGCCATCGTGGCGGCGATGTTGGGTGCCGTGTATCGGCGAGGCAGGCGTGTCCGTAATCTCTCCGGAAAAAGAGATGATTCTCCTGCACAGTCGAACCCCGGAGATCGCCGCCATCTCTCTCTGGAGGGTGGGAGACCGGTGACGGCGTCTGTCGTCTCCTCGAGGGGGGGTTCGGCTCCGCCTTTCCTCTCTCCTGTTTTGCTCGGCTCTCTGGGCGGCATACCGAGGTGGAGAGCGGCTTCATGAGCGACGAGGTGGTGAATGGTTGCGACCTCTCTCGGAGGTGATTGACTTACGGTGGTGGATTGGTGTCAGCGTTCTCGCTATTGTGCCGAGGTGAGCGCTGACCGCCTCGTGGGGTGAACGACCTCGGCCCCTCGATTCGCCTGCACTCGAGAGGCCGCCTCCATTTTTCCTCTAGTGGAGGAAGTTTTGGAATTGGCCCAGATTGGCATTGAGGAATTCAGACACAGCTCGGCCAAGGGCTTCGTGAGACCGGTGAACCGCCTGTTCACTGGCGATGAGGTCGGCATCTTCTACCTCGTCAGGGCGGCGATCCTGAGGGTGTATGGAAACGTTTTCCATGTGGCCCTCAGTGTGTGTGACCGCTGCTGCGTCGCAATCTCCTTCCCACGGTGACCACCGTGCGTCTTGTTCGCGATTTGTTGCCCGTCAGCGTTTGCGTGTTCTTGCCATTAAATTATAGAAAACGCTTTTTGTTCAGATTTCCCACGATGGCGCCAATGATAAATCTAGTATATGTTAGTATGCAAGATTTATGTAAAGCAGTAAAGAACACCAAGGCTTTTACGTGGTTCGATCGTTAACGAGATCTACGTCCACGGAGGAGTGATTCCTCAATACTTTCACTATGATTTGATTACAGTGAGTGTAGCTAAAAGCTCTTAGTATTCAACAAGTTGCTAACCCATCTACCTTCGATCTAACTCCTATTTATACATATCTGAGGACCCTTAAGGCGGGAACTGATCCCCTCCCATGTAGGGACTCTTCCTCTTGCATGTAGGGACTGTTAGCCTTCCTCACTGCAGGGACGCCAGCCTTACGTGCGTGGTGGCGCCTGATTAGGGTTTGGGGGCTGATTAGGGTTTGAAGGCTGGGCCTTGGGCGTAACCGCGTGGGTCGCTACTAATGTTAGGCCCAGCTCGGTTGGGCCTATCAGTGGGCCTGAGCGGTTGTGACATATCCCATCAGTACACACGAAATAATCAGATAAAATCTTTGTTGCCGTGATCTGATGGAGAGGTTCCTTTAGAGTCGTTTTCTTGTTCTCAAGGGCAAACAGAAAGGCTGGGTGTATTAATGTACTTCATAATGGTGCTTAGGATGAAGAACCTTCCACTGTCACGACGTAGTTCATAAACTTCATTGGTATTAGTTATTGTCCGCCAATGTATTTTTCAGAGGGATCTGTCTCTTTTGTGCCTTAGTATTTTAATATACTGGTGCACTAGAGGCACGAGATGTGCTGTGTGCACTCGTGGAGCATTCTGCGCAACCTATTATATATTCACTTTGCACAAGAAGCAGATACAGATGAAAACTAGAAACAAATGTAATTTTTCGAATAAAATTAGTCTACGCTATATGTAATGTTGCATTGTTAACTTTTTGTTGTTGTTGTGGGGACTGGGGAGATAGATTTACTCCATATATATGTATTAAATGCTCATGCAGCCCATGCATTGTAAACGCGTTTATTTCTGTTTTCTTGTAAAGCAGTTAGTCTGTTAGTATAGCAGTTAGTCTGTTAGTTGTAGAGGTTAGGTTGTTACAAAGTTGTTAAACGTTGTTAGTCAGTTTGTAATCTTATTCAAGATACCTGCATGTGTAAAATCTCATCTAAATAAGGAGAATGAAGCAAGCAATAAAACTAAACTTCAAATTTATTTTCTTGTTCAGTATGTTCCTTTCTCTTCGTCTTCTACGTTCCAGTCATAAGTTCAAACACACATAGGTTCTGTTTATAATTTGACATGGTATCAGAGCTAGTAATCCTCTTCCTCTGCGTCTAGATTTTCCTTCTTCTTCTTCTGCTTGCTTCATTCTCCACTCCTCTTTCATCTCAACTATCTTCCATGGCGACTCCACCTGCAATAGCTCAACCAGTGCTTCCTTCTATTCATCCCATCTCTACCAAACTGGATCGAATTAATTACATGTTCTGGAAAACGCAAGTATTCGCAACAACCCGCGCCTATGGATTCGATGATGTTCTCACTCACAATGCAGCTCCACCGCAACAAATTGATGAACTCACCCAAATCATGAATATCACGATATGGCTCGTGAGATCAATTTATCTTCGCTGGATACTTGCGCCATATCACCATCGATGATCGGGTATGTTGGAAGATGTACCACATCCGCACACAACGTGGAATACGTTTGAGAAGTCGTTTCAATCACGCCAAAAAACTCGATCACCTCAACCGAGATTCCAGCTTCAATCTATCAAAAGGCGATTCGTCAATTGCTGATTACATAATGAAGTTCCGAGAAATATCATATCAATTGTTCAAGATAGGTCAGCAAATTTACGATTCGACCTTGTTCACTTTGTCCTTGGAGGTCTTGGTCGAATATGAAAGCATATGCTTTCCTTCAATCAAAGAATGAAGATCTATCCTCGATGAGATGAAGTCAGACCGCAAACTCATGAGATCGACTACGTAATCGGACATCTTCTTTCCACCATGTTCAATCAACAACCTACACCGCAAGCAAATGCTGCGTATAATCCTACATTTCCCCGTAGGTCGATCCACGTATCGCGGATCAAACTTTCGAGGTCGAGGAGGTGGTAGATATCAACATGGTAATCAAAGTAAAATGATTTGTCAAATTTGTGGTAAGACTAACCATATTGCTATTAAGTGCTTCAAAGGTTTGATGTTAGCTTTACAGAATGGAGTCAAACTCATCTCCACAAGCTAATTTCACCAACACCGCACACAACTCTCTACCAAAACCGTAACCTAGACCTCAAACCTCTACTGCTCTACTCTACGCCTTCACCACACCACCATACAATCACCCAATGTGTCCAGTTACTCATCAACACCACATTCACCATAAAACCACCTCCAATGTGTCACCTACTCATCAATTCCATCACACAATGCTCCGTAAAATTACGATTGGTTTCGGACACCGGAGCTCGGCTCCATGTTACAAAGAAATATGGATCGCCTTCAAGTTCATGCTTCTTACCGCGGCAAGAGACTCTCACCGTAGGTAATGGTTCTAAACTTGTTATCACTCATATTGGTTCAGCTCAACTACCAAGTATGTCCGCTTTCCTTTAGTGTTAAGCAACATTTTATTCGACTCACATAACCAAGAGATCGCTAAGTATTTCCAAATTTACCAATGATAACAATGTTTTTAGAATTTCACTCTATGTTTTGTTGTGTTAAGGACAAGGCAACCAACAAGGTACTTCGAGGCACTCTTAAAGACGGACTCTACCATCTAAATCGCTTTCCCAACTTCATACTCCACAATGGACTTGTTACAAGGTCTCTACAAGACCCATTCTCGTGCCAACTCATTCAACTCTTAAACTTTGCATAATAGGTTAGGTCATCCATGTAAACAAGTGCTACAAGTAGCTTTAAATTCTCAAAATCTGCTGCTCAAGTGGCCATAAAATCTGCTCACGATGATTGTGCACAAGGAAAATACATCGCTTTAGTTTCTCAAGTGTGTCAATAAAACTTCATCTCCTTTTCGCTAGTGCACACGGATCTGGGGTCCGAGTTCTACCGTGTCTATAGATGGATATAAGTACTACATTCACTTTGTTGATGATTTTACGCGCTTTACTGGATCTTTCCACTTCATGCAAAATCAAGTTCATAACGAGTTGTCAACTTCCTAAACTATGTCGAGCGCCAATTCAAGATTAAAGCTAGAAGTCTCTAATCGGATTGGGGGGTAGTATCAAGTTTAAAGCCTTATCTTGAGAAACTAGGAATCATCTTCGCCATCCTTGTCCGCACACTCATCAAGAAATGGTCGGGCGGAGCGAAAACATCAACACATCATCGAACTAGGTCTCACGCTCCTTGCATCTGCCAAACTTCCTTATAGGTTTTGGTGGGATGCTTTCTCCACAGCCACATACCTTATCAATCGCCTACCAACACCAACTCTACGCAATGTATCCCATTTCCAAACTCTTTTCAAAAATCCTCGTGACTACTCCATTCTTCGAACATTTGGCCGCAACTGCTTTCCTTTCCTCCGGCCGTATAATACGTCTAAACTTCAATTCCGGTCTACCAAGTGCTTATTCCTAGGATATAGTCCCTATCACAAAGGCTATCGTTGCCTTCACCCCTGTAACACCCCGTAAAATTGAAATCGTGGTTAACGATAAATTTAACCCGGATTGTTAATTAATTTTTTTTATATAAACGAGAAGATTAATTGATTAATAATCGAGCAATAACGTAATATTATCGGGTTCGATAAATCGATTACGAATGTGTATGACGATCACCGATTCCCATTCGAACAAAACGAGTGAAAAGTCATAATCGTGAATCGCCTCAAGCCTCGCAATTTACCAAAATGGAAAGTCGACATTAGCTTATATTTTTAACTTATACGTACATCTCTATCTCCAAAGAACCAGAACCCAATCTCTCTCACACCTCTCCCATCCTCCAAAGGAAATGACACTGTAACATGAGACAAAAGTCTTTACTCTTGAATTTCAAACGTCACTGCGCCTTCGCTCATAAGGCAAAAAAATCTCATTCCCTCACCCAAACTCCCTTCATATACACGATAACTCCTTTAAACCCTCTTCCTTCTTCTCTCGCAGTCCTCAACACCAAAACAGAGGGAAGAAATGTAAAAGAGCAAACAAGAACAAAAGGATAAGAAGAGGTATCATCTCGCCTTCTAAACGCTTAACATTCATTTTATTAAACAACATCCCATTTCCAGCTCTTTTATTCATAGGAGGCTGCCTTCAAGTGGTCAGTTCGGTTAAAGGAAGAACCAATACACATAGAAAATTCTCGCCGTAACACTCCAACATCATTTTTTTTCCTCTTTATACCAATCGCATACTTAAAAAAAAAAAAATCCAACAACGAACAACAACAAATTATGAATATACAAGCACGGTTCTATGCTCGATCTCTACGGTATTCGCCTTTTCCTCCCATTCTCTTGCGTATGTGGACAATGAGGGTCAAGGCCTCGTTGCTTCCAAACTTCGACGGGCACCGCGATCGCAGCAACGCCGGCAACCTTCGGCGAGAGGCGACGCGAGGAAAGCCGAGGCTCGTCGACCCTCCGCAAGAAGAAGGGCAACGATCGCTGCCTCGATCGAATGACGCCTTGACGACGCCCGAGAGATGGCCGCAATGCGCAAAAAAAAGGGCGGCGCCGACGGCGGCAGAGAGAGAGCGAGGAAGACGCGAGAGAGAGGAAGCGGACGTCCGGCGTGCCGCGACAGCGCTACCGGAACGAGAGAGAGAGAGCAGGCGTGAATCTTGTGTGAGTGAGAGAGACGAGGTGGCGGGCGAAGCACGCCATAGCGAGGAGGCGACGACGGCCAACGTCGGCGGCGCGGCAAGGCGCCGTGAAGGAGGAGGAGCGGTGAGCAATCACCGAGAGAGGAAGAGAGGGATCTTGAATTTTGGGAGGGGTGTGATGTGTGCGAGGTTTAGTTAGGTGTTTGGGTTGGGCTTTGTTTTTAATTAATTTGTCGGGCTTTTCTTTAATTATTTAGTCGGGCCCCGTGTTAATTATTCAACTGGGCCTTATGTTTAAATTTTAATGTGAAATGGAGATGTTAATAGAATAATTGGGTCGAGATGAAGAGGCTCACGAAATGGGCGAACAAATGCCGAAATGTGTTAATGGGTCGGACCTATTTTTTTTGGGACGGGCTTCCGGACGGGCCTCTAATTAATGATATCGACTCATATAATTTAAGTGTGTTGACATAAGTTATAAATAGAATTGGACTATCAAGATTTAATTGGACTTTAATTAATTGAAGTCGACTTTAATTAATTAAATCTTTTGAACTTGAGAAATTATTTAGATCAACTCTAATTAATTAAAGTTGATAAGCTTTAATTAATTATTATTAGAAATTGATTAATTAAGTTACTTAAACTTATTGATTAATTTAGATGGACCTTAATAATTAATTGAGCTAGACTTTAATTAATTAATTAAGTTACTTAAACTTAATTAATTAGCTTTAGATGACTCTAATTAATTAATTAATTGGGCCTTAATTAATTAAATTAATTAGGTCTTGACCAATTAAGCCATTTGGACTTGATCAATTAAAGATAGATTGACCTCAAGTAATTAAATTACTTGAGCCATAATTAATTAAAGCACTTGGACTTTAATTAATTAAATTATTTGAACCTTATTAATTAATTAATTAGAAGAACTCTAATTAATTAGATGGATTAGAATTTAACTAATTAAATTGGGAGGATCTTAAGTAATCAATTTCCCTTGATCCTAATTGAGTTAAGTGGACTTTAATTAATTAAGTCACCTAGACTTAATTAATTAACCAATGTAATTGAACTTAAATTACTTAAGTCACTTAGACCTTGATTTTTAAATTAGTTAAGAATTCCGTTGACTATGTTAGACGAGTGCTATCATATATGCATCTAGATTGAGGGTTTATGAATAAATAGAATTAGTTGATGAATTGTTGGGTTTGAGAAGTGAGGAAAGTGATTAGGCCTTGTCGGCCTAATCAAGAGTGATCAAGTTCAATCCTCGCGCTGATATCTCGCACGTCGAATCGAGAGGACGACCTACTAACGAATAGGTCATGCCAAAATTTCGTTCACATCTTATCGCTACGCGTCGATCGAAGACCTCGTTCATAATGTTAGTAAAGCTAGACCACCTCGAACGCGACTCTAACCGAGCATTTAAACCTTCCAAAGAAGAGAACCCACTCAGCTCACAAGCAACTAAATAACGAAATTCCAAGAGCGATCTAACTTAATCGACTAAGATCAAGATCGAACGACAAAAGCAGAACTTAAACAAGCTTTTGTCATGAATCTTGTTAAAAGAATACTCTCTCGGTTAGACATCTTATTATCCTCCAATCTTCAATGAAGGTCCAGCGGGGGAGTAACGGGAGACCTGTGCCAAGAGACGTCAGACCTGTTTAAGACTGCAACCAGGTGGGCTTTCTTACGTATGAATAAAGCAAATGCTATGTTAGACAGAAATTTTCTTTTAAAAAGTTATGAATTAAAAATCTTTCAAGTTTTGTCTTGCCGAAGAATATTTTGAGATTTATGTATGAGATCTATCTGTGTTGGCTTTGCCAATCATACGATAATCGAATTCGGGTCCTGAGCAGTTGATAGCTATCCTGCCAGGGCTAGTGTACACCTAACGACCGTGAGTCCGCGAGCGAACGGGCCGGTCATTGTGTACGGAGAGGTGACCCACTCTTATTAATCGATATTGTTCGTTGAAGGGGCCACCTTCACAAACAAAAATTTCGGATAGAATTGATTACAAAGAACTTAGATCGCAATGAACTTTTAGATCACAAAGAATTTAGTAAGCTTGGGCCTTTTTAAGATAAAACCCCCTTGCGTTACTGATAAGGAGGCATGACAAATATTCACAAGTATATATATATGAAGCTGTTTTTGGCACGTGTTCACTGAGTACTCTGTACTCAGCCCGACATATATTTCTAAATGTGCAGGTTGAGACATGAAGTTTGAAGATGGAGTGTCGAGCGAAGATTTTTGTCTTATTTTGAGAATGTCAGAGTTATACATGTCTTCATACTTGTATTATGTTTATTTCCGCTGCGTACACTCGTTTTGTCAAGTCTTAATTCGGGCTCAACACTATGTCCAAATAAGACCTTTGTTGTGTTAAACTATTCAATTCGGTTCTTTGGGATCGACTTCTATTTATCTTGAGAATATTTCGTTGGCTATCCATGTGTAGGTGAATGATGTTAGGATAAAACGATCTCTTGTATTTCAAGTTTCCTTCCTTGATGCTTAATTCGAGTAGGCAGGACTAAGATTTATTTACATCTTGTCGTCTCTTGGGCGATGTTATCGTTGATTGATGACGCCGAGTCGAGTCAATGCCCCATATCTTTTCCCTTTCTATCCCCTCTTCTTGTTTCCTTTCCCTAGTCGAGGTTCACCTAGCTTGGCTATCCTTAGACAGGCCGGGTCGTGACAGAGTGGTATCAGAGCCTCTTTTCGCTCTGACCCTAGAAATTTTCGAGTCAAGTTTCGTGGGATTACCACATTATTCAAGTCTGTCGACAAAAGCTCAGCACTCCATCAGATCACGCTCAACGAGAAAGAAAAGACGGTGGTAGCTGATCGCTAATATTCCTACCAAAATAAATTGATAGTAAAACAACAAGTATATATATCGTATCCATAGGGATTGGGAATATAGAACACAGCGAATAATCAACACATAATCTTTATTATTATCCAGGCAACAATATCAAGAGAGAATATTATAAAACTAGACTCGAAAATAAAGATAGGAATAAAACCAAATATAAAAGACTCGATCCTGGGGATGTACTTAACCCAACCGCATTCACACAATCAACCTATTAACTGCTTACCAATTTAATCCACATTCATATGAAGGATCACTAATGTAACTATAGTTTCCGCCAGATGTACCTATAGTAGTAGATTAGCCTAAACTCTATCTCCGTCGGGTCTCAAGAGAAGTAAGCTAATTACCAAAAGCACACAAAGATTTAACCTACTACGGTTCACCTATCTCCGTCGGGTCTCAAGGCAAAAACAATATTATAAATTCCAGTTATCGATTATGCAATTAATTCCGTCAGGACATCAATCACATAACTAACATGCATTAATATTGATCAGACACCAACACATGAGAATTAAAGCCAAGAATTATAAATCATAAATGGGACGGCAAAACAGTATCAACAGATTAATTATATAAATCTAGTTAGACATACAAACCCTAAGATCAATACGAACTTAGCTACGCATAATTAAAATACTAAAGCAATAAATAAATAAGAATAACATAAACTGAATTAAATAAATAAAACCGTAGGATTCCACGATGAATGATGTAACACTTGAATCCGGAAGAAATCTGAACTCTGAATAAAAACAAAACTACGAACTGGAATGAAAATATTGAAAGTAAAAGCTAAATTAAATTTCTGGAAAAGAACGTGTAAAAGAAAATAAAGAAGAATTTGTGTTCTACTCTGGAATGGTGTTTCTAAGCTACTGCTCTATCTCCCTATTTATAATAAAAACTAAGCTCTCTCGTGAATTGTGCAAGCCTCCTCCTTCTCGGACTCTGACATCTAGCTCGCGGGGCGCTATCACTACCAAAGGTCGCGAAGAATTGCAATCTGCCGCCCTTTATCCTTCCTCGCGAGGCGCGCTCTTGGCATCAACCGCGAAGGCAGGTCGAGAGGCATTCAAAAGTGCTGAAAATTGGCTCATCCTCGCGAGGCGGTCTCGCGCCAAGGAATCCCGCGAATGTACGTCGCGAAGCCTTCAAAAAAACTGAAATTTCGGTCTTCCTCGCGACCAAGCATCGCGACCTTAGGTCGCGAGCTCGGCTCGCGAGGCGTAATTCTCTGCGCGCGCGACTTTGCCATTTCGCTCCGTTCTCTCTCGTCCGGACTCTGAATTGAAATCCGTTTGCACCTACAGACTCCTATCGAGATGATCTTTAACATAGTAAACTTTTTACATCCATCCTTGTCAAATCCATTTCATCATATTCACCGTCGTTTTTAAACAGTTCTTCTTCGCATGAGCTCGTGACTGGGCTATTGATTCCTCTTTATCGTGATCCACCTTTTTGACATCAAAACCTATGCTAAAATGAAACGAAATATACACGGCATAATATCTTCCAAGGTAAACATAAATATATCGAAAGACCGCTCAAAAGATCACTTATCAATTAGAAACGAAATGAATATAGCCTTATAAATCAGGTAAAAATGAGGCTTATCAGTAGCTTCTGAGCGATTATAAGGACCTCCGTCCTGATGGTACATCGTAGGATGGCTGTAAGAATTTGCACACTACGACGAAGAAAACTAAGTTTCTATTCCAAGAATCTAAGGATAGACTTAGGAAGAGTGAAATCATCACATTCCTTTGCAAACAGAGAATCTAAGAAAACGCAAAAGAAGAAGAAGTCGATGAATCTAATCATGTTCAAGAGGAACGAGAAACGTCAGAGAAGAGGAAAATAGAAGGTGATGTCACACGAAGTCAACGGCACGAATGTTTTCGCAACGTCCAGATGTTCATTTTAGACGGCAAACTGAAACGATTATCGCCTTGCCAATGCAACATTATAGATAAGAAACATCGGATAACCCGATCCAGTAACTAGTTGCATTAAAAGACTCGTGCTGAACAACCCAGCAGCTAGTACTTATGATTCTCGAACTAGGTTATGAACTATAAGAATATGAACGATAATCGTCATAACTGGAATTGACTACGGCAAGCCGTGCTTGCTTACCAAGAAATTATATAATGAAAGAAAAAAAAATGTGTGAATAAAGTGAACATCTTTAAAAGATGATAAGATTTTTCCATGTTGTTTATATTATTTAGTTATTGTATCGATACACCTGGGAACTTATCGTTTGGTGCCGCTAATTGATAGATGGCGAGGATGAAGCGAACGCCGAAAGTCGTCGTCATCATGGGCAAACCCTGACACTACATGCGGGAGTATCGCACCTATGCCCTATGTACGACGATGATTTGGGAGAGTTCCTAGCTCATTATCGCGACTATGGAGCGAGGCTCACCCACATGGAGCCACGCACTATGACGGGATCATGCGCTGATCCACTGCCGCCATCGGATCG
The DNA here is from genome assembly GCA_036937905.1 of Salvia rosmarinus. NCBI lineage: Eukaryota > Viridiplantae > Streptophyta > Magnoliopsida > Lamiales > Lamiaceae > Salvia > Salvia rosmarinus. The sequence goes on from CM072816.1 coordinate 96,557,947, forward strand.
GGAAGGGCCAGAGATATTGCGAGGGATTATATATATACTGGGGGCCAGAGTTACGACGTGGAAGGCAACTTTCCAGGATTCATTGCGACGATCCACTACTTCTACAACACTTACGGCCAGCACCCGTGAGGGCCGATCCGAGGCCCGGGATCTTGCACCTGTAGGTATCGCACTGTGAGCACAGTGATCCACCGCCGACTCTTACTCCTACTAGGTGGCTCCACCTTGCCGACCCGCAGGATGGCAAGCAAGATTCTGTTTCTGGTCGTCGGCCGAAATGACTTTAAGGCTGGTCCTTCATGCTACAGAGCCCCGCGGGAGATGACCCCACCGTCCCGTCCCCTCGCAGAACCTGACTCCCACGACTCATCTGAGGCGGATCGTAGGATCCAAGATTACTTTGATATGCATAAGGCTGCTGCCAAGGGCAAAGCTAGGAGGTGCGAGGGCAATGAGAAGAAAATGACCTATGGGCCGCGCACTGTTGGATTTGTATACTGAAAGCAGCTTTGGTTGAGCTTGTATACAATGTTTCCTGTTACCACTATTACAATCTCCTATCCGATTTGAATACTTGATTGCATATATCGTGTCCCCTTATCTCATATATGTTAGATCATACAATGTGTAGAAGATCACGTAAGTCCGTATGATTGGTCAAGCTTAATGAGATATAAAAGTTTCACACCGAGACAACTTAAGGACGAGTTGTCGGTTTGAGTCAGCATATAGATAAGAAGTGACTTGACTTAGTTGCTTGTCTATGCCGGTACGCTCGACGTATTGAAGGATCACGATGAGATGTGTTCTTCTTCTCGACCGCCGTGAAGAACCAAGCTCTCGGTGACTTACGATGATCTAAACCTCGATAAGGTATTAGGTGAGTATGAGTTCGACCATCACTGACTTGTTATGAGTGAGGGTTATATGTTCTAACCCAAGATTCTCCGCATTGGGTGGTAGCAAGGTTTGTATGTCACGCTAGTTATCTCAGACGAGTCACCGTATCCGCTTAGGACGATGACGCCCCTTAAGGAGCTCAAAAGGTTTATTGTACTAAACCCCGCAGTTGAGTTAGCTCAAGTACAAAATAAGGTTGAGTGGTACTACTTAAGGAAATGAAGTTATTAATCGCTTTAAGCAATGATTGCTATAAATGATTAATCGACGCTCGATATCTTAAATACGGGATTCAGAATGTCTAAGTGCAAGCCCGACTCAACTTCGGTAATAAAGGGTAAGTCAAGATTTATTCTCTAGTGGCATGAATAAATGTTTATAAATTAATTTATGTTCTGGGCTGAACATAAGATAATTAATTTATTTGAGGCCCATCTTTATTCCTTGCATTTGATCCCTGGGCTGGCCCATCCAGGCCCGTAGCTCAAGAAAATCGACGCCCCTAGTAGCTCTCTATGGCAAGTTTTTATTCTCTTTATCCATAAGGATATAATTATATTTATGGTATATGCATAGATCCTTTCCATATAAGATTATGGTAATAATCCTGAGAGTATGGAAATAATCCTGAGAGTATGGAAATAATCCTAAGATTATGGTAATATTCCATATAGGGTTATGGTAATTTCCATATAGGATTATGGTAATTTCCATATGGGATTAAGGTAGTGCATTATAAATATAAGGTATGAGATAAAGTCTAGGTTAATGCTCATTAATCACACACATATTTTCGGTCATCTCATAGTGATTGAGAGAGAAAATTTTCGTGAGTTTTAGTGAAGAGAGCAAAGGGTGATTTTCCGAAGCATTCTCCATAGATCGTCCTCACTCGACGTTGGAGATTGGGCATCCGGATACACCCGTAAGGTCAAAGCACGAGTCTCGATCATTCGATCCGTTCATCCCGTTCGATCCACCTCGACAGATCCAAAGGTAAACACGTGAAAACCCCTACGTGTTGCGATTAATTATATAGACGCATGCTAGGTTTATAATCAATGTATGGTGAATTAAACACCCAAGATGGATCCTCGGGGCGAGGGTTAACATATGTTTTCCCTACACGCACTGTGGGCACGACCAGGTTAGAGCCACTGCCCGTCCCAGCTCCCATGCAGCCCCATCTCCCATGGTATGAGGGGTCCAACGATATTTCAGCTTACTGCGAGGAGATCATACGGCGTCTAGGAGAAACTCAATCGCCAGCAGAGGCAGCGGGCACGAGGAATGAGGAAGAACCTGAAGAAGAGCCTGAGGAAGAACCTGAAGAAGAACCCGAGGAGGATCCTGAGGAGGACCCCGAGGAGGATCCTGAGGAGGACCTCGAGGAAGAGCCCGAGGAGGACCCCGAGGAGGATCCTGAGGAGGACCTCGAGGAGGAGCCGGAGGAAGACCCGGAGGAAGAGCTCGAGGAGGACCCCGAGGAGGGCCTTGAGGAGGACTCCAGATATGGTACTAGGGAGAGCTCACATGGATCGACTTCCATATGGTAGTTAGGGATGATCGATTCATTTTGATTATGTATGCATGATGTTAGAAACCTAGCGATAGAGCAATCCTGACTCTTAAACCTTTATGTAAGAATTCATAGCACTTTTGTAGCGCGAAAACATGTATTAACAGTATTCCGTGGCTAGGTAGTCGACGATGACGAGTCGATGGATCGTGCATCATGATATGTACTTAGAAGTACATCCTTTTGACGCTTTATTATATAAGTCCTCGATGAGGCAAATTTTCTTTTCGTATATATATACGATGACCAAGATGGTCTTTTTGCGTCAGTTATAAGAATTTTGTTGTTTAATTTCGTCGCTTATTATAACCTGAGCATGGAAGCTCGAAACAATAGTCTGAAGTGCATGAGTCACTAATAAATTATTATGAAAGTATTCTAACAGTTATTCCTTGTTAACAGAATGCCGCCAAGAAGATGAGGTCCGAGAGGGAGGGGTAGGGGAAGAGACCAACAGGATGCTCAGAGGACCCCTGGACGAGAGCAAAGAGCGACACCCCCATCTCCTAAACGCAGAATCGAGGAGTTATTCCTGCGCCAAAACCCGCCTGTTTTTAATAAGCTAGGAGACCCAGCTGAAGCAGAGACTTGGATAAGGGCGATGGAACGCATATTCAATTTCCTACGCCGCATGCATTTAAGAACGTCGACCCACGTGACCTTCCAACTAACCGGTCTCGACTTCGGTGGGAAGCACGAGAAAGACAATGATCCCGAGCAGATGGATGAGTTCACTTGGGAACAATTTAAGATAGGGATGTACGATAAATACGTCCCCAAAAGCTACCGAAAGAAGAAGGAGGCCGAGTTCTATAACCTAAGGCAGGGAAGAATGACAAAGGATGTATCACGGCTGTGGTATTCTGTGATATGTCGAGATATGCTCCCCAACAGGTGGATACCGACAAGAAAATGGAGGAGAAATTTTGTGCCGGTCTGAGGCACGAGATTAGACACAAGCAGCCATGGGGATTATCCTATACTGAGTCCCTCAGCAGAGCCCTAGACATCGAAGGGGCAATGCCAATGGACAAGCCACCGACAACCCCCACTCCAGCACCCCCACATACTCAGTCTCAGAATTACAGAGAGAAATGCAAGTGGGACAATCCTAACCGTGACCAGCCGGTAAGGAAACCATGGCAGGGCCAATCTTATCAGCAACAGGATTCAGGAAAACGAGTAGCTCCCAACCAAGGCGGAGGGAACTATCAAAAGTCACCACCCAGCCCAAAGTGCAAGAGAGTGCATGATGGAATCTGTAAGGCTGGCAGTGATGCCTGTTTCACTTGTGGCCAGAAAGGCCACTATGCCAACCAATGTCCGAAGAAGCAGCAAGGGATGGGTATGAGACCAAACCCACCAGCCCAGATGCCACAACTGCGAGCAATTCAAGGGCAACCCCAACCCTTCCAGCAGCCTCAGGAGCAACCGCACCAACAACAGCGCCAGCAGGAGAGGCAGCCGCATCGAACAAGGGCATATGCACTGAGGTAGAAACAGCCTGAGAAGAACCAGGGCAACCTGGCAGGTATGGGCGAACTCCTTAACATACCTGTTATAATCCTGTTTGATACGGGTGCTTCGCATTCATTCATATCTAGTGCTCGTAGAGATACCTTAGACTCACAATGTAACAGCCGAACCTACAACGAGGGTAGTCTCACCCATGTGAGGAGAGATAGATCTCTCACTTGCTCGAACTTAGAATTGGAACTCGGAGAATCTAAGCTCACAACCCATAACTTAAGGATCATGAAGATGAAAGACATAGACATAATCTTGGGAATGGATTGCCTAGCTGAGAACTATGCTACCATACTGTGCAACGAAAGACAAATTTCTCTCCAACCCCTGGGAAATGAACCAACAAACTTTCATGGAATCAGCATGGGCGGAAGGAAGACAATCATTTCTGCCCTTCAAGCAACGACAATGCTGAAAAAGGGCTATCCAGCTTACCTAGTCTACCTGACCGGAGAAACTGAAGTTGAGAGAAAGATAGACGACGTGGCGGTAGTGCGAGACCACCAAGACGTGTTCCTGCATGATCCGCCAGACTTCCGCCGCATGCATAATTAGAATTCACTATTGATCTGGAGCCGGGATCTGCCCCAGTATGAAAAGCACCATATAGAATGGCCCCAAAGGAGTTGGGAGAACTCAAGATACAGCTCCAGGAACTTCTGGACCTTGGTTTCATCGCACTGCGCCTCTCCGTGGGGAGCCCCTGTTGTTCGTAAAGAAAAGGATGGGACACTAAGGATGTGTATAGACTAATCGAATCAATAAGTCGACATCGAAAATAAATACCTTCCGCCGAGGATAGATGATTTATTTGATCAACTAAAGGGAGCCAGCAGTATTTTTGAAGATGGATCCAAGTCCGGTACCACCAGCTTGAAGATTAGACCAACAGATGTATCCAAGACAAATTTTCGAACCAGATATGGGCACTACGAATTCAGAGTTGTACCATTTGGATCGACGAACGCCCAAAGAAAGGTTCATGGACCTCATGAATAGGGTATTTCACCCGCATTTAGATAAGTTCGCCTTAGTTTTCATAGATGATGTCCTCATCTACCCAAGGATGAAAAGGAACATAAAATACACCTTGAGGTCGCCCTAGAAACCCTACGAACGGAGAAGCTTTATGCCAAATTCAGCAAGTGTGCATTTTGCTCGCCGAGACACGCTTTCTTGGACACATTGTGTCATCGTAAGGATTAAGGTGGATCCCGCTAAAGTGCAAGCAAGGCACGATTGGAAATCGCCTACCAACCCAAATGAGATCGAGTTTCGGGATTGGCGGTGTTATTATCGAGATTCATAGAAGGATTCTCTAAGATAGCGAGACCGATGACGCAATTGCTCAGAAAAGGAATCAAATACGCGTGGACAGATGAGTGCGAGAAGAATTTCCAAGAACTCAAGGAGAAGTTAACCACAGTACCAATGCTAGCTGTCCCGACAGCGGACAAGGAGTATATGATTTATACGGATACGTCCAAGAATGGACTAGGCTGTGTACTCATGCAAGATGGGAAGGTGATAGCCTATGCCTCACAACAATTCAGACCACACGAGTTGAACTATCTTACCCATGATCTGGAATTAGCTGCTGTGGTGCATGCCCTAAAGATTTGGAGACACCATCTCTATGGAGTTCGGTGTGAAATCTACACAGATCACAAGAGTCTCAAGTATTTCTTTGAACAAAAGGACCTTAACATGAGACAAAGGAGATGGTTGGAATTAGTGAAAGATTACGATTGTGGCATAAACTATCACCCAGGCAAAGCTAATGTAGTAGCTGATGCCTTAAGTCGTAAGACTCATTCCAAGTTGGGATTTCTTCTTACTCAAGTGGAAAGACTCATACAAGAATTCCAAATGATGAATTTAGAGGTGGTGCAACCACCAGAGTCAGTGGATGATATTGTTGTCACTTTAGTTGCAAAGCCTGATCTGAGAGAGCAAATCATTAGTTCGCAAAGGAAAGATGATGAACTTAAGAAAATCCGGCTTAAGATAAGAACAAACAACCCTGGGAGGTATCAGGAGGCGCCGGATAATGCCATCATGTTTGAAGGACGATTGTGCGTTCCCCGCAATGAGAAACTTAGAAACGAAATCATGAGTGAAGCTCATGAAACCCCGTATACCGCCCACCCCGGGAGTACAAAGATGTATCAAGACTTGAAGAAAAAGTTCTGGTGGGACGGTATGAAAAAGGATATCGCTTCATTTGTTGAGAGATGTCTGGCATGTCAACAAGTCAAGGCCTTACACCAACGACCGTACGGGAAGTTACAACCCTTGGAGATCCCAGAGTGGAAGTGGGAGCACATTACGATGGACTTTGTAACCGGGTTACCAAGGTCAAAGAGAGGGAATACCGCTATATGGGTGATAGTGGATCGCCTCACTAAATGCGCTCATTTCTTACCAATCTCAATCACCCATGGAGCGTATGCTAACCCAAAGATTATATCCGAGATTGTACGCCCACGCTATACCAATATCAATCACATCGGATCGAGATTCAAATTCACATCAAGGTTCCGGACGAGCTTGCAAAGGAACTCGGAACGAGGTCAATTTTAGCACCGCCTTCACCCCAAATGACGGGCAATGAGATGACTATTCAAACTCGAAGACATGTTGAGAACAATGTGTTAGATAGGGGTGGAAGTCGGGAGACATGCTACCATTATCGAATTCGCCACAACAACAGCTACTGTGCGACTATCGAGATGGCACCATTTGAGGCATGATCGCTCACTTTTCTAACACGAAAAACGCGCAAGTATAAGGTAAGCAGAGTATCGTATCCACAGGATTGTAACACGAAAACACAGAAGCTAACTCAACAATAATTCATCATTATCCAAGTAACAGAATTGGTTTGGTAAGATTTTAGGGCTTCGGAATTTAATCCAAAGCAGATGTAACCATGCAGAAAATAAAATAAAGCAATAAAACACACGGATGATAAAAACAGATAAGAAAGACTAACCCTAGGGCTGCATTAATCCTACCCACAATGTATATTCATCCTGTTTTCTATTAGCCAATTTTTAATCCAGACAAGATGGAAGATCACATATATAACCAACAACTTCGCCATTTACAATCATGGTCAGAGATTACTAGTTTTCCTATTATCATACGCCTCTAGGTGAAAACAAGAAACCCAAACAGATCACAAAGAATAAGCTTCCTACGGATGTTCCTATCTCACCACGACTCAAGGTTTATCCGTGATCATGCATTCAAGATCGATTGACAATTAATACGCTACGTAATTAATCGGCAACTAGATATGCATCAAAATTGATCGAAAATTAACACATATAAATAAGCACCAAGAATCATGAATCAATGCCGAAGGTAAATAGCGATAACAAATCACAACATATAGGATCGGATCATGCAAACCCTAGATTAGAATGTAAATCTAGCTGCACATAATAAACGAAATAAAATAGATTTAACCATAAAATAGAAATTATATAAATGAAACCCGATTGAAGCGCCTGATGAACAATCGTTGGGCTTGAGTCCCAACCTCAGCGAAAAACAGAAATTTGCGAAAATTATCCGGACGAAAACATTCCGGATCGTAGACAATACGTAAAACTAACGAAGAACAATGCTCAACTAAACTCTAGAATGAAATTAAATGGAAACCCAATGCTAAAAACTGTAAAAACTGATGAAAAACTGAAGAAAAGAGGTCTGGAGTCGTGTGTGCTAAGTTGGGGGCGCGAGGGGGTGTTGCCATATATATAGGCACACCCCAAAACCCTAATTTTATCCTCTGCCGCTACGTCTCGCGACCGCTCCTCGCGATCGCTAGGTCGACCGCGAGGCATGTGTCGCGCGCGCTCTCTTCGATCGCGGTCGCCTCTTGCGCTCGCAGGGTTGCCTCGCGGCCTGGCTAGCGGTCGCTAGCCATGTGTAATATCCCGCAGTTTTAAGTATTTAATTACGATAATTAAATCGTAATTAGGAAATTAATCCCGATTATTAAAATCTTAATTAGTCAATGATTAACTTTGACTACGCATTATTGGATAATTTCTGTGTGACATTCACTGAGGCTTAGTGAATTAAGGAAAATAGTTTTGATATTCCTTCGAACGTATTGTTCTAACGTCGGTTAAATTCGACAGTTAAGTCTTACAGTACAGTATTTTAAGCATTTAAGCTTAGAATTCAAATTTCCTATTATTATGGGAATAAATAAAGTTGTTACAACTATATGTTGAACATTTTAGAGATGATTCGTTTATCAAACGAATTAAGACGATTAGAACATCGACGTTTTGAGATAAGTTGAAAACTTAGTCAAATGATCATGGAATTGTATAATTCAAATTCCTATGATTATTTTATGATAAAAGAACATTATTTTTATATAACGTAGCATTAAAATAATGCTAGAGGAATTAAAGAATAATTGTTGAACAATTGTTTCCTATTTTCGAAATTAAGCTCGAAAATTAGGGTTTATGATATGGGATGATTTTTAATAATTTTTCCTATGATTTAATTTATTATCTAAGACATATATTATATCATATATCCATTAAATAGAGGAAAATAAAATATGTAGCATTAAGTCTACATGGTGACCAAAAATTCTAATTACTAAGGTATAAATAAATAAAATCCTTATCTTTTGAGGGTGCTATGCATTAATTATTATAGTGAGACATTATTAATGAATAAGATAAGGTTTATCATGAGTTAAACAAGTGGGTTGTGTGTTGTACTAGAAAGTGCCGAAAATTTATGTATTTTTATGTGATATTATGAAAAATATCTTGATCCTATTAATTAGAGGATATGATTATGTTGTTAGTATTTTATTAGGAGATAATGTAGTAGTAGTTACCAATTAGAACAAGTAACTATGGAATTTGTTTGGTAGTAGTTGAAAAGTTTGAAAATAAAGTGTGAACAAATGTGAACTTAATTAAAAGTCATAGTTGAGATTTTTGACTTTTCAAATATAATCTTATCCTATAATATTAATAAAGTATATATTATATAAAAATAAAGAAATTATTCCTAAAAATCTAAGGGTGATCGAGACCCACGCATACATATATAAATTGGTAAAATTTTGATTTATGTGATAATTGGTAACATATAATAATTATAGGATAGGATGACTTATTAATATATAATGAAATGAGGGAAAAACTTTGTCTTATACTAAAGCAAGTGGGCCGAAAACTTGCAAGTAAAATAATACTTTGTTCCAATTGTTGAAAGTTACGTAAGGGTGTATGAATTATTTTACATGATGAATATTTAAAGTGTGAATGAGATAAGATCTACAAATTTGTCTTATACTATAGGTGATAGCCGAAAATGTTGAAATTTTGTGTGCAAGTGTGTATAGTTGTTATCTTATGTAATAATTATACACAAGTGGATTAGTTGATATTTTATGTGTAATAATTAACATACAAGTGGTTTAACCCTATAAATATAAGCTAAGCTCTTCACTTCTCCATTTTACTTCCCTTAGTACCGAAAATAGGAGAGAAAATTTGAGAAAGAGAGTTCATCACTTTGATCCCAAATTTTAGATAGAAAAACGTTGTCGTTAGAAATCGACTCCGATTAAAAGGTTAGAAACGTTACGAGCTTTGTTTACATGCTAGAAATTTTGATTTTCATCCATGGAATATTATGTTATGAACTTAGTTAAATTATGTTGAAATTTTCGAAAATCATGATCATGTACTAAGTGTTTAGAAATCATGTTTATATGATATTACTAAGCTTATATTATAATTATATTACAAAATCAAGCATGTTATTAAATTATACATGTTGACCGAAAACTTGAGGATTCCATATGTTGATGATTATGATTTTTAATTGTAGATTTGAGCATGAAATCATGATCTAAAGTATTAATTATGCTTGTATGATTTTATGTGGAATTTTTGGAAAACTATAGCAATTAATTTGATAATAGTCGAAAATTTGAAGTATGATCACATGATAAGAGTTAAGTCATGATTTGATGATGTTATAGCATATCGAGTGTGTAAATTCATAATATGATGTCAGTATGAAATTTTGGAATTTATAAAATTATTTAGACAAGTCATAATTTTCGAAACATGACTTAGGAAGATTTTATTCAAAAGTCCTTAATAAATCAAAATTATGTTATAGTAAGGTTATATGATAGTGATTATGTGCTATATGATTTTATTAGAATTTTTAAAAAATTGTTTGGTATGATATTTCAAGGGCCTAATGATGATGATGAAATTTAATGATGTATAATTTTATATGATCAATATAATTACATATTATTGATCCTTGCATAAAATAGAGTGTTACATGAATTTATGGGAATTTTTAGAACAAGAATTGCACATAAAATAATAGAATTACATAAAAGAATTAAAAGTCAAATGTTGACTTTAGTCAAAATTGTCGACTAAATGTCGACCAAGTCAAAATTGTTGATCAAAAACGTCGACCAAGGTCAACGGCACGCATTCGATAATACGTGATTTATGTGACGAAGACGCTTAGTAACAATGTAACTTACGACACATAAGTACATTAAACGCACATTATGTACCAAAGAGACGGAATATCTCTTATATGATAAGTAAATTCATAATCAACATCATTTGATTAGGAAACGCCGTAATAAGTTCGACGTTAGCTTATTTGATTCATAGAACGTTATGACAATGTTCGCCTCATCGAAACGCGACCAATGTACTAAAATAGTTCTTACGTTAAGGTGGACGCGACTGAGCCGGCTTAGAAAGGAATTTATCAAAAGCTACATACCGGTGGGCTTTATTCAAAACCCTTTTATTTATTTGCTTTCGCAAATGAAAAGTATTTACTTACGATTTCTATTGAGAAAAAAATGATATGATTATCTGCCCAAAGTGTTTATGTTTTATGTATGGATCCTATCATGTTGTTGGGCAAGCCAACTATGAAAGTATACGAGCCGCTGGTTCGCTAACCCGACTTCATCGTTGGGTAGCTCCCCGATCGATGGGAAAATCGATATCGGACCCTGCGTCGATGCGAATTCTCGCCAGGTTACGTGCACGAGTAAGGCGATCGTGTGCCGAAAGGACAATTCTCGGCCGGTCACTGCGCCCGTCGGAGGTGGCCACCTCTACGGTGCGAGATGAGTTTATAAGATGATGATGTGATATGAGATATGTGAATGATATGAATCATACAAAGAGAAAATGCTCGGCTGAGCGATGTTTTGAGAAACGAGAAAATGTTTTAGTAAGCACAAGGTATTTTCAACTAAAACCCTTGTGTCTTACTTATGGGGCAGTGTAATTTAAAGAAAATGTTTTGGCAATGAGTCCACTGGGTGCATTATTTGTACTCAGCCCTGCATATTTGTTTTTAAATGTGCAGGTTGAGCTGATGGATGGGATGGAGCAATGTTGAGCAGTCAGGTCTTTTGTCGCTGATAGTTAAACCTTGGATACACATCGTCACATGTGTATTCCACATGTTTCCGCTGTGAAGTTATATAATTTATGTTTTGAGTTTAAACCTTATCACCTTCAGATCAGTCGAACCCCTTTTGTTAAGAGTCTAAATGTTCCAGATACATATGTACGATATGTGTGTTATATTAAATGATATGAAGTCTTGAGAGTTTGTCTATCATATGCCCCTCAATTCCATAATTAGTTACTGTTCATATTGTTAATCCCCGTCATTTATATTCCCGATATATGTCACACCATTCAGTGTTCCTTGTCATTATTCTTTACTTAATCACGTTATTAGTAACAGTCCCGGCTAATCCGTACTTTGGGTTGGCGGGCTGTTACACCATGGCCGCGAGAAATAGCAAAGTGACATCTCGCCGCTGGGGCTTGCTCGCGTGCACGAGGTCGCGGTTGTCGTCTCGCTTGCTCGCATGCTTGCTTAGCGACCGCGAGCCAGCTGGTCGCTAGAAACCGGCGATGTGGTTTTGGCTCATGCTTCGTTCCTTGCTTCGATTTTCAACATATAGACCTACAAAACGCCAAAAGAACACCCAAGAGCAGTATCTTCTAGAAATAGATAAAACATTAAGATCCGATACATAAACGCACATTAAATGATCTAAACTCATCTTTAATATCAACAATAAACGTAAAATGCACGCTTATCAACCCCCAAACTTAAATCATTGTTTGTCCTCAAACAAAAAATGTAATGTAAAGACACAACGAAAGATCAACGAGCGTAGAAAGAGGATAACCATTATAAGCCTCGAAACATCTCAACGCTCAAAAAGATTTAGCGCACATGACGACATTAGTCAATTCCACACGAACAATGATTGAAGGTAAAAACTCATTCATCTCAACCCTCACAACGGCATGTGTGTAAAATATAGGATACACTCAACTCATAAAGAAATGTAGGACGTGTATACACTCAACGATCAATGCAATGCAACATCTTACCATAGGCTTGTCATTTCTCTAATATCTCCACCGCGTCAAATGTGTTCAAATAAGGATCAAAAAGGTCTTTTCATAGGTTATATTGTAGGCACATTGGTTAAGGTAGGATAATATATGACTAAGTGACTCAAAATATTCCAAGCACCCCATTTATACTTTTCGACACATATGGACTTTGTCCATTTTCCTCTTCTTTTCCAACGTACTAAATCGACGCTTTATCCTCATAAGGTACCTATACTTTGATTAACGACCCTTTATGCTCAAAACACATAGTGAACTTATCATTGCTTTTTCTTTTCTTTTCTAGAGCTTATAGGGTTTATCATTCACAACAAAGGTATTATTCTTCACCACATATGTATTCCTCTTACAATATTTTTTCTCGTCATAACTACATCACAATCCCCTTTTGATTCCCATATCCATCCTCACCTCCTATCATCCGGTTAATCGAAAGAATAAATCTAATAAAGGCTCAAAGAAGGCGACAAATGGTATATATCATCGGGTTAGTGTTTGGGTAAATATGTGGTTAACAAAGATGGCCTTTTATCATTTCCAAATTCGTAACACATATTGCAGTCTCTACACAGAAAAACGGCAAGTTCTAGAAGATAATCACATGCACGATATCACAAAATTTAAAAGAAATCAGATCAAGATATGTATACAAGTGAATCTCAAGTCTCACAGATAAGAAAATGGTGAAAACAACAAGTTCTAAGCAATCTCAAGTCATTCATGCGTCATTTTCTAACATATCATGTGCACTATCATTAAATTTCACAACAAAATTTCTATCGTCATTGGCCACATGGATTAACACACTTTACTTAACTCGTTGATCGATAGACACAAAATGAACAAAAAACAAAAACACGACAAAAGACCCCAAAGCATAACAACTTAACAATAAAGCACGTAAACATAAACAGATTCTCAACCAACTAAACTCGTTTACTCCCCAAACTTATTGTGAACATGTTGAAGCAATAAGGTTTGCGAAAAAGAGTAGTTGGGAGAAAACTTACTGAATGTCACACATCCTGGCGTGGCGATAAAATCGCACCATCGATGATATGCCTGGGGCTTAAAACGGACAAACAAGACACAACAAAACAAAGAAAACAAGACGAAAACAACAAAACATGTAAAATGTCGGGTTACCTCCCAACCAAGCTAATTTAACGCCTTTAGCTGACCATCACATACCTTGTTCAATCCGTGTTCTAGTAGCAACGGACTTCCTTCCAAAATTGTGAATTCCTCAGATTTCGTGATTCACCGCCGACCACCATTGAGCGTGGAAGTGGCCCCCAAACTTGATGATTCACCGAGTTCCATGCCGAGTCCACTTCTTCTTTCTCGCTTTATCGATGTGTCGATTGCCTCTAAGTATGCGACGTGTGTAGCAGCAGTGAGTCGTGATCAAATAGCGCTCACCGGAGGAATGTACGCGTGAATAACGGCTATTGAGGTTCTTCGCGGTCGACCGCCATCACCGGGTCGGTCGCTAGCGTGTCACCGACGTGGCCTTCGCCATCGCGGTCATTAGCGGGCGCGACGCGCAAGTCTCGGCACTGGCCGCCGATTGCTCATGTCGAGCTCGCTATCGCGAGCTCGGCCGCAAGTTCCTTTGCAGCCCACTTTCGCCTCGCCTCGCTGGGATGATTCTCGATCCGCAGCTAGTCGACCAACTGATTCTCCATTACTTTCATGTGTTCGCTCATAACCGCCACAAGAGACTCCAACCGTAATTTTCTCGCCAAGATCGCTTATAAATGAATTTCAGAGATTCCATTTGTTGTATCGCTTCTTCCACACTCGGTTTCTTCGCCTCAATCATTACATTATGAACGCGAAACCTCTCGGATGTTGCCGAAAAGTAATGGGGTCGGCATACGCCGATTATGATGATCTCCGCTGTCTGGGTTGTACGCCGGATTCCATCCTCCTTGAACTGCTCGGGGAGGTGGATACATGTGATTTAACGGCTCGACCTCTCGAACAGGACAAGGAGTCCTATGTTCGCTATTTGGCGCTTCATCTCGGTATACTTGCCGAGTCTGCAGCCTTGCTCGGGGGCACTCGTAGTTTGAAACACCGCCATAACTTGTCGACCCTTCTCTCGCCTATTCTCCTTGAGAGCTTTCGATCTCGGATCTAAAAATATTTCATGAGGTCCCCGAGATCTTGTAAACATATACTACCCGAGAAAAGAGAGAATTCACTTTGCAAAATAAATAAATAATAATAATATAACTTGAATTAATAAATCCAAATCACAAATTATTCCTATGCAATCTTAATAATCCCCACAACGGCGCCAAAATTTGATCGCCACTTTTCTAACACGAAAACGCACAACTATAAGGTAAGCGAGTATCGTATCCATGTGATTGTAACACGAAAACACGTAAGCTAACTCAACAATAATTCATCATTATCCAAGCAATGTAATTGGTTTGGTAAGATTTTAGGCTTCGAATTTAATCCAAAGCGATGTAACCATGCAGTAAAATAAAATAAAGCAATAAAACACACGGATGATAAAAACAGATAAGAAAGACTAACCTTAGGGCTGCATTAATCCTACCCACAATGTATATTCATCCTGCTTTTCTATTAGCCAATTTTAATACGATAAGATGGAAGATCACATATATAACCAACAACTTCGCCATTTATAATTGCGGTCAGAGATTACTAGTTTTCCTATTATCATTACATCTCTAGGTGAAAACAAGCAACCCAAACAGCTCACAAAGAATAAGCTTCCTACGGATGTTCCTATCTCACCACGACTCAAGGTTTATCCGTATCATGCATTCAAGATCGATTGATAATTAATACGCTACGTAATTAATCGGCAACTAGATATGCATCAAAATTGATCGAAATTAACACATATAAATAAGCACCAAGAATCATGAATCAATGCCGGAAGGTAAATAACGATAATGTAAATCACAACATATAGGATCGGATCATGCAAACCCTGTGATTAGAATGTAAATCTAGCTGACATAATAAACTAATAAAATACGATTTAACCATAAAATAAAAATTATATAAATGAAACCCGTATTGAAGCGTCTGATGAACAATCGTTGGGCTTGAATCACAACCTCAGCGAAAAACGAAAATTTGTGAAAATTGTCCGGACGAAAATGTTCTGGATCGTAGACAATACGTAAAACTAACGAAGAACAATGCTCAACTAAACTCTAGAATGAAATTAAATGGAAACCCAATGCTAAAACTGTAAAACCGATGAAAAATCAAGAAAAGAGGTCCGAGTCGTGTGTAAGTTGGGGCGAGGGGTGTTGCCATATATATAGCACACCCCAAAACCCTAATTTTATCCTCTCCGCCACGCCTCGCGACCGCCTCGCGATTGCTAGGTCGACCGTGAGGCATGTGTCGCGCGCTTCTTCGATCGCGGTCGCCTGCTCATGAGGGTTGCCTCGCCGGCTCGGCTAGCGGTCGCTAGCCATGGCCGCGAGAATAAAGACAATGACATCTCGGCGCGGGGCTTGCTCAAGGCACGAGGTCGCGGTCTCTCTCGCTCTCACGCTGCTTGCTTAGCAGCCACTTAGCGACCGCCAGTCGGTCGCTAAACCGGGCGATGTGGTTTTTGGCTCATGCTTCGCTCCTTGCTTCGATTTTCAACATATGACCTACAAAACGCCAAAAGAACACCCAAGAGCAAGATCTTCTAAAATAGATAAAACATTAAGATCCGATACATAAACGCACATTAAATGATCTAAACTCATCTTTAAATATCAACAATAAACGTGTAAAATTCACGTTTATCAAGGCACTATACGGGAAGAAGTGTAGATCACCACTCTACTGGGATGAAGTGGGAGAAAGGAAAATGCTAGGACCCGATGCAGTTAGCGAAATGATTGAGATCGTTCGGCAAATCAGAGGGAGAATCAAGGAGGCCCAAGACAGTCAAAGGTCATACGCGGATACTCGCCGATCCGAATTAAATTTCGAAAGGGAGATAAGGTCTTCTTAAATGTATCCCCCAAAAGGAATACTAAGATTTGGTGTCAAGGGCAAGTTGAGGCCACGATTTGTAGGGCCGCATTTAAATTTTGGAAAGGATAGGCCCAAGAGCTCTGCTGACTAGCTCTCCCGCCGAAGTTTCGAAACGCCCACAATGTTTTTCACATATCACAATCGAGAAAATACGTGTTTGATCCAAAACACGAATTCACCAAGAAGTAACCTCAATCCAGATTTGAGCTATGAAGAAGGACCTGAGGCAATCCTCGATCGAAAAGTACAACAACTTAGAAAGAAGTCAATCACATCAGTAAAAGTCCTGTGGAGGCACCATGGACAAGATGAAGCTACGTGGGAGCTCGAGGATACAATGAAGGAAAGATACCCGCATCTTTTCGCACAAGGTACTGAAATTTCGGGACGAAATTTTCTTAAGGGGGATAGAATGTAACACCCCATAAAATTGAAATCGTGGTTAACGATAAATTTAACCCGGATTGTTAATTAATTTTTTTTATATAAACAAGAAGATTAATTGATTAATAATCGAGCAATAACGTAATATTATCGGATTCGATAAATCGGATTACGAATGTGTATGACGATCACCGATTCTCGTTCGAACAAAACGAGTGAAAAGTCGTAATCGTGAATCGTCTCGAAGCCTGCAATTTACCAAAAATGGAAAGTTGACATTAGCTTATATTTTTAACTTATACGTACATCTCTATCTCCAGCAACCAGGAACCCAATCTCTCTCATACACCTCTCCCCTCCCCTCCAAAGGAAATCTGATACTCTGTAACATGAGACAAAAGTCTTTACTCCTGAATTCTGAAACGTTCTGCTGCGCTCTCTGCTCATAAGGCAACAAAATCTCATTCCCCTCACCCAAACTCCCTTCATATACACGACAACTCCATTCAAACCCTCATTCCTTCTTCTCTGCAGTCCTCAACACCAAAATAGAGGGAAGAAACAGAAAAGAGCAAACAAGAACAAAAGGATAAGAAGAGGTAATCATCTCAGCTTCTAAACGTTTAACATTCATTTTATTAAACAACATCCCATTTCCAGTTCTTTTATTCATAGGAGGCTGCCTTCAAGTGGCTGTTCGGTTAAAGGAAGAACCAATACACATAGAAAATTCTCGTCAGGTAACACTCCAACATCATTTTTTTTCCCTCTTTATACCACTGCATACTTAAAAAAAAGAAATCCAACAATGAACAACAACAAATTATGAATATACAAGTACGGTTCTATGCTCGATCTCTACGGTACTCTGCCTTCCCCCTTTCTCTTGCGTGTGTGGACAATGAGGGGCCGAAGGCCTTCGTTGCTTCCAAACTTCGACGGGGCACCGCGATCGCAGCAACGTCGGCAACCTTCGGCGAAGAGGCGACGCGAGGAGAAGCCGAGGCTCGTCGACCCTCTGCAAGAAAGAAGAGGGGCAACGACTGCTGCTCTCGATCGAATGACAGCCTTGACGGCGCTCTGCAGAGATGGCCGTGCAGCGGCAGCTGCAAATAGGGTGGCGTCGACGGCAAGGAGAGAGAGAGCGAGGGAGACGCGAGAGAGGAAGCGGCGGACGGCCGGCGAAGCGCCGCGACAGTGCCGCTGGAATGAGAGAGAGAGACGGCGTGAATCTTGTGTGAGTGAGAGAGCGACGTGGTGGCGGCGGAAGCACGCCATAGCGAGGAGGCGACGACGGCCAACGTCGAAGGCGACGGCAGTGGCGCCGTGAAGGAGGAGGAGCGGCTGAGCGCCGCTGAGAGAGGAAGAGAGGGGATCTGGAATTTGGGAGGGGGTGATGTGTGCGTATGTTTAGTTAGGTGTTTGGGTTGGGCTTTGTTTTTAATTAATTTGCTGGGCTTTGCTTTTAATTATTTAGTTGGGCCTTGCTTTTAATTATTTAGTCGGGCCCTGTGTTAATTATTCAGTTGGGCCTTATGTTTAAATTTTAATGTGGGCTGGAGATGTTAATAGAATAACTGGGCCGAGATGAAGAGGCTCACAAAATGGGCCGAACAGCGGGCCGAAATGTGTTAATTGGCTGGACCTATTTTTTTTTAGGGATGGGCTTCCAGGATGGGCCTCTCTAATTAATGATATTGGACTCATATAATTTAAGTATGTTGGACATAAGTTATAAATAGAATTGGACTATCAAGATTTAATTGGGCTTTAATTAATTGAAGTTGGACTTTAATTAATTAAATCTTTTGGACTTGAGAAATTATTTAGATCAACTCTAATTAATTAAAGTTGATAAGCTTTAATTAATTATAATTAGAAATTGATTAATTAAGTTACTTAAACTTAATTGATTAATTTAGATGGACCTTAATAATTAATTGAGCTAGACTTTAATTAATTAATTAAGTTACTTAAACTTAATTAATTAGCTTGAGATGACTCTAATTAATTAAGAGCATTGGGCCTTAATTAATTAAATTAATTAGGTCTTGACCAATTAAGCCATTTGGACTTGATCAATTAAAGATAGATTGACCTCAAGTAATTAAATTACTTGGGCCATAATTAATTAAAGCACTTGGACTTTAATTAATTAAATTAGTTGAACCTTATTAATTAATTAGAAGAACTCTAATTAATTAGATGGATTAGACTTTAACTAATTAAATTGGGAGGATCTTAAGTAATCAATTTCCTTGATCCTAATTGAGTTAAGTGGACTTTAATTAATTAAGTCACCTAGACTTAATTAATTAACCAAGGTAATTGAACTTAAATTACTTAAGTCACTTAGACCTTGATTTTTAAATTAGTTAAGAATTTCGTTGACTATGTTAGACGAGTGCTATCATATATGCATCTAGATTGAGGGTTTATGAATAAATAGAATTAGTTGATGAATTGTTGGGTTTGAGAAGTGAGGAAAGTGATTAGGCCTTGTCGGCCTAATCAAGAGTGATCGATGTTCAAATCCTCGCGTTGATATCTCGCGCGTCGAATTCGAGAGGATGACCTACTAACGAATAGGTCATGCCGAAATTTCGGTTCACATCTTATCGCTACGCGTCGATCGAAGACCTCGTTCATAACGTTAGTAAAGCTAGACCACCTCGAACGCGACTCTAACCGAGCATTTAAAACCTTTCAAAGAAGAGAACCCACTCAGCTCACAAGCAACTAAATAACGAAATTCCAAGAGCGATCTAACTTAATCGACTAAGATCAAGATCGAACGACAAAAGCAGAACTTAAACAAGCTTTTGTCATGAATCTCGTTAAAAGAATACTCTCTCGGTTAGACATCTTATTATCCTCCAATCTTCAATGAAGGTCCAGCGGGGGAGTAACGGGAGAGCTGTGCCAAGAGACATCAGACATGTTTAAGACTGCAACCAGGTGGGCTTTCTTACGTATGAATAAAGCTAATGCTATGTTAGACAGAAATTTTCTTTCAAAAAGTTATGAATTGAAAATCTTTCAAGTTTTGTCTTGCCGAAGAATATTTTGAGATTTATGTATGAGATCTATCTATGTTGGCTTTGCCAATCATACGATAATCGAATTCGGTCCCGAGCGATTGATAGCTATCCTGCTGTATAGTGTACACCTAACGGCCGTGAGTCCGCGAGCGAACGGGCCGGTCATTGTGTACGTAGAGGTGACCCACTCTCCATTACACCGATATTGTTCGTTGAAGGGGGCCACCTTCACAAACAAAAATTTCAGATAGAATTGATTACAAAAGAACTTAGACTGCAGTCAAACTTTTAGATCACAAAGAATTTAGTAAGCTTGGGCCTTTTTAAGATAAAACCCCCTTGCATCGATAAGTAGGCATGACAAATATTCACAAGTATATATATATGAAGTCGTTTTGTGACGTGTTCACCGAGTACTACATCACTCGATCGCATATATTTCTAAGTGTGTAGGTTGAGACGTGAAGTTTGAAGATGGAGTCCGAGCTAAGATTTTGTCTTATTTTGAGAATGTCGAGTTATACATGTCTTCATACATGTATTATGTTTATTTCACAGACACTCGCTTTGTCAAGTCTTAATTCGGCTCAACACTATGTCCAAATAAGACCTTTGTTGTGTTAAACTATTCGATTCGGTTCTTTGGGATCGACTTCATTTATCTTGAGAATATTTCGTTGGCAATCCATGTGTAGGTGAATGATGTTAGGATAAAACGATCTCTTGTATTTCAAGTTTCCTTCCTTGATGCTTAATTCGAGTAGGCATGACTAAGATTTATTTACATCTTGTCGTCTCTTGGGCGATGTTATCGTTGATTGGATGACGTCGAGTTGAGTCAATGCCCCATATCTTTTCCCCTTCTATCCCCCTCTTCTTGTTTCCCTTCCCTAGTCGCGGTTCACCTAGCTTGGCTATCCTTAGACAGGCCGGGTCGTGACAACCCCACCGGTAGAGTATATATAGCAATAACAGTTCTTTTCAATGAACTTGAGTTCCCATACCACACTCTCTTCGATGAATCTAACTCTTCAGATGTCCATCTTTCTGATCATAACCATCTTCCGCCTCTTCTACCTATTCCTCAGTTCAGTAATCTCAGTTCTCATCCATCATCTCATGTATCTCCTCATTCTCCTCTGTTACCTTCACCTGCATTAGCTCAGTCTAGCTCTCAGTCTTTCCCAGGATCAAATCATATTTCACATTTTCACTCGTCAGCTGATCATCGCACAGTGTCATCTAGTTCTCACATTCACTCTTGTCCTTCTCACTCCATTAGTTCCCAGAATCATATATCTTCTCAAAACCAATCTCACACACACATTCCTTTACAAAATCAGCATTCTATGTGTACTAGAGCCAAAAACGGCATTTTCAAACCAAAAGATTTCTTAACACAAATTGACAAGTCTGGTTTTACTGTTTTTACGGTGATTGAACCATCTACTGCTTCGAGGCCTCGACACAACCACGGGGCAAAAGCCGTGGCAAGAGTTCAAAGCCATTATCTCAAAATCCACTTGGGAGCTTGTTCCTTATGAAGACGACATGAATATTATACAGTGCAAGTGGGTATTCCGTGTTAAATCAAATGTTGATGGCACTATTGATCGTCTCAAGGCCAGACTAGTTGCAAAAGGTTTCCAACAGCGCACAGGGATTGATTACTTGGATACCTTCAGTCCGGTAGTCAAACCGGTGTCTATTCGATTGGTTTTTTCCCTTGCTGCAACATACAAGTGGGATATCCAACATATAGATATCAACAACGCCTTCTTGAATGGTGAGCTTGAGCAACCAGTCTTTATGGAACAGCCCGAAGGCTTTGTGGATCCTGTGTTTCCAGAACATGTATGTAAGCTTCGAAAGTCTTTATATGGCCTTCGCCAAGCCCCTCGTGCTTGGTATGATAAACTCAAGGGCTATCTTCTGCAATACGGGTTTAAATTCTCTACCTCTGACCACTCTTTTTTTCACATGAGGAAAAATGGTAAGCTTTTACTTGTTCTCATTTACGTAGATGATATCCTCATTACAGGTGAAGACTCTGATCTCATGTCATCTTTGATTCATAACCTTGCCTCCAAGTTTTCTCTTAAAACGTTAGGTCTTGTTAGTTTCTTTCTCGGTATCTGAGTTACCAAACCGAATCAAACTCCTATCTTCTTAATCGATCAAGTATGTGCGTGAATTTCTTGCCAAACATAATCTCTCCGAGTGTAAACCTCAAGCCTCCTCATATGACTTAGGTTTCAAACTCTACGCTGACAATAGTCCTCCCTTTCATGACCCAACTTTGTTTCGAAGTACAATAGGTGCTCTCTAGTATCTCACTCTTTCTCGTCCAGATATTTCGTTCATCGTCAACAAATTAAGTCAGTTTTTACACAACCCCACTTCTCTTCACCGGAAGGCTTGCCGTCGCATTCTTCGCTATCTCAAAGGCACCATTAATCACAATCTTGCCTTTCATCGCCTCCCATCTCCATATTGCAAAGATTTTTCGATGCCGATTGGGTGGCTCTCTTGACGATAGGAAGTCTCTTGGTGGATTTTGTGTTTTCCTTGGTTCTAATCGATTTTGTGGAGTTCGAAGAAAAACGTTGTCTCAAAAGTTCTACTGAGTCCGAATATCGAGCATTGGCGGGCCGTGTCGGTTGTGTGGATACAATCTCTTCTTCATGAGATTGGTATCAAAATCTCTCATCGGCCGGTTCTTTGGTGTGATAACAAGAGTGCTGCTGCAATTGCTCAAAATCCAGTGTATCATGCAAGAACTAAACATATTGAAATCGACACTCATTTTGTTCGAGATAAAGTGCTAAAAAGGAATTGTATGTTCGATATATACCCACCGCCGATCAAGTTGCCGATGTTCTTACAAAGCACGCCACTGTTCGGTTGAATCATCTATTATGTAAACTTCCTCTCACCAAGCGTAGTTAGGTTTCGTAGGGGTCAGATTAAATGCTCATGCAGCCCATGCATTGTAAACGCGTTTATTTCGCTTTCTTGTAAAGCAGTTAGTCTGTTAGTTGTAGAGGTTAGGTTGTTACACGTTGTGTAACGACCCGACTTCCAAAGAAAGTACGGATCACATGGATCGTCACTGGTATGATAAATGCAGCGGATATATATAATTTAAACCAATACGATTAACCAATCAATTGTGAATACATGCGTAGACTAAAAGGGATAGGCATATTTAAGTTTTAATTGTATTAT
The DNA here is from genome assembly GCA_036937905.1 of Salvia rosmarinus. Taxonomy (NCBI): domain Eukaryota; kingdom Viridiplantae; phylum Streptophyta; class Magnoliopsida; order Lamiales; family Lamiaceae; genus Salvia; species Salvia rosmarinus. Next base: position 96,581,127 of record CM072816.1, read on the forward strand.
TGCAGAAGAAAATGTATGAATGACAAATGGTTTGAAGCTTACCTTGATGAAGAATTTTGTTGTATGTTTCGCTTTGATCGAGCAAGAGCTTCAAGGCGCCTTCCTATTGTTCTTTTGTTCTTGTTTGTTTCTCCTCTTTCGTTGCTTTTGGGGTGTTGAGAAACCGGAGAATGGGAGTTTGAAATGGGAGTTGTAGTGTGAGGAGAATGGGATTCTGCGCCTTATGAGCAGAGGATCAGTGAACGTTTGAATCGGTGGAGTGTAGACTTTTGTCTCATGTTGCAGAGTCTCAGATTTTCTTTGTAGGGAGGGAGAGGTGTGTGAGAGGGGTTGGGTTCTGTTGCTGAAGATAGAGATGTACGTATCAGAAAAAAAAAGAAAAAGAAAGAGGCTAAGGTCAACTTTTCCATTTTTGGTAATTGCAGGCTTCGAGACGATTCACGATTATGACCTTTCACTCGTTTTGTTTGAACGGGAATCGGTGGTCGTCACACACATTCGTAATTCGATTTATCGAATCCGATCATATTACATTATTGCTCGATTATTAATAAATTAATCTTCTCGTTAAAAAAAAAATTAGTTAACAAGCCGGGTTAAATTCTTCGTTAACCACGATTTATTTTACGGGGTATTACACGTTGTTAGTTAGTTTGTAATCTTATTCAAGATACCTGCATGTGTAAAATCTCCTCTATATAAGGAGAATGAAAGCAAGCAATAAAACTGAACTTCAAATTTTATTTTCTTGTTCAGTATGTTCCTTTCTCTTCGTCTTCTACGTTCCAGTCATAAGTTCAAACACACATAGGTTCTGTTTATAATTTGACAATATGGATCACATAGAAACCTTACCATATTGTTATCTACATTCTTCATTCATGGCAGTGATTTATTATTCAACTTCAACTTGATTACCGTGGATATATTAGTATAGGGTTATGAAGGTAATTTTCATATATTCAGTAGCCGTTGTTCCTATAATTAAGGGGATTTAATTCCTTATGGTGTTCTTTTTTTTGGAGTTACGATTTTTTGAAAGTTTCACTATTACACAAAGACTTTTGCACATTTATTAGCACAGTGCGGACGGATAAAAATATAATTTATTCTTAAGAATAAGAAAAACATAATTTACAATGAAGAATAATATTATTTAATTTTTTACCCTATAATTAAAAAGTATCTTTTAACTTGAAGAAAAGTATCAATGTCGTACATGCGGACGTCCACACATGAGATCACCTCTTAGTATTATACTTTCACCAAATATCTGTATTCTTTTTCGTTCAAGGATAGATTGAGAGGTAGGGGTGAGCAAAAATCGAACCGAAATTAGCAATTTTGTTCGGTTTGTACAGTAAAATGGTTCGGTTCAGTTTCAAAATTTTGAAACCGAAATTAATTCGGTTCGGTTTCGGTTTGGGGGAAAAAATTCGCTTTTATATTATATATATATATATATATATATATATATTATGTTATTTATATTATTAATATTTAAATTGGTTAATATTATATATATAATTATATAGACATATAAATATTATATATTTATAATATATAATATTTATATTAATTATAATTTAAATTCGGTTAAAACCGAACCGAACCATATATTTCGGTTCGATTTCGATACGGTTTGGATATATAAAACAGTTCGGTTCGGTTTGGGTTTTAAAAAAATTCGGTTTTTTAGTTTTTCGGGTTCGGTTCGGTTTTGAACCGAACCGCCCGAGGTAAATTCTTTTTCATTTTTTAAAATTTATAATTCCAATGCATTATATCCATTATTTTTATTTGAATTATTATTAAATTTTAGCCCGAACTTTGATCCTATGATGACATTTTAACATGAAATTATAAATATTAGAAATACATCCTGAACTTATCTCAGTTGTTCAATTAAGCCCTAATTAAAATTCTGAAAAGCTGAAGCTTACTTGTACCATCGTAAGTCGAGTTGGCATCTTTAAAGAGAATAAAGAAAACGTCATAAATTCATCCTCCGTATCATCCTATGAAATGTTTTCTCTTTTCTCTCTTAAAAAACAAACGTTTCATATGTCGATATGGATTGTGAATTTATGATGTTTTCTTCATTTTCTTTTGAAATGTCAGTTCAGCTCTGGCGGTAAAAGTAAGCTTCAAGTCGTCACAATTTTAATTTGAACTAAAAATGAATAACTAAGATAAGATCGGGCTATATTTATAAATTCGAATTAAAATATCACTATTTGGTCAAAGTAAAGGCTAAAACTTAATAATAACTCGTTTTATTTTATATAATTCGACGACTCCATATTGGAAAAAGAATATTCCTAATTGAAATGAAAACATATAATTGGATAACAACATTCAATGACACCTTAGCTTTGGAAAAAGCATAGTAAAACTCCCGAAAAACAATAATTCGTAACGGATAAAAGCATTAAAATATATTATATCCCATAAAGCATCAATGGCTACTGCAAATTATAACTTTATAAGTAGCAAATATTATGCTTAATAAAAGCATTCTCTATTATAAATATAGAAATATAACCAAAGAATAATTCATCATATGAAAAGTAAAAGCGCGCTAAAGAACATAAGCACTTTTGGTCAATTTAATGCAGAAATTTCAAAGGCTACGTCACGGTGGACTCGAACCCGAGACATTTGACCTCGGGTACTCTACCACTAGGCCAACACACACACAACATACCATTTTTTTTTGGTCAATTAATATAGAAATTTTTAAAGGCTGCGTGACGGTGGACTCGAACCCGAGACCTTTGGCCTCGCGTTAACCACTCTACCACTAGGCCAACACACACACAAAAGAAAAACCATTTTTTATTAAAGCACAATGTGTTAAGCACAAATTATCTATGACATTAGCATAAATAGAGTGTAGTTATAATGTAAATATAAGGATAAATATCAATTCTTGATAAATCAATATAGACGTTTCAAATTCACTGCACAAATATGACGTAAATACACAAATGTACAACTATATATAGAAATATATATAACTAATTCAGATGCACACTTAAAATAACCAAATCAAATGGACATAATTTATTCTCATTTAAATATATTAAAGATTGTATGTACATGAACTAATTCCGTTAATAAAACTAACATGTGCTGCCAAGCTTCAAAATATATATTCAACGGCGTTTTTAGAGGTAGAGGCGAAATCCCTTGCAAACTCACTTACTATATCAACTTGTCCATCTCCATCGTGCTCTATTGTGTCTGCTTTTCCGTCATGTTTCATCATCTTCACAGTACTCAACATACAACGAGGCATCAATTGAATCAAACTCGTCGGCTTCAATTTCTTCGTCTTGACGATCTTGTAAGCTTGTATTATCCAAGTTGGGAAGCGTCGAAGGTCGAACTATTTCATCTTCATTAAATTCCACTCTATCCACGTACAAGTACGTGGAGACGATGCGAAATAAATGCTAAATTAATCCCTGGTTATACTGAAAGTATACATATCATCATCAAAAACCAGCATACATGATAGAAACCTAAAGACAGAGAATGAAAAAGTATCCAGAATTACAATTAAAATTTATCCAGTTTTACTCCAGAAAGCATCCAGATTATGATTATTTAAAGTTTCAAACTGGAACAATAAAGACATAGAATGCGAAAGCATCCAGATTTTCAGCAGAAATCATCCGGATCATGATTACTTAAAAGCATCAAACTAGAAACATGAGGTCATAGAATACGAAAAAATCCAGATTTACAACAGAAAGCATACAGGTCATGATTACTTCAAACTGGAAACATGAAGTCATAGAATCAGAAAGCATTCAGATACAAATTGTCTACAATTTTTAGTAATTCCCAGTACACATTCAGTAAAAAGACGACAACTACCGGAACCTGTAAAAATCTCCCAATAACTATTGTTCTTTCACATATGCTGAAAGCACAACATATCTGGGGTTCTTCATGATAGATCGAAAACACACAATTAAGCCTAGATCTTCGTCGTGATCGTCTCACGTTTTTCGTAATCTTCTAGGCGCCATAAGATTCCATAGTACCTGATACGTGACGGTAATATGAAATGATATTTATGAAAGCAATTAAATCCGGTTTGTTGGTTTGGTGGGAGTGGTTACGACCAGTTTTTAGTTAACAATATGGGTAAAGTTTGTAGTGGATCCTCTCCATATATACACCTGTTTAATCAAGGATTTCTATTTTTTCTTAAGCTTCCATCTCAGGGTATGTTGCATTTTATAGCAATCAAATCCTGTTAACCAACTCGCTACATACATGAAATTATGATTTCAGTGACCATTCCTTTTGTTGATTAAAGTTTTATAAATTGTCAACAAAGAGATGGAAAAGAAAAGGACCGAGTCTAATAGATAAACTGCATTTGCAGCAAAATTTGAATAATCAGTCTCAACTTACAAAATGAAACCTGTAGATCTAACAGCCTTATGCTCGAAAAGGAAATTACTTGATCAAACCCTGTTCAGCTCAGCATCATCGTCGAGAACCCCACTGTCCCAAGTGACGTATAAACAGAAGATGAGCAGCAACGTAGTCATCAATGAAGCAGTGAAGCTGCTGCATATATGAGGCTCTCTGATGCAGGTTGAAGAGTTAAACAGAGGCAAGATAATAACAAATTGTGCTATGAGCAGACGCGTGTTCTTTGACCCTCCCGCCCCTGCAGAAGAGATATGGATGATTTATCATCCCTTTCTGCCAGACACCGTTTATATGGAACAAAACCTTTTGCAGATTCTTTCCCAGGGCTCGACAGATGCTTGGACTCGACAACATCACAATTTTGATTATCACCATTATATCCACTATTTGAACCTTCCACTTGGTTCTCTTCATCTTTCAGTTCTTCTTTGAAGACGTTCTCTGCAGCTGTTCTCTCACAAGATAACGGATGCGGGTACCAAGTATACCAAGGCAGAGCAAACATGTTCTCCACGTGACAACAAACGTTAGCCACAGGAAATGGTGGCATACAATGAGGAGCTGCATTGCCTGAAACAAATCCGAAAGCAACTTCTGAATCTAAGTTGTTAGAAGTAAACCCCTCAACAACATTGTCACTATTGACCGACTTCTCATTCACACGACAGGGCTGTGATGATTCAGAGTTCTCCATGACTTCTAAAGATTGTTCTGGAGTATCTCTTACCACGACAGTTTTTCCAAAGAGTTTGATGCTTGTAAATGGTTCGCCGGTGTATGAAGAATCCAAAGAAGATTCTGTCTCCTGCGGAAGCATTTCAAACTTCTGCGTACAAACAAAAAAACCAAACCAAGAAAGAAAATTTAGTCCCCAAATCCCTTTTAAATGATATTTAGTGGTTTAGGGCATAAATAGAGTGGAATACCATGGTGGATTTATCATTGGCGACTGAAGGAGAAGATATTTTCATTGGTAAATGAAAACCAAGCTCCTTTTTCGAAGACGTATTTGATGTTTCATTGTCGTTATCTGTAAATAAGTTAGCAGAAAAAGCATCTGTAGCACACGAAGCAGGTGAGAGTCGAGATTTGTCCACATCAGCAACTGAGGATTCTAAGTTATCAGAACCAATTGCTGAAAAAACTGAAGTTGGAGAATAGTTCTCTCTTTTAGCAATAGAAACATCATGGGCTATTCCTTCTTGTTGATGTGAGACCGTGACTTCTGTATTAGCAGTTTTTCGAGGATAAGGATGTAAGGGTTTCTTTTTTGGCCGAGGAGGAGGGATCACAATCGGACTTGAAGATCTTACAGCATCCACAGATGAATCCCTAGTGGCCTTGGCAAAGAACTTTTGAGCATGACTCCGGATTTGGATGGCTGTCTTACTGCCCACATGCTCTGCATAACCACAAAATCTCATCAGAAAAAAAGATTTTTATACTTACAGACAATGAACACTCGAACAAATTTGAGTTTGAAGAAGACCTTTTTACAGCGTGGAACAACCCTATACCACACTCACCTTCGATTTGGCGCCAAGCACGACCATATAAATTAAGAGCTTCAATAAACCTCTGGTGTTCTTCCTCAGTCCACCTTTCTCTTTGTTTGGTGATGGTATAGGGTTTTCTCACCTAATATACGTAATAGAGGAACATCTACATTATGCGGAGATGACAAATGACACGGATGCAATCTATGTCACACGAGTAATCAGGTGACAACATCATAGAAAGGGGATAGAAACCTTAGGTGAATAGCCGTTTCTATCAGCTTGAGCAGCCACGGATTGAGAGCTAACAACTCCAGAAGCATCCTGGCTAGCACCTGCAATTTGATCCTGCAGATCAAAGGTGAACCAGTTAACATAGCCGTTAATAGGCTCCGCAGAGTTACTGTAATCGAGACAAGTACATTATTACCCCCTTCATATTTTTGCCACACCATACGAATTCTGAGTTCACATCTCACTACAATCAACTTATAAAGACAAGGTTACGACACATAGAGGTTCATCAGTTCATCCTAAACACGTCGGGATAGAGACACTAAATGTTGATTGGTGCAGGTTCTTACACTACCATTCCTCTTATTTTCAAGAAAACAAAACTCAAGATGCTGCCAAACCATCTATATCCACCTATAACATTCATTTCAAATCGAGATACAGATTTCTCAGCCAACTTCTAAATCAACCTAAGAGCTCATTAAAGCTTCTCACTATCAGTTTGTACACAAAATGACAAAATGCAAAGACTAATTCTTAATAGACATATACAAACAAGATGGCAACTTTGGATAAATGAAGTGCTTTTGTCCTTCAAATATGGATATAGACGTAACAGAAAATTTACAAATTAGATTTACCATAAAGAACCCTACAGCATCCAATTTCAGAATCTTCTACGGTATCATAATTGGTCACTGGTAAAAGAACTTCATAGTGTAAACCATAAATCAGAGGCGGCAAAAAGGGGAACTTTGTATATTATTGTACAAAAATGGATATATTTCGACATTTGGCTAGCACAGAAATCTCATTACATAACAATAACTAAGCAGCTCGCTAACTCCTCTAAAGTTTAACCCAGAAAAATTAATGCTGACAGAAAATATTCAATTCAAAGCAAAATAATAACAAAAATAACATGGGATTTTAATAAACTACACACCTTAGCTTCAGCAACCATGGCTCCGAGAATTAGACGAAAAGGGCAAGCAAAACTTGATTCAAGAAAGGCAAAGACCCAAGCTTTACTCCTCAAATCAACAGCTCCCGCACTTTTCTATGGTATAAAAACTGTAAGAGAAATGTAAAAAGCCAGAGCAAACTTAAGAGAGATAGGAACAGTTGTAGACTCAATGCTGTATAAATGGAGGAGTGAGAGAAATCAGATCAGAGAGAGGGGATATATGGGAACAGGGAGAGCCACGTAGGATTATGCTAGTTTTTGCCACAAATCTCATTATTGTTAAACTGGAAAATTCTTGTAATAAAATAGCAATAGAAAGGTCGAGAAGGTCGGAGGAGGGAAAGGATCTTTGGTTGTGGGCACTGAGAGTTCTTGTGGCTGAGATTAATGGGGTTCCTGCCACGTGTCAACTCTGTCCCAATACCTTTCACTGAATTCTTGCAAGATTAAAAATGCGTTACTTTCTCTGTTTCTTTATCTTTATCCCCAAGACAGTAAAGCCTCGTTTGATAGGTCTGATTAGGTCTGATTAGTCATGTTAAAAAGCATTGTTATGTTTTATTTCGTAATTCATAGTTGAGGTCCGATTTATATCCTATCTGCTTGATAAATAAAATTTAGCGCCAATGATCACTAGACTAGCGATTCATTAGCCTCGTTTTGGGTTACTTTTGCCAGTAGCGATCATTACGTGGTGTGGAAATACAAATTTCATTTTCGGGTTCTTTTGCCGGCTAGAATCACTAGCACCTAGCGATCACTAGCACCTAGTGATCACTAGCCTCTTTTTTTTATTCTATATTTCAGAATTAATCTACCAAACAACTATCTATAGTTTTATATCTATACCACTATCAAGGCTACCAAAGATGGTCTAACACTGTTACACTGGTGAGGATTTTTTAGAAGATATAGAACCAACCCAACAACTCACACTGGATCAAATATAATACATGTCTATCTCATTTAAAATATTTCAATTTTTTTTAAAATTATCTCATTACAAATATCTCATTTTATTTTATAAAGTAATTATCCCTACAAAAAATATGAGTCATATTTACTTTTTATCATTTTAATTACTTTATATCTTTATCTTAAATATCAATATCCAAAAGAAATGGACAATTTAAATGAGACAGAATCACAGAGGAAGTAGTATAATATTCCCTCATTTTCAATATTCATGATATATTTCTTTTTTACATGTAGATTAAGAAGAATTATGTTTTATATGTAAAGTAGTGGGTAACATAAAATTCAATATATTTTTAGTAAAAATATTTCTTTTTTAAAACGAACTAATTTAATAGAACAATAAAAAAAAGGTACTATAAATATTGGGATGGATAGAGTACATCTTTTTACTTCCCACCCAAATATTTTTCTTTTTTAATTTGCTTTGTTGGGAGACAGATATTATGATTTTGGTAGCTTTATAACAGTTTTCTTGATCATTCATTGATTGAACACCTCTAATTTGTGGCTCCAAATAGATCTGAAAATCCAACTTGTCATCTTGCAGGGAAAGCTGGCCGCATCTAAATGAACCAATCTATTGGTTCTCTCGAGCTAGTTGGAAGCTGGATAATCTAATTTAATATAATATTATTCTATAGATATCGTCATTTTTTATTTTTATTTTATGTGTGTGGAATGAAATGTTTTCACGTTCGACAAAATTTAACTACTTATCCAGAGTAAAATGCCATTTGAATTAATTTGTGGTGGTGCCACATAATATTGGAGTTATATAACTAATTTAGTTGAGCTACAAAAAGTTTATCCATTTTGTGTGGTGCAAATTGCAAACTCCAAATATTTTACCAAGTAGATATTTTGCCCAAAATCCAAATATGATACATGTCAAAAATTCAGTACTTGTACGCAAATTAACTGGTGTTTAAGATTGGATACTTTTAAAAAATTCATATTATAAAATTTTTGAGCTAGTTGATCATACAGGTAATGGTATTGTTAGTAGAGTTGGCAAAATGAGCTCAGCACGGTCGGTTCACCCGAGGTATTTGGAGTTTGGGCTACAAAATTAAAGGTCTGAAAAAAATCGGCCTGAAAAGTCCGTCCGATAAAACCGTGGATCTCTCGGGTTTCGGACCAAAAAAGCCTGAGGTTTCGGGCTAAAGAAGCCCGTCCGATATAATGTTAAATATACATACTTATATTATTAGTTAATTAAGAAGTTCTTGTGGTGTAATGGTATTTGTGTGTTATTGTCTTGTAGGAGATCTGTGTTTATTCTCAACAATTGCATTTTATTGTTTATTGTTCTCTTTTGTTTTTTGTTTTTTGTTTTTTCTTTTCATTTATTTGTTTAGTGTTTGAACCATTTTTTTCGAACATCTATGAAAGCCCACTAATCCCACCTATCAATTATCTTAAATTATTATTTTATAAATTTTCTTAATTATATAAATAGGTTATATAATTTTATATGATTATTTAATAATATTATTTATATTTTATATCATTATTTATTTATTTTTACAATTAAAAATATTAACTTATATATTAAAAAAAATTAAACAAAAATGAGCTATAAAAGCTCACCCGTCCGAGACTGATTTGAGCTTCAAATTTGTAGGCTTGAAAAATTTCGAATCCGACTCGAAATGTGTAAAAACCCATCATGTCTGGATCGGACCGTGCTACTTTTGCCTGCTATAATTGTTCGTATAATCGATTAGGACATTTGATTAAAGATATTTTTGCGGATGTCCAATTGTATTGTGAAGGAAATGGGTAACTTAGACTACTGGAGATACAGAGGTGATTTAATTTGCCCAATATCTTCTTGTGGCTTTTGATCGATAAAATGGAACATATATAATCATAAATACATCTATTTTTGAAGACTTTCTGCATGGGGATAACTCATTTATTTATTCCATCTTTTCATAAGGAAGAAGCAAAAATACATTACCTCTGTGTGTGTTGGCCTAGTGGTAGAGTGGTTAATGCCCGAGGCCAAAGGTCTCGGGTTCGAGTCCACCGTGACGCAGCCTTTAAAATTTCTGTATTAAATTACAAAAAAAAAAAGAAATACATTACCTTGTATTAGGAGCTATTTAACACGCTCGCGATTAAACTAGTTTGAACGGAGATCCCGTACCAAATATTAACAAATCAAACTATTAAAATATGAACATAAAAATAAAATCTCATTGTAATTCGTACGTCCAATTAATAATGATACGTTGATTATCGTATTCATCAATTATTTCGATACACATAAGTAAACCATGTTCTTGTATAAGATCTGCAAATCACACAACTTACTGATTATATTATTAATCAATTATTATTTTCATGTTTTTCACCTTTTTCTAAAGTTGCATCCTCGTTTATTTGCAATACCTAGGGTGAGAATCGGGACGGGACCGGGTATCCGTCCCGAGTCCCGAAGTCCCAAAAATTTGCATTTTTTGTGTCCCGGTCCCGGTCCCGATCGGGACTTCGGGACTCCCGTTCCCGAAAATATTCAATTTTTTAGTCCCGGTCCCGAATTTAAATGTCCCGAAAGTCCCGAAAGTCCCGAATGTCCCGAAATTACCCGAAAATCTCAAAAATACCCAAATTTATGAGTGGAAGAATTGAAGAAAACAAAGTATTGATTTAATTCAAAAACATATATAATCGGGACTCGGGATTTCCCGAACGGGACTCGGGACTCCCGATACCCGAACATATAAATTTCCCGATCCCGGTCCCGGTCGAACCCGTAAATTTCGGGACTCGGGGTCGGGACGGGAATTTCCCGAGTCCCGGTCCCAAATTCTCAGCCCTAGCAATACCTACAATCCTACACATGACTCATTATCTTATTAATAAATTATTATTCATTATTTCACATTTTTAGTAGTTTATGGGAAGTTACAGTCATAATCTTCAGTGCGCATTGGATAAACTAACGTTTGTTGGAAAAATAACGTACAGACCAATACAACTTGTCAGACGTGTTACAAAGTAAAAGAAAAGTAGAAGAAGATGAAACTACAAAATGAACTAATTAAAAACATAAATAAACAATATCATATACTAATCGTCGAGTAGATGAGGCCTCTATCCGCAAGATGAGATACACTCCAGTAGTGTTCTCGGTTCTCTCGTCCCCAAATGTAAAACGACAAACGTCTCGAAGGTAGCAGCACCGCAGACCAACGAGCTCCGACGAACTGGAACGAGATATGGACAGAGCTTGGACACGAGTTGTTGATGCAAATAGTGATTTGAAATGTTGAAATGCAGTTTGATAATAGATGACTAATGTTGGGAAAAACATGTCATATTTATAGACGTCGTCCCCTCATGGGGAGTCTGCTGGAGTTAACACCAGCATTGATGTCGGCAGTTATATTCCTCATTGGGCGCAGATGGGGTTACGCGAGGGTTTCTGGAGATAAGATGGGAGTTATTGTAATAACCCGAAAAATTTAAAACTTTTATTAGTGATGGTTAAACCAATTACTTGTGGTGCTAAGACCTTAAATATGTTTAAGGTAACCAACGAAATGAATTAGAATCCATTCGAAGATCGAAAACTAGAAAAATAAAAACTAGTGACTAGTCCAACCGGATTAACGTTTCCTGAATAGCCTGAATATAGAATGAAAGATCTAGAATGAATCTCAACAAAAAGATTTCATTTCTAGAATCTTCTCACGAAAACATGTGAGAAGCCAAAGAATTGGAATTTTCGGGCATGCTTGCATGATCAGTCTCAAAAGTACTATTCACAAGTCGGATCAAATTTCAGTCCGTGCTAATCATGAAAATTAATAAGAATAATCAAAATCATGAAGGAATATATTATTATGAATTTAGAATTCATAAGAATTAATTTATGAACGAAATTACTAAAGAATTTAACCGAACGCCGGAAATATATACCGAAAAAACCCTAAACTGATCCGAACGAACCGAAACTTGAACCAATGGCCTAAATCAATAAGAAATGATTTATAAGACTCAAATTAATTATGAAAGGTCAAGAATTCAACAGAAATTCGAATGAGCATAATTTAATCGTCGGACGCTGTTTTTTCGCGATAATTCAGAATTGACTTACCGGATGCAATCCAAACTTCATGAAATTATTATAAACTATGAAATAAGTCTTTTTAAGGCTATTTAAGAAAATAAAACCTTAAGGTTTCGAGAAATCAATCAAAAGTGCGATAAAACTTAAAGAAACGGTATTAACATGCCAAATCGGGTAATTTGACTAGTCTTTCTCCCAACTACCACCAAGGGCATCCCATATGAGCCTACAACAGATCATTTTCTGTGACAATACAGTAAGAACCGATCCATTCTCTCTCTCTCTCTCTCTTTGAGAGACAAAATTCTCTCTTATTTTTCAAATTCTTCACCTTCTCCAAGCCTCAAATCCTCCATTCCAACCCTCCAATAATTTTTATAAGACCATACAAAGGTAGAATTTATCATTCTCTCCATTTGTAATGGAGTAGAAGTTTTTTTAGATTTTGTTTTGGAATTATTTCATGAAGAACCCTAATTTTTGTTCTTTATTTTCTTCATGACTTTTGAGCCATCAATGCTCTCCAGCCATGAATGAAATATGCTTAGAAATATGTTCTAAGGTTGTGTTTAAAGTTTGAGAATTTTTGGAGCATTTTTAATATTTTTTTATTTTTGTTATATTTTTTTTATAGAAGATAAAGCATGCTTTTGTGAATATTATTTCATATTTTTGCTTGTTTATATGTTAGGAGCATGTAAAATAAATATGAGAATTTTTGAATTTTTCTTGTATTTATTTTGATTTTATTTGTTGGAAAATAGTTGAGGTATAGATTTTAATATATGATATGAACATCATATATTAATCTTGAAATGTCACAGTCCCTAGATCCTAAGTACGATTTAGTAGGGATTGTAACTCTAAACAGGTATAAATAAACAGGGAGATTCTCATTAACAAAAGCCGTAATACATATGTCAAGCATGTTCTTGGACTCTAGTACATAAATTAGGTTCTTGCAGCGGAAGACATGTGATAAGTACATATGACGATGTACTATCAAGGTATAAACTTTTCAGCGACAATAATCTTATTGCTCAACACTGCTCCATCCATCATCTGCTCAACCTGCACATTTAAAAACAAACATGCAGGGCTGAGTACAAGAATGCACTCAGTGGACTCATGCCAAAAACATTTTATTTTCTTGAATTACATCGCCAATATTATGGTAAGACACGGGTTTTAGTTGAAATGCCTTGTGCTTACTAAAATCATTTTCATCATTTCTCAAAATCATCGCCGGCGAGCATTTTTCTCGTGTGTATGATCCATATCCTTAACATCATTTCATCATATCATCATAGTCGAACGTCGTGAAGGAGGCCTCCTCACGACGCCGTGACCGCCGTGAATTGTCCTTACAAGACACAAATCACCTTAGGTGTACACGTTAATCCTAGCTGTATTGTCCTTCCCAAGATAGGATCCGATATCGATTTCATTCATAAGTTGGGAGTGACCCAACAACATTCATAACATTTCATAACATCTCATGGATAGGATACATACACAAAACATAAACATTTTTGGCAGGTAATCATGTAAACATTTTATCAACAGTTGAAATAAGCATCGTAAATAAATATTTCAAAAGCATTTTATTTTTGAGTAGAGTAAAGCCCACCTGGACTATTGTTCGTCTTAAACTTGATTATTCGTCAACGTCCGGCCGTCGCGTCCGCGTCCACACCTTTACGTAAAAACGATGTTTTAGTACGTCGTTCACGTTTCTCGAGACTCTCAAAGTCGAGAATAAACTTCGATATTCTATATCGATATAAACTGAATTCCTTAATGAATTTGATACGCTTTTCAATTACGTATTTCAATTGAATAGTTCTCGTTCTTCGAGACACGTTCAACCGTATCGTTTTAACCTTTCCGGTTTAAACGTTCGACGTATTTATACGTTTCTCGATATAAGGATTTCAATTATGAAATATTTTCTTACTAATGAGGTTTCTTACCTAATTAGTACGCCTTACGCGTATTAGCGTATTTATCGAACGTATTTCGTACGTTGACTTTAAAAGTCAACAATTTTGACTTTCAATTGTAATCTCTTACTAATTCATGTTATAAATCGATTTCCAATCGATTTCTTTTTGTAAAGTCCTAATTCTCGATTTGTCACGTAAATCGATGAACTTTATTAATATTTTTCTTAAATATTAATCCATTTATCCATAAATCCTTATTATTCATTTATAACGTTATTAAATATAACGTTTCGTTATAAACATGGTGATCTACGTTTATAAAATTTTATAAATCCCAAATATGTCCAAAATAATATTTAGACATATAATATATTATTACTCTTAATTAAAAAGGATTTAAAAATCCTTATAATTCCTTTAATGCTCTCGGTAATTCTCAAAAATTACCAAATGATTTCCAAAAAATTTCTAAATTCATATGGCGTATTATTATACACTATGGTCATTAATATGAATTAATATCAACCATATAACATAGGGGAGTTCTACACTTAGTCAAATTTTAAGTGTTTGAAAATCAGCAAAACAACTTAAAATTAACCCAATTGACGTACTTTGACGATTCATAACTCTCGATTAGGAATACGTATGGTCGCATAAAGATACATTCTGGAAACCTCTAAACATGTACTACAAGTTCTACGAAGGAATTAAATCCAAAAGAGTCCTGGTTCTGGAGATATAGGGTCTCAAAGTGGGCAACTCAAACTGACTTCTATACTTAGAAATTTTTTCCAGAATTTCCAGTTTTAGCTTAACGACGAGGGGTTTTGCGAGGCTCGTAACTTTTGACTCAAAATGCCAAAATGGCCGCAGGCTACCAATTTCGAAACCTTGTAACAAGAACTATATATTTCATGAAGACCATACTGGAAAATATCTGACGCATCGAGAAATACATAAGCTCAAAGTTGACTAGTTGGAAATGGACAGTTTCCAGTAGGTGACTTTGGGTCGATGAAAGGTATACCTATAAAACTTGGTTTGGGATCAAACTTTCCAGATCATAACTAGACATGGTGAGGAACATTTCGTATGAAGAAACCCAAGTCCAAATCGGACTACAAACGGCTTGAACATCTCACGTAAAAGTCATACTTGAACAGCCTATTACATGGAAAAATTCACTAAGGCAGTTTGTCCAAAAAAGCTTACTGTAATGTATCAACTTCAAAAATTCACCGTGAGTTCATTATAAGGAATCTGGGAATGAAACCAATCATATTGAAAAGACACTTAAGTCTAGTTTAATCCAGAAAAAGCCTCACTCAATGATTCACAATAGATTGGGAGATAAAAATATTTTACCACAAGCTATCGCTACAGTGACAGTTTTGTGCAGTTAGCTTGTAAAATCTGGAATAAATAGTAAACATTTTTAGAAAATTCTGAAAATTTACATACATCTTCTAGACATGCTGAATTATTCTTATGCCAAATTTTAGAGTTTTAACATTAGCCAAACTCGGAACAAAGATTATGAACCGTGGGTGATGAACATGGCAAATTTCACAGTTTTGTGCAGTGGTTTTGAAAAATACAAATAAAATAGTAAAACACATCAGATCGACTTGAAATGTTATACATATATACTATTTATGCTTAATATAAACATACTTAAATTTTACCTTCATCTGACCACTGAAACTTAGTAAAATAAATTCCACAATCTACTGTTCGTGCAGCAACTTCCAGTTTTCAGTTTAGCTATGGTGGAAAAGGGTCTCCATTGTAGGAGATGGAGTGGGAGAGGAGAGGAGAAAGGGAACGAATGCAATCTGAATTTGGGGGTTTGTGGTGGTAGAGAGGTATGGGGGTGTTGGGTGGTAGGCATGGGTGACATTTGTTACTACACTCCCATGCATCTACACTTGTCACACACATGCACAACACTCTTACACTCCCTCTCTACACACACACACATGCACGATTTTTATACATATATATATATATATATAAATATCAGTATTTAATTGTTTAGTTATGATATATAATTAATCACATTGCCACTTAATAGATACATGTAATAGTGGGAAGATTAACAACACACTTTGTTATAGCACTTAGGAGCTCTCGGCTCTCACACTTGTAATAGGTCAAATTTTTATTTTCCATGCCATTAATAGACATATATATCATAACATATAGTTTAGATGATAGATAATATCATAGGATAAATTGATGGCATCATTTTATGCGATAAAAACCGAGTTCGAAAATTAGGGTTTTCAAACGTTTGAAAAATTGGTCACTATCAAATCTTGATGATCTAGCATTGATTTAATGCTAAATAATACTGTAATTACATATACTAATCATAGGAAATTAATTCCTATAATTTCTTGATCGATTAAAACGCTGCTTTCATCTCAAAACGTTAACGTTTGAAAACGCGCAAAACGCTCATTATTGACTCATCTCAAAAGGTCGTAATAAAGTCGTAATCACTTTATTAAAATATTTCATTAACAATGGAATTTAATTCTAAGCTTAATTGCTTAGAAAATTTCATGAAATTTTAACTATCGATACGATCGACGTTAAAATAATATTGCCGATACACTTTATAACATTCTATTCTTTGATTCACAAATCTCATGAATATAAAATAGAATTCATTCCTTCAGAATAATCGAAATCATTATTCGATATCTTATGGATTGAATCATCTCAAATAATTTCTAATTTACGGGTTTTAAATACCGTAATTAGCATCTAATTCTGCGGGGTATTACATCCTACCCCTTAAAAGAAATTTCGTCCCGAAATTTGCATACCTCATTAAGTATGGGTATCTTAACATCATAACCTCATAACTTTCCACGTGTTTTCATTTTGTCCATGGTTTTTTTTTTTTTCATTGGATTTTAATTAAAAGACCCGAACTTGCTTCTTTAATCGTTGAATCGTACGATCAAATTAGTCGTAGATTTTCATCATAACTCATCTGAGTCAAAGGTCACGTCATCATGTTGGTTTTCGTGAATTGGGCAATTTTCGTATTTCCTTAACTGCGACACGTGGAAATACATTTCGTACTCTCTTCCAAATGTGGTTGAAGTATCAGCTATAGGCTACTAGGCTTATCATTGTTAGGAGCTCGTAAGGTCCTATAAAACGTGATCTCAACATTCTTGTATCTAAACTTATAATTTCTCTAGATGGAGAAATCTTAAGAAACTTTAACTCGCATTTAAAATGCGCTTCAAATTTACGCGTATCGTAAAGACTTTTATCGTCTGAGCTTTTCTTATTCTTTGCCTTATTGGGCGATATCTTAGTCGTTTCCCTTACGACGCCGGGACTTTATACCTTTGCTCACCCACTTTGTTACAATAAAGTGGTGGTCAATATTCTTTTCGCAATACGCCTCATAAGGCTACATTGATCGTTATTTGGTAGCTATGGTCGACGTAAACTTACCAAGTGGTACAATCGTTCTCACTTGCATCTTGGTTTAACACTTATGTTCTATCGCATCCTTAAACGCTCATACCGTCCTTTCGATTGTCTATCCGTGCGTGAGTGGACATCTATGTTAAGGCTCGATCTCGTGTCTAACTTCTTTTGTGAGTTAGTTCAAAATCTAGGGTACTCTTGGTGTCTCTATCCAAGCGATAGGTTCTAGTACTCCTTGTAAATATAAGATTTCCTTTATGTACGATCGAGCTAACTTATCGGATCTATGAGTCATCCGAATAGGCGAGACAAAACATAATTGGCGAGTCAATCCACTACTAGCCATATAGTAGTGCAACTTCTTTATGACTTTGGTAAAATCTGTCACAAGATCTATTTCTATATCATTCTATTTTCATTCGTGTGGTTCTAGAGATTATACTCTCTTATAAGGCCTTTGATACAATGCCTTTACTTATTGGTAACCGAGACACTGCTCGACAATATGGTTATATCTTATCTCATTCCTTCCTATCTAACCTTTCTCATAATTCACAATGTCACTTAATAATGCCTGGTTGGGCGGTGGGCGGTATGAGAAGGATCATGAACTTCATTCACGATTTCATTTCTAAGCTTATTATTGCTTGAAAATATATGTATATATCTCTCTTTTAGACAATAACATTGTCCAACGCTCCTTAAAATCCTTCAGCTCTTCATTCCTTATCTTAATTCGTATTCTATTCCCATCTTCATTCTCTTTTTTTAGTCATATTTCACTTTGGTTGTGAGGGTACCACTTACGTTCGTCCTTGATTTCCCGACTATTTCTGCTCTCGTTTTCTTAACCTTTCTGATGAGTTTTCCTTTTCTATAAGGACATACCATGATTTAGGTTGAATTTTATATCTTAGGCATTAGATTCTACATTAACTGTTCATGGTGATCATTTATCATATTTATAATCTTTTACTGATTCGAGCCATCTTTTCTATCCTGTATCCAAGTTTCTTTGCTCGAAGAATGAGTTAAATCCTTGTATATTGTGAAGGGTTCTTAACTTATTGTTATAGGAGTGAAATTTCCAAGACTTGGTATTTATACCATCACATTATTCCAAGTCATGAGTTGGGAAATTATACTCATGTGGCCTAAGTCATTGTGATGCATAAGTTATTATCTTTCTCATATTAATACATAGCCTTTCTTTCATTAATCCATGAAATTTTGATTCTATTTTGGGGTAACTATCTTATTGGTCTTGTTACCTTAGAGAGTTTTTAATGGATCTCTAATAGTAGTTAATCAATCTATAAAATTCCTGATCTTATTTTAGGTCATTGACGTCTTTCATCTTTAATTGTTTTGTCCTTTGTCAGATTTACATTGTTTTCTTCTAAAGACACTATGTGCTCGAGGAATATTTCTCTTTTAAGCGAAATTTACAAAAGCAGATTTGGCAAAATTCGTTCGGCTCTTAAAAGTCGTAAGACAGTCCTTCAATGTTCTTTATGTTCTTTCTTGTCCTCTGAATAGATAGGAACATCATCTATAAAGATTGAGATATAAATTTATCTAAGTACTTGTGGATTACTCGATTTTTAAGGTTTATGGCCAGGGTTGGTGCATTTGTTAGTCCGAATGGTATAACTATCATCTCATAGTAACCATATCTTGTTTGGAACGATTTATTTTCGTATTTCGGATATCATTCTATATAGACCATATAATATTACATCATAATGCCTCAGTGAGGACTTTTCATACATTACTTACGAGGGTCGGTCTATCGAGCTGACCGATTACAAGGCGTCTAGCTCTTTTTATACTCAAAACTTTGACACTTCTTCACCATATTCATAAACTCTTCCAAACTACGTTTATTTTACATATTATAATCACATCATTTTCATCATAAACCATTATTTACATATATGTCTCATAGATCCTAAGATTCTATGTCTTTGAATGACCTTTGTCGAGTCGCACCTTTCGCTTAGAAACTTGTCTATTTCTCGATCGCTTTTACCTCTTATATCCGACGATCTTTCTCTTCAAAGAGCCGGGGTCACACCGCTCCTCTGCTTTCTTCTTTGGTACTAGAAGTTGGTGTTACTTTATCGAAAGTATGGTTGGGTTGGTAGCGGTAATTCTCCTAATCCGCGAGGCGATAAGATTTTGTCCTTTTGCCTTCTCGCCTCTTTCTGGTACCATTGATGGCACAGGATGTGGGGTGGCGTTTGGAACATCAGGGTACAATCATTCCTTTATGCCGTGCTGTGTAACTTGCCGAGGTCCGGGACAAGTACTCGTGAGGTGTCGCTTTCCTATGCATTATATGTATACTTGAACCTGTTGACAAATCCTGGTAAGTCTGTCCAGGCTTTGGAATTTTTATCATGGAGAAAATATTCTCTTGATACTTCTTTTGCAAAAATTCTGCCAATCTGTTGGCAAATGACAGATACGTCGTTGGGTACCATCCTCATTTAACACTCTATAGTTACGAGTATCCATCCAGAGGTGCAAAAATTTTCTCCAAAACTGTTCTAAATTCATTCCTAGTTCATATCAAAAGAGCCGATACGCTCGTGTGAGTTATAACCTTGTAGGCCTTGGGGTTAACTCCTTCTTTTTTTTTTACTCGTCAGACCCCTTTTATTGCCATCTGTAACCATATAGTTCTAGATGAGTCCGACTTAAATTAAGCAATGGAGGGAATTTTTAATAAGAAGGATCTTTTAATGAATTATACACCTTAAGACGATATAACCTCAGTAGACTACTTGTGACCCGACTCATGACACTCATCTTAATACTCATTTCGTTTTACATTTTCAATCGATGTTGCCTTAAAGATATTCGCATAGGCGACAAAGGTACTTGATATTCGTCGTCGTAAAACCTCTAACGAAAAGGCTAGGCCAGTCACTAATCACATGAATGACAACCATTTCAAACTTCTTGTCTCTAAAATTATATCTACGCTCCACCTAAATATAATGATCCAAATCATTGGATAGCAATTTAGGCGATTCTAGGTTCAATTCGAGCTCGAGCAACACTTGCGATGGTCAAAATCCTCGTATAAGTAAGGATTTTCATTTCTTGATTCGCTTACCACGAATTGGGTTCTATCGCTTCACGCACACTTGTGCGATGTTAAAAACAAGCACCTATATCGAACAAGATCTTACAGTATTCGAGGAATTTTCCTCACACCTATCCCGCCTTTTGTTTGCTTTGATCTGTTTTGGTCAAGTATAGGCTTTGGTCAACGGTCTTCCGTTTATTCAAGTAAATGTCTATTTCATATGTCATTGTCCTTTCCATTGGGACATTATGTTCCCTTGCTATGGTCTTCACGCCTCATTTACCCTATACTTCTCGGGTATCCGTATCGTTATGCTTTACCAACAAAGATTCGTGGTTGGAGTCTACATCAACCTATCCTTTGCTATTGATACATTTCAATAATGAAATCTTATCGTAGAGATCGTCATGTCTCTATCACTATCATCCATTCCTAATCCAAATGAATGATTAAATTCCTTTTTTTTTTTTTTTTACTTTATCGATCTTATGAGTATATTTCTCATATATTCTTACTTTAAACTCTTTTCCGAGAAGTCCTCAGACCGGCCTTTAGCGCCATTTCTTTTTGTAATATCCCTTTTGGATATAGTCATTTCTTCTTAATCTTTTATTGATTCATCGTGCAATTTCGCATAAGATAAAATCCTCATCCACTAGGGACGTATTATACTTTGCCTTGACGTCGTAAATCTTTACCATTTTCTTGGCATTCAATGAATGCTTCATTCCCATGTCCGAGATACTTAATATCCCACTTTATTGATCGTCGCAAAAGTATGAGGATAATCTTTCCAATTGATTTACCTTAAAGTCCTCAATGAGAATCTCTTTCGTGTTCTCTTGGGCGTATTTCCTTTGCAAGATCTATAGAAGCTATCTTGCTTGTTAACTATTAAGTTACACAAGACAAGCGTTTCGTGTCATTATAACTTAGTGTATTAAGATTTATTTCAAAATAATGAATCTATTTCTTAATCCGTTTCTTTACTTCCAAGGAATTACCTTACTTATCAAGTCATAACTTCTCCGAAGCTTATGTCATATCATGAACTATCTACTTGTATAGTTCGTAATTTCTTCTGCTATTTTTTGACTTTTGTCCATTTTCTTGAGCATGGTATCCAAAGTAATCTTACTTTCGTTACACTTCTGCTCACATTCTGGGTTAGAATCGTCATTATTGTCGTATGGCTTGGTAAGGTAGTACATTTGTACACCATAACTTAATTCTAAGCATCTCATTACCATGTCTTGACTTCGGAGTTATTTCCTCCATACTTAGTTCACATACTAGGGCTATCCTCGTCGTTCACACAATCTTGAGGATTATGATTCCTCAATCTCATTATCTTTTGTTTAACTAAGTTTTAATTACTCGGAATCGATTATGCTCAAGCATAATCTCATTGATTGAGGTATAAGGCGAGAGATTTATTGTCTGAGACGCTATCACTTCTTTATATATATATATATTCTTTGAAAAGAATATCTTGTATGCATCTTCATTCTTTTTAAACATGTCCAACCTACTAACGAGGTTTCAAAGACATCCAACTATCTTAAAGATAAGTTGTAATCGCTCTCGTCATGACATAATAAGGAAAATTCATATCCTACATGTATCATATACTTTTCTTTACTTTTACTCTTTGCATTCAATGCTAAAGAGTATCTTATTCATAACTTTGTTATCATAATAGTCGTATGATGGTATAACTTCATTTGTTATCATTCATTGTTAAGCCCATCAAGGTCATCACATCATATGTGCCATAGGAAGAATATCTCGTTTCATCGAGATTTTCTTTACATCATAACTTCTTGATGTCTATCACTTTACTGATCTGAAACTTTCAGGTGACTGAGATAAGTCAACCTATTTCATGCCCGACATTTATCGCTTTACTAATTCGTACTTAGGTGACAAGGTAAGTCAACATTCATCATACTTGATGGTTTCAAGAATCAAGGAGAAATTATCACGATTACCTACAAAAGGTATTGTCTCATCCATCAAGATAACATCTTTTCAATGATTGAATCGATATGTTCCTTGGACTGAATAAATGGGGCTCTAGGGTCCCAAGACCGAATGACGACTCATCGAGATTTCTTTGGTCATATGGGTGGCGGACCGTCACAATTATATTCTCACACATAAGGCTTTGGGTTCAAAAGGACACTTTGTAATTTTATTTTTATTTTTTTGGGTTTGGAAATTTTCTTCATAAAATGAGAAACTCGAATGAATTCTCAATTGGAACTAGGTCATAGAGTTAAACTCAACGACGTAAATTGGGTAACAAATAGAATTTTGAAAACTCATATACCCGTAATAGGTCATCAACAAAGTTCTCATGTATGTCAAGGTTCTACTTGTATTCATCAAGATCTTACTTTCTTAGTAACATTCTAGGATTCGTATCATACTATAACGTTTTACTCTATACGGATCATAGATCTAACTTCAACTGATTCTCGTGAATTCGGAGTAGGAATCAGGGATTTGGTCCTTCATAAGAAATGAAGTACAGTTCATTAGGAGCACGTGAGCGAAAACCGTACGTAAATCGGAGTTCACACGACCGAGAACGAGTCAATGAGAATCACCGCGCGAAGACATGGAAATTTACACGCGTTCGCGCCGAGGTCATAAGCGATGCCGACACCAAGGTCGCTCATGCCGTTACCGATGCGGGTAGTACAGAATATTGCCGACACCGAGGTCGGACAAACTACCCCATCGACATGTCAAAGGCGATGTTATAAATGCCGATTTTGAAGTCGACGATCACACATGCCGATGTCGGCCGAGGTCGTACATGTCGAGGTCGAACAATTTCGTATAAATCTTTCACTTTTCTTCACTCAAGATGGAATGAAGTTCTCAAATCCATCACTAATCTTGTTCTTGTAATTGAAGGAAATTCTTACTTCTATGTGTTCTTTCGTAAAAGGGATCATGCGTCCTATAAAGTCTATGTTCTGTTTGAACTAGCATGCTCATCATCATAATCAACTTTGTGGTTTGAAGTAAAACTTCAAATATTCGTACGTAGCTCATTTGTACGCATGTATTTCGCTGAATTTCAAGAATTCAACATATCGTATTTGACAAATAAATGTCCAATCTCAATCATTTTAAAACATGAATAATCATAACTTTGTTCATAATAATGAACCCTTATTACATTCCAGAAATTCAAATATTTCATCTTCGCATATCATGCCAAAACTTTCTCATATCATTGTCATCATCTTTCTTATATCCTCCTTCTTTTCATAACTTTCTTGACAAATCATTTGTCACAACATTCATTCTCAACCTTTCTCATAGCTTTCATTTCTTTTGAAAGATTATTTCAATTATCATTCACTTCACGACATAATATTTCATTTGCAGCTTTTGCAATAAATTTCACTTTAAATAAATTCACATAACATTCATTTCACTTAAAATTTATTTCACTTTCAAACTTTTCGCTTTCAAACCGAGAAAATAATTTCATAAACATTCGTCTCGGCTGTGCTAATTTTCAAAACTTTGAAAAAGAGTCATTTACCTCATTTCGGTTGAGCTTGATGTGATGGAGTGTTGAGCATTGTCACCGATCTCTAGAAGTCTAATGACTCAATCTAGACTTAACCCAAAGGAGATTTTAGGTTCAAGAGCGAACCGCTCGATACCACTCTGTCACACGATCCCTAGATCCCAAGTACGATTTAGTAGGGATTGTAACTCTAAACAGTATAAATAAGCAGGAGATTCTCATTAACAAAAGCCGTAATACATATGTCAAGCATGTTCTTGGACTCTAGTACATAAATTAGGTTCTTGCAGTGGAAGACATGTGATAAGTACATATGACGATGTACTATCAAGGTATAAACTTTTCAATGACAATAATCCTATTGCTCAACACCGCCCATCCATCATCTCGCTCAACTGCACATTTAAAACAAACATGCGGTCGAGTACAAGAATGCACTCGGTGGACTCATGCCAAAACATTTTATTTTCTTGAATTACATCGCCAATATTATGGTAAGACACGAGGTTTTAGTTGAAATGTCTTGTGCTTACTAAAATCATTTTCATCATTTCTCAAAATCATCGCCTGGCCAGGCATTTTTCTGGTGTGTATGATCCATATCCCTTAACATCATTTCATCATATCATCATAGTCGAACGTCGTGAAGGAGGCCTCCTTTACGACGCCGTGACCGCCGTGAATGTCCTTACAAAGACACAATACCTTAGGTGTACACGTTAATCCTAGCGGTATTGTCCTTCCCAAGATAGGATCCGATATCGATTTCATTCATAAGTTGGGAGTGACCCAACAACATTCATAACATTTCATAACATCTCATGGATAGGATACATACACAAAACATAAACATTTTGGCGGTAATCATGTAAACATTTTATCAACAATTGAAATAAGCATCGTAAATAAATATTTCAAAAGCATTTTATTTTTGAGTAGAGTAAAGCCCACCTGGACTATTGTTCTTCTTAAACTTGATTATTCGTCAACGTCCGGCCGTCGCGTCCGCATCCACACCATTACGTAAAAACGATGTTTTAGTACGTCGCTCACGCTTCGAGACTCTCAAAGTCGAGAATAAACTTCGATATTCTATATCGATATAAACTGAATTCCTTAATGAATTTGATACGCTTTTCAATTATGTATTTCAATTGAATAGTTCTCGTTCTTCGAGACACGTTCAACCGTATCGTTTTAACCTTCCGGTTTAAACGTTCGACGATGATATCGCTTCTCGATATAAGGATTTCAATTATGAAATCTTTTCTTACTAATGAGGTTTCTTACCTAATTAGTACGCCTTCACGCGTATTAGCGTATTTATCGAACGATTTCAGACGTTGACTTTAAAAGTCAACAATTTTGACTTTCAATTGTAATCTCTTACTAATTATGTTATAAATCGATTTCCAATCGATTTCTTTTTAAAAGTCCTAATTCTCGATTTGTCACGTAAATCGATGAACTTTATTAATATTTTCTTAAATATTAATCCATTTATCCATAAATCCTTATTATTCATTTATAACGTTATTAAATATAACGTTTCGTTATAAACATGGTGATCTACGCTTATAAAATTTTATAAATCCCAAATATGTCCAAAATAATATTTAGACATATAATATATTATTACTCTTAATTAAAAGGATTTAAAATCCTTATAATTCCTTTAATGCTCTTTTAATTCTCAAAATTACCAAATGATTTCAAAAATTTCTAAATTCATATGGCGTATTATTATACACTATGGTCATTAATATGAATTAATATCAACCATATAACATAGGGAGTTCTACACTTAGTCAAATTTTAAGTGTTTGAAAATCAAAGAAACAACTTAAAATTAACCCAATTGACGATTTTGACGATTCATAACTCTCGATTAGGAATACGTGTGGTCGCATAAAGATACATTCTGGAAACCTCTAAACATGTACTACAAGTTCTACGAAGGAATTAAATCCAAAAGAGTCCTGGTTCTGGAGATATAGGGTCTCAAAGTGGGCAACTCAAACTGACTTCTATACTTAGAAATTTTTCCGAATTTCCAGTTTTAGCTTAACGACGAGGGGTTTTATGAGGCTCGTAACTTTTGACTCAAAATGCCAAAATGGCCGCAGGCTACCAATTTCGAAACCTTGTAACAAGAACTATATATTTCATGAAGACCATACTGGAAAATATCTGACGATCGAGAAATACATAAGCTCAAAGTTGACTAGTTGGAAATGGACAGTTTCAAGAGGTGACTTTGGGTCGATGAAAGGTATACCTATAAAACTTGGTTTGGGATCAAACTTTCCAGATCATAACTAGACATGGTGAGGAACATTTCGTATGAAGAAACCCAAGTCCAAATCGGACTACAAACGGCTTGAACATCTCACGTAAAAGTCATACTTGAACAGCCTATTACATGGAAAAATTCACTAAGGCAGTTTGTCCAAAAAAGCTTACTGTAATGTATCAACTTCAAAAATTCACCGTGAGTTCATTATAAGGAATCTGGGAATGAAACCAATCATATTGAAAAGACACTTAAGTCTAGTTTAATCCAGAAAAAGCCTCACTCAATGATTCACAATAGATTGGGAGATAAAAATATTTTACCACAAGCTATCGCTACAGTGACAGTTTTGTGCAGTTAGCTTGTAAAATCTGGAATAAATAGTAAACATTTTTAGAAAATTCTGAAAATTTACATACATCTTCTAGACATGCTGAATTATTCTTATGCCAAATTTTAGAGTTTTAACATTAGCCAAACTCGGAACAAAGATTATGAACCGTGGGTGATGAACATGGCAAATTTCACAGTTTTGTGCAGTGGTTTTGAAAAATACAAATAAAATAGTAAAACACATCAGATCGACTTGAAATGTTATACATATATACTATTTATGCTTAATATAAACATACTTAAATTTTACCTTCATCTGACCACTGAAACTTAGTAAAATAAATTCCACAATCTACTGTTCGTGCAGCAACTTCCAGTTTTCAGTTTAGCTATGGTGGAAAAGGGTCTCCATTGTAGGAGATGGAGTGGGAGAGGAGAGGAGAAAGGGAACGAATGCAATCTGAATTTGGGGGGTTTGTGTGGTGGTAGAGAGAGGTATGGGGGGTGTTGGGTGGTAGGCATGGGTGACATTTGTTACTACACTCCCATGCATCTACACTTGTCACACACATGCACAACACTCTTACACTCCCTCTCTACACACACACACATGCACGATTTTTATACATATATATATATATATAAATATCAGTATTTAATTGTTTAGTTATGATATATAATTAATCACATTGCCACTTAATAGATACATGTAATAGTGGGAAGATTAACAACACACTTTGTTATAGCACTTAGGAGCTCTCGGCTCTCACACTTGTAATAGGTCAAATTTTTATTTTCCATGCCATTAATAGACATATATATCATAACATATAGTTTAGATGATAGATAATATCATAGGATAAATTGATGGCATCATTTTATGCGATAAAACCGAGTTCGAAAATTAGGGTTTTCAAACGTTTGAAAAATTGGTCACTATCAAATCTTGATGATCTAGCATTGATTTAATGCTAAATAATACTGTAATTACATATACTAATCATAGGAAATTAATTCCTATAATTTCTTGATCGATTAAAACGCTTTTCGTTTCATCTCAAAACGTTAACGTTTGAAAACGTTGCAAAACGTTCATTATTGACTCATCTCAAAAAGGTCGTAATAAAGTCGTAATCACTTTATTAAAATATTTCATTAACAATGGAATTTAATTCTAAGCTTAATTGCTTAGAAAATTTCATGAAATTTTAACTATCGATACGCGATCGACGTTAAAATAATATTGCCGATACACTTTATAACATTCTATTCTTTGATTCACAAATCTCAGTGAATATAAAATAGGAATTCATTCCTTCGTAAATAATCGAAATCATTATTCGATATCTTATGGATTGAATCATCTCAGCGAATTTCTAATTTACGGGTTTTAAATACCGTAATTAGGCATCTAATTCTGCGGGGTATTACATGAAATTATTGAAACACTGCTCCTATTTTTCAAAAAATGGCATAATTTATTTAAGTATTTTTAAGCCATTGTTTGATTTTATTTGTTGAGAAACAGTTGAGATATAGTGTTTAATATATATGAATTGAACATCATATATTAATCTTGAAATTTTTGAGGCACTACTCCTATGTTTATGAAAAGGTCGAAACTATGTATAAATATTCTAAGATTTATTTAATTTTTATTTGTTAAAAATAATATGATATGTGATGTTTAGAAATAATATGAACCTAATATGCATTGTTGGGAATTTATTGAACACATATGTAATATATGTGTGAGGACAAAAGAATTCCAAGCATTTAGTTCATATTATAAATATTAGTTGATGTTTAAGGTTAATATTACATGTTTAGTACATATTATAAACATGTTGTGAAGTTGGTAAAATATATTTGAATATGTATATATATATATATATATATATATATATATGATATTACCGAAAATATATATGTAGTAATGAGCATGTGTTTTAATTTTAATGCATGATATGAGATGATATTTCATGTTTAGTATATGATATAAGCATGATATGATTTTGTGGAATTTATGGAACACCAATGTGCACTAAATCATTATTACCGAAAACTTTATAAATTTTAACTCATGGTTTACAATTGTATTTGATGGTATTGAGTTGATAATTAAATTCTATAGTATAATAGGACCATATCATGATTTTATTAGAATTTATTGGATACTTATGCTAATTATTGCTAATTATCGAAAATATAGCAAAACGGTTAAGTATGAGTTGATTTTAATTATGAATGATGCCATGATAGTTAATCTATAAGTTTAGAATGAATGGTTGTGATTATGATGAATGAATGGAATACTCATGCACACATACACAATAGTTGTGTATTATGTTAGAAATTAGGGTTTTATAATGCTTTAGTATAGTTTATGTCGTGTATGGTGTTGTATGGTGTTGAATAGTTATATATTTTGTTGTGCTGACAAACAAAACCCCAAACGTAAACAACATAGTACTTTATGTACGGGGATCCAAAAGAAATCGACAAATTTCGATGACTTAAGAAAGAATTAATGAGAATCGAAGTTAGACACAAATTTAGGGTTTTCTATTAATAATAGGATAACTCAAACGTGAGTTCCTAAGTTAAAGAAATCAAAAGCCAACTTACAACGTTAATGCTCAACAACGATAACCTAATACGATATTAGATTGAGCGTTAAGACAACTCGATACGAATAGCGATTATATAACGTAAACAATCTCCGACGAGTTAAAAGAAACAAACAATGTTGAAAAGTGTAAGCTAAGATTCAAACATAAGAAGTCAATCCTTATGTCTCAAAGGTCGAGTTAGTATTCAAAAATAACTCCATTAATTCCTAAGTATTTACTTACGCGATGGCCATGAGATATCTCAAATCATAAGTCAAGATTCCCTTTCATTCGTCGTGTTAATACGACAAGCCGTCAAGCATAACCTATTAGGACGTAACTATAATTGTTAAGTCTAGTTAGTGGCTTGAGAATACCCTAACATACAAATCATAACTTGAGTACCAACAATCTATAACGTAATAACGTTTAGAAAACACTAAGGTTAGAGTCAATGATAGACTCGGGGTATATGACTCATAAGTTGAGGTTCATCTATGAATGATGAAGTAAAATAGTTTGGGAATTGATAATGTAAGATGATAGAAATTATCTTAACACCATCACATGAAATTATAACGAAACCCTAATTGAGAACATTAAGTTGTAATTTATAAATGACCCTCGATCAATAGAAGGAATTTAAGAAAAGTTATTTTCTTATGAAGGACTTGATCGTACGTAGTTGCCGAGGAAGGACACTCACACCCTGCCCCGCTTAGAACATATAGCTTCGGACTAGCAGGTGGGCTCTCTTGAAACAAAAATGATATGTATATCTATCTCAAAGCATGATTTACAAAAGCTTTATGAAATATTATTACATAAACTATTATTGACTGTCAAATGTTTATTTTTTTTGTGATCCTATCTGAGATTGGTATATCCAATGTGGTATGTGAATGTGTTGGTCCACCAACGTTAAAAAAGGGTAACGATCGGATCTGACTTAGTTAAGGACTAACTCAGATTGTGTACACGTATGACTGTGTATTAAGGTTAGCTACCTCGACCGGTCACGACGACTATGTGTAGGTGGCCACCTCCATAGTGCGCAAATGAATGAATGAATGAATGATCAGATATGGAACAACGTGGATGAAATAGTCCGACCGGATACTTTTGAAAAAAGATAAATGTTTGATAGGCATGAGTCTTTTAACTAAAATCCTCATGTGCTATTGTGGGCAGTTCAATAACTTTACAAAGAAAATATTTTCGGCAATTAGGGGTGAGCAAAATACCCGAAATCCGAATATCCGATCCGAACCAAACCGAAATTTAAATTCGGTTCGGATTTTTCGGATCGGATCGGATCGAATTTTTTTAATCCGAAAATCCGAATTATATATAATTTATATATAATAATAATATTTTATTTAAATATTTTTAAATCTAATATAAATATATATAAGAATTAACAAAAATTGGTTTCGAATTTTCGGATTTTTCATAATTTCGGATTTTTCGGTTCGGTTCGGATATATTTATAAAATTTTCGGATTTTCGGATTTCGGATTTTCGGATATTCGGTTCGGATCGGATTGTATTTCTCTCAAAATTCGGATTTTCGGATCGGTTCGGATTAGGCAAAAATCCGAATTGAAATCCAAATGCTCACCCCTATCGGCAATGAGTCCACTAAGTACTTTTGTACTTAGCCCTGTATTTCATTTTTGATGTGCAGATTGAGCAGAGATTGACAATGAGTGCGAGGTGGTGCAGAGTGATAGGTGTTTTTGTTGCTATAGTAGAAATGTTTCTAGAAGCTTGGGCATGTATCGTCATATGCATGTCCACACGTTTATTGCTGCTAAACTCTGATATTGTTTTGGTGTCTTTTGATTATAACTGCTATTCACTTTCGATTGAACTTGTGGTCGCACTGCCCTCGAATTGCATACGATTGGGTTATATTTGGATATTGAACCTTTTGACAAGTCCTTCTATGACTTGGGTTGGTATTGAAACCGTTTATTCCTTTCACTTCATGCATTTTATAAGTAGTTAAATGGTTAATTGTATCGATTAGTTATGTATATATCCGTTGCATTATCATACTAGTGACGATTCATTTGATCCGTACTTCCTTGAGAAGTCGGGTCGTCACAGTTACGCCCACGTTTCCCGAAAAGCTATCGGTCGGGACGTTACCGATAGTTAAGACGGATTTGGACAACGCTTGCGTCCAGGTTCATTAGACGTGTCTGGACCTCTCTTCAAGTGCACAGCAGCCCAACGGACTGGACCACATGAGTTGGACCTCGGACCAACTCCACATTTGGACTCGATCAAACGATGATCCAAAAAGTTCGGGTATTGGGTCACGAAACCAGGCCCAGGAAACAAGCCCACGAACAGACCCAAAGAACAGCCCAAAGACCACCCAAAGACCACCCAAAGACCAATTGACAAGATCCAAGTCCACGAACCACGAAGCTGAGGTCGGGCGCTGGGCGCGGGCAGCGACAATGTACTCATGTGTGCGCGTGGGCTTTCCAACCCATTATTTGTGTACATAATTATACTAAGTGTTCAATGAACCACTTATATAGACAATACATTAATCAATGTGAGATAATCATTAATTAATCTATCTTTATCTCATTAATCACATAACTCAATGTTTAAGTGACCAACTTTGATTCACTATTTCTCACTCACCGGAAATCTAATTTGAGAATGTGAATACGCCATGATCATCTACTCGAAACGTAGATCGATCTTATGTCATTTAATTTCACAAAATTAAATGTTACGTCACTTAAAATTTTGATCAAAATAGCTTCCTGGCAACTTGACCACATATATATAATTATCCTGGTACGTCTTGACGCATTGATGGATCACAGTGACATGATCTCTTCTATCTGACCGTCGTGAATAACCTAGATCTCGATGAATTTATATTATCTAAACCTCGATAAAGTTTTAGGTGAGTATGAGTTACTGACCATCACTTTGACTTGTTATGGGTGAGGTTCATGAAATAACCCAAGATTCTCTGCATCTTGGGTGGTGGCTGTGCTTGTATATCATGCTAGTTACATGTATCGAGTCACCGTATCCATTTAGGATGATGACGACCCCTTAAGGAGCTCAAAAAGTTTATTATACTAAACCCTGCAGGTTGAGTTAGCTCAAGTATAATAATAAGGTTGAGTGGTACTACTTAAGGAATTAAAGAGATTAATTATTTTAAGCAGTCAGAGTACTACAAATAATAAATGGATGTGCGATATCTTAAATACGAGAATTCGTAAGTCTTAGTGCAAGTCCGACTCAAATTCGGTAATAAAGGGGTAAACCATCATTTATTCTCTAGTTGAGTGAATAAATATTTATGAATTAATTTATGTTTTTTGGTTGAATATAAGATAATTAATTCATTTTAGACCCATCTTTATTCCTTGCATTTGATTTCTGGACTGGCCTATCAAGGCCTTTTCCATATTTTCGTCCCCCTATGTGATCTCACTGGGACTATGTTCTGATTTATATATTATTATAATACATTTCCAATATCTAGATAGATATTATCAGATATTATTAGATATCAAGAGATAATTATTTTAGATATGATTTAACTTCGGGGATTGAAGATAATTATTGTATTTATTAGATATGCAAAGATCGTATTTAAATAGGATTCCAGGAATGCATTATAAATACAAGGTGAGAGAAAATCAGATTATCCTATTGTCATTGAGATTTTTGAAAACCTCATAGAAGCATATATGAGGCGAAATTTTACAGTATTCTCCATAGATTGTTCTCACTCAGTATTGGAGAATAGATATTCGGGATACAAATTAAAGTTGGAGTTTGTAATTGATCAGATATCCCAGAAATTCACAGGTAAACACGAGTAAACACCTATGTGTTGTAATTAATAGGTGCATGCTAAGCATATAATCAATGTATGATGAATTAAACATCCAAGATAGATCATTGAGAATATTCTAAAATAAGATTTCAAATATCTATAATGATTATTTTCAATGGGAGTAACTGCACTTTTTTATGTAAGATTGGTCATTCAATGCGGAGTGTTGTAAATAATATGTTTATAAAATATATGTAGAGTGATGATCAAATAGACTCGATCCTTATAAATAGAGGCACTTGTTCTTCGTAATAATATATACTTACACTGGCGGATCTATATAGGGGCTGCACCGGGCTCCAGCCCGGCGCAAGTCCCAAACTTTTTCTTTCGTCTATATATTATATTAAGTCCAATTCAAAATATTAAAAAATTAAAACAAAGTTGTTACATGTTGAATTTTTTTATCTCAATGTTACTTTATATCCTATAAATTCTTTCAAATCATTCAATAGTAATGATATTTTAAAGCTTGTAAGAAAATTACGTCCTAAAATTTCTATACATTGTTTCATTAGAGTACGAATTAAGACATTACAAGCTTGATGTAATAGTGATGCAAAAGTTTCAATTTTATAAACTACCTTATGTTAACTATACTAATTATCTAATTTTGAAGTTTCTTGTATCTATTGCTAGAATTGAACAATTTTATTTTTTTCAACAATAAAACATGTGAAGATGAGACTTAGTAACAAAATGGGGGACGATTTACTTTATGATTCACTAGTGATTTATATTGAAAGAGATTTTATTAAAAATATAGATATAAACTCAGTTATTGATGGATTTTGTGTATCCAAGTCTCGCAAGACACAACTTATGAAAATAAAGAAATATTTTAGCATTTATGAAATTTAATACGTCGAAGTACTTATTTTACAGCCCACCCAATCATCAACTTCTGGATCCGCCCATGAATACTTATCATTCTTTCTACATTATTCTCTCTTGTTCTTACCTTATCTCTAATTTACAACACAATATTTATTTATATATTCAAATGATAATTAAAATAGACGTTGATTCATTTAAACAATAATAATATAATTGTAAAAATTTTATTTTATATTCAAAAAGTGCTATTTTAATATTCAAAAGTATTATTTGAATTTTCGGTTTTATAGATGTTTGTTTTACGGGACTATATTACACATTATTTTGCATGGAAGATAATACTTTTTTTTAATTTATGGAGAGTTTGCAGCTGTTACTTTCGGTGCGTACTGGGTAAGTCACATGTTCATGTGAAATAGTCTGAAAATCATACAAAAATGATAAATCACACTTGAAAAATAAAATATGATAGAAAATACATTATCATTTATATATAAGTTATATGGGTACTAATGGTCTTATGATTTTAAATATAGTAACAACTCTCTATGGTTGCCACAAAACTAAGTGTTTTATAAGAGGAAAAGAACATGGTGAGTTTATGGTTCTTTATTTAGACCATAAAATTATCATTTTTGTGTATTTTTGCACACTATGATCAGCGTTGTAAACAAATCAAACCCCTCATGAGTTATTTGGAGTTCGGCTAAAAAAAAACTAGTTCGAAATTCGTTTGTTTTGTAAACGAGCCGAACTCAAGCTTCGAACCGAATTCGATAAGATTTTCGAGCTGAGCTCGAGCTTATAGATGTTCGGCTCGTGAGCTCGCGAACATATTTGGTTCAAACTCAAGCTATAAAATTTGCGAATATGTAAAATAATAAATTATTTACATATATTTAAATAATTAAAATAAATATTAAATTGCAAAATATATATTTATTAATTATTAATAAATTTATTTGTAATAATATAATTATAATTCTAATATAAATTTTGACTAATTTATATAACTAATTTACTATGAGATAAATAAAATTATAATTTATATCTAATAAATAGATTTTGAAAAGTAAAGGAATTAAATCATATTGAATAATATATTCGGTTTATATATTGTATAATCTATATTATTAGTTCATAATACCAAATACCCATGTTTCACACATACATTAAACTTTTGACAACTATAAATGTGTTTTTTATTTTAATCAAATCTTAATAATAAATTATAATATATATATATATATATATATATATATATATAATTAATAAAATTAATAATAATAATAATATAATCATAATTCTAATATAAATTACATCTAACTTATTAATTATGAGATAGATACAATTATAATTTATTACTCATAAATATATTTTGAAAATTAAATGTAATCATATGATATTAATTGGATATTATATTCAATTTATATATTGTACAATTTATATTATTGCGACATTATCCAAATACTTATGTTTCACACATACATTAAACTTTTTACGACTATATATGTATTTTATCATTTTAATCAAACTTTAATATATACTTTCGGTGTATTATAAAGTAAAATCATTAAATGATTAATTAATTAATGTCATGAGATATTGAATTGAAAACTAAAAGAGTTAATAACATAGTCTACTAAGTTATCTTATGAACAAAATTATCAATATATATAATTATAATATATATATATATATATAAGTATACAAGTATGAGTTATATAATTATATTAATACCAATATAATTATAATTATAAAATAAATTACATCTAACTTATTTAATTAATTAACTATGGGATAAATATAATAATAATTTGTAAGTAGATGAATATAGTACATCTAATCGAATAATATTAAATAGTATATTTTTAAAATATTATATATTGTATATCATTAATACATAATAAAGATATTTTATATCACACACACTTTAAACTTTGATGATTAAACATGTATTTTTTCCCAAATCATCATAAGATATATTTTCATGTATATTATTATATAAAATCATAAAATGGACACTTAAACAATGGGATGTCGAGTTGGAAAATTCAAATTATAATGACATGATTTACTAAATTAATAAGAATATATATATATATATATATATATATATATATATATATAGAGAGAGAGAGAGAGAGAGAGAGTGTGGTTCAATAAGAACCAATTTTAACGTGAGAACTAAGAACCACGGAAATTCTTTACGAACAAAATAAATTTGCTATGAAAGTTAATGAATCTGCTGGGAAAGTTACTAAATCCAAAAATTCAGAATTTTCACCCAGGGTTCGAATCCCATGAGAGGTGAAAAATTATTTTTTTTGGATTCAGTAACTTTCCCAACGGATTCATCAAGTTTAACACTGAATTCATCATTTTTTGGTTCTCACATTCTCACAATAAAATGATTTTACATTAACCTCCCATATATATATATATATATATATATATATATATATATATATATATATTTAAAGGGGGTATGGTGTGTTTTTTCGGATTACACATTAAACCACATAAAGAAAAATAGAAAATACCTAATAGAGCTCACACAGAACTCTTTTGATGAAAAAAAACAAGGACGATGCCTTCTCCTTCTCAGAAATTCGCAGCAAATTTGTAAAGAATTTTTTTAATGGTATATTGGGATATTTTATTTGGCTCTTAAGGATGAGTATAAAATTTGTTATCAGTTATAGCAGTAAAAAAACGGAAAGCTTAGAAACTCATGGTTTTTGATAATTGAAGGAGTTTTTGATTTCTCTCCGATTGTCCTCAATGAGGTAATACAATGCCTATATATAGGCATTATTACAACAAACAAATAATGGTGCTATCCACCACTATTCTGAAAAGAGACTATCCACCAA
Organism: Salvia rosmarinus; assembly: GCA_036937905.1. Classification (NCBI taxonomy): domain Eukaryota; kingdom Viridiplantae; phylum Streptophyta; class Magnoliopsida; order Lamiales; family Lamiaceae; genus Salvia; species Salvia rosmarinus. Next base: position 96,618,230 of record CM072816.1, read on the forward strand.
AGTAAAGAAGTGACGTTACACCACCTATCATATCTTACTTTAATAATGCTATCTATTATTGATCACATTATCATCATTTCTATACGTGTAAAAGAAAAAAAGGAAAAAAGAAAAGAAAATTACAAATTAATAATTGTCACAAATATGTCTAATCTTTCAGAAATCTCTAGAGTTTCTGCAATTGTGTCGCAACTTTTAGAATAATCAATTTCTTCTTCTTCTTCTTCTTTATATGTATTGATGATAGCAGTTTCTTCATCTGTAAGGCTATCACATTGTAATAACCCGAAAAATTTAAAACTTTTATTAGCGATGCTTAAACCAATTACTTAGAGTGCTAAGACCTTGATTATGTTTAAGGTGACCAACCAAACGAATTAGAATCGATTCGGATATCGAAAACTAGAGAAATAAAAAACTAGTGACTAGTCCTACCGGATTAGGGTTTTCTAAATAGCCTGAACATAGAATGAAATATCTAGAATGAATATCAACAAAAGGATTTCATTTCTATAATCACCTCGTGATAACATGTGAGAAACCAAAGAATTGGAATTTTCGAGCATGTTTGTCCGATCAGTCTCAAAAGTACTATTCACAAACCGGATCAACTTCCAGTCCGTGCTAATCATGAAAATTATTGATAACAATCAAAATCATGAAGGAATATATTATTACGAATTTATAATTCATAAGAATCAATTTTTGAACGAAATTCCTAAAGAACTTAACCGAACGCCGAGAATATATACCGGAAAAATCCTAAACTGATCCGAACGAACCGAAACTCGAACCAAGGGTCTAAATCAATAAGAAATTATTTATAAGACTCCAATTAATTATGAAGGCTCAATAATTCAATAGAATTTCGAATGAGTATAATTTAATCGACGGACGCTGTTTTTCCGCAATAATTGAAATGACTTATCGGATGCCATCCGAACTTCATGAAATTATTATAAACTATGAATTAAGTATTTTAAGGCTATTTAAGAAAATAAAACCTTAAGGTCCCGAGAAATCAATCGAAAGCGCGATAAAACTTAAAGAGTCGGTATTAACATGCCAAATCGGGTAATTTGACCATTCCTTCTCCCAACCACCACCAAGGACAGCCCAAATGAGCTTACAACAGCTCTTTAGGCTGCAATGCAGCAGTATTTTCGTCCATTAGCTCCCTCTCACTTTGGAACCCATATTCTCTCTCTAAATTCAAATCATCTATTTTGTTCTTCCATGTTCTAAACTTCAATCCTCCTTTTCAATCCATTCCAACTTTCAAAATCAATTTCTAAAACCATACAAAGGTCGTATTCATCATCCTCTCCCATCCTAATGGAGTGAAATTTTTTTAATTTTTTTTCCATTTGAAACACTAGTTCGACCCACGTGGCTTTTGAGCCACCAAATGCTCTCAAGCCATGAATAAAATATGCTTAGAAATATATTCTAAGGTTGCGTTTAAAATTTAGAAAATTTTGGAGTATGTTTGTTATTTTTTGATTTTGTTATAATTTCTTTTTATATGAGATAAATTATGCTTTTGTGAATATTATTTGATATTATTGCTTATTGATGTATTAGAAGCATGTAGAATAAATATGAGAATTTTTGAAAATTTCTTACATTTTTTTTGTTAGAGGCCGAGAGCTATATATCATTTTTAGGCCATTGTTTTAATTTTTTTTGTTGAAAATAGTTGAGATATAGTGATAATCTTGAAATTTTTGAAACACATCTCCTATTTTTTCAAAAGGATCGAATATATATTCATATTTTTAGACTATTGTTTGATTTTATTTGTTGAAAATAGTTGAGCTATAGTGTTTAATATATGATATGAACATCATATATTGATCTTTAAATTATTGAAACACATCTCCTATTTTTGTAGAAAAACCGAAACACACACACACACACACACACAAAAAAACATATATATATATATATATATATATATTGGAAATTATTTTGATTTTATTTGTTGAAAAATAATTGAGGTATAGTATTTAATATATGATATGAACATTATATATTAATCTTGAAATTATTGAGGCACTACTTCTATTTTTATATGTGGACCGAAAGTATATAAATATCTTTAAGGATTTATTTGATTTTTATTTGTTGAAAATAATATGATATGTGATGTTTAGAAATAATATGAATCTAATATGCATTGTTGGGAATTTATTGAACACATATGTAATATATGTGTGAGGACAAAAAGAATTCCAAGCATTTGATTCATATTATAAAAATTAGTTGATGTTTAATGTTAATATTACATGTTTATTGCACAATATAAACATATTGTGAAGTGAATGGAATTTATTGATTATATATGCATATATTTCATAATTACCGAAAAATATACATAGTGATAAGCATATGTTTTAATTTTAATGTATGATATGAGATGATATTTCATGTTTAGTATATGATATAAGCATGATATGATTTTTGTGGAATTTATTGAACAAAAATCCTAATGGTTTAAATTTTATTTGATGATATTGAGTTGGTAATTAAATTCTAATTACCGAAAACTATATGCATGTTTACTCATGGTTTAAATTTTATTTGATGATATTGAGTTGGTAATTAAATTCTATAGTATGATAGGAGCATAACATGATTTTATTGGATACTTATGCTAATTATTGATAATTATCGAAAACGTAGCAAAATGGTTAAGTATGAGTTTAATTTTAAAGGTAAATGATGCTATGATAGTTAAACTATAAGCTTGGAATGAATGGTTGTGATTGTGATGATTGAATGGAACACTTATGCACACATACACAATGGTTTTGCATTATGTTAGAAATTAGGGTTTTCTAATGTTTTAGTATAGTTTATGTTGTGTATGGTATTGTATGGTGTTGAATGGTTATGTTTATGTTGTGCCGACAAACAAAACCCCAAACGTAAACAGCATAATACTTTATGTACGAGAATCCAAAAAAAATCGACCAATTCCGATAACTTAAGAAATAATTAATGAGAATCGAAGTTAGACACGAATTTAGGGTTTTCTATTAATAATAGGATACTCAAACGTGAGTTCCTAAGTTAAAGAAACCGAAGCCGAGTTACAACGTTAATACTCAATAACGACAACCTAATACGATGTTAGATTGAGCGTTAAGACAACTCGACAACGAATAGCGATTATACAACTTATATAATCTCCGACGAGTTAAGAGAAACAAACAATGTCGTAAAGTGTAAACAAAGATTTGAACATAAGATGTCGATCCTTATGTCTCAAAGGTCGAGTTAATATTCCCCAAGAAATTCATCTATTCCTAAGTACTTACTTACATGATGCCATGTGATCACTTGAATCATAAGTCAAGACTCCCATTTTATTCGTCGTGCTAATACGACAAGTCGTCAAGCATAACCTACTAAGACGTAACTACAATTGTTAAGTCTAGTTAGTGGCTTGAGAATATCATAATATATCAATCATAACATGAATACTAACAATCTATAACGTAATAACGTTTAGAAAAACACTAAGGTTAAGAGTCGAGGATAGACTCGGAGTATACGCCTTATAAGTTGAGGTTCATCAAGCAAAATAGTTTGAGAATTTGGGAATGTAAGATAATAGAAATTATCTTAAAACCATCACATGAAATAATAAATAAACCCTAATTGGGAATTTTAAGTCGTAATTTATAATCGACCTTCGATCGATAGAAAGAATCTAAGAAAGACTATTTTCTTATGAAGGGTTTGATCGTACTTAGTTGGCGAGGAAGGACAATCACACCTGCTCACTTAGAACTATTAGCTTCGGACTAGCAGGTGAGCTCTCTTGAAACAAAAATGACATGCATGTCTATCTCAAAGCATGATTTACAAAAGCTTTATGAAATAGTATTGCATAAACTGTTATTGACTGCCGAATGTTTACGTTTTATTGTGATCCTACCTGAGATTGGTATATCCAATGTGGTATGTGAATGTGTTGGTCCACCAACGTTAAAAAATGGTAACAATCGGATCCAACTTAGTTAAGGACTAACTCGGATTGTGTACATGTGTGACTGTGTGTTAAGGTTAGCTACCTCGACCGGTCACGGTGACTATGTGTAGGTGGCCATCTCCATAGTACGCGAATGAATGAATGATCAGATATGGAACAACGTGGATGAAATAGTCCGACCGGATACTTTTGAAAAATGATAAAATGTTTGATAGGCATGAGTCTTTTAACTAAAATCCTCATGCGCTATTGTGGGGAGTTCAATAACTTTAACAAATAAAATATTTTCGGTAATGAGTCAACTGTGTACTTTTGTACTTAGCTCTGCATCTCGTTTTTGATGTGCAGGTTGAGCAGGGATTGATGAAGGGGGCGAGGTGATGCAGAGTGGCAATTGTTTTGTTGCTTTAATAGAAGGATTTCTAGAACCTTGGGCATGTATCGTCATATGCATGTCCACACATTTATTACTGCTAACTCTAATATTGTTTAGATGTCTTTTGATTATAACTGTTTTTCATATCGTATTGAACTTGAGGTCGTACCTCGTTCCTTGAATTGCGCCCTGATTGGGCTATATTTGAACGTTGAACCTTTTGGGCAAGTCCTTCTTTGACTTAAGTTTGTATCGAAACAACTTATTCCTTTCAGTCTATGCATTTATTCGTAGTTGATTGGTTAATTGTATCGGTTTAGTTATGTGTATATCCGCTGCATTGTCATACCAGTGGAGATCCGTTTAATCCGTACTTCCTTGAGAAGTCGGGTCGTCACACACCTTCACAGCTGAAATGAAGGAACATGTTCCAATTTGGAGTTATCTAGATTTGTAAATAATGTCCTTCAGCAGCAAGTTTGCACTTCATCCATAATTCAAGTTTAGTGATGTTTTCAGATTTCTGAAATATGTTAATTTGTTCTTCAGAATACTGAAATGAAAAATGATCTCGTTCCTCTTTTGAATTTGGTTTGAAGATATCGTTCAGAATATTCAATGTCTGTCAAATAAATTCTTTTTCTGGCAGGACGATAACTGTGTGATGTAGCTTCTGGAAGAGAGGCTAAATTTTTTTGTAGACCTTTGATTTGGAAGATAAGGATGACATATTGCCAGCTGTCAATAAAATTTTTTCTCCCATTTTATTCATTAGGTGTTCTGTTTTTTCTGTAAGACTGAACTCCATGAAATTAATCATACCGTTGTGGTAAAATTGATTATCATTTCATCTGATATGTCTATCTTGTTTAAATCAATCTGTAGAAGCAGAAGGTCAGGAATTCTGATCTGTTCATCTATTAAGATTTCTTCTTTCTGTAAAAATTTATAAACATCGGGCATTTGTATAATTTTTACGTCTTTGAATTTTAACTCATTGAAATAAATTTCAACAAGTTTCTTTTGTAAACTAACAAGGATTGAGGGAATCCCTGTAAAACCCATTTAGAAATAATCTCCTCAAGGTCAGGAACAATCTCCAGAACTGGTTTCATTGTTTCTCTCCAAGGAATATGAAGAATTTTGGTTTTAAAATTTTTAAAACTTCTTGGAGGTGGAACATACTGAGTTTTTGTTTTTCAAAAAAATAATTTTTTGATTTAACTTTGTAATAGTTGATTCCATGACCGAGATCGTCTGATCTTTGAAATTACAATCATTTTGTAAACTTTTTAATTGATTGTTTAGATCAGAAATTTTATTTTAAAAATCCACATGTTGTGATTCATAATTTTTTAGCAAAGATGACTGATGTTGAATCACACCACTTGAGTTTTCTTGTGCAATTTGAACAAAACTTTTGACTTCATCTGATTCAATAAAAAATTCCTCTAAACCATAGGCTTCTTTAACATTTGATAATGCTTCTGAAAAACTATAATAACCTTTCCAAAGAGGTTTATGATAATTAATATATTTTCGAACAATATTAAAGTTATGAAAAACTCCAATTTTTGTTCCTCTGAAAATAACATAATGTGTAAACTTCTTTTGAGGTTGCTCGGTTTTTATTTCATTCAGAAAAGTAAAATACCAAAGCATTTAAAACTTGGACTTTAAAAGATGTAGCTTTTGGCAATGTCTGAATATGCCATAGATTATCAAGGATAACATGTTCTCTCTGTGTAACATTTGTAATTGCTTTAAATTGTATAGCAGGATTTGAGCATTTTTGTAAAGTTACTGTTCTATATTGAACTTCATCTTTGTAATCTTTGGTTTCTCTTATTTTGGAGGACTGTGTAACACTTTTGCTTTCCTCGTCTGAAGAAATATTAATTGGACAATTTCTTTCAGAATCTGAACTGTATAATTTTTCTTCCCTTCGTGTCTTAATGACTTCAAGCAGTGTAATTTTCTTTTTTCCTTTTGAAGGTTTTATAATTTTTCTATCCATTTCTTGCATAAAAAATACGATTTATCTTTCTAGATAATAGGTCAGCAATATTATTATCTTTACATTTTATATGTTCAAATTTTACTCTATAATTATTTGATTGAATTATTTGTTGTAAATTTATCCATCTTGTCTTATTTACTTTTTTTACTATTCACATTATTAATAAATTTTACAATAGCTTCACAATCTGTTCTAACAGTGAACTCATTTTTTAACCATATTTTAAATTTTTCTAAAGAATTATTAATGCATGTATTTAATAATCTAAAGATGTCCAATTTAAATCTGTTTTATTAAAGTTTTCACTAGCATAAGCAGCTATTCTTTCTTCATTTTTTGGACTAAATTTATGGGGTTTACAAATTAATACTGCTCCCCATCCTTCTTTATATCCATCACATTGAATGATTATATAACTATCGCTTGTAGGTAATTCTAAAGGTTTAATATTTTTTATTTTATTTTTAATTTTTTGGATAAATTTTTCATCTTCTATATTAAAATGTCGTTGACCATTTTTAGTAGTTTTACTATATAACGGACCAACTAATTTACTAAGATTAGGAACAAACTTTCTAGCATAATTTACTAGTCCTAAAAATGATTGTATTATTTTAAATATGTTAATTTATTTGGAAATTCTAGAATTTTAGTAGCAATATGAGTTTGTAATTCTGTTTTTCCATTTCCAATTTCTAATCCTAAAAACGAAAATTTTCTCTTAAATAATTCAATTTTTCTTTTACTAACTACTATTCCATTCTTTTCAATTTCCTTAAATATAATATTTAGATGTTCTTCATGTTCTTTTAAATTATTACTTGCTACAAGAATATCATCAATATATACTAAACAAAATTTATATTTAAAAAAATCCATAAATCTTTGAAAGATAGCATGTGTATTTTTTAATCCAAAACTTAATACATTCTATTCAAATTGTCCTTCTGGGCAAGTAAAAGCAGTCCATGGTTTAAACCATTCTTCTAATTTTAATTTTGAAAGCAGCCATGGTTTACATCACACATCTATCGTGGGGGTATGGTGTGTTTTAAACCATTCTTCTAATTTTAATTTTAAAGTCTGTACAAATTTGCTGCGAATTTCAGAGGAGGAGAAGGCCCCGTCCTTGTTTTCTTCATCAAAAGAGTTCTATGTGAGCTCTATTAGGTATTTTCTATTTTTTTCGTGGTTTAATGTGCAACCCGAAAAAACATACCCTAAGTAAGATATTATAGGTGGTGTAACGTCTCTTCTTTAGTTTGGTGGATAGTCTATTTTCAAAATAGTGGTGGATAACACCATTGAATGTTTGTTGTAATATTGCTTATATATAGGCATTGTATTACCTCATTGAGGACAATCGGAGAGAAATAAAAAAACTCCTTGCATTCTAAAAAACCATGAGTTTCTAAGCTTTCCGTTTTCTTACTCCTACAGACGATAAAAAATTCTATACTCATCCTTAAGAGCCAAATAATTTATCCCAATATCCCATTAAAATTAAATAAAAAATAAAAAAAATCTGTACAAATTTGTTGCGAATTTCAGAGGAGGAGAAGGCTCCGTTCCTGTTTTCTTTATCAAAAGAGTTATGTGTGAGCTATATTAAGTATTTTATATTTTTCTTTCTATGGTTTAATGTGTGGTAAAAACACACTATATATATATATATATATATATATATATATATATATTTTATGTACATAGTGTAATAATACATAATATAGATGAGAAATTAATACGTAAATGATAATTTTGTACTATAATCATAACTACACTCACACCTACTAAACATAAATTGCTATCTGATGTAGAATTTTCATATGATACCACATAGTTAGTAATAAATTTCAATAATCCGATTATTGATTAAAATATTTTCAAAAATTAAATTGGTTTTAATTTCTGTATTATCTACTCGACATTTACATTTATAGATTAAGTTTATTAAAATTTTAAATTTAATTAATTAATTCAGAAAAAAAGTTAATAGATCAAACTAGTAGACCAATTTAATTTATTCTATAGGTCCAGTTCTTCTTTTAATAACTATGTTCCAACTTAAATTAATTTAAACTTAAACTAAGACTTAATTAAAATAAAATGGAAAGCCTAATTTAATTATAAACAGAGTCCCTATCTAAGACTTTAATTGATTAAGGTACAACCCTTATTCTTTTTTCTTTCTTAAAAGATGTGACCCAAATAAAATATCAATTTGTTTAAGAAAGTTTTTTCTCTCGCCAAAAAAAAGGAATTCTTATTTAATGAAAACTTGTAACATGCATACAATTTTGTAGGATTCTTTAAGTACAAAAAGGAAAAAAAAAAAGAAAAAAAGAAGAAGAAGAGAAAACGGATTGGACTATAATTTGAAAAATTAATTTTCTCTGTAAGTTTTTAGGCCCATATCCAAAAGTAAACTTTAGCCCAAATTCCCTCTTTAATTTATGCAGCCCAAATAGCCCAATACTCCAGCCCAAAATGAAATGAAAGATAACCCAAGCTAACACATTCTCTCTCTAATCTCACGCATCACTCTCCGCGCCTCTCTCCTTTGCCAGCACACACACAGAACACCATCTCCTCCAATTTCCGACTAGCCACCGCCGCCTGAGCCACTGCAGCCTCATCGACGACCCTTCCATCCATCACTTTCTCGTTTATCTGTCTTTCTTTCTCGCTACACGCATAAACGCAGAGGACCCCTGTTGTGAATCCTTCACAGTCTCGACGTCGTCAACGCGCTCCCTAGCAGCACCTCCCGTCGACCCCGACAACTTCCTTGACCTGCACACAACAAAGAAACAGGAAAAAGAAAAATGGAGATACTAAATCTCGGCTCAGGTGCGGCTCCTCCTTTGACGCACACACACAACCCCGACTCCACCAAATGGAGTGTCTATCTCGTTGGCTCCACAATCACAGTCACAAAGGCTATAGGTAGAAGCTCTCTCTCCCTCTCACTGTCTTTCTCTCTCACAGCAGCTCTCAAGATGGGGGAAGTAAGCTTCTATTTGCTACTGTCAAGTAATGGGAATGGAGGCTGCCTCTACTGCCAAGGAAAGCAATAGCAGACGTGTATATTGGAATGGGAGGCTAGAAATATTCTTTCTCTTTCCTAATTGAAGTCTGCGCCGCTATTCACCTAATTTTCACAAAAGGAGGCGAGAACTTTACTGTCGTTCCAAACCAAAGGTTGACAATAGGTTAAGTAAACCTATAGGAAATGGGCTTGAGAGGATTGGGCTGCATATATGGGCCAACATAACAACAACCCCCTTTCTCTCTCTCATTCTCCGTCCGCCGCCGCGCTGCCTCCTTCGTCCTGGCGGCACGTCGCTGTAGAAGAGAGTTGCCGTCGTCGGCGACTATCTTCTGTGCACTACTTTTTATTCTCTGCGAATTTTATGTATCAAGTTCGAGCTCGGCTCGTGAAGCTCACTATACGAACATTTAATCAGCCGAGCTTGAACTGCTCGAGGGCCAAGAAAACTTTCGAAGAGTCGAGCTCGAGCAGGGTGAAATTTTTGCAAGTCGATCTCGAGCCCATTGATATTCGATTTGGCTTGTATCCGCTCCTAACTATGATACAAAAATAAACATTATTCAAAATGTATTATCAAAGAATTCGAACTCGAATCGAGTTTGGGTTTGGGGAAATTTTTGCGAGCCGAACTCGAGCTCGTTGATATTCGATTCGGTTTGTATACACTGAAAGCTTAATGGACTAGATATTAGATTGGGCCTAATTAAGTTGAATGTTGGACATTAATTAATTAAGCCCATAGCCCATTCAATTAAGGGTGGGTGGTTTTCTTTTATAATGGTGGTTAATCTTTGAGATTAACGTTAGACAAGAAAAAGAGAACACACACGAGAACAATATCTTGCAAACTCAATCGGAGATTCTTGGCGTCTCGTTGATTTGATATATCGAGGAATTGTTCTGCGGATCGATTAAAGACACGTGGATACCATAGTAGTGGAAACGCTCGAAGGATTTCTTGGAAGCTTTACTACTACACAAGCGTAATAAACACGTAAGTCTTGATCTTCGTGTTCTAGGGCTCATCGCATGCTTTAATTATAGATCTAGATCTGTTCTTGATGTTATTATTCCGCTGCGCATTAGATGTTGTCAAGAACGAATCCTAACAGTGGTATCAGAGCCGAGGCTCGATCTATAATTATTTAATTCATGTTCTAATTTAATTGTGGATTTTCGAAAGTTTTGAATTTTGAAAACTGATTTTTGAAATCAAAATTTTTTTGTGTAATTGGAAATTGATTTCTGAAAATCGAAAATCGAAAATATGGATTTGTTTTCTGAAATTAAAAACGCCGATGTCCCTTTCACTGCCCGTCGCCGCACCGGAATCGCGAAGACACGGCGGTCGACGATGCGGCGCAGCGCAGCGCGCGCTCGTCATTGCGCATGGCCGTCTTTGATGCAAAGACGTTCTTCTCGCCGGTGAAGTCGCGAAGGACGGAGGAGGAAAAGGAGATCCACAGCGGTGAAGGCGGTGCGCCGCTGAACTTCAGTGGTCGCTAGGCGTGTGAGCCGCGGTGAGTCACAGACATCGCGCGCTGGCGCACTAGCGCCGTCGCTGGGTGTCGGCGTGGTCGAAGGAATCGCGGCGACGGCGGAAGAAAGCGCGGCGGCGCGACGCGTATGAAGAAACCCTCAGCGCGCGTTGGGCCTCCGAGGTGGCGGGCTAGGTCACCGCGTCGCGTGCTGGGCTTCTGGGAAAGGGCTGGGCCGTTTTTCGTGCGTCTGGGCCGCGAGCTACACTGGGCATAGCGTGCGTTGCGGTGTGGTCCGCGTGTTTGGGGGATTGGGCGTTTTGGGCGGTTTAATTATGTGATGACCCTTTTGGGTGTCTGGTATTTAAAAAAACGTTTTCTTGTTAATTTTGAATTAATAAGATTTAATTTCAATTACACAAAATAATTTATTAATTGGATTAATAAGTTATGTTATAATATTATTATTTTAAATAATAACATTAATTTCAATTTTGTATTAATTTAAAATTAATACAATCTACTTATGTACATGAATTAATTTATTAATTTAGAATTAATAAATTTAATCATAATTTCGAAATTAATTTATTAATTAGATTAATAAATTTAAAATTTATTATTATTTTTAAAATAATAATATAAAGTTTGATTTTATATTAATTTAGAATTAATATAATTAACTAATGTTCATGGATTAATTTTATTAATTTAGAATTAATAATTATAATCACTTGAACATTAATTTATTAATTGGATTAATAAATTTTACATTAATTGTTATTATTTTCTAAATAATAATATTAATATTGTTTTATATTAATTTAGAATTGATATAATCTTCTAATGTGCATAAAGTAAAGAATTGATTTATTAATTAGATTAATAAATCTTATTAGATTATTATTTTAGAAATAATAATGCTAAATGAATATTTATATTAATTTGGAATTAATATAAATGCATAAATCCACTTTTAATTAGAAATTAAATTATTAATTAGATTAATGAATTTATTCGTTGAGCCATATTCTTTGTTTTCGTGATAAGCATACTATTTGATTTTATGCTTATATTTTAACTATAGTAGTTAAAGACCGCTTTTATGTTTGGGTAGGCGCCCAATACTTGTAGTCCAGTATTACTATGTTTGGGTGGCGGCCCAATATATGTGGTCCGCGTTTCATGCCCGGGTAGGCGGCACCAAGAATTATTTTGAATTTAATATTGGATATTAAATATACAATTAGTATCACATGTTTTTATCCCCACTAAAATACAAGTCTAGTTTTTGAAATAAAGCGCATCGTCCATCAAAATTGTATGAGGATCCTAGCCTCTTTCGTCCAAGAGTTTTACACCAAAGTGTTTACTCCCAAATCGACAAGGCAAAGCTCATTCATAGATGCATGGTTGGCATCGTGTGATGGGGTTGATTTGTAATTATTTTGAAATAGCGAAGCGATCAAAATAATTAGTGGATGCATATTAATTGGATTAATAAACCAAGAATTGTAAATTTATTTGTTGTGATCGGTTTTGGAACCGACCAAGTATTATTATTGTAGTCATCACCAAAGCGAGACTATGATAATATAAGACTTGAATCGCTACAAATCAATGTTGCAATCGGCTTGAGGCTCACCGGTGATATTATTTATCATCGGCCAAAGCGAGGTGTAATAATATTGACTGGATCTTGGACTACTAAGATTTATATATTTGTTATAAATTCATATTTTGCATTTGGGGATGCAATATATGTTAAAATTAGTGGGAGCTAATTAATCTGATAAACCCTTGTTTGATTAGTGATACGATTGTGATATGTGTTTACTTTGTTCTAATTTTGTTCTATTTCTTTATTTTTCGTTTCGATTCTGATGTCTTCTATGTTGTTTAAATGTTTGGTGAAACAAATTGTTTGACCGGGTCAAACTATACGGATTAGCTCGTTGCTGCGTTTGGTATTAAGGACGGAAAAGATTGAGTATGTCTTGGACAAATCAATCGATATCATCCCGATGGCGTTCTCCCGAGTATGCCTCGTTTGTGACGGGTTGCTCATGAGAAGCACGTTGAGGATGCTATGTCGGCTCGGGCATTATGTTGACTTCTATGAGTTTGGAACTCCAAAGGCAACATGAATGTATGCTACCCTATGAAATGATTCACACTTGAAGAGTTTGTTTGCCTCGAGGCACAAACCTTGAGTATGAGATACTCGAGATCTCTCCAAGTGCACGCTTCATGAAAAGGGGCACTTTAAGAGAGACGCCTGAATTTAAGGCACAAGTGCGATGGGTAATAGCTCGTATATTTGTCGTTGAGATAAATATGTCATAAACAATTCACATTCTTGGGTATTAGATATCGGCGTGGCTCACATTTGTAATAATGTGGAGGGGCTTTGTGACAGCAGGAAGGTGAATCCTGGGGAGGTTGACCTACACGTGGGAAATGGAGCAAGAGTTGCTGCCGAACGCGTGGGGACTTATAGATTGGATCTTCCTTCGGGTTATAGACTAGATTTACATAATTGTTATTTCGTTCCTACGATTTCAAAGAATATTATTTCCATTCCTATATTGGACATTGAAGGGTTTTCCTTCCATTTTGGAAATGGTAAATGCTCGTTTTCTCATAACGGAGTGTCTTATGGAAAAGCTTTTCTTACGAATGGTTTATATATGCTTGAATGTGAACGCGATATTTTCAATGTACAAAACAAACGACCTAAGCTAAGTAATATGAATAATGCTACTTATCTTTGGCATTGTAGACTTGGTCATATCAATGAGAAACGGATAGCAAGATTGAGAAAATTGGATTATCTCACACCATTTGATTTTGAATCATATGGTACTTGTGAATCTTGTCTCAAAGGAAAGATGACTAAGAAACCACTTTCTGGGAAAGGGTTACGAGCCAAAGAATTGCTAGAGTTGATCCACTCGGATGTGTGGACCGTTTCCAACTCAAGCAAAGGTGGATATTCGTCTTCATAACTTTCACTAATGATTTTTCAAGATATGGATATGTATCTAATGAAACACAAATCCGGTGCTCTTGATAAATTTAAAGAGTTTAAGTTAGAAGTCGAGAAACAACTTGATAAAAGTATTAAGAGTCTTGATCGGATCGAGGGGAATACTTAAGCCGAGAATTTCTTGATTACTTGAAATCACATGGAATCGATCGATGGACTCCTCCGGAACACCACAAATGAATGGTGTATCCGAGAGAAGAAATCGAACTTTATTAGATATAGTTCGATCCATGATGAGTTTCGCTAGTCTCCTTTATTCCTTTGGGACCATGCCTTACTAAGCGCTTTTTATATTCGAATAGGTTCCATCTAAATCATCGAAAACGCCATATGAACTATGGTGTGGTAAAATGGCAAGTCTTAAACATATGCGGACTGGGGTTGTCTGCTTTTGTTAAAAGATCAGGCCGATAAGTTGGAATCAAAAGTGAGAAATGTTATTTTGTGGGATATCCAAAGTAAACAAAGGATATGAATTCTACTCACCGGAGATCACAAGGTGATCATTTCTAGAATGTGACGTTTTGAAGACTCTTATGTTTCCAAGGAACAAGGTCACAACGAGGTAGATCTTGAAGCAATTCAAGAACCACAAAATGACACAGAGGACGAAGGATTGTTTAATGGTGTAAACAAGAATTCAGTGGGAGTATTTGATGATCTATTGGGAGGGGAAATGACTCTTAGAGGGCCACCACCATCTCAAGAAGATATTGAGACTCATCAAATACAAGATGACACAATAGTTGTGCCACCTCCACCTCAAGAAAATCATGATGAAATTCTTGAGAATATCCAAAATGTTGATCAGATCAACACGGAAGAACCTACTCACGTTCGTAATGAACAACTGAACTCAAGAAACAACCCAACTCAATAGGCCACAGAGGACTCGTCGTGCACCCGAAAGATTGAATCTAATGGTTGAGAACCAAGATGATGAAATCGAATCGGATGATGATGAACCTAAGACCTATAATGAAGCGGTGTCTGGCACCGATTCAAAGATGTGGCTTGAAGCCTTAATATCCGAAATGGACTCGATGTATTTCAATTTAGTGCGGGAACTAGTTGATGACTTACCGGATGGGGTTTACCCATAGGCGCAAATGAATCTTCAAAAGAAGAGATGCAGATGGTAAGATACAAACCCTGAAGGCTAGGTTGGTGGCGAAGGGTTATAGTCAACGTGAAGGCATTGACTATGATGAGACCTTTTCACCGTTGCAAAATTAAGTCCATTAGGATATTACTTGCAATAGCTGCATACTACAATTTTGATATTTGGCAAATGGATGTCAAAATCGCGTTTCTCAATGGAGAACTAGAAGGTGATGTCTACATGACTCAGCCTGAAGGTTTTGTGTCCAAAGAGAGGCCGAATGCAGTATGTAGGCTAAAGAAGTCCATTTATGGGCTTAAGCAAGCATCAAGGAGTTGGAACATTTGTTTTGACAGAGCTATCAAATTGTTTGACTTTGTCAGAAGCAAAGAGGATCCTTGCGTTTATAGTAAGCGCGAGAATGGAAACGTTGTCTACCTTGTAATATATGTCGATGACATTCTGATTATGGGTAGCGACCGATCCATGATGCAATCCGTGAAAGACTGGTTGTCTAAATCCTTTATGATGAAGGATCTCGGTGAGGCCTCCTACATCCTTGGGATCAAGATCTATCGGGATAGACCTAATAGATTATTGGGGCTGTCACAATCCACTTATATAGACAAATTGCTACGGCGTTTCTCAATGAAAAATTCTAAGAAAGGATTTCTTCCATGGGACATGGCATCAAGTTGTCTAAGAAGGATTGTCCTTCTAATGACAAAGAAGTTGCTTGCATGAAAAGGATCTCATATGCTTCTGTTATAGGATCAATCATGTATGCCATGATATGCACTAGGCCAGATGTAGCCTATGCGCTTAGCATGACAGTGATTTCAGAAAATCCCGGTGAAGAACATTGGAAAATCATAAGACTATTCTTAAGTACCTTAGAAGGACTAAAGAATATTTCTTAGACTATGGTGGGCAGCCAGAGCTATCGGTGGTGGGTACATCGATGCTAGCTTCCAAACCGACCATGACAACTATAAGTCTCGATCGGATATGTTTTCATCCTCAATGGTGGGCGGTGAGTTGGAATAGTTCCAAATGACTACTCTGCCGACTCTACCATCGAAGCCGAGGATATTCTTGCATCTCGAAGTCGCTAAAGAGGCGGTTGCCTGTTGGAGTTTGTGAAAGAATTGGATGTTGTTCAGTGCAAGCGGTCCGATACCATTGTTTCTGCGACAACACCGTGCGGTCGCAAGCAAAGGAACCAAGAGCCACAAAGCGAAACAAGCATGTTCCAAGACGATATCATCGATTAGAGAAATAATAGAAATGTGACATATAAAATTAGAAAGAGTACCCATCGATATAACTTAGTGATCCTTTCACCAAGCCGTTGTGTATAGAAAACACAACAAACATTTTGAAGGCTTGGGTGTTAGACACGTGGAAATTGGCTTTGATTCGGTGGGAGTTTATAGTTTGTATGTTTTAGAAACTCCTTTGTTGAGACATACTTTCTTTTGATCACAATCGAAGATAATGTTGTTTATCTATGGGTTTTGTACATTTAATGGAATAATTATTTTGATGTTTGTCGTTATTCTCTTATTTGTTCCTTGAATTATCATGTCATTTTTTTCTTGTGAGACATCAATGATATAGTATAATTCTAAAATAGCCTAACCAATGATCATCAAGAATGTGATATTGATGATATGTTATAGGTTAGCATGTGGTGCGCATCACATTCTTAGAGAATGTAGTGGTTCTCACAACTACGAGATATTTGATATCCGTGATGGACACATGAATACTTTGGAGAGTATTGGTATACCCAACTATTAAATTGTTTGTTTGATGTCTACGATTTCTTAGTGTGTGGAGTATGTAATAGTCCTTAGATTTGAGGTCATTATACATTTTGTTTGTTGAGTCTTTGTGCTTTGACCAAGGCAACGCTTGCAGTGGCAAGACACGGCTTGGATTGGGTGCATCATGAGACAAATGAAAATAGTAGTTGAGCGAATAATGGGATTCATTCATCGATTAGATTTTCGGTGAGCACTCATTTTCTCTATTATTCGACCATAAGTCATTTGGCGATGAAGAGATATATTCAATTAAAGTAATTGAATATGATCATATGGGTCTTATAATAAAGATGAGAAAATGGTTGAGCTATTGGGATGAACACGTAGCAAAATCCTGACTCAATCGAGTGTGTCATGAATGAAAGGATATTACATAAACTTCATGTAAAAGTTTGTTTCTTGTTTTCCACGTAAGCGTCCGTCATATATCGAGTTCATTGCACAACGTAGTCCAAGAGTTTTGTGCGACTTTGATTAGATCATCGCTCGGTAATGGGGGCCTATTGGGTCACACTATCAAGTGTATTGTTAATCGGTTCAAGTATATGCATAGTGCGGTATGTTGTCTAATGCTAGTCAGTGAGAGATTGAAGCTTAATGGACTAGATATTAGATTGGGCTAATTAAGTTGAATGTTGGACATTAATTAATTAAGCCCATAGCCCATTCAATTAAGGAGTGAGTGGTTTTCTTTTATAATGGTGGTTAATCTTTGAGATTAACGTTAGACAAGAAAAAGAGAACACACACGAGAACAATATACTGCAAACTCAATTGGCGATTCTTGGCGTCTCTCGTTGATTTGATATATCGAGGAATTGTTCCTGCGACTGATTAAAGACACGTGGATATCATAGTAGTGGAAACTCTCTCGAAGGATTTCTTGGAAGCTTTACTACTACCTGGAAGCGTAATAAACACGTAAGTCTTCGATCTTCGTGTTCTAGGGCTCATCGCATGCTTTAATTATAGATCTAGATCTGTTCTTGATGTTATTATTCCTCTGCGCATTAGATGTTGTCAAGAACGAATCCTAACATACACTTCTAACTATGATAAAAAAATAAACATTATTCAAAATGTAATATCAATAACAATTGTAAATTTCGTCAGCAATAAACGAATAAGATGATGATTTTAGAACTTCATTGTCCCAGCTAGGGGTGCTTAAACGGGTATCGGTTATCGGTTAACCGATAACCGAAATCGAAAAAGTCGGTTATCGGTTAACCGATAACCCATTTTTTCGATTTCGTTCGATTATCGATTCTGATTGCATGTGAATTTCGGTTATCGGGTATAACCGATTAACCACAGTTATACCGATTAACCAAATTAATTAATTAATTAATTAATTTATTTATTTATTTAATTATTAAGTAAAAATTATTTAATTTAATATATTAATTTCGTAATATTTGAAATAATCTCGGTTAATTTCGGTTATTTTCGGTTAATTCGGTTATTTTCGGTTATTTTCGGTTAATTTTGTTTTTTAATTTTTTTATTTTTTTAAAATTTAATTTAAATTTGGTTAATCGATAATCGAACCGACTAATCGATCGGTTAATCGGTTAACCGATTAACCGATTGGTATCGATTCTGATTACTATTTTGGCATTTTCGGTTTGGTTATCGAATTTCGGTTCAGTTAACCAAACCGACCAATCTCACCCTAGTCCCAGCCACCCTCCTATTTGTGGAAAGCCTTCGATGGCTTCCTTAATTCATATTTTATTCTATAGCCATATAACTAATTTTTTTTCTTCTGTTGCATTTTAAAAGAGTTATAGCAACAACCATCTCTTAAATAAAACCCTCATTTGAAATGGACATGCTTAAAAAACGTGAAATATAAACATAAGAAAATTTACAAACAAACATCCAAAAATAAAACTTAATGTGCCTATATTAACTTAATAGTAGAATAGATAAAATGGCTAAAAATTTAATGCTAGAATCTACCATCAAATAATTTTAAAATTATTTGTTTAGCCCGAAAAGAAAAGGATAAATATCAATTTAAACCCTATATTATACATATTTTATCATAAATATCTTGAACATTCAAAAATATCAATTTAAACCCAAACTATCATATTTGTATCAAAAATACTCCTGTATTCAGGATAGTTTGGGGTTTAAATTGATATAAATATGATAATTTACGGTTTAAATTGATATTTTTGAAAATACAAGATATTTTTGATAAAACATATATAGTTTAGGGTTTAAATTGATATTTACCCAAAAAAACTCTGAACTACAAATATTTTGATGGATGAAAAAGCCAATAATACCCTTCAAGCTTTCACTAAAAAATAAAAATGCTCACTCCTAGGGGTGCTTAAGCGGTATCGGTTATCGGTTAGCAAATGGCAAAGCAAAAAGTCGTTATCGGTTAACCGATAACCGATTTTTCAGTTTGATTCGATTATCGATTCTGGATTGCATGTAATTCGGTTATCGGGTATAACCGATTAACTAAACAGTTATACCCGATTAACCTAAATTAATTAATTAATTAATTTATTTATTTATTTATTTAATTATTAAGTCAAAATTATTTAATTTAATATATAAATTTACGTAATATTTGAAATAATCTCGGTTAATTTCGGTTATTTTCGGTTAATTCGGTTATTTTCGGTTATTTTCGATTAATTTTGTTTTTTGTTTTTTTTATTTTTTTAAAATTTAATTTAAATTTGATTAGCAAATAATCGAACCGATTAATCAATCGGTTAATCGGTTAACCGATTAACCGACGGTATTTGATTCTGATTCTATTTAGGTATTTTGGTTTGGTTAATCAAAATTTCGGTTTCATTAGCAGAAATTTGATTTAAGTTAACCAAACCGACCAATCTCACCCCTACTCACTCCCTTAAATATAGTAATAATCCACCGAAAATCCGATTCCAATGCAAACCCACAACAAAACCCAACTCCCCAATCTTCCCGCCCCCTGCCTCGCACACACACAAACTAAAATGTCAATCTCCGCCGCCATCAACCGAACCCTGTTCAAAGACAAGGACGGCGGCGGCGGAGCTCTCTCCGTCATCATCAGGCACCGGTTTCTCAGCTTCTTAATCTGGCAATCCCTCCAATCAACCCTCCTACTCTTCCTCTCCAAAACCCTTCTTCTTTCCCCCTTTACTACATACCCATTTTCTCCCATTTTTCAATCCCTAGTCTACTTCGCTTGCTTCCACTTCTCGCTCCTCATCTTCTCCGTCTCTCTCTTCTTCGTTTCCTCTCCGCATCCTCTGCCGTTCGCCTCCCCTATCGAAATCTCGCTTTCGTTTATTCGCCTGATATTTGTTTCCGGAGGTGAGCAGAGCTTGTTGCGGACGAGGGTCAGAGTGTCTTTGAGCTTCGTGCTGTTTGTGTGCCTTTGTGCTCTGGCCGGCGCGGTTTCTGCGATTTCTGTGTGCTGGGGTTGTGATGTTTATTATGATGTTGATTCGGGTTTGAGTAGGGTTGGAGCTTTGGGTTTTAGGGGTTTCGTGATCGGCTTGCTTTATGGCTTTTCTTATGTGTATAAGCAGCGGTGGGTCTTCAGGTTTCCGATAATTCAGGTAATTGATTGTTGAAGTCTTCTGCACTAAGTGAAATTTGATCATTGATGATTGTTGTGGTTATATCGAATTCTTTAATGCTGAATGGCTAGAAGTTATTTATATCATTAGTTATATAGATTAAGAGAACCGTATGATCCAGTGCTAATGTATGAAACAACGCAAGGTTTAGTGACATCCTGAGTTTGGACTTAACAAAGAATTTTATTAAGATATGAGACTGTCTTGATTTTTATTTTTTTTTTTCCTATTGGGTTTTTGATGTACTGACTGAAGTTAGTTGAATGAACAGCGTCCGCCTTTCTTCAGCTACAAAATGGGGCTTCCCTTGTCGATTGGACGGGCTTTAAGGTTTTCCGCTGTTGGCTTTGCACTATCAGGGGTACTATCTTTTTTCCTGCCTAATGAGTACAAAAGTCAAAGTTCAGCTGGGAAGTTCATCGTCGAGCAGATTGTTTTCTACACTGGGAGTTTTGTAGTGATTCTTTGCTGGGAACTAAGCCACCATTTGCACCAGGTTTCTTATCTAACTGACTGTTTATCCTAAAACTGTTATCCAAGTTTTAATACATTTTGATTTTTCAAAATTTTATGAGGTACTCCATTCTAATCACTCTGTAGGTTCTACATACCAAGAGAGTTGTATTTGCACCCCCAAAAGGATCAGCAGCAGCAGAAACAAATCCAAGTGAGCCACTCCTGGCCACCATTGAAGAAAGTACTCCAAATTCACTTTTGCAATATCTTGCTTATCTTGATCTCTGCATGGTATGTGAAAATAATGTTGATTCATGGCGCCGAGCTGCCTTCTTTGAGGAGACTGGTGAGACTTATAGAAGAGTTATAGCTGCTTGCTTACGGCCTCTGGAACAGTTTACCCAGAAAATAGCTGAAGGTCTAGAGTGCTCTTCACCTGAAAAGTCAATGCAACTATCTGACCAGTTAACTTCACCAACGGAGCGGCTTGCTGTCCTGAAACTCTATGGGTCATTTTTTGATTCTCAGGTATGATGTCAATAGTCCAGCCGTCCAGGATCAAAGCACATCCATTTCTCTAACTTGATATTTTAATTGATTGTAGCTGTTAAGAGTGTGAGAACTTGCCATCATCTTACTTATCTTTGCATTACTCTGCCTTATTTCATCAACTCATGTATTTTGGTTCTACTGTTTCTCGTTCCTTGATTTTTATCTTGTTGTGTTTTAGTCGAAACAAATGTTTCATCTTTTGTATATCTGCCTATATCTATTAGTTCTCTCTTCGTGAAATTCATTTTTGTCAATTATATTGTTTCATGCTATATATTGTGTATGGTTAGTCCACTCCCATAAGGTTTGAGGAAGTCTTATTATGGCCAAAGTCTTAGTAGTTGTGTGAATGGGTTAAGCAACTCTTGCTGATAGACTGAAAAAGAAGATTTTGAAGTAGAAAGTATTTGAAGCATCGTCAATGTTTCAAAATGTCATCAGAAAGGCATGATAATTGATGTGTCTTTGAATAGGAGTGCACTTCTTAAGGTTCAAATCTATTTGAAAACCATGCATGTGGCCAGAGAGTTGGAAACAATTTCCTGGTAACAGACATTGATTTGAGTATGATCACTACTGTTTGAGTGAGAGAACTATTAAATGAAAGAAGCAACTAACTATTTTTGCCTCTTATATAGCATTCACTTACTAATTTGTGTTGCCAATCATGTAGCTATGTGCATGGTGTGCCCGGGTTGTTGCTTCATTGACTTCAAGGTCACGTAAGGAGGACAAATTTGGTGTTGCTCAACTCTCAGGGAGTAATGCTGCTGTAATCTCAACATTGTTATCTAGTCTATTAGCTGTGGAAACTCTCATGGGAAAGAAAACCAATGTACAGTCTGCTCATTTGGGTCCTGCTGGAATCAAATGGGCCACTGTCAACACGGGCAGAAGGGAGTCAACAGCTGGTGCAATGGGGAAAATAAGAGGGAGCCCTCTGTATGCCAAAGCTTATTCAATGGCTGATATCCTGAAAACTTCAATCTACTGCATTGCTTCTGCTTTTCACAATGAGATGCTGAACAGTGGGAAAGCAGGACTCCTCGAGAAGGATTGGATCATTAGCAGTAAACCAGTTTATGGAACTCACGAGCTCCTCCTGCACAAACTGAGACTTTTCTTGGACTACCAGGCGAACTAGTGCCTCAACTGTGTGTGCTCCGATATGTTTTTCCTCACAGAGACAAATTCTTGAGAGCAACACTGTGGGGGTTTTCCTCTTAAAATGAGCAAAGCTTAAAATGAGCTGAGTGTTGCCTGAATTGTGCATTTTTGACTGGGATCTGTAGAACCCTAGAAAAAAACAAGAAAACATATGTACTGAGGAATCATGTTGCCTTAGTTGAATATTTTCTCTACTGTAATATAATGACCAATTTGGAAGATTCCTAGAGGAGGAAAACCATGAAAGAAGTTATGTTCTTCTCAAGATTTCTCGTTTTGCACGCTTGCAGATACTGCTTAGCTAACAGATTTCTGTTGTCCATGTATTTTAGGAAAACAAGCAAGGGATTTTGCTTGAAATAACGTTGTTGTATAAGAGGTATAAGATTTAGTAGAAGATGAATAGTAATGCCAATGATGGTGCAGTCAGTTTCCTTGGTTGAAAAACCATCACATTTCTCATCATTAATGTAACTGGAATTGGCTTGCCTTCTTCTTTTATTATTTTATTTATTTTTCCGAAAATTGGAGTTCATCTCATGCAATCATGTTTCACTAATCTGGAAATCCATTTTTCCTTCTCTTTTAGTTTTTACATTAATACTCTTTTATGCATTTTCTACCATATGTTGATTGAAGCGCGGGTTTGGTATAAGTACGACATGAAATGATATATTCCCTTCGTCCACCAAATTCGTTCATTGATTTTGGTGGCACGAGTTTTAATAAATTATAATGAGTGTAAAGTGAGTGGAGATAATAAATGAATATATTAATGAATAGTGGGATTAAAAGGTGAGCCATATGAATAATAAATGAATATATTAATGGATAGTGGATGTAAAAATATGAGTCGAGTGATTTTTGTGTAAATAAGTAAGTATGTTTAAGATAAAAGTGTAAAGTTGATGTTTTCAAAAAAGAAAAATGAATATTTTTTGTGGACGAACCAAAATGAAATCAAATGAACGTATTTGATGGACGGATGAAGTATAATTATTGAAAGTCAAGAAGTGTACGACAAATAAGTGATCCCAAATTCCAATTTCAGGCCGGACTAGCCATAGCATTTCTGGCCAACACTATTATACCCATCTCTCCAGTGGGGCCGGCCCGGTCAAAGTCCTGAAGAACATCTTAGGTGACGGTTGGTACGTAGAAATGAAATTGGATAGGAATGGAATGGACTTTGGAATGGAATGGAATTAAATATGTAATTCCTATGTACCAGTATTTATGAGGAATGAGCGAATAGAATAAAATAAAACAAATAAAATAATTATGATTTTATAATTTATGTTATTATTATCGTAATAATAATAATAATAATAATAATAATAACTAGTATTAATATTTAGGAATATTATTAATACTAATTAATAAATAATAATAATAATAATAATTAATTAATTATTACTAATTAATAATTATAATACTTATTATTATTAATTAGAAATATTATTACTATTATTATTAATTAATTAATAATAATAATATTATTATTTTAATATAATTACTTAGGAATATTATTTATATTATTATTACTAGTAATTATTATTATTATTATTATTATTATTATTATTATTATATTAATTGTTATTTATTATGTTAATATTATTAATAACTATAATCTTTTATCACTATTATTATATTATAATTATTTATTAATAATTACTATTTATTTATTATCATAATTAATTAATTAATTAATAATAATATTCTTGTAATATTTAATTTTTATTGGTTATTAATTATTATTTTTTATTGGTATTAATTATTATTATTAATTTCTAATTTCTAGTATTTATTCTTATTATTATTTTATTTTTATGTTTATTAATAATATTATTATTTTAATATAATTATTTATTGTATTTATTGTTATTTATTATGTTAATATGATTAATAACTATATTTTTATCACTATTATTATATTAAATTATTTATTATTAATAACTACTCCACTATTTATTTACTATCATATATATTATTATTATTATTATTATTATTATTTTACTAGATAAAAAATAAATAAAAATAATTTTTCAGAAAAAATAAATAAATTTGACTAATCTCATATTCATGGGAATAGCTAATACCATGGGGGAGGGATGAATGACTAATCCCATGTTCATGGGAATAAACATTTATCCGGAATAGTGATTCCTGACGTAAAAATCTTACCAGCCATCGGAATGAGAATGGACGCAGGAATCACCATTCTATTTCCATTCCATTCCTGCATACCAGCCGACACATTAGTCCTTTTAAGTGGCCGACATTAACTTCTGTCGAAATTAGAGGCCCTAAACATGTGGGGGATAATTTTGAGTCAATATATAAGCAGTATCAGTTCTGAGACGGAAGTTTCTGCAGATATTGAGACGAGTGGCAATCCTAAATCCCAAGTCTACTCAAGATTATTGCATCCACAAAATTGTCTTCCTGCCATCTTTGACTTTTGCAGAAGGATTTGGTTATAAGGCTAAATTAGTGAAGTCATTTTGATTACTAGTTTATTTTTGATTGAACAGCATTTTTTGATTGAACAGCATTTTTTGATTTGATCTATGGTAGTATTTTGTTTTTTCTTAAAAGAATGCGTGACCAATGCTTGCGAATTAAAAAACAGGTAATTACAACATAGTCAACTGTGGGGGAAAACCTTAATGGGGTATTGCTCTTCAGATTGTACAGATGATATCACAAAAATCATTTACATATTTCCAATTCAACTCAGCGAGTTTTTTTTTGGTGGTAGACTTTGAAAAATTTAACATGAAAGTCAATAACTAAGATTATTTCTAGCACATTTCTGTTACCATGATCTTAATTCTTCTAGTCAAACAATTAGCCAGTAATAACGTAGCTCGAAAGCTTCCAAGTATAGTCTTCATGAATTACGTTTTATAAGTTTTCTAGCAAAAGAGAGAACAACACACATTGCATGTACTAAAAAAGAAACTCTTCATTTGTAAAGTTTCTCTTTCTCTGAGTTTACAGAAATGGATGTTCTCACAATGAGCTTTTTCTTAATCTTTTCACTCATAGTCTCACCATACATATCCATGTTTGTTGATCTCTCATTTCCAGCGTGTTCAGCTGCAGATGTCCCCGCAAATGAGGCCGATAAAGAAGCACTGATCACATTTAAGTCCCTTATAAACGATGATCCTCTCATGGCCTTAGCCTCCTGGGATGATTCTTCCCATTTTTGCAACTGGACCGGAGTTGCATGTGGCTCGCAACCCCAAAGGGTCACGGCTTTGAATCTCACACGACTCAACTTAGCTGGAACAATATCACCCCACGTTGGAAACCTTTCCTTCATCACCATTCTTGATCTTTCACAAAACTCATTCCGAGGTGGGATTCCCTCAGGGCTTCAAAATCTTGGCAGACTTGAAATCTTGAATGTGAGCAACAATCTTCTCCGAGGGCGAATCCCAAATGGCTTGTCTAACTGTTCCAGCCTCAGCAACCTGGCTTTGGACCATAACTACCTGACAGGGACAGTTCCAACTGAGCTAGGATCACTTCCTAAGCTTCTTAGGTTGTACCTAGGCAACAACAATCTAACAGGTACAATCCCATCTTCTTTTGGAAACTTAACATCTCTGATTGAGCTAGATATGTCTTACAACTACTTGAATGGTGAGGTTCCTAGAACTATATCCAGGTTGAAGAACCTCAAAACTTTTAGGCTGTCTGTAAATTACCTCTCTGGTGAATTCCCTACTCCGCTCTATAATCTGACATCGCTCGACTTTTTAGCCCTTTCCTTCAACAACTTGACTGGTAATCTCAGAAATGATATTGGCCTTGTTCTCCCCAATATCAATAAGTTGTGGTTAGCTTACAATTTCTTCACCGGCCCTATTCCTGATTCGTTTCCTAATGCTTCAAAACTCGAGAACATTGAGTATAGGCTTCAACAACCTCGGATTAGGCCAACCAGATGATTTGGACTTTGTCTCTTCCCTGACAAACTGCAGCAAACTAAGATTCTTGCACTTAGGTATTAACCAATTTGGAGGAACTTTGCCTCTTTCAATAGCCAATTTGTCCACTCAGTTGAACACTCTCTATCTACATTCCAATATGATCCATGGAAGCATACCAAAAGAGATTTCAAATCTTGAGAGCTTGAGTACACTCTATATGTACTCGAATAATCTGAATGGTACCATCCCTGATTCGTTTGGGATGCTTCCGAACTTAGGAAAGCTCGTTCTGGGTTCTAACCATCTGACAGGCAAGATACCATCTTCCATTGGAAACATCACAAGCCTGATGTGGTTGTTTTTGTTTGATAACAAGTTAGAAGGAGTCATACCATCATCCTTAGCAAATTGTAAGCAACTGGTTTTCATTTGGATTGCACAAAACAACCTGACAGGGATCATTCCTCAAGAAATCAGTGGCATGCCAACCATTCTGTCGTTTAATGTGTCGTATAACTCCCTCACCAGTTCCTTCCCAGAAAATATAGGAAACATGAGCCATCTTGTTGACATTGATCTCTCTTACAACATGTTTTCTGGTCAGATTCCAGACAACATAGGCAACTGTTTGGCACTGAACATTATCTGGTTTCAAGGCAATTCTTTCGATGGGGGGATTCCAAATTTAGCTCATCTGAGTAGCCTTAACTACTTAGACCTCTCAAACAACAATCTTTCAGGAAAAATTCCAAGCTTTTTGACAAAACTTTCCTCTTTCAGCTCCTTAAATCTGTCTTTCAACAATCTGGAGGGTGAGGTTCCTTCTACGGGCGTGTTTGCAAATGTGAGCGCAGTAGATATTCGTGAAAACTCTAGGCTTTGTGGTGGAATACCACGGCTGCAGTTACCAGCATGTCCCCAACAAGAACCTCAAAGAATCCGAGCAAAACATGGACTGAAACCTCTAGTGCTGATCTTGATAATCGTCTTGCCTACTTCGTTTGCTGCTCTATCATTGCTTCTTCTCGTGATTTACTGGAAACGAAAGCTACTGCAGAGGCCACCAGATTCAGCATCCGGGTCCATGAACTTCTTCCCCAGGATTTCCTTCGAAGAACTGCTAAATGCTACCAATGGATTCTCACCGCAAAACTTGATTGGTTCAGGCAGTTTTGGGAGTGTTTACAAGGGCACTCTAAGTTCGGATGGAACAGTCGTTGCAGTTAAGGTTCTCAACCTCGGAAGGAGAGGAGCCTCTAGAAGCTTCCTGGCTGAATGCCAAGCCTTGAGAAACATCAGACACTACAACCTTGTCAAGGTGATAACTGCTTGTTCAAGCAACGATTTTCATGGAAACGATTTCAAAGCTCTTGTATATCAGTTTATGCCAAATGGGAGCTTAGACAGATGGCTACATCCACAAGAAGGCTCACTGCAGCAGCATAAGTTGAACATTCTTCAACGGATCAACATTGCAATAGATGTAGCTGCTGCACTGCATTATCTTCATCACCAGTGCCAAACTCCCGTTGTTCACTGCGATCTGAAGCCACAGAACGTCCTTGTCGATGGAGACATGACTGCGCGTGTTGGTGATTTTGGTTTAGCCCGACTCGTTCCCATATTCAGAGAAAGAGAAGTTTTAGACCACTCCAGCTCACTTGCAATTAGAGGAACCATTGGATATGCTGCTCCAGGTAACATCTAGTTCAAGAATTCATTTTCCTAAAATCTTTATTCAAATAAACTCTTCTTCTAACCATGAAAACTACTTTTTTTGAAACTCATTTAAAAAATATGTAGAGCAAGCCATGGGAGCACAAGTTTCCATTCTCGGAGATGTATATAGTTTTGGAATCCTCTTGTTAGAAATTTTCACTGGGAAAAGGCCAACAGATGATCGGTTTTCAGACAACTTGAGCCTTCACCAATTTGTGAAGATGTCTGTGCCACACAGAGTCACAGAAATTCTAGACAAAGCTTTGTGTGAAGAAGTAACAGGAAATGCTGAGACATGGAGTGCAACTTGGAGCATTTTGAGAAACGAACAGCGCGACTGCATAATTCGTGTTCTCCAAATTGGAGTTGCATGCTCGTCTGAATCACCAAAGGATCGGATGAGCTTACACCAAGCTCATCGTGAGCTGGTGGAGATCAGAAGGGATTTTCTTGATGAAGAACAGAACTAACTTGCATCAATCAGCACCAGGTTTATTATTCTTACATAATTTTTACTACATCTTGTTTCTTGATCAAATTACACAAGGATTCTGTCCTAACACAAATGTCTTGATAATCAGGTCAATTGAGCATGTTGAAGAAGTTTAAAAGTATCAACACTTTTCACAATTGTTTTTGTTCAGTTTTATTACAGCATGTAGAGAGCCATGATCATCTCCAACATTTTGTTATTTGATCATATATATCACTAAATCTAAACCTCGTAATGCATCTTCACTTTGTAGATTTAATCCTAACTAGAATAAAATTCATTTTATGTTTAGTGCACTCAAATAATTGAATTGTGTGGATGTCTCAACTCCACCAATCACTGTTCTAATGTCGTCCATCACACTTGGAAAAATTAATGAAAAGGGAGAAGGTAGAAAATTGGCCACTCGACTTATACCTGAGGAGCACATTTTTTTATGAATCTTTTCTTTTCCTGTTAACGTTAAAAAACAATTAATCTTTTAATGTTACAACTCCATGGGATGACTTGACGTAGGAAGAAAAGCGCACCTGATAGCCGCTGCAAGTAATTTCACATAAAAATTCTCAAAAGCCGAAACATTTAGTAGAAATCACTAGATCAACACAAAATTCTTTATTTAATTACTATCCATTTAATTAGGGGAGGGTCGGTACGGTATACCGAAATTTTTTCGCCGTACCGTACCGAAAATTACGGTATGCAAAAATTCAAACGATACCATACCGAACCGTTCGGCATACCGAAAGTCGGTATATCGAAAATTACGATATGATAAGATTTTATACCGTTACCGTATCGACTTTTACGGTATACCATACCGGACTTTGGTATACCGAAATTACCGAATTCATACTGAAAATATCGAATTCATACCGTACCGGATTTCGGCATATCGAATTCATACCGAAAATACCGAATTCATACCGAATTTTTGGTATATACCGACATGCCGGTATGTATCGATAAACAGTATATACCGAAATTTTTGATATATACCGCGGTACGGTATATATCGGTATACTGCGGTATCCAAAAAATTGATACAGTTACCGTATCGAAAATTAACGGTACGGTATCATATCGTACCGAAAATTACGATATACCAAAAAATCGATATTTTCGGTACGATAAATTCGGTATACCGATTTTTCGGTATTTTTTTCCACCCCTACATTTAATATATGTCATGTGTAAATGTAAATGATTATATCATCAACGTATATGTTGGAGCGTAAATAAATCTATTTACTGTTTTGAGATAGATATTAAAACATACTCCGTCTGTCTCACCCAAGATGACTTGTTTTTCTTTTTGGGTCATCCCTCCAAGATGGCCTGTTTTATTTTTAGGAAATAATTATCTCTTAAAAAGTTATAGGATCCACCTACTTTTTGTCACTTTATACACTTCTCCTAAATAACCGTGTTGAAAAGAAATAAATCGTCTTGGGTGGGATGGAGGGAATAGTTTACAACGAAAATAATTAATTAGTGTTAATTATTTTTATAGCTTTTAATTTTCTTGAGACTATGATGATGCCCACGTATGCAAGGTGGTAGTCTCCATCATGCATGGAAATGGTTATGCGTTTCCACCACGCATGCATGATTGAGATATCCACGAGTTACCTCCAAAAATACTTGCTATAATGTTTCATTACACGAACTTGTTCACAAAAACTCATCTTGTTTTTATGGAAATTAATTTTTTTAAAATAATTGTTTTACAGTGCTTCGAGTGCGAGACATCTCACGACTCAACAAAAATGAGAAAACAAACCATAAATAAACAACTTTTATAGGATCGTGGGGATTTAGTTAAGACTTTCCACCCGATCAAATTTGTAGATGCAAACAAAATTAGTTGAAATAAATTCTGTTCAATACTAAATTAAAATTTTCTTGTAAGGTATATTTTGGTATATTGGCCTCAATATTTGGGTCTTTGAATTGATGTTTTGTTACCCTGCCATATAAGGCTGACGCACTCAAAATTGCGTCTATTTAAACTCAAATCGGACAAAATTTATTACGTTATAAATGCATTTGCTTATATTGAAAATTTCTATAATTCTCAATCATATCTCTTCATATTTTAATCGTATCACATGCACGTATAGTGATAATATCATCTTCTATATATAGGCCAAACTGCATAGATATAACAAAATTAAGCGTAAGAATATGAGGATATGCATCCATAAAGAACCATAACTCGTTTCACGCTGCATCAGCATTTGAAACAATTGATTTTTATCTTTTCCAAATTTAGAATCATTTAATTAATTGTAATTAATTAATCCTAATTAATTAATTAATTAATTAAATTAATTTTAATTAAAATTAATTAGTTTAATACTTTTAATTGTAAATTAATAAATAATAATTTTAAATTAATATATCTTAATTTTGAATTAATAAACTGTAATTATAAATTAATAAACTCTAATCATGAATTAATAAATCCTAATTTTGAATAATAAATCTTAATTTTGAATTAATAAACCCTAATTGTGAATTAAACCCTAATTTTGAATTAATAAACCCTATTTGGATTTAATAAACCCTAATTTTGAATAATAAACCCTAATTTTGAATTAATAAACCCTATTTGGAATTAATAAACCCTAATTTTGAATTAATAAACCCTAATTGAAAATAATAAATCCTAATTTTGAATAATAAACCCTAATTGTGAATTAATAAACACTATCTTTGAATTAATAAACCCTACTTGTGAATTAATAAACCCTAATTATGAATTAATAAACCTCACTATAAATTAATAAATCATAATTATGAATTAATAAATTTAATTTTAAATTAAAATTATAATTAAAATTAATAAATTTAATTATACATTAATAAAATCAAATTATCCTTACTCACCATAATTAATATATAATCATTTTAACAAAAACAAGGTGAAATCACGGTGAGGCGGAGCTCACCCAAGTTTTTGTCCGAAAAATTAACTAAGGCTGCTCACACTGTCACACATGCCTAGGACTCTCTGACGCCAGAAAGAAAAGGGAAAAATAATTATTAAAAAATATCTTTAGAGATATATACTGTGTGAGAATATAGGATCAGCATCTTGAAGCATCTCGTACATAAAGAGGGAATAACTCTGTTCTCACTAGAACAGCACCAATCATTTTTCTAGCTCGACTATCTGATGCCATACATTAGAAATTTGATTGGATGCAGTTAACCTTGAATTTGGGTCATAAGTTTATAATAAATAATGCAGTTCTGTGTCATTAGTTATGGCACTGAACTCAAAAGACATAATGAAACACTAATATAATAATCCTAGTTCTGCCTTACTCAGATTGCCACCTTCTAGGAAAAAAAGGCTTACCTTTTCTTAGTGCCATAACACGGCAAGAAACAACCCACTAAACAATAGCCATATGTAATCCAAACGCCAAACATAATGCATATATAGTCACTGGTAATCATCCTCTTCTTTACTGTTTGTTTCTTAGTGTATAAAAAGGGGCCATTTTCAAGAATCAACGACACACATTCTTGTCTGAAATGGATGAGGAAAAACATCAATTTGTGAGAAAGCCAAATAGTGTAGGCAATAAGCTGCAGTTTACAGTGGATGAAGTGGTGGAGGAATATGTGGGATCATTTGGATTCTCACAGCTTGTGCAGGTGACCTTGGTGTCCCTGGCTCGGATATTTGATGCCCACTGCACCCTTGTCACCATCTTCACAGATGCCCAACCGCAGTCGTGGCGGTGCATTGGCCACGAATGTGGTAGTGCTGGTGGCAGAACAGCAGCTTCCGTTTGTGGCTTGCAGCCGGGGACTTGGGAGTGGAGTGGTGGCAATACAAGCTCCACCATTGCTGAATGGGGGCTGGTCTGCGACCGTAGATTTCTTGCAGCTCTGCCTACTTCAGTTTACTTCCTCGGTTCCCTAATAGGTATCCTCGTTTTTTCCAACATGTTCTATACCAGTAAATAAATTGCAGATTCAAGGTTGTTGTTTTGTCTTAACTCAAGACTGCTAAAACTCCCAAAAAGACAGAAAAAATAATTATTTTTGCATAAGATGAGATTTAATAATGTTATGAGATCATGCATCAAGAAAAAGGTTTTTTCAGTTTTTCTGAGTGAGATATCATATATCCTAACAGGTTCTGCAGTCTTCGGCCGCCTGGCGGATGGGCGCTTAGGGCGCAAAAGAGCAGTGCTTGCTTCATGTCTCCTAACCGCTGCTACCATTTTCCTAACTTCCTTTTCCCCAAACATATGGGTTTACACCCTTCTCCGTTTTGCAAACGGATTTTCCCGAGCAGGCATCGGGATATGCTGCCTGGTGCTTTCCACAGAAACCATTGGCCGCAAATGGCGTGGTCAAGTTGGCCAAGTTGGATTTTTCTTCTTTGCGGCAGGGTTTCTTTCGATCCCCTTGATTGCTTATCCGACCAGAACTTGTTGGAGAACTTTGTACAGGATTATTTCAATCCTTCCACTTCTTTACTCAATCTTTATACTAATGCCCTTCGTAGCAGAGTCTCCAAGGTGGCTACTTGTGAGGGGAAGAAGTGAAGAAGCTCTTGATGTTTTGAGAAGATATGCAAGAATTAACGGAAAAGAGTTGCCTCTGAATCTGAGTCTCCTAGAACCGTCTACTAATGAGAAAATGGCCACGTGTGAAGGAGAAAACAAAGCCTCGCCTATTGAGAGGCTGTGGAATACTAGATGGGCTGTGAGAAGGATGACAATGGTTATGCTGACAGGTTTTGGGGTTGGTTTCGTATATTATGGTGTTCAACTGAATGTTGAAAACCTTAACTTCAACCTCTACTTAACGGTTGCAATAAATGCGATGATGGAGATCCCAGCTGTTTTCATAGGCAGTGTGCTGCTGGCCTTCACAAACCGCCGCCTGCTCTTCTCCGTGTCCGCTTTTCTTACTGGAATTTCTTGCATCCTCTGCATGTTTTTCTCAAGAACAGGAGACAAGAACGAAAGTGGGTCATCATCAAAGAAAAGAGGAAGCTTACCTCAACTGATGATCGAAGCAATTGGTTTCATGGCTGCTTCGACTGCATTTGATGTGTTATACATCTACTGCGTGGAGCTTTTCCCTACAAACGTGAGGAACTTCTGTGTTTCCATGTTGAGGCAGTCATTGATGTTGGGCGCCTCGATTTCTCCTCTGCTGGTTGTGTTTGGGAGATCGAGTCCATCTCTTTCTTTCCTCGTATTCGGGGTGCTATCCATAACTAGTGGATTTTTGAGCTTGTGGCTGCCTGAAACCAGGAATTCTCCTCTCTATGAAACTCTGGAGCAACAAGAAGAGGAAGAAATGTTAGAATCTGAGTATACAGATAATGGAATGGAACTGAGCAAGAAGGTGCAAATGTAAATGCATATTAGTGCACCATACTTGTAGTTTCTCCTTAAAAAGGGAATATCAAAGCAGCAAGAACTCACTTGCTTTGTGTAAAGTTTCAAAGCTTTGCCCGACTTCTGTAGGGGAATACCTTCACCTGCAATTCGTGAATCCTGCTTTTTACCTTCAACTTCAAAAACTATGTTACAGAACATGCATAGAGTATAAATAAAGTCAAGACTCCTTCATTGGTTATTGTTTGAATCAAATCTCTCTATGCAATAACAAATGCTGTCATTATGATTCATCGATAAATAACAGCCGAGGTAAATCTTGAAAAAGTTCAGGCCAGGTACTCGGTAATCTAGAGTACCAAATATATGGAATTTATCATGCTCACTTTCTACTATAAAAAAATGCAATCTGAGGCACAACACACCAATAAATTCACATCATATGATCATTTACAAATGAATCTTGTACATCAGAATCTAATAAAAATAAAGCTCAAAATCATGTAATTGCTGCAGGAAGGAACCTCAAGGCGTACAAGGCCTTGGAGATGCATGATACACCTCGATCCTGCGTACATCACCAAATGCAACGTCAAACAAAGCAGTATACACACCACCAATGAAAATACGAGGAAATACTAGCTTCTGCATTACCTACTCAACACCTCAAGCCTCGAATAATCTTTAGGCATTCCTTTCGGTATGCAATTAGCAATAAAACAAATTTCTAAGAATGCTGTAATTGGTTATCTCAAGAATACAACCACAACAGAAAGGTAATCTATCAGGACTAAGAACACAATTCAAAGAAAAAGGAATCACTGTGGGCTAAATCATCATCAAGGTTTAGTCAATAAGCTCAGCTGATCAACTAATTCACGACATGTTCTCTCCCTCGCTCATGTAATATGCAATTTTAAACCAAGCCCCAATGAGGAACATTTACTCTATCAACATAGTCTTCCAATTTAGTATAGCTGCAAACTCAGATAAGGCACGTCATGCAAAACCTCAAGTCTTGTGAAAAACAAGTTCTTCAACATACAAAACAAAACTTGTAGACCTTATAATGTAGATTCATCATTCTCAATATGCTTCTGAGAATAGAGCACCGTAGAACCTGTATACAGCTATAACAGCAAAAAACTATAATAAGATGCAAGAAAAAAGTGAGGGGGAAAAAAATCAATCATATTCCAGTATCCAGCCTATAAGAGCAGAAATTTTCTTATAAGAAGCCCTCAAATTAAGCTCTTTCCTCTGAACTCAGTATTCAGATTCTCCACAGCTTAAGCATACAAAACCAATACAGAATACACAAAAACCCCAATTATGCTGAGTAGCAACAGAAAATCGATAAGGGGCATGAAACCGAAATCAAATTTCAGCGCAACTCAATTAACTTCTTTTCATCATGAAATAGTACATAAGCCCAGTCTAATGCAGTACCAGCTAAGAACCATAGCTACAGAAAAATCAAATAACTTTGCTTCATTTACAATATCGATCGGCCTTCTTCTTGACCCGATCATCTAGGGCTTCCTCGACAGACTTGGCCTTGGCCTTGGGGTCGTACCCGAATTTCTTCGTCTCGACGGGAAACAACTCGTCGTACTTCATCTTCTTCATCGGGTCAATCGTGTACACATCGGCCGCGTCCGCGCCGGGATCCACGACGCTGATACTAGGGTCCTCGGACGGAACGGCGTCGTCTTGAAGCTTGTTTTTGTTCTTCTTCTTTTTCTTCTTCTTGTCTATGGCTTTGTCGCGGGTGGCGAGCTCGCCGCCCTTGAACGCCAGCCTTCCGCCCCTCACCCTCTCGTACGCCTCCGACATCCCAGCTAAAGATCACCGCGACTCTTTAGCAAGGTTTTGCTTCTCTATATATATATATGTATATTTTTAATCGAATTCTAATGTTTGGAACTGATATTGATTCCGATTGTTTAATTTTGTTTGTTGTAAGTGTTTAATTCTATTTTTCACTCATCTATATTTATATTAAAGGGAATCATTCACCGTATTCTTTTTCCTTCAAAATATAGTCATTTATGATGGAGAGAATTTTTTATTTTTATTTTTTCCTTTATTTTGTTTTTTTTCTTATTGTTATAAAATTTTATTCACCATAAAATATACAATATGCATCTTAAATTATAATTCATGATAAAATTTTTAATTTGATATAAAAATTATAAAAATAGATTTGAAATGAATCATTTGAGATTTTATAATCATAATTTTCTCTCTCCTAAATTATTTTTTTCATAAAAATGGATTTTTTCTATCATTCTTTCTTTTCTTTTTTAGGTTTTCATTTATTTCTATTCTTTTGTTTTCTATTGCTTCTTTTTGTGTTTAATCTTTTTCTCTGGTGACTTCTTTTTTTAACTATCAACTAATATTGTAACAATATAATGAAAATAATTGTTATTATTTTGTTAACTTATAAATTCTATTGAAATTAGATATATATTTTAAATCAAATTAATCAAATATTATACAATAAATTAGTAAATATGGATATACAATTTACTAGTAATGTATATCTAAAATGGATAACATGTGCATATAAAAGTGGTTAGTTTTACGCTAAAATTCCTAGTGAAACTTATACTTTTTTGGCCAACTTTGTGTAATTAAAAAGCAAGCTTTTATTTATAATTTATTTATATTTATTAAAGGCATGTGACCTATATATATATATATATATATGGGTGAGTTATGGTGAGAAAGCTCCTTAGTGTATGAAATAAGAATAGTAGCACATCTTTCATATTTGTGTAGCACAATCAGAATTATTAGGTTGAACATGTTAGTTTAACACATATTTCATCATTTCGTACACATATGCTAAATATATTAGTTTAACACATCTTCCATCATAGTCAGAAGACGAGAAGAGTTCTAGTCTTTGCACAAGAATCCGTGTAGCACACAAAACATAAAATTGTAGCACAACAGAAATTAAATCTCAACCATTGAACCAACAAATCAAATACTCTAATTCATTCTCATTTCCTACCAAATTATCATTTCCTACCTGAATCATCTCATATATATATATATATATATATATGGTTGAGTTATGGTGATAAAACTCCTTAGTGTAGGAAATAGGAATAGTAGCACACGTTTCATATTTGTGAAGCACAATTAAAAGTACTATGTTGCACATGTTAGTTTAGTACATATTTCATCCATTCGTAGCACATATGCTAAATACATTAGTTTAGCACATATCTTTCATTGTAGCTTAGCACAAAAGGGGTTCTAGTGTTGACAAGACCAGCAGTAGACAACAAACATAAAATCAGCATAACCGAAATTAATTCTCTATCATTGATCCGGCAAATCTAAGACACGCATTCATTCTCATTTTCACCAAATTATTTTTTCATACCGAACCATCTCATATATATATATATGGAGATGGATCGATAGGAATAGATAATTTGGTAAAAATAGGAATGAATCCTGCCTGATTGCTATATCAATGGTTGAGATTTAATTTTAGTGTGCTACTGGGTTTTGTGTTTGTGTGCTACACTTGATTATTGTGCAACACTATAACTTCTTGTGCTTCTGTTGCGAAAGATGTATACTAATATATTTAGATATGTGCTACGAATGGATGAAATATGTGCTAAACTTTCATGTGCAATACATTAACTCGATTGTCTTGCACACAATATGAAAGATATGTTACTATTCCTACTTTCGTGCATTAAAGAGCTTTCTCACCATAACCAACCCCTATATATATATATATATATATATATATGATTGAGTTTTGTAGTATCGGTCCCCAGATAGTATGTAGATTACAATCTGACCCACACATTTTGAATATGTGGCCACACCACAAACTGATACGTGACAACTCATTTTTGTTTTTTTAAATTTTCGTAAATGACAAAATGGGAAGAAAGCAAATCAACATTTTTCTTCTTCTCTTCACCTCCTATCTTATTCTTCTTCCATTTTTTTAACAATGACGGACAGACCGCTGACGGTGACGATTGAAATATAACCAATCGAAATAAACCCGTGATAGCTATACTAGTCATAGTTACTATTGTATGATTTGGGTCACTACAAATTGTAAATTCATTCATTAATTAAATAAGTCAAAACTTAAAATAGTTACAAAAATTAGAGAATATGAATGGATAGTAGTATTGTACTTGATATTTACTATTTTGTATATTCAATTTTATTTATTATAGCTTACATAATTATTTTAATAAACCTAAATTAATAAATCATAATTATGAATTAATAAACTTGAACTAATAAAATTTAATTTTGAATTAATAAACCCTAATCATGGATTAATAAACATTAATTGGAAATAATAAACCCTAGTTTGAATAATAAACCCTTATGGAGAAAGTTAATGCTGTCGAGCTCTTGGGAGAATGCCTGATAGTGAGAAAAATGTGATTACGTGGACAAATATGATAACGGGTTTGCACGTAATGGCTTGGTCGATGAAGCTCGAGTTGCTTTTGATCGGATGCCTTTGAAAAATGCTGGACTTCATCAAGGATCAAAGCATATGTGGAGACTGATCGAGTTGATGGCGTTTTCACTCTTTCGTGTGATGCCGGAGCACGATCCATATGCTTGGAACATCTTGATAAGTGGGCTTTTGAATGAGAATAGAGTAAATGAAGCCAAGGAACTGTTTGATTCAATGCCTTGGAGAAATACTATTTCATGGGACTATAATGGTCCCGGGTCTTGCGAGAAATGGGATGACTGAGTTGGCAAGGAAATACTTCGACCAAATGCTTAATAAGGATGTTGCAGCATGGAATGCAATGATCACACCGTACGCTGATGAAGGCTAGGCCGGTGAACTTTTTGACATGATGTCTAAGAGAAACATCATCACTTGGAATACGATGATTGGTGGTTATTCCAAGGGTCAGCATGAGGATGAAGCCTTTCGCCTCTTTGGTTTGATGCTTCAAAGTGGCATTAGGCCAAGTGAGACAAGTCTTATTAACCTAATGACTTCATGCGGAGGTATTATGGGGGTACTTCAAGCTCACGGGTTTGAGATGTTAACACTAGTTCCTAATTCTTTGATTACAATGCATCATAGAACTGGTGATGTCATCTCAGCTCAAATTGCTTTCGAAAATCTTGATGCAAAGGATGTTGTCACTTGGACTGCAATTATAGTAGCATATTCTAATCACGGATATGGCATACAGGCTTTGCAGGCATTTGCTCAGATGCTACGACTAGGACACAACCCGGATGAGGTTACATTTGTGGGAGTCTTGTCAGCCTGTAGTCATGCTGGATAATTGTCAAAAAAGGTCGAATGCTTTTTGACTCCATAAAGAGAGGTTATGGCTTAGAACCCACACCGGAGCACTACTCCTGCCTTGTCGTTGTCGACATTCTAGGGCGAGCAACGCTTGTGAGGGAGGCTTTCAAAGTGGTGGATGATACCTCCTGATAAATGTGATAGTGCAGTTCTTGGGGCCTTGATCGGTGCTTGCAGGTTGCTTGGAGCTGACGGAGTGACCGATCATATAGGTGACAAACTAATAGAGCTTGAGCCAGCCAGCTCTGGTGGATATGTGCTATTGTCTAATTTATATGTCGCATCTGGCAGATGGGACAAGTTCTCGCAATTAAGAAAGAAGATGAAGGAAAGAGGAGTTAGAATGTAACACCCTAAATTTATAGTTTAAAAATACTATATTTTCTTAAATAGTTAATAGAGAAACATGTCAAAGTGGATTTTTTTTATTTCTATTGAATAAAATATTTAAATAATATATATAAAATAACTAATTTAAAACTGCCCAACTCCAAACAACAACCTAAATCAGAACCACACAAAACCTAGTAACATAAGATAAATTGGAGGTCAAATAAATCCAAATCCAATGACTGTAATAAAGAAAACTAGATAGATGCGGCACAAGTTTTGGAAAGAAATGAAAGCGAAATAAAACCATTAGGTACACCCATACTGTCACACCGTTCCACGATCACTGACCTGAAAACATTTTAGGAAAAATGGGGAGCACAAAAACATACTCAATGATGAGAAACAATGAATATAATTATTTTTGTTCAAACGTGTATACATCACAGGAAAATAATAACCAATCATATTCAGCATGTACGATAATGTTAGTAATATAAGGAATTGTTGGATCGGTAGGCAAAATGAAGTCGATGTTCAAGTAGTGAGAAGCACTTAATTAATGAGTTTTAGGGTCCAAGTTGTGATCCTAATCTATCACTCAATATTTTCATTGTATTATTTAACGATTTGATGAATATGAGCTTCGTAATTTAACACAACCTTCGTCACCAAGAGCATGTCACTTAGTGGTGGGACAAATTTTAATAAATATTGGTAAATATTTTTGAATGAATAAATGGTCCCACCATATATAGATGCTTTTTGAGTGGTAAAAATGATTTTTTTTATAAATAATGAGTGATTGTAAAGTTGAATAACAAGAATTGAATATGGCGTAACGTCCTAAAAATGAAACTGAGACACTCTTTGTGGACGCCGAATAAGGCAAATGTGACACAGTCTTTGTGGATGGGGGAGTAGTATTCTTTATTTTTATTTTTTATGATTTAATTATTATCCGTCCCCATCTTAATAATTAACTATTAAGTTTGTTAATTTTAGGCGTGATGTGGATGATTATCTCGATATATTGTGGTTGGTAATTTGGATAGACACTAGCATTTTCAGTATTTCCAAACTAAGCTTAACGTTCTTTAAAGTAAAGAAAACACGTTAATAATTACAGAGCAATCTAATTAACTGTATATGAACAATATAATCAGCTACATTTTTGTTTTTGTTCTTCTGGAAAGCAAGTTAGTCCGGATGATGATTGATTTATTTTTCAGGCAAATGTATATATATTTATCTATCCAGGCAAATGTATATTTTTTATTTACGTTAAATTAAATATATCATCAACTAATTATTTACCTACCAGAAAGTAATGAAGATACTCTTTAATTTGTCACTTTAAATACTTTC
The DNA here is from genome assembly GCA_036937905.1 of Salvia rosmarinus. Lineage (NCBI taxonomy): Eukaryota > Viridiplantae > Streptophyta > Magnoliopsida > Lamiales > Lamiaceae > Salvia > Salvia rosmarinus. Next base: position 96,659,489 of record CM072816.1, read on the forward strand.
TAACTGTACCACACTATGTCTACCGCATTACTCAACCTTACTAATTAAATATACAAATAATTGGTTCCAGTAGTTATGAGCTATATTTTCTTATTTTGATTTATCCATAATCTATTTCTCAAACATATTGTTGCATGTTAAACTAACCCAATAAAAAATAAAATCATGGGTGTCTTCCTGGAATTAATATATAAGCATTATTAACCCATCTACCAAACAATTTTTGAAAAAATTGCCACACACAAATACAAACAAAATACTCCCTCCATCCCGTTAATGTTGGTTCGTATACTACTTTGAGTTGTCTTATTATTATTGGCCCATATCAAAAAGGAAAAAATTTACATTAAAAAGTACTTCGAATTTTATGTCACATACTATTTTACAGATAAAACACAACTCTTCTTAATCCAAGTATCCAAAGTAATGAGCCAATATTAACGTAACCGATGAAGCAATATATAATTTACACACACTCATACATAGTGGCTTTGAGATGGACTCCACTAATACACTGGTATTTTCTGTATGCACAGAGTTAACATGCTCCCCACTCTATATCGTTCCATTACCATATATATGTTCATCTTATTTTTAATATAACCCATACTTCTTTTCCTTTTCGTTTTTTCCTCTTAAAATAATATCTTTAAACTCAGACGATTAAAGATTTTGGAAATTTGAATAGTTGAGAGTCTTGAGACTAAAAACTAATTAGGACTCGATCCCCTCATTAAAGTGCGCCCGTTTTAAGAGTTGCGCATATTACCGGCCATTTATAATATATTATATACTTTTTCAACTAATTTTACCAATATTTAAGATATATATATATATATATATATATATTAATCATGCGTAATAAACATACCCCATAATCATTTACAAGCTACCTGAGTTTTTTTCTCTATGTACTTATTTTCTGGTTTGATCATTTAATATTCATCCTACTTTATTGTATCTTATAGTATAAATTATAAGAAGACATAATGTGGGACATATATAGTCTCGTAGATCATATCTAATTACAACTTGATATAAAATTTATTTACAACACCTTATAAATACACCTCAACATAAATAGCTAGCTCAAATTCAATCACTTCCAAAACGATGAATATGCTTTCCCAAAAAGAAAATGGAAATCTTTCACATTCATAAATATAATTTCCGTCATGTTTCTGCTTCAGGCTGTGAATATTTCAGCTGATTTCAACGACCTCTTCCAGGCTGACTGGGCGCCAGATCACGTCGTCACTCAAGGCGATCAAATTTCATTATCCCTCGATTCTTCTACAGGTAGAATCCATAATAGTTCTACATATGCGTAGGAACTTTTCAGTAATTTATTTTTACTTTTCTCTTAATTTCTGTAGGTTGTGGATTTGAATCAAAGAAGAAGTATTTGTTCGGAAAAGCCAGTGCTCAACTGAAACTGGTCCACGGGGATTCAGCTGGAACAGTTACTGCTTATTATGTAACTCAAATAATTTTCTTGACTAATATAAAATTTGTTGGTATAATTAATTGCTCAATAATTTGATCGAATAGTTTGCATGCATGCATGGAAGCAGATGTCATCACAAGGGCCCAATCACGATGAGCTAGATTTCGAGTTTCTTGGCAACGTTTCGGGTGAGCCGTACATTGTGCAAACAAATCTGTACATTAATGGCATCGGAAACCGAGAGCAGAGGCATTACTTGTGGTTTGATCCCACCTTGGACTTCCACACCTATTCCTTCTTGTGGAATCATCGCTCCATCTTGTAATATGACCTGCAATAATTATCCTACCTTATTTTTTTTTAAATTATGAATCTTCTTCTTAATTAGCTGAGTTAATTTTCATGCAATACTAGGTTTCTTGTGGATGATATTCCCATAAGAGAATATGTAAACAAGGAGAGAAAAGGAATACAATATCCAAAAAAACAAGCGATGGGGATTTATGGTTCGCTGTGGAATGCGGACGACTGGGCTACACAAGGAGGGAGGGTGAAGACGAACTGGACCAACGCTCCATTTGTCGTCACCTTCAATTTGTTGGAAATTGATGCTTGTGATCTTTCAGCTGAGAACACCGACGACGACGCCGTCGCAAAGTGCGGGAATCAAGGCAGTTTTGGTGGGATAAACCGGTGGTGAAGGAGGAGAACAAGAGAAGGAGAAAGCAGCTCAAGTGGGTTCGTGATAAGTTCTTGGTTTATGATTATTGTCAAGATGTTGGTAGGTTTTCGGAGGGTTTGCCCAAAGAATGCCATGCTTAAATTCTTCAAATATGTTGTGTATGTGTGTGTGTTTAGAATTGTATTTGATCAAGTGTGCAAGCTTGTTTTAATTAATTCAAAAGTTTGTGGTGTGTGTGTTTGAGCTTTTTTTCTAAAATTTAAATATTGCAATCCTAATGGAATTAATGTAGCAATCAAGTGTTATGAGCATTTTAGAAACTCCTCGTGAACTACCTTTTCTCGTTCAGCCATTTCGTCTAACAATGTGCGCATGGCATTGAGTTCTGCTGTGTGATAAAAGTGCTACATTTTTTTCTTTTGGTTCTCTCATTTCTTGATCGAAGTCGCAAAAGACCTTATTAATAATCATGCTATTTAAACACCATTTCAACCGTCTACATTAATAATGAGAAATGGAGCAGTAAATAAGGGGTGAGAGAGAAATTGTTGGCCTCTTCAACGATCAAGCTTGGTACAGATTTTCCAGCCAAATTCTATTAGATAAAAAATAGATTTTAAAAAAAAGGAAATAGAGAAGAGTATCACAGTAGAAAATAGGATATCGTCACTATATGTACAAGTATAAACAGTTCTTTTTCCACTAAGACTACCGAATTCCATATTAGGTTCGAGCAAGCTTGGTACAGATTACCCAGTGACGCTACAACTGCTTTTCCGCAAGCTTTTGTAGTTGCTCGGAACCGAGCAATATGGTTTGTGCTGTAACGGATTAAGATTATTGAGCAATTAAGAAACAGAAACGTAAAGAAAACATAGATTTACATGGTTCACCAACAATGAGTTGGCTACGTCCACGGGCAGAAAATGAGAATAGATTTTATTAGACGGCTAGGGTTTCAGATTATAATTACAACGAGACCCCAACTAACTCTGCAAAACAGGAGATAGATTCAAGACATATCAACAAATCTCCACCTTGACTTGAATACTCATTGCAGATGCATCATTACAATGCTAGATGAACAGACTCATTCTTTTCTGCCTCAGATTTGCCCTCCTTGGGTAACTAACAACTTGTGACGTTTAGCAAGTCCAAACAATGTCGAAACTTGTTATGAGGGATCAACTTGGTGAACATATCAGTAGGATTATCAGCAGTATCTATTTTCATCACCTTGATTCTCTTCTCATTTCTCATAAAATAATACCTCACATCAACATGTTTTGTCCTCTCATGGTGGACCTGATCCTTTGCTAAACAGATTGCACTCAGACTATCACAATACACAATAGCTTGATCATGATGTAAACCAAGATCACTAACTAGCTCTTTCAGCCAGATTCTCTCCTTAGCAGCTTCTGTCAATGCCATATACTCTACTTCAGTTGTAGACAGAGTAATTGTAACTTGCAAAATTGTCTTCCAACTAACAACAGAACCACCAAGAGTGAATACATAGCCAGTTATAGATCTTCTCACAACATCTCCAAAGATAATCGTAATCGAGAATAACCAATCACGTAATGTGAATATCACCTCCATAAATGAGATCAACATCAGATGTACCTTCTGAACGGAAAATCCTTTTCACAGACTGCCAATGCTCCTTTCCAGGTTGTCCCATGAACCTGCTGACAACACTAACAGCATGTGCAAAATCTGGTCTAGTACAGACCATAGCATACATCATATTCCCTACTGCATTAGAGCATGAGACTCGAGACATATACTCCTGCTCAGTTACAAATCGATGCATAATCAGAGGATAAATGAATATTTACAGCACTTGGAGTATCAATAGACTTAGTTGTAGACATGCCAAATCTAGACAAAATCTTATGAATGTAGCTCTTCTGTGCCAAGAAAAACTTCTTATGTTCTCTTTCCCTATATATCTTCATGCCCAGACTTTTTCAGCTTGCAAACATAATCTTCCTTCCTAGGAACATGGAACCCCTCTGGCTGAGTTATGTAGATATCATCTTCCAGCATTCCATGTAGGAAAGCTGTCTTCACATCCAGTTGCTCAAGCTCTAAATTCTGATGTGCAACCATTGCTAGTAACACTCTGATAGAAGTGTGCCAGACCACTAATGAGAAAATCTCATTATAGTCAACTACATCCTTCTGCGTGAACCCTCTTGCAACTAGCCGAGCTTTGTATCTGACACCTTCATCAGGTGTGGTTCCTTCCTTCTTCTTGAAGATCCATTTACAAGTAACAATATTCCTCTCCTTAGGCCGTTTGACCAGCTCCCAAGTCAGATTCTTGGCAAGTGATTCCATCTCTTCTCCCATTGCAACAAGACATTGAGCGGACTCATTACCTGAAACAACTTCTTTATATGTGGATGGTTAATTTGCAGATGGTTCGTCCTCTTCCACCTCATCAGCAACTTGTAAAGTATAAGTCACCATATCCTCAAAATCGTATCTCAAAGGAGGCTTCACGCCTATTCTCCAAACTCTATCAACAACTACGCTTGTCTGACGAACATCTGGATGAACATCTGAACTAGTACTTTCAGCAGTAGTATGTTGATCGTCTCAACCTTGGAGTTGTGATTTACTCTCATCGAGAGTGACTTGCAGCTCCACCTGTTTATCAACACTACTATAATTCTCTGCACCAATGGACTTCACAGCGGGGTTACGCATAGAATTCTCATCAACTATCACATTCCTACTGAGTATAACTCTATTCTTCGAAGGTTATCAACTACTATATCCCTTAACTTCATCCCCGAAACCAACAAATATGTCTTTCTTAGCTCTTGGCTCTAATTTACCCTCACTCACATGATAGTAAACAATACAACCAAAAACTTTCAACAACGAATGATCTACAGGTTTATTAGACCAAACCTCGTAAGGTGTCTTGCAATCAATGTCAGTGTGAGGTCCACGGTTGATCAGATGGCATGTCGTATTTACTGCTTCTGCCCAGAACTTTCTAGCCAACCTGTACATGCATCTCGCTTTCTCCAGCAATGTCTGATTCATGCGTTCTGCCACACCATTCTACTGTGGTGTATCTCTAATGGTGTGGTGTCGAGCAATCCCTTCATCCTTGCAGAACTCATTGAACTCAGACGAACAGAACTCCAGACCATTATTAGTTTGCAATCGCTTGATCTTCTTCCCAGTCTGATTTTCTACCAACGCCTTCCACTGCTTAAACCTCTTGAAAGCTTCACTTTTATGCTTCATCATAATTACCCAAGTCATCCTTGAGTAGTCATCAATCATAGACACAAAATATTTGTGACCTCCAATAGACTCAACCCGTGACGGACCCCAACAATCCATATGAATATAGTCAAGTGTCCCCTTGGTCTGATGAACACCCTTATTTGGGAACTTGCTGCGATGAAACTTCCCAAACACACAATGTTCGCAAAATTCAAGACTCTGCACTTTATGTCCAGAAAGAAAATCCCGCTTTGACACAATCTGCATCCCTCTTTCTCCCATTTGGTCGAGCCTCATATGCCATAGTTTGGTCATATCCTTGGTCTGAACCTCGGATGATGCTATACCAGCAGAACCTATCACAATAGAACCTCGCAGAAAATACAAAGTACCACGTTTCAAACTCGCCGAACCACCTTGAACCTCGATGACATACATAACTCCACTTTCACCTTTAAAATCGAAACCTTGTCACAAGAAGACTCAATGATATCAGATTCTTCGTCATCTGTGGAACATGCCTGACTTCATTCAAGGTGCCAAATACTCCATCATGTGTCCGTATCCTGATCGAGCCAATTCCAACCACCTTGCAGACAGCACTGTTGGCCATGAAAACATTACCTCCATCTATTTGCTCATAAGTCGAGAAATACTCCCTATTTGGAAAAAATAATGTAAGATGCCCCGAAATCTAGAACCCACACATCATTACGATGTGACTGTTCACCTGCAACCAAGGCGGATCTTCTTCGTCGTAGATTTACGCCACACCGCAGAACCACCGATACCTTCTTTCTTCTCCCGCTGCTTCTTCTTCTTAGATAATCATTCTTCCAATGCCACAATTCTTTACAATAATTGCAGATGTCTTCGGGTTTAGGACATTTTTAACCTTTATAGTTCGGCTTTTTCTTTTCAGATTTCTTATGTCTCTTACCCGTAACATATAGCCCCAATGCCTGATTTTCTATGACCGAGCCAGTTGCCTGTTAACGATCTTCTCTGTTGTTGATGGCAGATCGAACATCTTCCAGAGATAAATTATATTTCCCAGTAATAAAAGATTCAACAAAATTCTCAGACGATTCAGGCAAAGATACTAACATAATTAAAGCAGCATCCTCATCATCTATTTTGACATCAATATTTCGCAAATCAAGCAAAATTTTATTCAACTTATCTAGATGATCCCGGAGAGAGGTACCTTCCCGCATACGTTGCTTGAACAGACGTTGCTTCAGAAGCAACTTATTGGTTAGAGATTCCGTCATGTACAAACTCTTCAACTTCTTCCAGAGACCAACAACAGTTTCCTGATCAGCAACTTCGATGATAACATCATAGACAGACATAGCATGATTGTCGAGTGAGCCTTCTCCTCTGCGGTATTCCACTCCCCATCATCTACTTCTTCACCTCTCGATTTTTCAGATAGCGGCGCCCACAAACCCTGCTGCTTCAGCAAAAATCGCATCTTGATCTGCCATAAGCCAAAACTATTTCTCCGGTGAATTTGTCAACCTTTACGTTGAAAGTAGACATTTTTGATCGACTCAAAAAACCCTAACAGTGCGGAAAAAATTCAAAACCCTGATCGAATGGCTTTGATACCAGTTTGTTATAACGGATTATGATTATTGAGCAATTAAGAAACATAAACATAAAGAAAACACAAATTTACGTGGTTCACCAACAATGAATTGGCTACGTCCACGGAGATAGATTCAAGGTATATCAACAGTTTGAAAATTATCCATGTTTGGTCCCACTCAATATCCAATACTCCCCTAACTGTTGTTGAAATGATAAGTGAATTTGGGGCTAGTTTCGTCGTCTCCTTCATCAGCAACTCGAGAGCTTCGTTCCAAGCCTATATGGCCAGAGAAACCAGATTGAAGATATGGCTCAACTCAAAGTAGGTTTACAGTTCCTTCCAACTTGCTGCATAACTCGAACTAGTTCTAATAGATATGATTGAAGATGTAGATACACTTATATGCAGAAGAGACACTAAATTGGGCCATCTAATAAATAATCAACTATCAAGTATATAATAGTCAATCTCAGCACTTGGCAATAATTACTGAAAGAGAAGGATAGACCCTGAAATTTACGATCTTCTGTTTCTGTTCTTTTAAATTCAAGCAATATGTATTTAGAATATTCATTTTCGACTGTTATAAGGACTTCTCACCAACTAACTAACAAGATTTTGCATTTCAAAAAAGTAAGAAACTACCTATTTTGGAAAAATATTTTAAATTTTATAAAGTTGGGAATGTAAAAAGAGTTGTTAAATCGTTGAACTAGAATCAAATAGCTACATACGGGACTGTTGACTGCAGCCACATGATCCGTGCCTGAACACCTATTGGATTAGAAATCCTTTAACCTGAACAAGGAAAAAAGCACACAAGTCCTTTAATCACAAGATTCATAAATATGTATATATATATTTATATAGGAGTGGATCAAATAAGAACTACATTTTTTTGTGAACTATGCATAAGACGTGTAAATATGATACACAGAACGGTATAAAATTGTGCAGAACGAAAACTTTCTAAAATTGTTTTGTTGTGAAATATTTTTAGAAGTTTTCGTTGTGCATAACTTTATAGATTTTGTTCATCGACTTTATACGTTTATACATAGCTCTCAAGTTTTCAAAAAAAATGAGTTCTCATTGATCCAACCCCTATATATAGAGAGAGAGAGAAAGAGAGTTAGGTTCAAATAAGAACTATTTTTAATATGAGAACTAAGAACCACAAAATTTCGTTATGAACAAAATGAATTCGCTATGAAAGTTGATGCATCTTCTGGGAAAGTTACTGAATCCAAAAATTTGACATTTTCCACCCTCCCATGAGGGATGAAAATTCCATATTTTTTTATATTTTTGAATTCAGTAACTTTTCCGATGGATTCATCAGCTTTTACAGCGAATTCATCATTTTTTTATTCTCATGTTCTCATGATAAAAATGGTTCTTCACATTAACCATCCTCTATAAATATATATAAATATATATTTATTTACAAGAAAAGTATCATAAATTAGAAAATAGGATGTGAGAAAGGTTCTTTTTAAAGAAATTACAAGGGTTTCTCTTTTGGGAACTTAAATTTGAAGGCATATATTACCTAGGATTATAATGACCAGTTCAGAAATAGGAAGCCACTTTAGCTCACTGCTGCCCAATTTAAGTCTGTTGTTAGGATTCATAGTGCCCAGCCAAGAATCAACCATATTTGATCCTGCTTTCAAAAGCGGTAAAGAAAAATGGAGCTGGTAAGAGGACGAAGAACCAAAGGAACATAGCTACTACAATACCTCATTTATCAGGAAACTGAGTCATACCGTGATAATTGCTACAGGGTGTCCAAATATTTAGTACAGCGAGTGGCTTCAATCATATTCTACAAATGCAGAAATAAGGGAATATCAAAAATCTAATCTAAATATTTGATATTGAAAAAAATGGAGTGGTGTGAAAAATTTCAATAATAGATAAGGTAAGAGTGAGTTATTGTGTACCATATGTTCCTCCCTATTGCAAAATCTCCTTTGCACTCTTTCCTCGATCAACAACCATGCAACGCACTAGGAGTCGAATGTCTTTGATGTTAGGACGAGCAATTTTAAATGTGGTACTTGATCAGTAATTATTCCCCTATTTTTCATTTCAGTGAATAGAAGCTGACCTCTGTCAACAAATCCAAGTCTTTGGCACTCACGGAGTAGGACCCGGTAGGTAAACAGATCAGGGCAGACATTCTTCTTATTCATTTCAACTACCGGCATGTTGGCCCTATCCATGTGATTAATCTTGCAAAATCCATCAATTAAGCATGTATAAGTGACAACAGAAGGTGGGAGACCCCTGTTGACCATCTCCTAGAACAGACTCCATGCCTTCTTCATATCTTTGCTCTCACAAAATCCAGCAATGATGTTCGTATAGAAGATTTCATCGGGATCTAGGCCCTCAGATATCATTACTCTAAACAAGTTATATGCTTCTTCAACCCTTCCTTCAGGAGGGATCCCAGCCTTCAACATGTTTGCGTGCAACATAAAACCCTTAGATTTTCTTGTTTAGCAAAGTCGTGGATGAGGATGCTATAGATCACAGCATTAGGGAATTGATTAGATTTGAGCATTACAGGGATAACCTCTAATGCTTTCCTTGACTTGGGTTCTATACACAGTCGGCTGATAATCGAAGAGTAGGTATACGTGTTTGGAGAAACACCCAAGTCTCTCATCTCATCAATCAATTGCAAGGTTTCCTCTATACACGACCTGCATTGCAGCATACATATATCACATGATTGGACAAATAAGCATCAGGTAGAAGACCGGATTTTGTCATCATACGAACAAAATTCAAAGCCTCCTCAAAGAATCCGGTTCTACAAAAACCTAGAATCAAACTCTGATAACTGAAATAATTAGGAACCAAACTGTTGCTGATCATCTGCTCAAAAAGTCTTTTTGGTCCTCTAAAAGTCATTTTGCAGAGTCCATCTCACCCTGGACACAAAATCCACTAATCAAAATGTTGTAAGCATGCTTGTCATATTCATATCCAGATGTCCCAATCCTCCTGAATAAATCCAACGCGATCTCCATCAAGCCATTCCTTGAGAAGCCTTTTAAGATTGAGCTGTAGGTGACAAGGGATGGTTTAATATTACTTTTCTCCATCTCACTAAGAAGGCTAAGACCTTTCTCTACATCTCCGCATCTGCAGAAACCCTCAATCAGAGTACTATAGCCATATACATTTGCTACAATAATTCCAGAATCCTCCATTTCAGGAAAAACTTGCATAGCCTTATCCAGTTTGCCTATACTCATATCCATGAATAACTATATTATAACAGTAACAGTTATATGGCTGGTGATTACGCTTCAGGTCTTGGATATAGCTCCAAGCAACTTCAACAGCTCCAGCTCTGCACAATCCAAGAATGAATGTACCATATGTTACAACGGATGGACCAATTCCAACTGTCTCCATTTCCTCCATAATGGAAATAGCTTCATCAATATCTACTCTACCTGTGCTATGCGGCTTACTGCAGTGAAAATTCAGCATAACTGTGTAGGTGTGCACATTAGGAAACGGTCCGTACTTCTTGATCTCTTCAAATAAAATCATTAGCGAATCCTGTTAGAGTTGGTTAACTCGGACTAACTCTCCTGATTTCAAGGAGGTAGGTATTGTATATTGTTTTGCCGTTTCTTCTCCTTAGTGTGCAGGTTACGACATGTTTCGGGATGCGATGGTAACACACCGGGAACACGAAAACAGATCGCTACATATCGGGAGGACTAAGTCTGTTCGTTCCTACTTTCCGAGCAAGTCTTTCAACCAACCGACATGACTTAGTCCTACCTAGTGGGCCAAATCGTGGACCACTACTTGCGATCGAAGGCCTCTTAACATCTATAAGCGGAGGCAAAGCGATAGCAAAGATGCGCATTCATTGAAGAAAAGTCCGAGATCTGTTTATGTTGTTGAGTCATTTTGTAACATTTCCAATATCACACAAGTGTTTTAACTTCTAATGGTGTTAGAAGGTTGTCCTTTTTAGTACACAGTGTTGTGAGGAAATCTTTAGTATTTTCATATATCTTGAGAGATAGCTTCTAGCTTTTCATAGATCTCGATAGATAGTTTTAGTACTCAACTTTCGACTTTATCTTGTGGTAAAGTAGTGAGTTTTTGTAACGTTATTTGTAAATTTTATAGTGAATCATTTAGCCATATTGGCATCTCTGATTATAATTATAATCAGAGAAAAGTTTCTTCAAGATTCTTCAAGTTTTTAATTCATTGTTTTACTCTCACAAACCTGTCTACATAACAGTTGTGTGTTTAAGCAACACTTTCAATTGGTATCGAGCTTACACTCGATACATCGAGTGAGATCCCGCCGTATCTTCGCTTTAATTTCGCCATGGATTCAAACAATTCTGGGTATTATCGACCACCAATTTTGGATGGATCGAATTATTCATACTGGAAGACCAGAATTCGCTCATACATCAAGTCCATTGATGTCAAAGCATGGCAGTCCGTGGAGAACGGATGGTCAGTCCCAAAGACCACTGATGTCCAGGGCGATGTTACCCCAACACCGTCTGCACAGTGGACACGAGATCAGGTTGACGACGCAAACTTCAACGAGAAGGCCCTCAATGCCATTTACGCATCCGTGGACATGACAATGTTCAAATTGATCAAGAACGGTAGCGTCTGAAAGATGCGTGGGATGTTCTTCAACGGCATTGTGAGGGTGATACAAGCATAAAGGAGTCTCGACTTCGCATTCTCACTTCCAAATTCGAGAATATGAAGATGGGAGAAGAAGAGAACATCAACGACTACACCAAGAGGATATTGGATATTGCCAATGAGTGTCAAGATCTTGGTGATGCGATAAGTAACAAGTTCTTTGGTGTCCAGGCTCTTGAACCTTACCCGCAAGATTTGAGATGAAGGTTACGGCTATTGAAACATCTCAAACGGTTGCGACCATTGAGTTCATGGATCTCGTGAATTCACTCAAGACATCGAGATGAATGCGGAGGAGAAGGTGCAATCAATAAAAGTTCGATGTTGCTTTCATCGGCGGCGCAACATCCGATGGAACATCCACTACTACAAAACCACTTTTCTCTACACCTTATAGACTACGCTTTTTGCGAAAAGCGTGGTCTATAGTATGAACTCGCTTTTTATCAGCGTGGTCTATGTGCTTAATTTTTAAGTATAGACTCGCTAAACAAAAGCGTAGTGTATGTGCGTAGTCTATAGTGGGTATAGACTACGCTTAAAAGCGTAGTGTATGTGCGTGTTTTAATAAAAAGCGTAGTCTATGTCATAAATTAAAAAAAAAAAAAAGTAAAACTAAACTCAGAACCCGTGCAAAATGAGGAAAACGTTGTAGCGATTTATAAACCTCATCTCAAATGCGGCGAGCAAAACACGAATCTCACCCTTTCGGTCTCTGCATCACCACCACCACCGAATGGGGCTCTCGGACTCCTCTCTCGTTCTCTCTCCTCACATGGCAAGCGCGGTTCCACGCCACAACTTACGCCACCACTTTTTTCCACTTACTTTCCTTAATCTTCAATCTTAAACCACTCTACACTTTTACTCTCTTCAATTCATCTTCAATCAACACACCAAATTCTAATTGCTCAAATCCCAATCAATCCAATCCCACACCTCCTTAAATCGGACCAACACCTCCACTTCCGCTCTTTCTCTTTTGCGTTGCGGCCATGCTCCCCACACTACATTGAACAACAATCCGCAGCTCTAGATTCTCGAGTGCGAGGCTTATATTCTTCTCGGTGTGCGGTCGCGCTTAAGGGTTAATCGGAATGGGGAATGCGAATGGGAGGGAGGGCGGCAATGACACCCAATCGGTGGTGGAGGACTCCCACGTCGCCGCCTTGAGTTAGCATGGCCGATCGGGATGCGGCGCCGTCCCGAATACATGGGGGCGGTGGCCCTTCTAGTCTAGGGCTTCCCGTCTCCTCTCATGTTCGGACCTCGTGTAACTTCTCTTGATTTTTATTTTTATAATTTTCTCGGGATTTTTTCTTTTCGATTTGTTTTGGTATACATGTTTAAAGTAGATTTATATGTAGAAATATAATCCTTTTCAATTATCGTGTTTCGAAAAAAAATTTGGGATATTTTGGCTCCACTCGAGACAGCTTCGAGTTCAAAACCTCTGCATCGATGAAAAATCTTGGCTACTTAATAATAAAGGTGAAAACTTGAACTTTATTTCTCTTTTACGCCTTTGTTTTTCCGTTGGGCTGCTTTAAGGGATCTTGATCCGTGTGTAAATGTGGCTGCTTTTATTTTTCATTTTCGGTATATATCTAATTTCGAGTTCTTGAGCTAGTTATGGTGCTTTGTGTTTTGACATGCGATCCGGGCCGCTTTTGTTTGTTTGTTAGTGTTCTCTCATTGACTAGGTTTTACTTGATGCGAGAATCTGCAGATTTTTGTAGTTTTAAATACAGTTAGGTTGATTTAGGTTAATTTATTATCGAGCTCAAGTCTTGTTTATTGTAGCAATTCACACATTGAGCATTCTTGAAATTACATTGCTTGTTTCCCAATTTACGGTTCTAGTTTTCCCAAATGGTTCTTTATCTCTCAACACTTGAGTTTATCTTACGCCTCGGTTGGTGCTTTTTCAAAGTTGAAATCGATTTCGTTTATCGATTCTATGCAACCGAGTGTTTGTGGAGATGGGATCATTGAAGAAAAGATAGACCTTGATTACGATGAGGAGATCCCATTTAGTGTGTCGAGCCAACAAATAAAATGCATTCACCGAAATCTCGTCATATCTTGCACACCCACAATTTTACGCTTCTTGGGTAATAAGAAGGTGAATCGAGTCGACATCGCCAGTATATATGTCGTCTTGATCAAAGCAAGGATCAACGTCTTGTCGCCATTTGGGCCCTTAGCAATATGTCTACACTATTTTACCAAACCGCATGTAAGTAAACCGAAATTATCTATAATTTTGGAAAAAGGGGTAGTCTTGAAAATCCTTTTCTTTTTCTTTTGGATGTTTAGCTGTTGGTATTGTAGGATTGGTCTTCTTCTTCACAATTGGCATCCTTCCTTTGGCGGGCGCTTGGTTATGCTACCGAGTAAGTAGCGCTCACAAATGGAATATCAAATATCTCGGCTAGTCATAGTTTTCTTTCATGGATGAAAACGATGTCCTCCATACTTTTTTGGGTAGGCAACTAGCATGCTATCTGAGTCCAATTGGTATGATCCGTTTGCCCTTCCGTTTATATTTATCCGTAAAATTAATCTTTCTTTGCAAAGTTGATCGCGTAAATTATTTTTAAGGTTCCTCAACCGCTACTAAAAGATCATATGGGTGAGCGTGACCACGGTGAAAAAATTTAGTTTTCGTATCTAAATTAAAATGAGCTACCTTTAAATGAATGGCTTCCCAACTAATTATCTCGGCAATTGTAGCACGTGCTTAGTTTATTGATTGAGCTAGTTCATTTCTCTTGATTGTTCACTTAGATTATTCTTGATTAAAGGTTGTATGTGGTACTTGTGTTTCTTGATGTTTCCGGATCCTTTGAGGAAAGATTGAATGTTAGATAATGCTAGATATCCTTGCTTCCTTGAAAATGGAAGGAGCTCCAAACCCAGTAATCACGGATAGGGATGAACAAATTTTAATATCTCTCATAGGCTCGGTGATAGAAATCTCGGTTGATGTCGGTGGCGTCACGGCACGATAAGTTTTGTTCTCGACTCGGATCTGATATCATTATGAGCGATTTCATTCTTTAAAGCATTCTTTTATTTATTTAGTATTTGATAGTTCTTGGGTTGTCCTCATTAAGTTATAAATCTGCGGCCGACCTCGAGGTGAAAGATCGTAATTTTGGTGTTGATCTTGTTTAAATAACTTTGAGTCCTTGTATATGGTTTAAATCTTTGCATAACAAAAGAGGTATCTCTTAACCACATATGCTCGGTTTTATATCACACCTCCTAAGTGTGATCGTAATACAATTTTTTTATAGGGTAGCATGTATAAATTTAAAGTCTTATTGCAAAAAATCTTGATATGAAGTCTTGTTGCAACTATGCATTGTATTGCATTCTATTTGCGGTGTTTGAAATGTGTACATTCACGGTGAAATGGACTTTGTTGATTTTGTTGTGATTACCACGGTTATATTATCCGTCTGTTGAGTTGGTTTTGATGTGAACCTAGCTACGCTAAGAAATGGACTTTGTTGATTTTGTTTGTAAATGAAAAGCCTGTTTCTACTTTCGGTTGAAGCATTGTAAATAGTAGTATGAATGAAATCAATTATTTAGGGCATAGACCACGAACCTCAAATTGAGGCATAAACATGAATACCCAAATCCGCCCGGGATAGATAGGACTATTAAGAGAAATTATGTTGTAAATAGTGCGTGTACATGAAACATGATTTAGTTTGTTGCCTTCTCTATACAAGCATAGCTTGATTCGACTTTGGGGATAAGAATCAAAGATATCCTGTTGATGTTATTCTTTGCATTGCCATGAACATAATGTTTGAGCATTTATCGATCACTGTATTGTACTTTGAAATGTGTGTATTTGTGGTAGTATCTAATTACTATTAATTGCTTGAAGGGCAATTTTATGTTTAATGCAAAATTGGAGAAAAGAGGAAGAAGCAACCTACTTGGGAAATTGTAAAGGTATTTTCATTTATCAAATCACATTTTTTTATGTTGGATTTCAAATACATCTACATCTTGCTAATATTTGATATTTTAAAAGTGTCGAAGACAACCCGATTCAAGCAATGCGGGTTCTTTGTACTACACTTCATGAAAGATATAATTGAAGAAGTTATGAAGAGTGGTTCCATTTCTTTACGTTCACATGTAAGATAAACATTTCATTTCTTTAATATAATCATTTTTTGTTACAAGAGTGCTAATATTCTATTTTGAATTGTTAATAGTTTCAAAATCGGTCTTACTCTCGAGGGCGTTGATGAAGTTCGCATTGAATGGGCAAATTTCATGCTTCTTCACATATAGTCTTGTGATATTTTAGTTGTAAGTTATTAATCTTTTGAATTATTTTATCTTTGTGATATGAGGATACGGTCTTATTGTTTTGTTATGTGATGTGCATAGTATTTTGTATAGTATTTTGTATAGTGATTTTGTATTGTAATGAAAACAGTTGTATATTTTGTATAGTGATTACAGTAGGTGTAATGAAAGCAGTTGTATATTTTGAATAGTGATTTTGAGCGTGATGCAAGTATATTTTAATCTCGTTTGCTTGTGCGTTATTAATTGTACGAGTTTAAATAAAGAAATTAATTACGGTTGAAATTGAAAAACCGTAGTTGTTATTAAATTGACTACGGGTTGTAATAGAAAAGCGTAGTAAATTTGGCGTTAAAGCGGTATAGACTACGGCGTAAAAGCGTAGTCTATGAGAAAAAGCGTGGTCTATGGTGGGTATAGACTACGCAAAAAGCGTAGCTATGTGCGAAATTTTGTGTGGTCGGTCGGTATAGACTACGGCGTAAAAGCGTAGTCTAAGTGAGAAAAGCGTGATCATGGTGGGTATAGACTACGCAAAAGCGTAGTCTATGTGCGAAATTTTGTGTGAGTGCGTGGGTATAGACTACGGCGTGGCGTAGTCTAAGTGAGAAAAGCGTGGTCTATGGTGGGTATAGACTACGCATAAAAAGCGTAGTCTATGTGCGAAATTTTGTGTGATGCGTGGGGTATAGACTACGGCGTGGCGTAGTCTATGTGAGAAAAGCGTGGTCATGGTGGGTATAGACTACGCGTAAAAGTGTAGTCTATCTTGGCGTCTGGTTTTCTCTACACCACTTTTGTCTACACTCCAACACGCACATAGACTACACATATTATGTGTAGTCTATCTTGTTTTTCTAGTAGTGATCGCGGAGATAATCGAGTTGGATGATGAAGAAGAGCTGCGGGAGATCAAAGTGGCGATGATGTTGCTCTAATCACCGGAAATTCAACACTATGGTAAGGAAGATGAACAAGGAGAAAGCTCGATCCGGGCTATGGATCAAAGTCATCGAATGGTAGAATATCCGTCTTCAAAACCTCAAAGCTTCACTCCACCAAGACCAAAGAGAAAGTCTTTTCCTCGGACACGTTTAGGTATGATTCCTCAAACATTGATAGTATCCAATGCCGTGAATGCAAAGGGTATGGACATTATGCAAACCAATGTGCGAACACGCTAAGGAAGAGAGGAAAGTCATCTTGGGTATCATGGAGTGATGACGGCCGAGTTCTTGAAGGGTAAATAATGACAATGACAGCTATGACCAAAGATTGTTGCACAAGACTCCATGTCGCAGATTGCCAAAACATTGTCGACGACGAGGGAGATGCGATCGGTTTGATCGATGTCAAATGGTATGGTCTCAACTATTATTCAAGTTTGTTTTGCTTAAATGCTCTTGTGAATGATCACAGATTGTGAGGCGATTACGATGAAGACTCTATCGCCATAGTACAAGAGTTGAAAAAGCTATCTGACGAGCTACTTGAAAATGGAAACAAAGTCGAGATCTTGAGCTCACATCAAGAGAAAACACGGTGAAAGCATCTTTGGCTAAGCTTGAATTCTTGGTAACCTGAGGGAAGTCGAACTAAACAAGGTGACATGTCGACTTGAAGTGGCACAAGTGCGTTCGAGAAAGTGGAACACAGTGCGTCTAAATTAGATGATGCGTTGTTAATGGGTAAATCGACTTCTTTGGTTTAGGTTTTACGCATGTGCCTAACACTGTTGTTCCCACAATTATCGCCACAAATGGGAAACCATTCGTTAAAGAAGGTGAACCGGTAAAAAGGGTAAAAATGACACGAAGAAAACATAGAAAATACGTATGTCATTACTGCTCTACACCTGGTCACATTAGGCCTTTCTGTTATAAATTGAAGGCTGATTTTAATGGACATAGGATGATGCCTAGGTCATGTTATATGAACACTTCTGTGCACAGACCCCAGAACTGCTCGTCACACACTGCAGCAAACACGACCAACAAGGGAACTGACTCAAAGAGAGTTTGGGTCAGGAAAGATGATATAAAATGCCATGTTGTTTATACTGCATTGAAAACTAACATTTCAGGTTCATGGTATTTTGATAGCGGCTGTTCCCGTCACATGACTGGTAACAGAAGCTGCCTTGCCAACTATGAGTCGTATGATGGAGGTAGTGTATCATTTGGAGGTGGTTCTAAAGGAAAAATCATAGGCAAAGGACTCCTAAATGTTCAAGGTTTACCTAGCCTCAAGAATGTCTTGCACGTACAAGGTTTAATGGCAAATCTTATAAGCATAAGTCAATTATGTGATGAAGAGTTGCAAGTTAAATTTGACAAAGATTCTTGTGAGGTCTATGATGGTAAGAACACATGTCTCATGAAAGGACAGTGTTGGATTTGTATCTTGAAAGCGGTTTGGTTGAGCTTGTATACAATGTTTCACTGTTACCACTATTACAATCTCATATCCGAATTGAATACTTGATTGCATATATCGGTGTCCCTTATCTCATATATAAGTTAGATCATACGGTATGTAGAAGATCACGTAAGTCCGTATGATTGGTCGAGCTTAATGAGATATAAAAATTTCACGGTGAGACAACTTGAGGACGAGTTGTCGGTATAGGCTGCTTGTATAGATAAGAAGTGACTTGACTTAGTTGCTTGTCTATGCTAAATGCGTCTCGGCGTATTGAAGGATCACGGTGAGATGTGTTCTTCTGTCGGCCGTCGTGAAGAACCAAGATCTCGGTGACTTACGATGATCTAAACCTCGATAAGGTATTAGGTGAGTATGAGTGGTGACCATCACTTTGACTTGTTATGGGTGAGGTTATATGTTCTAACCCAATATTCTCCGCGTCTTGGGTGGTGGCGGTGCTTGTATGTCATGCTAGTTATCAGATCGAGTCATTGTATCCGTTTAGGATGATGGCGTCCCTTAAGGAGCTCAAGGTTTATTGTACTAAACCCCGCAGTTGAGTTAGCTCAGTACAATAATAAGGTTGAGTGGTACTTGCTTAAGGATTTAAAGATATTAATTATTTTAAGCGATGATTGCTATAAATAATTAATGGACGTTCGATATCTTAAATACGGGATTCGTAATGTCTAAGTGCAAGCCGACTAACCTTCGGTAATAAAGGGTAAGTCGGCATTTATTCTCTAGTGGCATGAATAAATGTTTATAAATTAATTTATGTTCAAATTTGAACATAAGATAATTTATTTATTTGAGGCCCATCTTTATTCCTTGCATTTGATCCACAGGGTGGCCCATCCAGGGCCCGTAAGCTCTTGGAAATCGGCGCCTATAGCTCACAATGGCAAGATTTTATTCTCTTTATCCTATAAGGATATTATTATATTTATGGGATATGCATAAATCCTTTCCTTATGGGATTATGGTAATGCATTATAAATATAAGGTAAGAGATAAAGTCTATGTTAATGCTCATTAATCCATCATCATTCTCGAAAATCACAAGAAAAGTGTGAGGAATTTTCGAGAGCCTCTTGAGAGCATTGGGTGATTTTCCGAAGCATTCTCCATAGATCGTCCTCACTCGACGTTGGAGATTGGGCAACCGGGATACAGTCCAGAAGGTCAAAGCACGAGTCCGATCCGTTCGATCCATTCATCTCGTTCCATCGACCTCTTCGGATCCAAAGGTAAACACGAAAACCCCTACGTGTTGCGATTAATTATATAGGCGCATCTGGAATATAATCAATGTATGGTGAATTAAATATCGAAGATAGATCCTCGGTTGAGGCTAGACATATGTCGTCCCAACAATTGGTATCGAGCACGGGATCGAAATCTTGGCTGTTGGATTAATTCACGTTTGATTATTACGTGCGCTTAATTAATTGTGGATCATGCGTTCATCGTGGCTCGTTTTTGTTTTGTTGGGTTTTGCTTTTCACCACGAGAAAATCCGTGGTTAGATTAGATTTTTCATGTAAATCTTATACGTAAAGAAGAACGAGCAAAGCACGAAGACGAGGCGATGGGGAAAACAGGCTCGCGGTGTCCCACGGGCGGTTTCGCGGCGAGCCTCGCGGATCGCGAGGCGATCGCGAGGGCGCGGGCGGCGGGCGGCGCGTTCGCCGCGAGACCCGGGCGCTTTGCGGCTCGCGGTCGCGAGTACGACCGCAAGCGTGCTCGGCGGCGACGCCTTGACGATCGGGCGGCGCAACGAGTGCGCGAGTTTATCGTCTTGAGCCTCGGCGGCGCTCGGCGAGGCGGCGAGTCTCGGCGGCGTGCGCGCATGCGCTCGGCAGCAGCGCGCGCATCGCGCCTGCTGGCGCCCGGCGGCGATCGCGCACACGCGCCGGCGGGCTCGGCAGCGATCGCATAGCGGCGCGCGCAATGCAGCGCCGCGGGAAGCTCGGCGGCGCTCGGCGGCGGCAGCGGCGTGCGAGAGAGCGCCGCGTGGCGCCCGGCGGCAGCAGCAGCGTAAGCGATCTCGGCGCACGCCTCGGCGGCAGTCCTCGGCGGCGGCTCGGCGTCTTCTCGGCGGCGCGGGCGGCTGGGGCTGCCAGCGCGAATGAGGCGGCAGCAAAGGCTGGCGCGCGCGTGGGCGCGCCTAGCGCCCCAGACATATTTTAGCCAACCCGGCCCGGACCCGATTCGAGCCCGACCCGTTTTCCGGCCCGATTCCGTTTTAGGCCCGATCCGGCCCGTTCCACGATCCGGCCCAAATCCGCTTTGACGAATCCGGTCCGTGCCGGTGCACGCGAGGCCCGTTTGAGTTTAATTACACTTTGCAATTCTATGTAATAGATTAGGCGAAAGTGCGAGTTCCACGAGTGGGCCACGATGAGCGTTTTATTTTATTTTATCGTTCATTGCATGTCGTGGATGTTTAAATAATGCGATAGCATGCTATGTATGTTTAAATTCGTTGACAACCCTTTAAGTGTTTTACGTGTTTAAGTGCGCATAGTAAGCATGCTAGGTTTATCGCGTTTTCAAGCATATTTTAGAATTACTGCGAGCATGTTTTACATGTTGAGTTCTATAGACAAGCATGCTAGGATTACGTGATCTGCATGGACAAACCTTTTGAATAAAAAGACTAAGCAAGCAACCCGACAAATTAATTTTTCAAATTAAAATGTCAAGACCTCCACTTTTGATCTCTAAACAAAGTGAGGCCTTTGTGAGTGGCGATCCACACGCGTGGCTTGCTTGCCTTTTATCATAAGTTTGTTAGATGAGATTTCTAAATAAAACATTTTAAATCTATTGAGAAGTGGGAGTTTCATGTAAAGCGATCCCACACGCGTGGCTTGCATGTGCAATTTTCATAAGTTCTCTAGAGATAGATATAAAATGAGATAACAAAAGAATTTGAATTGGAGCGGTATGGTCCGAGTGGTATGCCAATTCTAAAATTCATTTCTTTGTTAAAAATGTGGTCATTGTAGACATCACCTCGAGTACAACTTCCCGAAGTCCTTCTTGCGATAGTGATGTGGTCTAGTAAGGTCGAATCGTTAATTTCATTTGTCGTAAGGTTAAGTTGACATGGATTGAAATTAAGCGACTAAAAGGTATATTTTAGTGCAGTCGAGGGCTTCGTGTATGGCGATCACACGCGTGGCTTGCATGTGGGATTCCTTGGCGATTGGGGTTTCAATTAATATTGTTTTATCAAAGGTTACAATATTTTTGTTACTAATTATATGCGATCGTATGCTTATGTGTTTACATTATCGTTTGAGATATGTCTCTTCGCGATTATCAATATGCTCGCACAAAATCCGTTATCGGTCCAAATTTTATCGAGTGGAAGCGAAACATGGAATATGTTCTTATCGTGAAGAACACATGTTTGTTCTCACTACTCTAAACCCGATGCCCTTCGACGTCGACTAATGAGCGGCGAGTCAAGGCGGACTTTGGAATAAGTCAAACAATATGGCTAAATGCTATATGATGACTACTATGTCCAAAGCTTGCATTGCTGACATCGATCGATGGTAGACGCGGATCGATATTTGGTCAAGTCTCGAGGTAAGTTTGGGCGATCGGATCGGACGATCGACTTCCACACAATGAGAGAAATCTTGGCGTGTAAGATGGAAGAAGGAAGTTCGGTCCATGAACATGTCTCCCATGACTCGTCTCATGGATAGTCTTGATCGGTTGGGAGGAGGTATTGACGCCAGTGACCAAGGTCGATATCATCCTCAATACATTGCCAAGTCTTTTGAGAACTTTCGGCGTAAATGCGATCATGAGCAAGACCGAGTTTACACTTAGTCGGTTGCTTAATGATCTCGTGGTCATGGAAGGAGTTATGGGAAAGGAGCACATGCTCTTGCTAGCACATCTAAGGGCCCAAATTTTCCGTTGCAAAATGGGAAAAGAAAAGGGCACCAAAGGTGGTAGAGGCAAGGAAAATAGTGGGAGTAATGGGAGCAAGAACATGGCTGCCACCGAGGCAGAAGAAGCGAAGGAGAAGGCAAGTGCTTGAGTGCGGTGGGCCCGGGCGTTGGAAGGCTAAGTGCCCTATGCTCAAGGCACAAGGTCGCCGTTTGCTTTAATGTGAAACATGTTTAGCAACTTGTTCTACCCATTCTTGGGTAGTAGACACAGTCTGACCGATCATGTTTGTTACACCTTGCGAGGGTTCTGCGGACAAGGAGTTGGCTAATGGCGAGATAACGATCTCCATGGGCAACGCGCGAAAGTCGAGGCTGTTGCGAGTTGGAGATGTTTCTTTATGTTTTGGGACAACAGTTTTAGTTTTGAAAGGCGTTTTATATGTGCGGATTTTGGTGGAACCTTATTCTGTTTGAAATTATTTACTCATGGATATTACATTATTTTTGATAGTGGTGTTTCTATCATAAGAAATGACGAAGTTATACGTGTTGGCACTTTATATAATTAAGCTTTATACTATTTACGCAAAACATAATACCTATAACTATGTTGCATCTTCATCAAACCCAAAAGAAAGTTTTCTTAAGATGACACTACTTTTCTCTGGCATCTTAGATTAGGTCACATCAATCTAAATAGGATCCAGGCGGCTAAGAATGGGCGTTGGGTAATCTCACGGCTACTCGGTTCCCGGTCTGCGAATCTTGTATAGAAGGTAAGATGTCGGCGGACCCTTCAAGCGAAGGGTTATAGAGCCAAAGAAATGTTAGAGCTAGTCCATTCGACTGTGTGGACCTATGTCCACACAAGCTCGTGGAGGTGCAGTATTTTGTCACTTTCATTGGCGATTACTCAAGTGCGGATCGTATACCGCTTTCACCACAAGTCTGAATGCTTTGAGAAATTCAAAGAGTTTAAGGCGGAAGTGGAGGCGAAGCTAGGTAAGAGTATCAAGTCATCTGTGATCGATCGCGGTGGCGAATCGTCGATAACGAGTTTATGGACTATCTAGTGAAGTGTGGGATTACATCCCAACAAGCCTTCACCAGCACACCACTGACAAAATGGTGTGTCGGGCGAAGAAACATGACTCTTTTGGAAATGGTTAGATCTATGATAAGTTATGCTACATTGCCTATTTCATTACGGGGTATGCCTTAGAAAGCGGCATACTTGCTAAATCTAGTACCATCAAGTCGGTCGAAAAGACCCTTTTTCGAGTTGTGGTTTGGTATGCAAGCCGGTTTAAACCTCATAAGGATATGGGACGATCCGGCTGCGTCTTTGAACAAGAAGGCGACAAGTTGGAGGCTAGATCCGGCGAGGTCGTTTATTGGCTATCCTAGAGGAGCGAAGGTGGTTTATTCTATAGTCCTAAGGATCGAGAATGTCATTATTAGCACCAATGCCGATTCTTAGAAGAGGATTATATGAAAATCATAAGTCCAAAGTTGAAATCATTCTTGAGAATTAGAAGATGATTCTATTCCACCACCGATTAGACCAAAGGTGCGAGATGTCGAGTCTAGTGGGAGGATCGACACGGATACTTGAAGAAATTGAAGTGGGTGAGTTCCACTAGAGATACCGACCGTCAAGTGTTACCTACCCGACAAGTTGTGCAAAATAGAGAACCACAAGTTTACGCACCCACCGTTGCCATTGTGCTGTAGAACCTCGTCGTAGTGGGAGGTTGTTCGTCGACCCGGTCGATTTATGTTAGTGGGTGAATCTTGGTTTAGTCGAGAAGCGAGCAGGCAATAATCGACCCATGGACATCTGAGGAGGCGATACAAGATATTGATGCAAGATCATGGCACACCGCTATGGACTTAGAAATGGAGTCCATAACGACTATGGATGTATATGAAAGACACCTCTACCACATGGCGAGGAAGCCATAGGTAGTAAGTGGATATCTGAGAGGAAGAGAGATTCGATGGAGAGGTTTCGGCTTTTAAAGCCGGGCTTGTGGCGAAGGGTACACTCAGTTGAGGGCATCGATTTCGATGAGACCTTTTCGCTGTGCAATGCTCAAGTCCATCGAATTCTTACGGCCATAGCAGCCCACTTGAACCTAGAGGTTTGGCAAATGGATGTTAAAACCGCTTTTCTAAGCGGTTACCTTGAGGAAGGTAGAGACATCTATATCGCAACACGAAGGTTATGTGGTAAAGGGTGAAGAGCATCTAGTATGGAAGCTTAAGAAGTCCATTTATGGACTTAGCGAACCTCGATCATGGAACTTACGCTTTGGCGAGGTAGTAAGTCCTATGGATTTACCAGTTGCCTAGCGAGAGTTGTGTGTATCGGTTAGATGTCAACGGTGATGTGGTATTTCTTGCACTTTATGTAGATGACATCCTTCTAGTTGGCAACAACGTGAAGTCATTATCGAGCGTAAAGAGTTGGCTATCCGATCGGTTTCAAATGAAAGACTTAGGAGATCGTCGTACATTCTTGGGATCAAGGTTTACAAGATCGCAAGAAGAAAATGTTGAGCTTATCTCGGGCGTCTTACATTGATCTTGTGATTACTCGCTTTAGTATGCGGACCGCCAAGAAAGGATTGCTACCTTTCGGACATGGCGTTCCTTTATCTAGCGTGATCACTATGATTGCGAAGGAGATAGAGGAAATGAGATAAGTTCCATGCGCTTTCGCCGTAGGAAGTCTCATGTGCGCAATGCTATGCACGAGGCCCGATATACGCTGTCACGGTGAGCATAGTAGCTAGATATCGATCTAACCTGGACAAGCTCATTGAATTGCGATAAAGCATATACTCAAGTACGAAAGGACTCGAGATTATAGGCTGGTTTACCATGCGAGATAGTCTAATGCCTTTGGGTTATCTGGACTCGGTTTCCAAGCTAACCGTGATGAGAAAAAGTCGACCTCGGGCTATGTGTTTACCTTGGGAGGTGGGCCGTATCTGGCGGAGTGCAAGCGGTGACATTCGAACTCTACCATGGAAGCGAATATGTAGCCGTTTGGAGGCTTCTAAGGAGGCAGATGGTTCAAGAACTACCTCATGGATCTAGGTGTAGTGCGTGGTTTGCCTAAGAGTATCATAATTTCTTGTGATAACTCGGTGCGGTGGCAAACTCGAAGGAACCACGGACCCACAAGGCGACCAAACACATAGAGAGAAGTATCATGTCATACGAGAAATCGTTAGGCGGTGGCGTCTTGATTGAAAAGATTGATCTGACGAAAAATCTAGCGGATCCATTCACAAAGAGCTACCGCAAAAGTCTACGAAGTGCGTTCGAGGACTTGGATTAAGCTTGATGGCACCACTTAGAAAGGAAACTTTTGTATAAGTGGGAGAAGCAAAGTGATGGTTGTTTGTAATAGCTAGTAGAGACACATTGTATACTAAAGTTTGCTTTAGTATAAGTGGGAGATTGTTGGTTGTATCTTGAAAGCGGTTTGGTTGAGCTTGTATACAATGTTTCCTGTTACCACTATTACAATCTCCTATCTGAATTGAATACTTGATTGCATATATCGGTGTCCCCTTATCTCATATATAAGTTAGATCATACGGTATGTAGAAGATCACGAGAAGTGCGTATGATTGGTCGAGCTTAATGAGATATAAAAGTTTCCTGTGAGACAACTTGAGGATGAGTTGTCGGTATAAGTGCTGGTATAGATAAGTGACTTGACTTGGTTTCTTGTCTATGCGGTGCGTCTCTGACGTATTAAAGGATCACGATGAGATGTGTTCTTCTATCGTACCGTCGTGAAGAACCAAAATCTCGGTGACTTCGATGATCTAAACCTCGATAAGGTATTAGGTGAGTATGGTGGTGACCATCACTTTGACTTGTTATGGGTGAGGTTATATGTTCTAACCCATATTCTCCGCATCTTGGGTGGTGGCGGTGCTTGTATGTCATGCTAGTTATCAGTGTCAGTCACCGTATCCGTTTAGGATGATGGCGTCCCTTAAGGAGCTCAAAGGTTTATTGTACTAAACCTGCGAGTTGAGTTAGCTCAAGTACAATAATAAGGTTGAGTGGTACCGCTTAAGGATTTAAAGATATTAATTATTTTAAGCGATCGATTGCTATAAATAATTAATGGACGTTCGATATCTTAAATACGGGATTCGTAATGTCTAAGTGCAAGCCCGACTCAACCCGGTAATAAAGGGTAAGTCGACATTTATTCTCTAGTGGCATGAATAAATGTTTATAAATTAATTTATGTTACGAAATTTGAACATAAGATAATTTATTTATTTGAGGCCCATCTTTATTCCTTGCATTTGATCCTGGGCAGCCCGTCCGACCGTAAGCTCTTGAAATCGGCGCCCATAGCTCACAATGGCAAGATTTTATTCTCTTTATCCTATAAGGATATTATTAAATTTATGGGATATCATAAATCCTTTCCTTATGGGATTATGGTAATGCATTATAAATATAAGGTAAGATATAAAGTCTATGTTAATGTTCATTAATCCATCATCATTCTCGAAAATCACAAGAAAAGTGTGAGGAATTTTCGAGAGCCTCTTGAGAGCATTGGGTGATTTTTCGAAGCATTCTCCATAGATCGTCCTCACTCGGCGTTGGAGATTGGGCAGCCGGGATACGATCCGGAAGGTCAAAGCACGAGTCCGATCCGTTCGATCCATTCATCTCATTCCATCGACCTCTTGGATCCAAAGGTAAACACGAGAAAACCCTACGTGTTGCGATTAATTATATAGGCGCATGCTAGGAATATAATCAATGTATGGTGAATTAAATATCCAAGATAGATCCTCGGTCGAGGGCTGACATATGTCATCCCAACACGAGGTCATCAGATAATTGTTATATGGTAGGCAACCAAAGTGCGATAAGGCGCAAATAGATGAGAGTGTGTTATGGCATCAAAAGTTAGGACATACTAACTTTAGAAATCTTGACAGGTTAAACAAGATGGGCGATCGTGGACTACCCAAGTGGCGGAAATTTCGGAAAGGTGGTATGTGGTGATTGTCGAAGGGAAAACAGACCCATGTTCCCCATCGCGTTGTACAACATCGCGAACAACATTATGGTACAACACGATGTTTTGAGCGCTCACATGGATTTAGTAGGACACATCGAGATCGAAAGCTTGGGTGGCAAGAGGTATACATATGTCATTGTGGATGATTTTTCAAGGTACACATGGACATTCTTTCTGAGAAAAATCGGACACGTTTGAAGCGTTTAAAATCCTCTTTGCTAGAATTTCTAACATGTTTGGTGTTCAGTGTCGAGAATTGATCGGATCATGGAAGAGTTCGAGAATATCTCTTTCACAAATTTTTGTGAGAAAAGGAATTTTCAAGAATTCTCCGCCAAAAACACCTCAACAAAATGGTGTGGTGGCGAGAATCGAACTCTAATAGAAATGGCACGAGTTATGTTAGCTCGAAAGGTGCATCCAAACATTTTTGGGGCAGGCATTAACACCGCATGTCATATCAACAATCGCGTGAACATTCGACCGGGTTCCTTCAAACACCATATGAAATTACGAAAGGAAGGAAACCGAATCTCAAATATCTTCACGTGTTTGGGTGTGTTTGTTACATTTGAATGATAGAGTATCTCACCAAGTTTGATGAGAAGAAGCGATAAAGGAATTTTAGTAGGTACTCTCTAAATAGTCAAGCATACCGTATATATAATGCGAGATTACGGACCATTCGAGTCCGTAAATGTTGTTTTGATGATCTTGCTAATCTCGCGGGGAAAAGCAAGATGAAAATGTGGTGAATTAATAGAAGATCTGTCAGCAGGATGCTAGCGGCGATGATGTCCCAGCTATGAGGCCACGACCATTTGGAACATTGACGCAAACATCGAAGGTTCCGGTGACACGGAGGATGAAGCTGAAACTAACGTCCAACAACAAGAAAGGCGAGATCCTCCGGAAGAATCGTAAGAACCATCGAATCTCTCAAGTCATAGGTGGCGTTCAAGATGGTATTCGAACACGAGTGCAGCCGCCATTGAACTACGAGAGAGATGGTATGTTTTCATCCATATCGCTTCAGCGCGGGTTTTATATGCTTCGTCTCTAAAATTGAGCCTAAGAATATAAAAGAAGCCTTGGGTGATGAGTTACGGTAGTTGCTATGCATGATGAACTTAACCAATTTGTTCGAAATGATGTGTGGTATCTTATTTGAGACACTGTTGACAGGAATGTTATCGAACAAAGTGGATTTTCAAGAACAAATCGGACGAATTTGGTGTCATAATCCGCAACAAAGCCGACTTGTCGCACAGGATACACTCAGTGGAAGGCATAGACTTTGACGATACATTTGCACCGGTTACGCATTGAGTCCATAAGGTTGCTCCTAGCCATTGCATGTTATTTGAACATCAAGCTATATCAAATGGATGTCGAAGGGCGTTCCTAAATGGTGAACTCAAAGAAGAGGTATATGTTGAACACCCGAGGATTTGAAGATCCACATAAGCTAACCATGTTTTCGAGTTAAAGAAAGCATTATCGGTCTTAAACAAGCACGAGAGCATGGTATGGTCATTTAACAAAGTTCTTAATTGATTTCGGGTTTGTTAGAAATCTTGTGAACATTGTTTATAAAGCGAAGTCGACATAACATTCTTATCACACAAATTTATGTGGATGATATGATTGTTGGATCTACCTCACAAAAATGCTTGATGAGTTTGCGGTGCTATGTCGTCTAAATTTGAGATGAGCATGGTAGGAGAACTAACGTATTTCTTAGGTCTCCAAGTCGAGCAAATGGATGGCGGAATTTTCGTGTCCCAAAGCAGTATGCATGGGATATGGTGAAAAATTAATTGGAAGGAGCAAAGCATATAAAACGCCAATGGGGTCAAGTGACAACCGACCGAGATGATCTTGGAGAAGATGTTGACCCAACACTCTACGGATCAATGATAGGAAGTCTCATATATCTCACGACCACACGACGGTTTGATGTTCGGTGTGTGTGTGCGCCAGTACCAAGCTAAGCTAAAATGTCACACTTAAAGGTCATCAAACGTGTTATCGGTATGTTTACGGAACCTTTGGACCTTGGCATTTTCTTTTCAAAAGACACGAACCCGAATTTGGTTGGATTTAGTGATTCGGATTGGGCGGGATACGGATGATAGGAAGAATGCAGTGGGGCTGTTTTACCTTGGAAATAATTTGGTGTCTTGGCATAGTCGTAAGCAAAATTGTGTGTCCTTATCTCTTGCCGGTAGCGTAATACGTGTTGTTGGAAGTTGTTGTACACAACTCCTTTGGTTGAAACAAATGCTTAACGACTATGGTATTGTGAGCCTTTGAGTTTGTTGGTATATTGTGATAACATAAGTGCAATCAATATCTCTAAAACCACATTCAACATTCTAGGACAAAACACATAGATATCGACACCATTTTATAAGAGATTTGGTGGAGGATGAGGTAATCGAGTTAGATTATGTGAAAACCGAAAACCAAATCGTGATATTTTCACTAAGCCCCTAGATCACGAGAGATTTATGAGTCTTAGTAGATCTCTTGGTCTTTGCTCTCGCCAATAAAGCTTAAATATATTTGTTTGTATCACAAAATGTAATATCCGAAGGTGATACAAGCTGTTTTGATAACACTTACTTGTTGTTGTTTGTTATCTAACATGTTCTCGAGCAGACACTCGATATGATGAAGAATATCTAGTGTCTGAGAAAACACCAAAGTAGTTTGGGGGCACGGCGTTCACAAATGACGATGCTACCTTACAAAACAGTGCAGCCATGATTGCTTTCGAAAGCCTAAAAATAGTGCAATCGAATTTTACATGGGTCATGTATTTATATGTTTTAATTACGATTAAAACGAGCTTATGTTTATGGAGATGTTGCGATGACATTACATGCAATACCCCAAAATCCGTGAGTAATCCCGAATTTTGGAATTTCATTCCTTAAATCCCTATTTTTGGAGATATCGGTGAGAAATTGGTTATGTTGGTATCACATTTATTTAATCGATTTTGTCTCAACAAATCCCATATTTATCTCCTATTGAAAAGGTACCGTATTATGTGGTGTTAGTTCCTTTAAATTAGGGTTTGTTACAAGGATATTATTTGTTTTAAATCACATCACTGCATGCCTATCCTTTTGCCTGCAACGCTGCTATAATCTGCCGACCGACACAATTATGTCACTTATCAAATCACGGTGCTTATACTCATTGCAAAAGGTGAAACGTTCCACATTCATTTATTTTGGTACATTTAACCTCTCTCCCGAAAAAATGGATCCACCACATCCGCTTTGCTCATTGGGTTTGCTAAATTTCTAGAAAACTCACCGAAATGCAACAAGCAGCGGCGACCCAAACACAGACTGAGACAAGCTGGACCAAACACGACTCGGTGGTACGGAAAGGTTCCGACTCTTGAAATGGAACTGTGAAGGCAACTCCCATTCTGACGATATATCCCGAGGAAGGTGAAGCGTCGAAGCAAACGGAGAAGGGAGTGAAAAGAAAGAGGGGAAAATTGCCAACAAGAAGATCGGAGCGTATACCACGGCAAGCACGTCTACAAGGCCGGGATCACGGTCCATGTCGACATTCGGGGAGGAACCGGTGATATTTCTACCGACGAAGGAACAAAAGGAAAAGAGGGTCCCTCCTCCTAGAGAACCCTCACCAGAGTCTGACAAACCGCGTGATGGCGGGCGCTCTTGAGTCATCCTCCGAGTCGATGAAGAAACATGGGTTTCCGGGTGACTCCTCGGATCCCGGGAAGAAGGCGAGGTTCAAAACCACAAAAGCACGACCAACTGATTCGAGACTCCAGTGAGGGCGACATCTCACTAGGCAAAATTCTTGAGGAGCTTAAGCGGCAAGATTGAAGGAAAGAAGAAAGAAATGCGGTAAAGACTACGGATCCATTTCATGCTTGTTCCCACCGCTGCAACATCTGTCCTCTCGACTGCTCCAGCGGCATCTCCATCCACGATCCACCGCACCTCCAAGTCCCTACTCGGAGGAAGAAAATTGGGACTCTAGCTCGGAGAACCCATCAATCTTTGCGATTCGAGATATTGAGGTGGAAAGAGCTCATCGCTTCAAGTTCTACAACAAAGAAGGCGGCAGCTGGGAACAATTCAAGCACTTGAAATGCTTGAATGAGAGGAAAATTGATGAGGTAACATTTTCTCTACACAACCTCGTTGATTTCCTTAAAGAAAGAAGACTTTTAACAACATCACGGCTATACACCCCTATCGAAAGAATGTTATTCGACATATCATGCTTATATGGACAAGTCGTTTCGATTACATCAAACAAATCTTGGTGTATTTCGGACGCAAAGTTTTAACATCTCTGCGTGCGAAATTAATGCATTCTTTGGGTTAGATGAGTTAACAAATGATGTGAATGTTGATGATAATGATGAGGTTGCAAAGGAAATAACGGAGGGCGTGTTAAAAATGGAAGAGTCGAATGTCTAGTGGGTGTTTGGCGTATTTGCATTCTGTTACATTTAAGCTTATGACGACTAAGCGGATGGTGTCGTCAAATAGTACAATAGTTCTTGTGCAACACGGCATTTTGTTGTATAAGATTGGAAAGGGATACCATTCAACTTTGGTAAGTTGGTGGTAGAACAACTAGGTCTTTATTAGATAAGCGAATCCGACATTCTTCTTTGTTTCCATCATTGTTGTATCAATTGTTGAAGAAACAAGGTATGTCGGATGGGTCGAGACGATGTTCGAAGACTTTCAAACATTCTCCATCAACAACACCTTATTTTAGGGAATAAGCTCCCAAACTTGCCATGGAATAATCTTTCCAAGTCGGCAGATGGACAAGATTAAAAGCTAGGTCCGACGAGATGATCTCTACCCCGGTCAGCGTGTGTGATATGTTGGACCGAGTTCAAAACTTGAACAAAGTTTTTGGACGATGTCGTGCGGCTCGAATTGAAGTTCTGAGGCTACGTGTTGACTTACTTGGACTCCTTTCTTCTCAAGGGGAGAACAAGTAGGGGTGACGGGCTGATGTTGGAATGACAAGTGGAGGTGGCGGGCGATCTTTGGAATGACAGTGGAGGAGGAAATATGGATGTGGACATTTGAATCATTACGAGCTGCTTTGTTGATGCATGTTGATGCATTCTTGAACTTTTATTTTCTTTTGATCGGGAACATGTTTTTGTTTAAAAGCAGGTTATGGTTGGTTGATGATCTTGCGGACATCGGTTTTTGATGAACATCGATGATTTACATTTATGGAATGCATGTTTTATATGATGCACGCTACTTTAATGGTTGAAATCTTGTGATGGTATCATTGTTTGGATGATTGTTGATGAATGTGTGGCGAGGCTGTTATGATGATATTTCAGTAAGCAGGAGATTGTTTCTGAGTGTATTCTATGTATATTTGGGATTCGAGAGTCTTGTATATATATCTTTGTCTGATGTATTGTATATCTGGGTTTTGTGAAGAAAGGCGAAAGGGAGTTTGTTAGAGTTGGTTAACTCGGACTAACTCTCACGATTTCAAGGAGGTAGGTATTGTATATTGTTTTCCGTTTCTTCTCCTTAGTGTGCGAGTTACGACATGTTTAGCGGGATGCGATGGTAACACTGCGGGGAACACGAAGCAGATCGCTACATGTCGGAGGACTAAGTGCATTGGTTCCTACTTTCCGAGGAGCAAGTCTTTCAACCAACCGACATGACTTAGTCACTACCTAGTGGGCCAAATCGTGGACCACTACTTGCGATCGAAGGCCTCTTAACATCTATAAGCGGAGGCAAAGCGACAGAAAGATGCGCATTCATTGAAGAAAGTGCGGAGATCTGTTTATGTTGTTGAGTCATTTTGTAACATTTCCAATATCATACTGAAGTGTTTTAACTTCTAATGGTGTTAGAAGGTTATCCTTTTAGTACACAGTGTTGTGAAAATCTTTAGTATTTTCATATATCTTGAGAGATAGCTTCTTAGCTTTTCATAGATCTCGATAGATAGTTTTAGTACTCAACTTTCGACTTTATCTTGTGGTAAAGTAGTGAGTTTTTATAACGTTATTGTAAATTTTATAGTGAATCATTTCGCCATATTGGCATCTGATTATAATTATAATCATGAGAAAAGTTTCTTCAAGATTCTTCAAGTTTTTAATTCATTGTTTTTACTACGTGTGTGGAAAACTGTCTACATAACATTGTGTGTTTAAGCGAAGCAACACTTTCAAATCCCTCTTATCGGCCTCCACCAAGCATTTGAGCAAGAAATTGCATGAACGGCTACCAGGCTGAATGCCAAGTCCTAGCCTGCTGCAGCGCAGCAATGGCATTATCAAGCAACCTATTTGAAGCAAACAACTTGATGAGGACACTTATAACTAAAGTCGATTCCTCAGCATCACTAGGATAATCCAATAGAGCATTCGATAGACCAAATAAATCGAGCTCAGCCTTTTGACAATAGCATATAATATCCTTAAGCATTGCATAAACTTCCAATTCCATTTTGGCGCACACATATATATGCACCAGCAGTTCAAAAGCTGCACACGATTCATCAAAATCATACTTATCCACAGACCTAGAAAAGGAAATTTCTCTTGCAACCCTCCAATTTAAAGTCTTGAGCACTCTAACGACGCCAGAAAAAAGCTCTATGCTTCTAATTTCACGGGAGGTCTCTCTTAAAACATTTTTTTCGCTCTCTGAGCTGGTTTCACTATTTGAAGTAGAATGATCATAGTACTCCAATGCAGAAACACGATATACCTACTATCTTTTACAGTCCACTTTCTAAGAAAATTCACCTTACCCGATAGCCCAAACTTGAGAGAAAACAATGAATTTCGTGGAAAGAAGCAGGCACCCATATAACAAAAACCCAATCTTTAAAATATTCAGGTCGACAGAACTACTAACTATTAGCTCGTCGTCCATTGCATTGAAACCCTATTCAGAAGTGGCTCAAATGAAGGCGGCCGGTCGGCGGCGTGTCTTTGTCTTCATTTTTTTTTTTTGTAACTGTGTTAGAACGTAGCCCTATTTGTTAAGCCATAGTCTCACTTTCTTTTTTATTCTTCTGTGGTTGGTCGCTCGCTCCCTTCCTTTTTTTTATTTTTACATTTTCATTCGGCTCATTATAACTTTAAATACATTTAATAATTAATATCATTAACTCTCTTTCACTAAAAACGAAAGAAATTGTCCTGTGATCTTGAGCGCAAATCAGTTTTGAGTTTATTTTCAAACTTGGTGTCGCATTTCAGCATAAAGCTGTTGGTTATCAGAAGTAGATGGTCATCAACATTTTCAAAAGAGTTGGCAATGAAACATATTAAGGTTTGAGTGATAAGAGTATTATGTACATGATACAACATTCTGTATACTAAAACTTGTTATATCCTTCTTACTTGAGTAACTTTACGAAAAAGGAGCCAGAATTTATAATTTTATTACTTCTTCTTCTACAATCTACCTATCACTTTTCTTTGTAAATAGTGGCAGAACCCAAGTTTATTCTCTTCCATACAACTCTTGTTAAAGAGAAGTAAGTTTTGATTGCTTATGTTATGGACAACTACTACTAATCCTTTCGTAAATGAAACTGCACAATTTTCATTGGAAGGAAGGAGTAGCTAATACAAATACTCTGCAAATTTTCTAGTAAGTATTGAATAGATTATGCATTATATATATTCAACAAAATGTTGTCTCAAAAGTACTTGAAACCACATTAATATCAACTGGACCAAAACTAGAACCGAAATTAATGTCTGCGCATCCCAACCAAACTCTGATAACTGAAATAATTAGGAACCAAACTGTTGCTTTTTCATCAAGGCTCGACAAGCTAGAGTGAACTTATTAGGCCTGATTCGGGCCCTCCTCATCTGTCCGATCACCTCCGTTGCTTCTCTGCAGTTCAGACAACCTGCTGCTATTTCAGGCCAACAACACACATCCTTTGATGGAATCTCCTCGAATGCTGCGTTTAGTCTTCGACTTTTCATGTACATGTCGACCAACTGAGATTTCTATTATGAGAAACTATACAAAATTAACCTCTACAAAGATTAATGCAAATTGTACGTTGAGTAAGGAGCCTCCCAGTCGTAATTTCAATTTGACATCTTCAGTTCCACTAAACGAAATCGCATATGGTAAGTGTAAATTTAGATAATGTACTTATTTCTTATATTAGTTTTTAGGGAAATTTTACTTGAATCATATTAAAAAGTCAAATTTGTAATATTTATATTTATAGGTAGTAAATGTATTTTATTTCCTATATTTTTTAGAAACAAGAGATTGATGGTGATTCTACTAAGACCAGTGTTAAATCTATAATCTTTGACATCAACAAATTTGAATTCCACAACAAGGTGGTTTTATTGGATCTTCGCCTTCCCGTATTTGTTATACTATTGGTTATGAAGAGAATAAGAAACTTTATATGCTCGTACTCACAACAAATCTGATTAAAAAATTATTACCCGTTCTCATTTTAAACTCATATAATATTATAAGTTGTTATAATTATTGGTTATTTGTCTCAATAAAAAACTTGAATAGTAACTAAACATTAATAATAAAAATTATAAATAATAAAAATTTAGAAAATAAAAAAATTCCCCTTGGACATGTTGATTAATGTTTAGACTTAATTTATAATTTATATACTTGTACTTGTCCTAAATCGAACTAAAAATTGATTTTATTATTGATTTTCGTCTCAAACTCGTATATTAATACCAACTAATTATTCAAACACATAAATATAATATTATATAAATTTTCAATTAATGAAGTCTCATGAAAAAATTATGCACGATTCCAAATAAAAAAAATAAATGAAAAGTACTTAAGGAAATTTCATACTCTTTAATTAAGAAATATTGAGATATATAAAATTAATAAAAATTAGAATATAAGAGTTTAGAAAGTACAAAATTAGTATCCAAAATAAATAAGAATCAATGATATTGGAGATGTCACGCAGGTGCACGAATTAAAGTGATACATTCGATATGCAATCACATTATATAAAATGTATATACTCGTACTCATCTCAAGTTCGATTAAAAAGTTATTTTACTATAAATTCTCGTCTCAAAATCGTATAGTAACTTCACTAATTAACTGAACTCATTCAAATTTAAAAATATAAATTGTTACAGTAATTGATTACTCATCTATGGTGTATATATATGTACATGTTCCAAACTCAATTAGAAATTGATTTTACTACTCGTTCTCATCTCGAACTCATGTATTAATACTCATTGATTACTCAAACATGTAAACACTATTTTATTTAGATATTCACTCTATGAAGTCTTGTGGAAAAATAACATATTTTTTTTAAAAAATAGTGAAAATAATTAAAAAAAACTTTTAATTAAGGAATTTTTTAGAATATCAAAATATTTAAAATTAGAATATATGAATTAAAAACAATAAATGAGCATTTAAGATAAACCAAAATAGAGTTTAAATATTAGTCTTAATAATAGAGTTCAAACTATCGAAATATGATGGTTGATTTTTTAATAATTTTGCAAAGTTTAAACATTAATCTTGCAAAATTTATTTTAAAAATTAAATATTAAACTTAAAACTATTTTGTGGGAGGTGAAAAATAAATGAATGATTTGATAGGATACATTAGATGATAATTAACAATGTAATGATTTTAAATCAAATTAAAATAGTTAATTTTGTAAGATTATAAATAAATTAAATAAAAGCAATAAATATATAAATACAAATAGATGTTTTTAAATTATTAGTAATTAATGAATAATCAATATATATATATGCATTTATAATAAAATATTTAATATTAACTTAAATAATCAGTCAATATATTAAATGATAAGATGTCAAATAAGAAAACTTGTGAAATTTTAGAAAAATAACTATGAAAAATCATGGAAATATCACATATGATTCTATATGTGTTTGGATCTATATGCTCATACTCACAACAAACTTGATTAAAAAATAATCTTATTACTCATTCTCATTTTAAATTCATATAGTTTTATAAGTTGTTACAATAATTTGTTATTAGTCTCAATAAAAATTTGAATATTAATTAAACACTAATCATAAATAATATAAATAATAAAATTTTAAAAAATGAAAAAAATTCCCCTTGGGCAGGTTGATTAATGTTGAGACTTGTTTAAAATTTATATATTTGTACCCATCTTAAATTGAACTAAAAAGTGATTTTACTATCGATTTTCATCTCAAACTCGTATATTAATATCATCTAATTAGTCCAACACATAAATGTCATTTTTTTTAGGTTTTCAATTGATAAAGTCTCATAAAAAATGATGCACGATTCTAAATAAAAAAATGAATGAGAAGTAATTAAGGAAATTCCATATTATTTAATTAAGAAAATAATGAGATATATAAAATAAATAAATAATAGAATATAAGAATTTAGAAAGTACACTATTAGTATCCAATATAAATAAGAATAGAGAATATTGAAGATGACATATGCATGCGAATTAAGGTGATGTCTTTGATATGCAATCGCATTATTTAAAATGTATATATTAAATACTAAATCTCAAGTTTGATTAAAAGTGATTTAACTACAAGTTCTTGTCTTAAAATCGTATATTAATTTAGCTAATTAATTGAACTCGTTCAATTTTATAAATATAAGATATTCTGATAATATCGTCTAATTAGGCAAACACATAAATGTCATTTTATTTAGGTTTTCAATTGATAAAATCTCATAAAAAATGATGCACGATTCTAAATAAAAAATGAATGAGAAGTAATTAAAGAAATTCCATACTATTTAATTAAGAAAATATTGAGATATATAAAATAAATAAATAATAGAATATAAAAATTTAGAAAGTACAATATTAGTATCCAATATAAATCAGAATAGAGAATATTGAAGATGATGTATGCGCACGAATTAAGGTGATGTCTTTGATATGCAATCACATTATTTAGAATATATATATTCTTACTCGTCTCAAGTTTGATTAAAAAGTTATTTAACTACAAGTTCTTGTCTCAAAACCGTATATTAACTTCGTTAATTAACTGAACTCGTTTAATTTTAGAAATATAAGATATTACACGATGGCGATTACTCGTCTAGGATGTATATAATTTGTACATGTCTCAAACCCAATTAGAAATTGATTTTATTACATGTTTTCATCCCAAAATCATATATTAATACTCACTGATCACTTAAACATGTCAATACCATTTTATTTAGATATTCGATATATGAAATCTAGTGGAAAAATTATCTTGGCAAAATTTTAAAAAATAGTGAAAATAAATAAGAAAACTAGATGCAGTTAAAGAAAATAATGAGATATATAAAATAAATAAATAATAGAATATAAGAATTTAGAAAGTACACTATTAGTATCCAATATAAATAAGAATAGAGAATATTAAAGATGACATATGCGCACGAATTAAGGTGATGTCTTTGATATGCAATCGCATTATTTAAAATGTATATATTCGTACTCGTCTCAAGTTTGATTAAAAAGTGATTTAACTACAAGTTCTTGTCTTAAAATCATATATTAATTTCGCTAATTAATTGAACTCGTTCAATTTTATAAATATAAGATGTTACAGTAATATCGTCTAATTAGTCAAACACATAAATGTCATTTTATTTAGGTTTTCAATTGATAAAATCTCATTAAAAAATGATGCACGATTCTAAATAAAAAAATGAATGAGAAGTAATTAAAGAAATTCCATACTATTTAATTAAGAAAATATTGAGATATATAAAATAAATAAATAATAGAATATAAAAATTTAGAAAGTACAATATTAGTATCCAATATAAATGAGAATATTGAAGATGACGTATGCGCACGAATTAAGGTGATGTCTTTGATATGCAATCACATTATTTAGAATATATATATTCTTACTGTCTCAAGTT
The DNA here is from genome assembly GCA_036937905.1 of Salvia rosmarinus. Taxonomy (NCBI): domain Eukaryota; kingdom Viridiplantae; phylum Streptophyta; class Magnoliopsida; order Lamiales; family Lamiaceae; genus Salvia; species Salvia rosmarinus. The sequence continues at coordinate 96,698,915 of CM072816.1, forward strand.
TGATTAAAAAGTTATTTAACTACAAGTTCTTGTCTCAAAACCGTATATTAACTTTGTTAATTAACTGAACTCGTTTAATTTTAGAAATATAAGATATTACAGTAACTGATTACTCGTCTAGGATGTATATAATTTGTACATGTCTCAAACCCAATTAGAAATTGATTTTATTACATGTTTTCATCCCAAAATCATATATTAATACTCACTGATCACTTAAACATGTCAATACCATTTTATTTAGATATTCGATATATGAAATCTAGTGGAAAAATTATGCTGGCAAAATTTTAAAAAAATAGTGAAAATAAATAAGAAAACTAGGTACAGTTAAAGAAATTTTCATAATATTAAAATATATAAAATTAGAATATATAGATTAAAAATACAATAAATAAGTATTTAAATTAAATCAAAATAGACTTTAAATATTAATCTTGTAAATAGAGTTCAAGCTATCGAAATATGATAGTTGATTTCTTAACAATCTTGCAAATTTTAAATATTAATCTTGTAAAGTTTATTTTTAAAATAAATATTAGACTTAAAAATATTTTTGTGGAAGGAGAAAAATAAATAAATAATTTGATAGGACACATTAGATGATAATTAACAATACAACGATTTTAAATCAAATTGAAATTAAAGATTTTCTTATAAGATTATAAATTAAAGTTAAATAAAATAATAAATATATAAATATAAATATACAAATAGATTAGTTTTTTTTGGAAATCATTAGTAATCATGGATAATCAATACATGTGTATAAACTACATCAATTAATTAATATATTAAATGATAAGTGGTCAAATAAGGAAATTTGTGGAATTTTAGAAAAATAAGAATGAAAAATCATGGAAATGCCACATATGATTGTTGATGAATATGGTGTCTCCAATATGTAATGGATTTATATATTAATAGATTGAGAATCAAAAGTTCGGTCATTGGTTTCGGGGTTCGTAATTATTTCGGTTATTGGTTTAATCAAAATTGATTGGTTCGAAATCGATTTTTTTTTATTAATTAAAACCTTAGTACTTCAGTTTTTAATTATTATTTTTAATAAATTTTTATTTTTTAAATCTTAATTAATTTTATTTCATTTTTGGGATTAATCAAAATTGATTCACTATAATCTATCGATTTTCGATTAATCAAAAATCTAAATTAGGTCTATTTTAGTTCTATTTTTTTAGACAAATTTGATTCGATTAATCAAAAAATTCAGTTAAATTAAGTGAGACTGAACTATTATATATATATATATATAGAGAGAGAGAGAGAGTTTGGTTCTATATAATTAAACGATTAGTTAGTCAATTAATATATTCTCTTGTTCAGTTCCATTATAATTTCTCTTCCTCCAATTTAAAATAAACAAATAAATAAATTATTTTTATTTATTTAAATTCTCCATTAACTTATACTTTCATCTTTTTTAAAATTACCATAATAATAATTATCTCCTTACGAAGTTAAAAATATGCTTCTTCACAAAATACGTCCCCGGGGACGTATTTCCGGCGTATTTTGCCATCCCCGTCCCCGGGACGAGTACGTCCCCACGGAGGCGTCCCCATGCTTTACATGGCAAAATTGTAAAGATACAACTTTTGCTTCTCAAAATGCAAAGCTTGGTCAATTAGACATCCAAATTAGCATGGATAGCGTATGCTCTCTTAAAATCTTACTTGTGTAAGACACTTCCCCTCCAACTAGAACAAGTAGGTCGAGGGTTCGAGTCATCTCAGGTGTGTGTGGGTTGTAACTCTAAAAATCATACTTGCTTAAAATGACACTGACATAGAAAGACAGGACATACATCTTTTTGAAATAGATCCATTAGTAGATTTTTCAATTTTAGGTCTTCAAAACAAGATGATGTTTGTTTCATTAGTCAATATTCACGAAGTCTCCATGTTCTTGCTTAGCCTCCGCATGGATGTTGTTTGGATGTGTTGTGAGTTGTGACTAATAGGTGTTGCAGGAGACTAGGCTTTCTGCGGTGTGAAAAAAGTACTCGACAGATGCTTGGCGCCTTCCACGGCTGGAAGTGGAGGGAGGTTGTGACAACATGACAATGATTTTGGTGCAATTCAAGAAATCTACATCTTCAGATGATAAACCATCAGCTTCCGAGGCCGAGTCTAAGCCAGCAGAGAACGAATCACAATAATATGATCCCAGTAGGAGGGCGTCTTCACAGTTTTACATTACATCCGTAAAATCTACATAAATTTGTTGGAAGAAAAAAAAATCATCCATGATAAATGTGTGCTCTTTCTCACCTTTGTCTTCATTCAGTTGGGCAGCTTGATTTTGTGTCATATGTTGTATTTAATGTTCTACAATTGCAATGGATAAATTCGCGTTCGTGGAAATATTCGTATTTTTATTCACTTTTCTTATTTTATCATCTGCATTTACATCATCATTGAACTTGAAACAACGACATTGCCTTTATATCAGTTTTTAGTTTTTACCCCTGTAGGTCGTCACAACATTCAAAGATATGATATAAATAATTTATTTTTCATCAAATATTACCAAACAGTATCCAAATTTTTTACGTAATCATTTCCAAACTAGCAAGGATTGTTCACAATGCTCTTAAAACTTTTTTTTCTATATTTTGCATTGGCGAAAGAATGTGCATAATGCGTCTTTGCTTTTTAAACCTCAAACTAATATTTTTTTTTTCTGTAAATTTGTCTGATATCCTTATGAACGTCTATCAAAGGTATGATTTCTTTAGGATCCAGCATGATGATTCTTCCAAACATAAACAACATGCTTGAATATCATGATATTGGCACCCATTTTCATACACTTCTGCTTTTTGTTTTCATACAATAACAAATTCTTGTTTGCCGACTGGTTATACATTAGAAGCAACACAACCATACAAAATCCAATTGCAAATAATTGTGCCAGACTAGGTCAAGTTGCTGTAGTCATATACTTATAATTTTGCTGGTATCTATAATATTTGAATTCGAATTTGAACTCTTCTTAAGAATCTTAAAGGAACGCCCCACATCACTCATTAACATGGCAAAACACATGCAAGTCCAACAAAGCATTGTAATGTCCTTTCTCTATCTCCTCTTCCTTCACATTATGGAGGAGGAGAGTTTCAATTATGAGATCTTCCCATTCAATCTCCACTCCGAATTTTCTTTTCCTCGTCTTCTTCCTCGATTTTTCAGTCTCAACTACAGCAACAGCATTGCACCCGCCAATTCTAGGACGCATAATCCTCGATATACGCACCTTGGCGGCCTCGATCTTCTCTCGCCTCCTGGCCCTAGAAACGCACGCTCTGTCGAAAGACGGGGGCCTAACATCCAACCCCACATCCTTCTCTAATATCTCCTTCAGAATCAGCTTCTTGCTCATCTCCGATTTCCCACTCCACCATTCGGAATACTGTGGAAGCTCAAGCGTTCTTTGCCTTCTCCTCGGATTCACTACATCAATGGCAGAAATTCCCAACAAGTAATTTGAATAAATCAGTGTCAAGCATTCAGCAGAAATCTGAAATTTATCAGGATAATCACTAGCCAAATTAGGCAGGCAGTCCAGTTCAAAATATTTGGAGCTGCTGCAATCTTCTTCTTCCATATTATATGCATCATATCCATATCCAATCTCTTTACTTAGGCACTCTCCCACAAGCACTTCCACATCACACTCGAAACGCTGCTCAATCCTCTGTTTTTCCTTTCGACTGCACGACATCATCTCCATGTACTGCATCACAGACGGGGCGTTCCTCAAGATATTCTTCACCGTCACATCCTTCCCCCACGGCAGCACCTGCGCAACCTCCACAAGTCTCTCCAGCAGCTCCTTATACCTCCGCTTGCACGTGGAGGTTGCCACGTGCAACTCCATCGCCACATCTTCGATCTTCACATCCACCTGATTCAATTCCGCAACAAAAACCAAAACTGCAGCCACCACCGGCATTGGCCTTCTTCCCGTTGTTACGAACCACTTGATCAAACACTGCACCAGAAACACCCCTTGCTGCAGCATCCTCTCAACCAAATCCTCCGAAACAGCGCCAAAACTGGGGCTGCTCTTCATTGCACGCTCGAAGGCATTCACAATATCAAACTCCGGCAACTTCAGATCAACAAAATCAACCACGCGGCTAATCATCCGCCCTAATTCATACACATCGCAGCCAACTGTATCCGCGACTTCGCCAATCGGCAGCATCTTCTGATCCTTTCTCATCACTATATAAGAACACGCCCCAACGAGAACAGGAAACCATTCCCCTTGGCCGTATTCTCCATCAGTGACCTTCTCAATCAAATGCTTAACCTCTTCGGATTTCTGAACAGAAAACCCTAGCTTGAACATAAAATCCCCAATCAAGTTTTGAGCGTGATAGATTTTAGTTTCCTTGTAATTGTGGACGGTGCCGGTACCAGCGGTGCCCAGGTGGACGTAGGTGCCGGTTTGGCCGGTGATGCCGCCGATATGCGCCTGAAAATTGTCGAATTGTTGCATGATACCGCACGATGCGCAGAACATATTACCTGAGTCATTGTCGGGAACTAGTGTCCTCTTCCTGCAGTGCTCGCAGGCTCGAGAACTTTCCATCTTCTAGTTGGAATCGGAAAACAATCAAAATCTGAGGAATCAAAATTAAATTGTGAGGATTCAGTGAAATACACAAGGACTAGAAAGTGAGAAAAACAACATTTTTTTGCAGAAGCTAGATTTGGGGGCGTACCAGTGATTGAAATTAAAAAAAGCAAATATATTAGAATGGGGATTACCCTAATGATTTGAAAATTGCGAATGGGATATGTGAGGAGGAAGATGAATCTGGCAGTGCGGCCATTGCGATGCTCATGAGAATGGGGAAGGCGGCGGATCAAAGGAGCTCGTGTATTATGAATAGGGTTGATCGACTGGTGTTTGGTTCTCGGTTAAAATAGTTAACTAGTGTATAACTCGTCGATGAAAAATCATTTTTGTTATAAATTATAAGTTAAAAGTATAAATTTAAAAATAAGTTTATATATTTTTTTTTTTTTTGAAATGATAATATTTCAACAATTGAAGTTTTCAAAATCAAATAAAATTATAATAAAAAATAGATTAAGGGAGATTTTCTTCGATGTTTTCTATTTATATGTTTAAAAGGTTGATAATAAAGGTTGATTTTTAGTTGTTTATTTATAAGAATATGAATATTTCTATGTGTATATATATAATTTTCCCGGTAACCAAGATATATGATTTTTTTAGTTTACATGGCAGATATGTAATTGTATTAGGAATTATTATTTGAGTGATGCTATTCGGCCATAATATGTCCAGCCATAATCAATTTTATTAAATAAAAAAATTATTTATTTAATTTTTGATCTATTAAAAAATTGGTTTTACATTAAAACCATCTTATGAAATTACAATTTTGCACCTATCGAATGAAAATTTTAATTTAAATTTAAATTTAATAATTTAATATTTTTCAGAATAGGTGGAAAAAGGGTTTGTGTAATTGTATGTAGGAAAACTTTATTGTTATTATTAAGCAAAAATTTATCAAAGTACAAGCTAAGTTGCACTGTTTACACATAATGTATACAATTAGTTATAAATATAATTTATTTTGCAAAATATTGGATATTGGTGATCCAAATTACACATATTCTTCTGTTTTGCTTATTGTTTGTACGATGAAGGATAGGTAAATAGTCTAATGCTAACAAGCCAAATTATGTTGTGCTGATGGAAAGATTGCACTTCCCAAAGTGCATGTCTTTCGAAGGCATTATGATTTGATTTTTGGTGAAAATATAAAGATTTGATTTTTGGTGAAAATATAAAGAGTAAGAGCATCTTCAATAACACATCTCCATTTTTAGGTTTTTTCTGATATCATCGCCGACATATTATCATATTTTTCTTCTCTTATTTTCATCCCCAATAATACTTCCTCAAACTCAGGTTTTTGCTTATATCATTGTGAATCATATTTTCAATCCACTTTTAACTCACTTAATATTTATTCACACTTTATTTGAATTTCATATTTTTAATTTTGAACTTAATATAAATTAATTTGAAAAATTATTTTTAATTAATATAAAATAAATAAATTATTTTACAAATATTATATAAAATAAAATTGATAAATAATATTTTTAAAGAAAAATCGTACAACACAAAAGACAACTTAAATTTAAGAATTTGAAATACAACACACAACATAAACATATAATTTAACTAATAAATCATTCATCATAGTTTAACCTTTTCTCATTATTCAAATATTTATATCGATAATCTAATATTTTTCCATTATCCAGACATTTCCCCTAATACTCTAACTTTTTCTCCATTATCCAGACATTTATCTTTAATATTCTAATATTTCCTCCATTATCACATTATATGTTATTATTTATTTTACAATCATAATATAATTATTTTAAATAAAAATTATTAAAATAAACTTAAATTATTAGGAAAAGAAAGATGGAAAGATACGATAGGTACAATGGAGAGAGAATGAAGAAGAGAAAAGAAAAGGAAAAAAATTCAAATTAACCCTTCCTTTTCTGTGTCTCTTCTCTTCAAAGGTATTTTTGCATTTTCTCTCTCCTCCTTACCACCTCCCCTCTCTCACCCCACAATAGTGTATTTTGAAGATGCATTTTTGGAGCATCCCCTAAGCAATATCTCTAAAATCTTTAGTTTTACATTTTATTTTTTTGAATTTATGGGGATCCTGTAGCCGCTACCTTTAGTATGCACTGGGTAAATTTCATGTTCATATGCAATAGTCTGTAAACAACATAGGATGAGTAAACCACATTTAGAAAACTAGATGTGACAGACTCATATCCATAGAGACGTTGTAAGGTTTGAATATGTGACTTTTGACCACAATATTCTAATTTACCACTGAGCTGTCCCAAATGAATACTACAATAACATATTTATATTCACTTGATTACTTCAATTGGTGATAAGTGAGACCACAATTTGAATCAAGGAAACAGTCCATTAGTGTTTTCTCCTTATGGTCAGAACAATCATCTTATTTGATACCATTAGATGGTTATCTTCAAAAAATCACTAAGTTGTATATATTTATACAAGAATTATGAAACCAATGATATACTACTTTTAGTAAAATATTTCAAATTAAATTATATAATTATCAATAGTATATCATTTAGGGTTCTAATAATTATTTATTTCATGCATATGGAATCCATGGGTGAACTAAGATCATGAAATTTGAGGTGTTACTTGCTTTAAAGACATTAGAACTATCTATAGTGTGTTGAATTCTAACTTTCATGATATTGTTATGCATTGAGATTATTAGAAGATGATAAAGAATATATTTGTAGAATAGTTGAGGCAAGTCGTAGGATAAATATTTAATTTTGACTCGACTTTTGCACGTGCAATGACATTTTAATCCTACCTTTAAAAATTATAAATATGGTCCGGCCTTTACTCTGTTTTCACACTTATGGTCTTTAATTGATCGATGCTGACAGAATTATGACTAGGATTGGCGAAGCTGATAAGGACGGCTTATTTTGTCGCATAAGATAAAATCGAATAAAACGACCATCGTTTTGTGATATTTTTATTAATAAGTGCAATTAATGGAGCAAAGATCAGTTTAAAGATTGGGTCAAAATATCACGATACGGATAAAGGTCGGGCCAAAATTGAATGTTAACCAAAATTTTATCCATATTTCAAAGGTACCGATTATCCATATCCAAAATTTCGTCAAGTAAAAAGTAATTATAGGGCAAAAGCACTACGCTACTACAAACAAATGGTAATTATCACTTAACCAAATTCATCTTTAGTAACATTTTTTGAGTTTTCTACAATGGTATCCATTTTAGCAGTGCTTGAATTAGAATTAGAATTAGATTAGCAAACACGTTTTCTGGGATTTCTTGATAAACTGACGCCATTTAAAGTACTGAGACAACAGCAGTCGTTGTATGTTACAGGTTGAGGGAGCTGAAACAAGTCTGGCACTTTTAACTGCTACAGGGGGGATATGCCAAGTGCTCAATAAGTGTCCGACACATATCCTTATTTTGCCAAAAAAGAAAAAGAAAAGAACATGCACCTCTGCGTTTGTGCATCCTACTTGAATGAAACGATTATCGTTTTTTATATTCATACTAAAATCTTGGCACATTACTTTTACTAGGATTTTTTCCAACTAATAGTCTTTTGTAAAATACAACAGATGCTCATTCAGTAGTTGGATTAATAGGCAAATGCCCCTTTTTCTTTCGCATAAAGTTTGGCTGTTGAATATTTATACCTTGTCAAGTAAATAATAAGTATATGGCAAGAGCACTGGACTACAAACAAATGGCCATCAGTCATCACTAATTCAACCAAAATTCATCTTTCATTCAAAAATAATTCCTAAGGTGATCTCCAAAATATATACATTGATGATTAATGATCATAGTTGAAAATCTATTTTGAATCATTGATCTAAATATATATACAATAATTAATTTATTTTATTCTATTATTTTATGAGTATAAGTCCGTTTAATAATATCATTTATCTTTGATTTGTAATTACTAATCACTTAACCAATTCATCTTTGGTAACATCATTTGAGTTTTCTACAATGGTGTCCATTTTAGCAGTGGAGGGCTGTGCATCGGTCGGTCGGTTCGACTGATCGACCAAAAATCCAGAAATCGAAAACGAATCGAATTATACTTTTTCGAACCAAACCGACCGATCGGAATTGTCCGACCAACCAAAATCGAAAGTCGGACCGAAAAAAACCGAACTATGTGACGTATATATATCAAACATCAATTGTCAATTAAATTAATAACCTAATGTAGAAGGCCGCCAAAATGAAGACCGTGGACCACAAATGACAAAACACAACTTATAACTGGAAAAAAAATCATTGAACAAAATAATAAATAATCTGTGGTGATTGATCATGAAATATTGTGAAGAGAAAGTGAAGAAAACGCACTATGATTTCAGCGATGACGCGCGGCTGGCGTAGTGGGCGGAGAAGATATGCAAGGGCGGTGGACGGCGTTACAGCGTTGAGCCGTTCTATCCTGTGTTTGGGCCCAACACCGAGGCGGTAGGACCATGGGAGGAGGCGGTGGACGGTGTCACGGCGATGGAGGAAACCGTGAGCACTGAGGAGACGGCAGGGAGGCGACGGCGCGGCGCTGAGGGTGTGAAATGAGAGGAGGACGCGGTAGGGAGACGGGGGCGCCGACTGGAGTGGCGGTGGGAGGAGGCGGCGGACGCGTGGGAGGACTGGAGGAGGCAGAATGACTGAATGAGGGACGCAGGTGGGAGGGACGGGAGAATGGGATCACATTAGGGTTTTAGGTTTATTTCAGTTTTTTAATTTAAGTACATTAATGTTAGTTATATATATATATATATATATATATATAACCATATAAGACTGTGACTGAGCCACATAGGAGTGGATCGAACTTTTCTTGAAAATAGATATGTATTTTATATGTAATACAATAATCAAAGCGTTTATCTTAGCTGTTGTTTATACTCTAAGGCGTTGAAGATGAAAGATGCTTTCTCTTTTTTTCTCGATCTTTCTTTTTTCCTTCTTTTTTTCCTTCTCGCTTTCTTTCCTTTGATTTGTATAATTCTATTTGTGATCTTTTACTTTCTTATATAATTTTTTTAAAATAATTTTGTTGTGCATAATTTTATCTAAACATGTTTTCTTTATAAATATTTAATATTTAATAACTAAATCTATTGTAGTCTAATCTTCAACATCTCTCATTTAAGAGATCTTGTTCGATTCCTTTTAGTTACATATTTTTTTCTATACTTATGAGTTCTTTTTCTTTCCTTTATCTTTCTTTCCTTTATATATATATATATATATATATATATTTATATATATAAAATAAAAGATTATGCAAATAATAAAGTTTTATTCTTTATCCAAAATTTTTAAAAGGATTATAATGAATTTATATTATGAAATAATTGATGAATTATCTTGAAAATTTAATTAATTCAACAATTGAAAAAATTCGACCACATCGAATCCCGTGAGGATGACAAAATTTTATTTTTTGGATTCAATAACTAAAATTATTCATCAACTTTCAATGTTTTCGAATTCATCATTTTTTGGTTCTATTCATCATAAAAATAGTTCTCACGTTAACCTCTCAAGTATATATATATATATATATATATATATATAACCCCATATATATATATATCGTTCGATTCGGTTACCGACCGAACCTAAAATCCAAAACCGTAACCGCACGAAAACCGATTTCACCAAAATTTATAAACCGAATCGCTAACCAATCATTTAAAAAATCAAACCGAACCGATCGAACCGAATCGATTCGGTCGATTTTTTCGGTCCGGTTCAATGTTTGCACAGCCCTGCCAGTGCTTGAATTAGAATTTAGAATTGAATCTACAGACACGTTTTCAGGGATTTCTTGATAAAGAACAGTAATTGCTGTATGGTAAAGGTTAGGGAGCTGAAACTGGTCTGAAACTTTACCTACAATTATACGGTAAAATCAACTAGACTAGAGCCTACATATGCATCCGAGACATGTTCTTACTTTTGCAACAACACACATACATTTGCATTTTTGCGTTAAACAATTCTCGTTTTGTATAAATATAATACAATCTTGGCACATTATTTTTACTTTTTTTCAACTAATAGTATTTTGGAAAATACAATAGATGCTCATTCAGTAGTTGCATTATTAGGCAGATTCCCCTTTTCTTTCGCATCTATTTTGATAGTTGAATATTGCACTTTGTCAAATAAAGAATAACTATATGGCAAGCGCACTACACTACTACAAAAAATGGTCGTCAGTTAACCAAATTCATCTTTGGTAACTTTCTTTGAGTTTTCTACAATGGTGTCCATTTTACTAGTGCTTGAATTAGAATTGGATCTGCAGACACGTTTTCCGTGATTTCTTGATGAGGTGTCGCCACTGGGATCCTTAGACGCATCATCCTTAATGCGTTTCTGCATTCTGTTGGAGCCTTTTGAATCAACGAGAATTTGATCGTGACTAAGTGCTCCTCTAGTACCAAATGGTCCAAATTCATATGCAGCAGCAGCATTCGAGGGGTTTGAATAGTGAGTAACAGGAGAGCAGGTATTCAGATTCAGAGAGAGTGCATTGGGCTTCGCATTAAGCCCCTTCTCCACAATATCCAATCCGACCGAGCACGCTTCTGATGTGCTGCAAGGATTGCTTCCATAGTCATTCTGTGAGTTTGGCACCCGTCCGCTGTCAATATCTGCATCTGTTTCATCTAAGCGTATTTCCTGAAACGAATCAGTAGAGCTTGTAAGAGATTGTCAGTAAAGATAGAGCTAAAAGATCTATTGCGCATTTGGTAAATATCTTTAGGAATTAGCAGTCGGTCCCTTTATCTATGCTTAATTATGGGACAGGTTATTAAAACTGGAAATGCCACTTCTTACAAGGAGGAGATTAAATCTGAGGGATCCAACCATTTCCTAGGAAATCAGGAGTTCCCCCATTTAAATTTTAAGAAGAGCACATCTGTAATTTAGAGAAATATTACCTCGCTTGGAATGTTGACAACTTGTTCCGAGTCAGATGTACTCTCTGCTTCTGAATCGGCCATCTCCTCACACTCAAACTCTACATTTCCCCCAAATTCTTCCTCGGAGTCACTCAACTCTTCCTGTTCCATTACAATTTCAGGAAGGGACTCATCATTAATGTCGTCAGACACTTTCCTACTTCCTCTGTTTCTCGGAATAGCCAGTGGAGTGTCACTTGACTCCAGCTCGTTACGAATCCCATCTAGAGTAGAATCTCTCTTCTTGCTAGGATATTTTGCACTTTCAGATTCTATGACGCCAGATATGGGAGCAGCTAGTGATCTGCTAGTATCATGTAAAGTAGTATTTCTTCTTTCAGCGCCTTCTCGATTCTTGGATGTGAAACTGAGGTGAATATTCAAGTCTAGTTCATTACCCTTTCTACTAAGGCTGCTGGCCTTTGTACCCGAAGGACTTGAAATACCATCTACAGATGCCTTACTTGTCGAGGAAGAATGATTTCGAATTGGAGGATTTGATGCTGCAATGGAAGGAAGCCTGCCAACAGGATGTGCAGCTACAGAATCGGCATCCACATTATCAGTTCTCTGTAAAAGTGGATGAAAGTCAACACCCGGTGGTGCAGCATTCTTTTCAGGAGGCTTAGATGACTTGCTGAGAAAGTTGACAGCATCTCTTATGTGCCGGGGGTTATGAAAAAGACTGAGACTCAATTGTGGTTGCTTTCCTGGAAAGAAAGTGAAAGAAGTAGACGTGCTAGTACTGCTGCGGTAGTAAGGCAAATGACAGTCCTGAGGTGCCTGGAATAGTAGAGGATGCATCTGAAGATCTGAATCGCCTCTCTCTACTGTATGTTTGTTAGTTGTGGCATCAGAATGATTTCGCTGCTGACTTTTAGTAGTAACATTAACATGGTTGTTCTTGGTTGGTCCAGATTTCACTGAAGAGGCAACTCCCAAGTGCATATTGCTCCCAGCATGCAAACTCCTAGGTTCTGCCATCAAACCAGCATTTCTCAAAATATTGCCCGAATCTTTTCCAGATGTGATTGCTTGGGAATTTTTGAAAGCTGATTGTGACATAATTCGAACAGATGGAGGCAGATTGACAGGAGGCAAATCAGGAGCTAATTTGACCAGGCGTGCATTATTTAGTTTCCGAGCACGGTAGGGCCGCATAACTACTTCAGAATTGGATGGCCTAGAAATTACAGTTATTTATGGCAAACACATAATGCTGAATACCGTGAAAAGTTGATTGCAGAACCAGAACCAGGGGCATACCTGAAAGCAAGTGCAGACTTGGAAGGTCGGATGTCTCGATAACCAGGTTTATCTTTCTGTTCTCTCGCTTGAGCACCCTCCTCGGATGGCAGGCAAGTGGGAAAACTGGACGAAGCATTGTTCTCTGGCATCCAATCTGCCAAAAATGCCTCATGGACATATGCTTCATCTTCCTTGTCTATGTGATTATCTCCACTGTTAGTTTCTTCAACAGCATTATCAGAGCTATCACCCTGTAAATTAGGTATTTACGGATCATTTATTAGAATTTAAAAAAGTCAAATGTCAACTTTCATGGGAGCGCCTTCTATAAAGATTGAGAAATTATTAAATTCAGATTAATTATCATATTAGTAGATTGTTGTATACAGTTATACACGTTTATAGAGATCAGTTAAAGACTTAAGAAAGGAATTTATCCATATTCTTACTCAATTCCATCATCAAGTAACTATTAAAAATTATAAGGTATCATTTTAGCTTCCTTCATTTCTTAGTTACAGCCTTATAGGTGGACTAGTGCAGCAAAGACGAAGTACATACTGGAGAAGGTTACTTATTATCAGTATTTCAGTTTGTACCCATATCAAACTTCATACCATTTAAGTCCAGAAAAAGACTTCAAACATATGCATCAAGTTCACCAAACCAGGTAAGATGAAGATTATACTGCTTGAAGAAAGACCAAACAGCAAGTAAAGAAAGATAATATTTGCCTGAGTTAGAAGGAAATTAAAATGCTATCTTTTTGGTTTATCTGGAGCTGTGAGCTTTTATCAAGTTCCATCGGTATACTATAATACTACCATAATTCCAAGCACACAGACCAACTAGCTTGAAAACTCAGGGTACAACAAAAGAAAGATTTCAATTGTTCTTCGACGGCATGACAAAGTTATCATAACAATTTACTAGCCACATGCATGCACACACAAAAAGAAAATTCCATATAGCAAGGGGCAATAAGGATGCTTGATATAGCTCAATACACAAGAAAAGGAGCAGTATAAATTACTGATGGATAATGACAGCAGCTAATCTGAAAATTAACTTGTTAACAAATAAGGAAATCCGTTTGAAAGGCAACAAAGACCTAATTAACCAAGTTCAGAAGTAAATGTACCTCTTTCTCGGATGACAAATGCCAATTTGAGGGAGAAGGTTTGCTACTTCTTCTTCTTAATTCATATAGACGCCGCTTTGCTTTCTTGTTCGCATCAGATTTATACGATTTCTGGGTGCCAGAAGCAATGCGCCACTGCCTTGGAAGCAAGGACGGATCTCTATAAGGAAGAAAAATCTCCATATGGACATGAAGTCGAGTTTAAACTTTTTCAACCCCTGAATCATTGGAATCATTTATACATCAGAATAAATGTCTCGTAAACTTTGCAAATATTGGTCATTTAAGAGCATACCAGTTCAATACGAGCAATTTCCTCCAAGTTCAAGGGGGAGTTTTTTATCCTTCGCACAGACTACAAAACAAAACAAGCTACTTTCTAAAACATGATGACAGATTTGAAGCAAACAGCATCAGAATAATCACAAACCTTTATTGGATTTTCCGGCGCTTTTGAGGATGCACGATTCTTTTGCCTCACGAAAATCTGTTTTGCAGTAAATATCATTATATTAGAATAGCATTACTTTCATGCTACATAAGTTATATTTGCATATACACACATAAGAATAGCATCAACACATGGCTGAAAGTTGACCAACTATATCCCCAGAAGACACACAACTTTATAGGCTTTAAATTTACAGTTCACAATAAAATACATTACCTGATGCCTAGATTTGCAAGGAAGAAACCGCTGCTGTATAGCCTTCCAGTCAGTATTGTATTCCATCAAACCCAGGGCTAGTAATCTGAAAGTTACATGTCCAGAAGATGGTAAGGCATAAATGAAGAAACAAAGATACACAGGTTCATGAATGAAAATCAGGATCTTTGTTGATTGATGCTAATTCTACAACCTTCACATCAAACGATATATACAGATACGTTGAGCATTACATTTGGTTACTGTTCACTTATATGTTTGAGCAAAGCGTATTGGAAGACTCAGATATATTATCATTTCAAAACCTTTAGCCAGCATCAGGATAGTCAATAAATTACATGTATCCAGAGAAATTTCAAAAATTGGTAACCGCATCCAGGAAACAGGAGGATCGTTTAGAGAAGCTTCTGGAGTAGTCCTTATTGGAAAATGGACTTGACACGTAAGTCACATAACAACTCACATGAGTACACCCACAAAATACCAAAGATCGCATATTGACCATGAATATCACAGTATCTAAGAACAAAAAAATATTAGTATGCTTATACAGGACACCTAAAACACTTTGTACCAAGAGGATCTTCATTGTAATTTTTAAGATTATGAATAATTGAAAATGCAGTAATTTCACAATCTTTAAAACGAGACAAGACCAAAGTACAGAATTCAATAAATGTTGAAATTTTGAATGGTGTGTAATAAACAAAAGCATACAACTCACTCATCCTCGGCATCCGTAAAAAGCACCCGGTTAGTAAGAGAAGCAGGAGCTGGCTTGTGAGGATAAAGGGCAGGATTGAACAACGGCCAAAACCTCTGAGCTAGTTTAGCAATTTCCTTGGGAACAGGAGCAACTGGTTGATATTTGGCCTTTTCAAGCAGAGTTGTGGCCATTGTCTTCTTGGGCATTCGATGCCTGGAAGAGGGAGAAAGCACCTTTCTAGAATCTGGGGGAGTGTTCTCCATTTCTCCTTGGCCATCAGATTCAGCAGAACATACGGAATTGCGAAGAGGAAACAAGGGCTCCTTTTGACCAGGAGTCTCAAAACCACGTTCAATTTGATAGCGTTCGTATGCACGGACAGCTGCCAAACATTTTATAGAAGTATGCAAATGCATTAAAGAACAAGTTGCAGACAATATTCAATAAGGAGGGAAAAAGCATCAATCGTCCTTTACGTACCAGAAGAAACATCATCGATATAGTTTTCAACTAGTCTAAGTGGAGCTACATCCGTGACAGACATCATTGGACCACAAACATAAGGAACCCATGAGGTGTATTCTGGAGCCTGAGAAGAGCCTGCCTGTTCATCTGGAAGATATGTCCGCCTCTCATTAGACATAGAAAAGATGCCGGAGTGCAGCTCTCTGTTACTTCCACAGGGAAAACTCTGCTGTGCATTTATATTGCCATCTGTAGATGGCAACATGTTCTGATTCCCATCTGGCACGGATGGATGGATATATGGGGGGAAGAAGCAAAAGCTTGGATATGGAACCGTTCTCAATGCCAGTGCTTGATCCCGTTTCTGAAGCATCTGTACAACTAATTCCTTAACTTCGGAAGCAATATGGCCTTTCCCAGGCTCAAGAACACATAAAGAGAAAACCTGAATAAGGAGCTGTACATGCTCGTGAATAAGACAATGCAACTGCCCTATCTGATGTGGGGTGAATCCACAGGTGTAGCCATTATTTACAGGAGGCATATAAGACGAAGAAATGTTGGGTGTAAAATGTTTCCCATCTGCAACTGAAAAGGATCCAATTGACGCAAACGGTAAGAGTGGACGCAATGGTCTGTTCAACTGTCGCGAAAGCTTCTTGCTGTGTTCAAGGGACGCTTTTTGGCTTCTATTCCGTCTAGTTGTTTTTCGTTCTTCAACCTCATCCGGTTCACTTTCCAGTGCCTCTTCAAGTTCAAGCTCAAAGTCGGCATCATTTTCTTCATCTTCATCGTCAACATTTGGATTCTCTTGTAAATTCAGGGAATCATCGCCTCTTAAAACAGCTGCCAAGAATTTTCTATATTCCTCTTCATCATCAACATTTTGGAGATCATCTTCATCATCAGTTTCTTGAAGAAAAGTTTCAAGCTCATCAAGTGTGAAACTTACAAGAGAATAACGAGCCCTAGTTCGCATACAGATGGCACCCTCAGTATCCATATCATCCATAGATTTCCTGGAATCTGTAGCACTGCCAGTATCTGCCAGGTTGGTTAATCCATTCTCCTTTTCTAATAGTGATCCACAATCAGATTGATTTACTAACATAGACTCCTTCTCGGTGGTCGAAGTGTAAGCTAGGTCCAAATTTATTCCACGTTCATCTCCAGAAGAAACTACAGTTTGCATCACAATATCATCATAATTCTCAACATTTCCACCGGTATCATGATGTTTTTCATCGGGCTTGTTACTAACCATTGCACAATGCTTTCCCCTGCTATCAGCAACATTCAAGTCCAAGTCTTCAACTTCAGAACTCAAGCTTGAGGAAGCTTCTATTGAATTAGTTTCTTTCAGGAAAGGATTGAAATCAGCATCTTCATCCTCGTCCTCTTCCTCAGCCACATCTGCGTTTCGGTTATCATCCTCCAATTTATTCTCTTCATCCACCTCATTCTCATGTTGCAAAGCACAGTGTTCAGGGGCTATGGATAAGTTGGAGCAATCAACAACAGCATCCTGGTGATTTGGGTCTTGAACTTCAGTAGATGCTAAAGTAGAACTCCCCGACATTTTGATCAAAGGATATGCTCAGGGGCTACAAACAATGCATTGAATCAAAATAAACTCTTCTCCAAATAACTTCACCGAATGGTCCCAGCTCAAAATTAATAAATCAATTGAATTCGATTTTATAGTTCATGTTCGGAAGCAAAATAGGATCTCAAGAGGAAAAATAAATTTTCTGTTCAAGATGCAGATATCCAGCTCAGACCTTTAGTCGCAAATCCTTAACATGCTAAGATCTAGTAAGCGAAGAGTGATATATTCCATAACCCTAACTGATTATGCTTTCGAGCAATGCCATATATCCACAGCAGTCGAGCAGAGGGGAAAATGGCCCTTGTAACTTGTAATTGTAAGGAACCTTAATTGGAGGCTAAAGCAAAACTTAGAACATACCAGCGATAGCTAACTCACAGGTGGCGGCCGCCCAGTAACAGCTCTGTCGGGCCATAATCGCCGTGATTTTCGACGTCTTTTGGCATTTCGGACTTCCTCTTTTCTTGTTTCTCTCTCTCTCTTTTTTATTCCTGTCCTTTTTCACTTCTACCATTATTTTAAGGAGGAAAGAAAAAAGACAAAACTGTGATTTAGAACGGTTAATTAATCTAAAGTTTTGGGCTTTAGAAGCTGGGCCTACTATCAGCTATAAATGGGCCTACTGTATGTCTTTTTTCTTTTCTTTTTTTAAGTTCTTGGCAGGCTGATGCAGATATTTAAATTCTGGTTATTTTCAAGATATCTATAGATTTTATTGAGGTTTATAATTATAGATGCACAGCATATAATTCTTCCAAATACGTGGCTATGTCTTTCTAGGCCAATACATTTTATGAACAATAATTTTATTTTCATATTCTGGTCTGTGTAATATCTCTGACTTAATTCCACAAGTATCAAGAAAATATGATTTAATATTCCAAGTTGAGCGTCTATCCGTACTGGAATGCACATTTGTAATTCGGATTTTGGAGTGTCGTTGGTTCAATAAAAATAGTGTTCTCTTGTGAATTGTGATTCCTCCCTAGCAGTAAAATGAATGAATATATTTCAGAGAGAGAGGATGATGATGGTTGGTCTCCAAAAATTAAGTTATTTCGATTTCTACCGATGACCACCATTTACGCGATTTTTTACTATTAAATAATCATTTGCAACTTGTTCCACAACACAATATGATCTATTAAAGATGTTGATGGAGTGTGCGTGTGTTGGCCTAGTGGTAGAGTGGTTAATGTCTGAGACAAAAGGTCTCGGGTTCGAGTCCACCGTGAGCGGGCTTTAAAATTTATATATTTAATGACCAAAAAAAGAGATGTTGATGGTGCAAACATGTAAAAAAAAAATGGAATAAAAAGTTAGGAACAATGGTGATTGAGATATACTCACCCCGTCCCGTTTAAAACGTCCATTTTCTTTTGGACACGGTTATTTAGAAGAAATGTATAAAGTAGTTAAAGTGTTAAAAAATAGATAGAGTCCACACTTTTTGAAGGAATAATTACTTCATAAAATGGAATGAGAAATTTATAATGGAACAACCCAAAAATGAAAGTGGAACATTTTAAATGGAACAGAGGGAGTATTAATAGTTAATTTAATTTGTTATTCATTTATTTTATTCTTCACATATTATGCATTAATTTTTTAATAGTATTATGCCTTTTATTTAGAATTTCATTAACAGCTTATATATGTGGCTTATTAAATATTTTATTGGTGGTGGAATATAAATAGAGTTTGAGTGTTATTTCGTTGTTTATTAGTATTATATTTTATGAATCAATAATTTGTGTTCGACGCGTTCTTTGGATATTCCTCTTGACTCAACGAAATTTCTTTTTCTATTAGCGTGTTTCCGGCATTTTATAGAATCAACAAAACTATTTGTATTCTTCCAATATTCCTCCTGAATCAACAAATTAACACTATAATTCATATGCTGCCATACATCATTTCGACATTGCAATTGTATGAATTTGGATGATTACGAGTCAACCTTGTCGTAATGTATGTAAAAAAATCCTTATAATGTTAAACCATCACATTTCCTAGGCCAATAATTGCCTAGTGTTGTTTGTCTCTTTTAATCACAAAAGAAGAAAAAATCATAGTGAAAGTAAGATTGCCGTATTTGGAGAGACAACCTAAGTTTAAGGTAAACTAAACCAGGATAGGATTCGAAGGTGGCATCCTCGGAATCTGTTTTTGAATTTATATCGTCTGAAAAAGCATTTACAACATTCAGTGTGAGAGAGAGAGATAGAAACATTAGAAATCGTCTCTCTTTCTATATATCTCGTTAATGTGATTCTCCGTGTTCACTGTTTCTCCCTTTTTTTCTTTTCTGTTTTTCCATTTGCATTGTGATGGGATATGGCCTAACCGATCGAGCCCACTAATAGGCCCAAACAAGCCGGGCCTAACGCTTGTAGCGGGCCCACGCGTTGAGCCCAAGGCGAGTCCTAATCACCCCAAACCCCCAGCCCCGGAACCAAAGTCGGGCCACCTCCACGTGGCGCACGTAGCGGCGTCCGCCCGCCTAACGGAGGACACGCCGGAAGAGCCCCGCGAATGGAGGCACGCCCGGAGGAAGAGTCACGACCAATAGAGATTGAGCACGCCATCAGGCGCAGCTCAAAGTTGTATAAATAGAAGGAAAATTGACAATAGAAGGGTTGGCAACTTATCGAACACTAAGAGCTTGTAACTACACTCACTGCACTCAAATCATAGTGAAAATATTGAGGAAACACTCCTCCGTGGACGTAGATCTCATTAACGATCGAACCACGTA
Source organism: Salvia rosmarinus (assembly GCA_036937905.1). NCBI lineage: Eukaryota > Viridiplantae > Streptophyta > Magnoliopsida > Lamiales > Lamiaceae > Salvia > Salvia rosmarinus. Next base: position 96,719,174 of record CM072816.1, read on the forward strand.
AAAGCCTCGGTGTTCTTTATTGCCTTACATAAATCTTGCACACTCACGTAACTAGATTTATCATTGGCGCCGTCTGTGGGAACATCTGAACAAGAAAGCTTCGTTTCCCTCTACAACTTAATGGCAAGAACACGCACAACCGCCGTCCACGCTGGCAACAACCGTGCTGAGGACGACAGGTGGTCACCGTCCGCGGGGAAGGAGATCGCAGACGCCACAGCGCCACACCTCGAGGCAACATGGAAAACGTCTCCATACACCCTCAGGACCGCCTCCCTAACGTAGGGGGAGATGCCGACCTCAACGAGGACGAACAAACAGCTCATTCGTCCCACGAGGTCCTCGGCCGAGCTGTGACCGAGTTCCTCAACGCCAACCTTGGCCAATTCCAAAGCTTCTCAACCAGGAGGACAAAGAGCGGGCCCTCAAGGCCCCCGAATCAATACCACGGCCGCCGAGGTCGCCCCCTCCGAACAGCCGGCGCCACCCTGGGCGTGATAGCCGAGAACGTGCATCACACCTCGACGCGTGAGCCGCCACCGCGGCCGAGCCGCCGTCCCGTTCGCGGAGCCGCCACCGCGGACGAGCCACCACCACCGCCGCCCCTCCCATTCGCGAGCCGCTCTCCACCTCGTCATGCCGACCCGAGAGCCGAGCAAAACAGAGAGGGAAGAAAGGCGAGTCGAACTCCCCTGGAGGGACGATAGGCGCCGCTATCGATCCCCACCCTCCGTAAAGAGACGGCAACGATCTCCGGGGTTTGACCGATGCGGAGAATCATCTCCCTTTCTCCGAGAAATTCTAGACACGCCCGCCTTGGCGATACCGGCACCCAATATTGCCGCCACGATGGCCTAGGAGACTCTCCGACTTCCTTTTCGCCTACACTACCAACATGGCGATCAAGGAATGGAAGATTTTCACATGTGCAAAATCTTCCCGAGGTTGCCGATCTCCAACGCCCGACGCCGGTTCACCTCACTCCGCCGTAACAAGATACACCGCCTGTGACCTCATGGATCGCTTCAAATGGCGCTTCTATCGAAGATGCCACCTCGCAGCCCTTCCTCCGACTGCTCACAATCCGCCAGGGCGGGGCGAGACGATGTCGAACTTCGCCTCGAGGTTCATCAAAGAGTCGCTCAAAATCGACGACAAGAACGATCTCTACCTCATCAACGCGTTCAAAACGGATCCGACCCGCCACTGAACAAAGAAATCACCAGGGAGAAACCAAAGACGGCGAGTAAGCTTTGGAACCTGGTGGACAACTTCGTCAAAGGAGACGAGTCGGATCGGAAGAAGAGGGAGATCTGGGACGAGCAGAAGTCCGAGAGAAAAAAGCCAGATGACCGAAGTCGAGGCGCCGATCGACGAAGCATCTTCGACAGGATCAAGAGGGGGGCACTGGAGTCCAGGCTCGGACCTCGGCCCAACCCTGGCGGCAGCGCCCCCGCTCAAATCAATGGCGGAAATATTGTGACTATCACCAAGAACCCCTCCTATGAAAGGGGATCCAAGAAGAGGTCCACGAGGAGTATTGTGACTATCACCAAGGGTATGGTCATGATACCGAGGATTGCGGAACACTGGCTCGTGGATCGACGAGCTCGTCAAAGGTGGGGCCTCAAGAAATACCTCGCCGAGCTGGTCGGGAAATGAGGTTAGGGGAAGAATAACGGCGCAACAATCGCGGACCGACCTCGACGACGACCCGACCAAGACGACGAGGACGAAGGTCCCAATGTTATGGAGCAGTCTACGTTATAACCGGATCGCCCATCGGAGCGACGAGGTCGTCGTTAAAGAACGGCTTCGGAGGCCGCCACCGAGGCCAAGAACAAGCGACTCCGGACGGTGAGGACATAGTGTTCTCAAGGAGGATCCGTACTCCAAAATCATGCCGCACTAGGACGCCATCACCATACAGGCCGTGGTGGGCAACAAGAACGTCCATCGGGTCTATGTCGACATCGGGGCCTCCGTCAGCATCATCTTCCAGAGCTGCCTGGATAAACTCGAGGTCGGAGGTATTCAGGTACTTCCCGCCGTCCCACCACGGAGCCACCCAGAGGCGGTCCAACCCGAGGGCGTCATTACCCTTCCGGTTACCGTGGGACGGCTCCCAGGTCGGTCACCAAGGCCATTAAATTTTTCCTGGTCCAGGCCCCCTCTCCGTACAACATCATCCTGGGGAGAGATTGGCTATACGCCACCAAGGCCGTCTGTTCGGTCTACCACCTCACCGTCAAGATTCCCACCCCGGTGGGAGTGCTTAGCATCCAGGGCGACCAAACGGCAACAAAAGAATGCCTAAGAGTCTCAACCCAAGATGCGGCCTCGCCTGTGCATAGCAATTACAGAACCCTGAGGCCGACGCCCGGACGACCGACCGGTAGCCTTCGACTATGCGACGACGATCCTCGAGGTCATCCAGTCGGCACCTGTGGCCCAACCGACATCCGACGGCGTGTCATACAACTTCGAGTGAATACGAGGGGCGTGTTTGCGTGGTCCCCGCCGATATGACCGAGTGTCGCCCGAGCTCATAACTCATCGCCTCAACATCGACCCGACTACCAAGCCATCCGGCGGAAGAAAAGAATATTCGCGCGAACGCAACCGGTCATAAGGGACGGGTGACTCAACTCACAAGGCCAAGATCTTGTTCGAGGTCAATACCGACCGGATGGCTAATCCGATCGTGGTTCGAAAGCCGTGGAGGGTGGCGCATGTGCGTCCGATTACACCGACCTCAACAAGCATTGCTTCAAAGATTGCTACCCTCCCGACATTGACAAGAAGGTGGAGGCATTGGTGGGCCACGAGATGTTCGACTTCCTAGATCTATACAAAGGATACCACCAAATCTGATGAGCCGGGAGGACGCCCAAGACCGCGTTCATCACCGACTTGGCGTCTTTGCAGATACCGAAGATTCCTTCGGCTGAAGAACGCCGGCTACTTACCGGAGGATGGTAGACGCAACATTCAAAGACCACATCGGGAGATTATCGAGGTCTCGTCGACGACATCGTAGTCAAAATTCAAAAACGAGACTGCGCCGATGACCTCGGCACTATCCTCCAACTCCTCGGTCGGCCAACCTCAAGCTCAACCCCGTAAATGTACATTTATGGTGAAGACCGCAAGTTCACGGGATGCTGGGTTTTCAAGAGGGCTCAAGGCCAATCCCACCAAGGTGGGCGCAAGTCGACATGCGGTGCCAAGGACCATCCGTGAGATCCACAAACTCACCGGTGCCTGGCCGCCTCGCAGATTCCTATCTCGAGCCACCGAGAAGCGGCTTCCTTCTTCAAGATCCCGAGAGAGCTCCCGACTTGCCTCGCGAAGAACACTGTGTCGCCGCAGACAACAAGGAGTACATCGCCGACCGCCGACCTTGTCCGCCCAAGCAAGATGAACTCTCTCTCTATATTTGGCCGCCTCGGACGAGGCCATCGATCTGGGTATTGGTGCGGGATGAGGAGGGACGACAACTCCCATCTACTTTATTAGCCGAGCTCTCAAGGGACCGAGACGAGTTACACCACCTCGAAAAGGTAGCACCGCCTGGTGAATGCCAAGCGACGCCCGACCCCACTTTCGTGCTCATTCTGTCTGTGTATTAACCGACCTACCTTTGAGACAAGTCTTGTCCAAGCCGAGTCATCCGGACGCATAGCTGTGGGCATCGAGCTCGGCGAGCACGACATCTCGCACTCCCTGGACCGGCTATAAAAGGGCAGCTCTCGACTTCACGGTGGAAGCCAAATTCACCGAGGTCGGCTCTACCAACAGGTCGCCCCAACACCCGCCCCCACGCCGAGGACTCCGCCCCGCACCGCCCGATAACCGCTGGCGGATGTGACGTGGACGAGCTCATGCAAAGCAGGCAGGGAGCGCATTCTCCTCCTCGGCCCGACAATCAAGAAGTGACCCACGCCCCGGTTTACCTTCCCGACCACCAACAACGAGTGGAGTATGAAGCCGATCTCGTGACTCGCCGCAGCGGAATTGAGTGGACAATGTCCAGATCTTCGGGGATTCCCAGGTCGTGGTAAACCAGGTCCTAGGCAGATACGAGGCCAAGGAGGACCGAATGAAGCAGTACCTCGAGAAGGCAAAGGAGATGCTGGCCTCATTCAGGTACTCCAGTATTCATCGGATCCCACGGGGCGAAAACAGCCGAGCTGACGTTCAAGAAGTTAGTCGTCATCAACAAGTCCACCGTGAAGGAGGTTCATTCGTAAGCATATCGAGTCTCACATCGGCATCATCACCGAGATGGAGCCGAACCGGATGTCTCCCATAAAGGCCTACCGAAGATGGCGCCATCATGTTGGATTTGTATCTTCGAAAGCGCTTTGGTTGAGCTTGTATACAATGTTTCTGTTACCACTATTACAATCTCCTATCCGAATTGAATACTTGATTGCATATATTTGTGTCCCTTATCTCATATAAGTTAGATCATACGATTGTGTAGAAGATCACGTAAGTCCGTATGATTGGTCGACTTAATGAGATATAAAAGTTTCACAACCGAGACAACTTAAGGACGAGTTGTCGGTTTAGGTTGCAGATAGATAAGTGACTTGACTTAGTTGCTTGTCTATGCCGGTACGCCTCTGACGTATTGAAGGATCACGGTGAGATGTGTTCTTCTTCGATCGTCGTGAAGAACCAAGATCTCGGTGACTTACGATGATCTAAACCTCGATAAGGTATTAGGTGAGTATGAGTTGTCGACCATCACTTTGACTTGTTATGAGTGAGGTTATATGTTCTAACCCAAGATTCTCCGCATCTTGGGTGGTGGCAAGATTGTATGTCACGCTAGTTATCTCAGACGAGTCACCGTATCCGCTTAGGACGATGACGCCCCTTAAGGAGCTCAAAGGTTTATTGTACTAAACCCCGCAGTTGAGTTAGCTCAAGTACAATAATAAGGTTGAGTGGTACTACTTAAGGAAATGAAGTTATTAATCGCTTTAAGCGATGATTGCTATAAATGATTAATGGACATTCGATATCTTAAATACGGGATTCGAATGTCTAAGTGCAAGCCCGACTCAACTTCGGTAATAAAGGGTAAGTCAAGATTTATTCTCTAGTGGCATGAATAAATGTTTATAAATTAATTTATGTTCGGGTTTGAACATAAGATAATTAATTTATTTGAGGCCCATCTTTATTCCTCAGATTTGATCCTCGGGTTGCCCATCCAGTCCGTAGTGAGGAAAATCTACGCCCCTATTGCTCCTATGGCAAGATTTTATTCTCTTTATCCCACAAGGATATTATTATATTTATGGTATATGCATAGATCCTTTCCATATAAGATTATGGTAATAATCCCGAGAGTATGGAAATAATCCCGAGAGTATGGAAATAATCCTAAGATTATGGTAATTTTCCATATAGATTATGGTAATTTCCATATAGGATTATGATAATTTCTATATGGGATTAAGGTAGTGCATTATAAATATAAGGTATGAGATAAAGTCTAGGTTAATGCACACATAATTAACACAAGATTTTCGCCCCTCATAGTCCATTTGAGAGAGTTTCAAAATTGTGCAAAGAGAGCAAAGGGTGATTTTCCAAGCATTCTCCATAGATCGCCCTCACCGACGCCGGAGATTGGGCAATGGGATACGATCCCGGAAGGTCAAAGCACGAGTCCGATCCGTTCGATCCGCTCATCTCGCTCCATCGACCTCTTCGATCCAAAGGTAAACACGAGAAAACCCCTACGTGTTGCGATTAATTAAATAGACGCATGCTAGGATTATAATCAATGTATGGTGAATTAAATATCCAAGATGGATCCTCGGGGCGAGGGTTAACATACGTTTTCCCTACAACTACCTCAAGATCGGCTCGAAGCCAAAAAGATGATGGCGAAATCCCAGAAGTACCTCATACACGAGGGTGCGCTCTACCGGAAGTCTTACCTTCAACCCCTCCTGAGGTGCCTCGGGCCGGAAGAGGCCGACTACGTGCTCAATGAGATCCACGAGGTCTTGTGGAAGTCACATCGGGTCGCGAGCTCTCTCAAAAAGACGCCGAGGTCGGGATATTACCGCCCACCCTTGTTCAAGATTCGGCCGAGCTCGCAAAAGTGTCCGGCGCCGCTTCACCCACGGTCAAAAGCTACCCCAAACCGATCTAAGCGGCTGCAGAGCCCGTGGCCTTTCATGCAGGGGATCGACATCGTTGGTCCGCTCGACCGAGCACCGTGTCGGCCGATACTTAGTCGTAGCCATAGACTACTTCACAAACGGGTCGAGGCGAGCCACTTTCGAGCCTCACAAGGCGGAGGATTTAGACCTTCGTGGGAAAATATAGTGCCGCCGCATACCGCATTCTCGGTCTCGGACAACGGCACCCAATTCGTCGACAAAATTTCAAGGAATGATGCGAAGAGCTCCAGATCGATCAGCGCTTCACCTCGGTCGCACACCCGCAAGCGAATGGTCGACCGAGGTGACGAACCGCACGATCGCACAAGGATTGAACAAAAGGCTGACCGAGCTAAGGACGATCGGGCTGAAAATCTCCTCAAGTCCTCCGGTCCCACAGACAACACCTCGCACTCGCACGAGAAACCCCTTCGCCTGGTTCACGGTACCGAGGCCGCCATACCGACCGAGATCGGTGCACCGAGCCCGCGCTCTTCACTTCGACCGGGCGGGGCGAGGAAGACCTGCGTACAACCTCGACGCCTCGAGGAGAAGCAAGCTCGCCTTCATAAACGGGCAAGTCACAGGGCCGTGTCGCACGGTACTACAACAAAGGGTCAAAGCCTCCGCCCAAGTAGGCGACTCGCCCCACGAATAATGAAGCAGAGCCGAGCGCCTTAACAATGTCGGATCCGACATGGAAGGCCCATACCGCTCACGAGGACCCCGCAAGGGGCTTACAAGTCGCTCACCTATCCGGTGCACTTATCCCCGAACCCGCACATCACTCATTTAAGAGGTACTTTACATAGCTTCGATTTCGGATCGGCATCATGTTAGTCCCTTTATTGTTTTGCCAAAGTACGATGTTGATTACATATTCAATAAAACATTTGTTTTTCTAATGAATATTTCACTCGCCTCATACATATGTGAACATCCGTTTGATACACCACATTTAAACATTCACGAGGGACGCCTCTTACGAAGATGAAAATCCCACCAAGTAGGGTACGACACAGATTACCCATTGTTGGACGCCTACATGCAAAGCATACAGATTACCCATTAAGTTGGACGCCTACATGCACGCAACATCCGCACCGATCTCGCCAACTTATACCCCTTTATTTGGGAAGATATGCACTTCCAGACAAAGTCTAAATGCATTAACAACTACAAACCGAGTTACAAGCCATATACAAGTCAACCGGCCCGAGCTCGCTTATACCCCTTTATTTGGGAAAATATACATCAGATACAAGATAAATACATTTACGACCAAAACGAAGTCCTAAGCTATGTTTGTACCTCTCAAGGGAAAATGTACACTTCAAAACGAGTCTAAATACATTTATATCTACATACAAAGTCCTACGCTATATACAAACTCGCCGGGCTTCCGGCCCGTCACGGACTGCGTGTTCTGCACCACCTCAAGACAAAATCTCCGTGCCGACGGTATGCTCGAATGAACTCGTGCCTTCAACCAAGTCGATAAGGCCGAATCACCACGGCCTACTCCCGAAGCTCTGGTGACGGCTCGAGGCAGCCCGACCAAGTTTCGACCTGTGGTCACCTCACCCACCTGTGGACACTTTGAAGCGGCGCAGCGCCAATCTGGCACTTCTGGGAACGGGATACACCCGAGGTCACACCCCGCCCCGACTGCACATCGGGCCGGCAAGACGACCGCCCCTACCCGCCGCTTCTTCCGCCGACTGAGGTCCTCGGTCGCCTTCCGCCTCGAGGATCACCTCCGAATAATCCGCCTCACCGACCCATCAACCGAGCACTTCGGCATGATCGGCGAGCCGCCTCCTCCACGGGTTCTTCTATAATCGGACCAAGTGAGCCAGCTGTGGCCTCGGCATGGGCCGGGCATGGGCATGTCTTTCTGGACGATCTCATACATCTCCATGTACTTCACGATGGAGTTGACACGATCTTTGAACTTCTTCTTTGTTGGGCCCTCCTCATCCCTCAAGACCATACCTCCGCCAAAGAAGCTCGAACTCGGTCATCGCCTTCGGATATGGTAGTTCCACCACTCGGTGGATCGCCTTCTCATCTCGTGATGCTCCTCCGACACCCGAGCTAGCCTCTCCAGCAGCGCCTCGAGTCGCCTCACATTGTATCAAGCGCCTCGATAGCATCGGCAGATAAGTCCGCCTCGGACTTCGCCCCGCGATCCTCAACTTTAGAGCCTCGCTCGGCCTGGGCGGGGCCACTTCCCGATCACCTCGCAACCTCTTCTTCGTGTCACGGACGACGCCGAGTGACATCCATGGTGGCAAAACTTGAGTCACCGGCATCGTTCCTCCGTAAAGCACCTCTTCGTCCTTCTCACCAGGCGCCTCGGACCTCTTTTAACTTGTCAACAATTCATGATCGAGTCCAAGGCATTCAGTGTGGAGGTCAGAATAAACAAGACAACACACATTTCAAAATGTCATTTTACACTCAAAAGTGGGAAATTATTACAAGGGCCTGTGGTCCCATCGACTCGGCGGTTCGACTATTACATCAGTCCACCGACCCGGGCCTATTGCGGACTCACCGACCTCCCGATGCTCCCTGCGGTTGGCCCTCCACCGGGAGCCCGGGACCGCCTCGCCCACCTCCTCCTCCTCCTCGCCTTCAAACCAAGACTCGCAAGGAGCTCTTGAAGCTCGGGATCTTTGTCCTCCTTGACCGGGCGACAACCTCACCGCCGTGAGGGTCGAACCGATGCCGAGCCTCCAAAGACCGGAAGGAGCCAACCCCGAGATCATCCGGCGTAAGCCTTGTTCAGCTCTTGGTGGTCAACCTCGATCCACCCATGCTTGACCTTATCGAGTCGCATGGCGACCGCCACCTTCCTGTGTGATCGACACCACCTTCGCCCAAGACGGCGGCAAGATCGGCAATAAAGGCCGAGAAGCTCTCCGACTGATGAGCCCATCTTGGCAAAGGCCCTCGGCAGGGGTCCTCGGTCGGCCGACTAGCGCCTCTCGTCCGCGACTCCTTCGCCCGCCAACCTCATGAACCTCTTCGACCTTCCCCGGCCCCCAAGCCAAGCCCTCTTCTTCGTGGCGGCCTCAAGCAGCCCCTCCTGCCTCGGCAGCCTCTTGCGGCCTCATCCACCCCTCGCGCACGGCCACGGCGGTCTCAAGATCCGCACAGCAAAGAAGCTCCCGCCCAGCCTCATACCGGTCGAGCTCACGACCAGCCCGGCGGCGACTTGTAGCTCCTCAAAGAACACGCCAGCAGGCCCCCATCACCGAGCTCCCACCCTAAAAAGAGCAAAGACAAGTTAATACAGATCGTAGGGCGCACAAATCCAAATGTGGAAGAACTTTGTACCTCGGGGCGGGTGCGGCCAAGCTTGAGGCTGCACTCAGACTCAAGGCGCCCGAGGCCATGACTCGATGTCGGGCCGGACCCCGCCGAGGCCGTGACTCAATGTCGGCCGACCCACCGAGGCCCACTCATCGCTGGCCCATATTGTCGACCTTCTTCGGACCCTTGGTAGGTCCAGCCCGCTTCATCTTCTTCTTCGCAGGCTCCTTGCTCGGCGATCGTGAGCCCGCCTCTTGCCCACCGGCTTCATCGCATCACGTAAGAAAGTCGATTAGCACAAAAAAATCGGACGTATAAGGACTAAGAAGATGGGATGCCTCACCCCGCCCGCACTCGATCCCGACGCTTCCGACCCATAAATACTCAGCGCCTTCTTCAGGTCATCCTCGGTGTAACTTATGGATAAAATCTCACCAAGGCTGCTCAACACCTCCTCCATGTGGCCCAAGGGCTTGATTTTCGGGTCCGCCATCGTACCGATGCCCCACTCATACCTCGGATGCCCCTCAGCCCGCAGAAAGAAATACCTATTCTGCCAATGGGACACTTTGGAGGAGCTACCTTAAATTTCAGCCGGGGAGATAGATAGTACACTCCTCCCATGGTCTCGACACTAAAAAGCGCATCAAGACCTCGAAGAGAACTCTCAAGAATGCCATAGCAAGAGAGCCCTAGCCCCACCACCGACCTAATGGAATTCGAGGTCAATTGACAAATGGGGATCCGAAATACTCTTGAAAGCTAAGATAAATGGGGCGAGAGGATACCTAAGACCCGCCTCAAACTATCTACATACACGGTAATAAACCCTCCCGGAGGGCCATCGCCTATCATCCGGCGCGCAGCACCACCACGCCTCCTTCGATCCCAGTATTCCTTCACGACATCAAAAGCTCCTCCAAAGTCAAGCCCGACCTCGCCACGCCCACCCTCACCCATCCCATACCGATGATACCCATGAACCCTGAACTCGATCCCATGGACTTACCCAGTGCCGTTATAGCATATATAGTCCTTTACGTCGGGGAATGTATCACGTAACCCGAGCCGTAAATAGAACTTTCGGGCGAGAAGAAGATGAAGAAAACATACTTACTTTTCACGCGAATATATGGCTCCTTCAACGAGATCGGATCAAGTCAGAAAATTTCTCAGAATTTTTATCTCTCAAATAAGGCGTCGAAGGGGAAAGTGAACAGTTGCCTCGTTTGGGCCTATTTATAGGACAAAGGGCGCCTAAAAACTGCCGTTTCAACTTCGACATGTACCTACCCGTGATTGGATGTGGAGTCCATGCGCGCACACGGTTCGAGTGCCCAACTACCGCCTGACGCGTATGACGTACGCTAGCGAAAGATAGACCGTCAGTCTGACCTCGCAATCATCATACGAACCCCGACGTTCTCCAAATGGCGGCGCCTCAGGTCGCACCTCAGCCTTCCCCCAAATAACGAGGGGATCCAGATCGGACCTCGGCGTCCTATCAACGAAGCCGCCTCACGAAAACGTCTCCATCCAGATCGAACTTCGGCGAACCAGCCCCGAGATTCGGTGCCGCCCAGTGCCGCACTCAAGACCCCTGGAGGCGGTCACCGTGACGAAACTTCGACACCATCCAAAGATGACGCTCCATCCGACCCTACTCTCGGGTCGGACATCGGCATCCTCCACAAGAGCAGCGGTGCGGCTCGGATCGGACCTCGGCGTAACCCACGCAGAGGTCGATATCCGTCGGACTAAAACTTCATTCAGTAGCACGTATTTTTCCAAGCGGCGCACAATGCACCACCCAACCCGATTCGGCGCGCATCGCCAAATAAACCCTCACGTCAAAAGACAACACCTTCAACAACTCACGGTAGACACCTCACCCTACAAGCGGCTTTCTTCGCTCCACCCCGGCATCACTGCCCTCGACTATTCTGGGCTATGATGGGATATGGCCCAACCGATCGGGCCCACTAACAGCCCAAACGAGGTGGGCCTAACGTTTATAGCGGCCCACGCGGTTGAGCCAAGGCGAGCCCTAATCATTTCAAAACCCCAGGCTGTAATACCCCGATTTTTTTTAAACGCCTAATTACGATATTAATTTCGTAAATTAGATTATTATTATTATAATTTGATTATTAGAATATCGAATAATGATTTCGATTATTGTTGGAATAATAAATTCCTATGTTTTATTCACAAATAAATGTGAATTGAAAAATACGAATATATAACGTATTTCAACAGTATTATTTCTACGTCGATGACGTATCGATATTTAAATGTTCGTGATATTTTCTAAGTTTCTAAGCTTAGAATTTAATTCCAAATTTATTGGAATTATTTAATAAAGTGATTATAGCTTTATTACGACCATTTTGAGATGAGTCGATATTTAAACGTTTGAGACGTTTCAAACGTTAACGTTTAGAGATGACTTGAGAATCAAGTCTAATGATCAAGAAATTATGATATTTAAATTCCTATGATTATTTTATGTATTTAGAATATTATTTGGCAATGAAATAATGCTAGAGAATTAAGGAATGATTATTGGATAAGTTTAAAATTTTCGAAAACCCTAATTCGAAAATTTGGGTTTTCTCACATGAAATAATACTAATAATTTTTCCTATGATATAATTTATCATCTAGGACATATATTGTGCTATATATCTATAATTTGCAAGAAAAATAAAAAGTTTGAATTTTATTCTATGAAAGTGCCGTGAACATGGCTATGCTATATATAACTTGATTAATTGTTTTATCTCCCAACTTGTATTAAATCAAGTGTGATATTCTGCACAATAACCAAGTATTTATATATGAAACCAAGTGGGATGTTTTGTATAGTGACTTAGCCGTCTATTTTGACTAAGTAATAAGGTAAGAAGCTTTGTTACTACTCTAATACATGATTAGTATTTATTTGGGGTGGTGTGTAGATATTATATACATGAAAAAGTCAAATAAAAATCTGTTTTCATCTCCATTTTGGTTGAGGTCGATGGCTCCTTTTAGGAAGTAGGTTTTAATTGCTTTGATTTGTTCAAAATCTTGTGTAAGAGATATTTTACTATGGTGATGTACTTGATGAGTCAAAAGCAAACTAAAGGCTTGCATTAGTTAATGCTTAGGGTCTTTATGTAGTACAAGACTTGAATTAATAAAAACTCCTCCCTTTTTAATTGAAGAGTGCCGCCAGTAGTATGTTTCAAAAGTAAAGACAAAAATTGTTTCATTCATTTAATTTAAGTGTATTTATTATGTGTATGTCATCAAATTAAAAAGTCTTGCATTTGACAATGTGTAGATATTATGTATCTTGCATGAGACAAAATTTAAAAGCTCTTCTTTGTGTACAAATGTGAGAGAAATGACTCTTGTAAGAATAAAGGTTGTGATCAAATTGTTTTAATCAATGCTTTGTGTAAGAGCATTTAATTTTTGTAGTGATGACATATCATTTTGATGAGTCACAAAAAAAGGTTGTATGTATTTGTGAGTGAGAGATGACCGAGAAAGAATAATAGGAAATAAGTTAATTATTTATTTCATTTTACTTGGTACTTAAACATTGTGATGAATCAAAAACCATTTCTCATCCCCAAAACACTTCTGTGAGCTTGTAGAAAGGAAAGCTTGAGAGTTCATCTTTACCTTAGCCACTTCTTGATACAAAATCCTTGCACACTAAATCGACATCAGTTAAAGGTTAGTAATCGAATAAGCTTCGATTATACACTAAGTTTTTAAATTTCTAATGGTTAGATTAAAATTTCAAGCATGTGTTCTTAAGTAAGAAAGTATGCTAAGCATGATACTTGTTCACTAATAATGTGTATTAAGAGGATCTATAAGCATGTAACATGTTTAAAATTTAATTAATCATGTTATGAAAAATATTGATGATGATCGAAATTTTTGTTGAATGATTTAAGAATGGATTGATGATATATGATGTTGTGGAGCTTATAGTGATTTATTGGGAAATTTATAAAAATCCTAAGCTATAGTTTCAATATTACCGAAAATGCATGAAGTATGCTTTGATGATGTACAATTTTAACTTGAGAAATGTAATGGCATATTAGTGATCTAGAGCATTAATTATGTATTACATGAATTTACTAGAATTTTTGAAGAATTAATGCTCAAATTCTTGTAAAGGCCGAGAGCTTCATGTTGAATTTAGGCATGATTTAGTTGTTTCTAGTATGATATTATGATGTTATATGGTTACACAATAGTATATAAGCATAGCGTAAGTTAATTGAAATTTTATAAAAATGTTTAGTATATATGTGGGACAGAAACCTGCTTGGCATGGAATGTTTATACATTCTATGGTACATGAAAAGTACTAAGTGTTGTGCTAATAGTAATAAAGGTAAAATAATGATAATAGCAAGCACAAATGTGAAAAAGCAATGTATAAAGCTTAGCGTTAAGATTAACTATGATTATTTAAATATGAAAAGTAGTTGGTAATGTCTTATAGTGCAAGAGTGAATGTAAGTGGTGCAAGTAGAATGACATGTGTTTTGAAATAATAAAATAATGTTTAAAGTATTAGTTGATTGATATTAAAGAAATATATTAATCAAGTTTATCGATTTGCGTGAAAAATCGAGAATTAGATTTTTATGGAAAGAAATCGATTTATATTGAAATTATTAATTTAATGTGTTAAGGAAAGTCAAAATGTTGACTTTTGATACAACGTATGGAATACGTTGATTAAATACACTAATACGTGGAAAACGTATTAATTTTATAAGAATATCTCAAGTGTGAGAAAAGATTTCATAATTGAAATCATTTTATTAAAAGATGTTATTACACGTCCAACGTTTAACCTAAATGGTTAATATGAGACTGTAGATCATATTACGTCTCTCTCGAAATACGAGAATTATTTTATTAAAATACGCGTTGAAACGACGTATTAAAATTTGTTAAGAGATTCGAGTTATTATTTTATAAATTATCAAAGTTGGTTAAACTTTGATATCCTCGAAAAACGTGCCGACGTACTAAAATACTTTTACGTAAGGTTGGGCGGACGTGACGAGTTGACAAAGCAAGAAATCGCTTAAAACGATCTATAGTCCGTGGGCTTTACTATACTCAAACCGGTAGAATTTTACCAAATAATTTATTTATGATGCTTTATTGCAAGCAAATAATTATGAACCGATATATTTAATTACACCCAAAATGTTTATGTTTTATGTATGTATCCAATCCATGATTGTTGATGCATAATGTTGGTAGCCCCACTTTATGACATCTTGAATTGTATTCTTGGAAGACCCCAAGAATGATGGAGAATTAAGTATCCCGTCTTGAGATGGCCCGGATTTTGTGCACGGATTATTTGTGATTGTGTCTTTGAAAGGTGCTCGATCGGGTCACGGCGTGCGTGTGAGTGAGGCCTCCTCTCCAGTAGCAGGAATTGTTGTGAATGATTTTGTGGTGGATGTGGATCATACATACGTGGAAAATGCTTGCCAAGCGATATTTATTGAAAATGAAAAAATATTTAGTAAGCACGAGTATTTCAAATTAAAACCTCGTGTATTCTTGAGATGGGCGAGTAATTCAAACTGTGATAAATTATTTTGGCATGAGCCATCGAGTGCAATCTTGTACTCACCGCATGTTTGTTTTTAAATGTGCAGTTGAGCGGATGATGGATGGAGATATGTCGGAGCGATCTGAACCCTTTGATTATGATATATTAGAAACTTGAATACACATCGTCATATGTGTATTCACACGCTTTTCATTGCAATTGAATTAATTTATCTTATGATGTTGATGAGTTGAATACTTCCGAACATATGAGTTCTTGTAGATATATATACCGGTTAAAGCTTCCTCGATTATTATTCCATGTATTAGCACCGCTAAATCGTACTTAGGATTTGGGGGCATTACAAAGTGGTATCGAGCGATTATTTCTTTGAATCCAAAACCCCATTTCGAATTAAGCTAGATTGAGTCACTAGACTTCTAGGGATCACCGACACTGCCCGGCACTCCATCACATCAAGCTCAACTAGAAAAAGGTAAAAAAAAAATTCTCATCTTTAAAAAGAGAAGTTTGAAATTATGAATTTGATTTGGTGTTGATAGAACATTATCGACCAATGATTGGTGTCGATAAAACATTATCGACAAATGATTTAGGGTCGATAGAACATTATCGACAAATGAAATGGGAAATGTTGTAATAACCATGAGTGATTGGTTGAAAATTTTTCGCAAGAAATGCGTATGTTTACAACGAACTATGTTCGTCATATTTGAAATTTTATTCTTCAATTCTCAATATTGTTTTGATTAATGATTATGTCATCCCAAATGAAAGTTATGAGGATTGATTGAAAGTCGTTGGTTCGCCACCAACGTATGATAATGTCATACGAGAATGTATTGACAAAAAATTTTTGGGATAAAATGTTTGAATTCATGTAATTCAATAGAAATTTATTGTTATGAATATTTGAAAATTTTTATTTCAAATCCCAAGGATGTTTACGATGATGGGTATGTTATCCCAAGGGAACATAGACTGTTTAAGGCGCATGATCCCAATTGCGAAGAACATAGGAAGATGGATTATTAGAATTTTATTCCATCCTGAGAATCTCGAATTGATAGACGAGAAGAAAATTTTAAGCTCAGAATTGGAAAGGATGTCAAGACGATGAATGTCACTTGCGATAAGTGACACAAGAATGATCTTTTTATTTGGAAGTTCACGCACGACGGAACTCCAAATCAACTATGACTCTTCGATGGAAACGAAGTAGTAATGTGATCGAAGAATTCGTGAGAGTCAATTAAAGACCGAACTCGCAATCATGCTCATCGACTTTTCGGCTTCGGCCAAAGCATGTATAATTTTGACTTCGCCTCCCAGTCCCGTCGATTCAATCCGACCTCTAAGTCTAGTCCAACCTTGGCGATCGACCTCGGTTGTCCATCTCGGCTCGAGCTCGGCGGTGCGACCTCGGCAGGCGAGCGGTGGGTATGAGCTCGACTTCCGACTCGGCAACGGCAGTGTGACATCCACCTCGCCAATTTATCTTGACCTCGGTCGATCACCTCCACTCGGCATCAAATCAACCTCGGCGTCGACTGCACGCCTTTGGCTTGTAGGGAAAACGAATGTTAACCCTCGCCCGAGGATCCATCTTGGGTGTTTAATTCACCATACATTGATTATAAACCCAAGCATGCGTCTATATAATTAAATCGCAACACGTTGGGGTTTTCATGTGTTTACCTGGATCCGAAGAGGTCGATCGAACGAGATGAACGGATCGAACGGATCGGACTCGTGCTTTGACCTTCCGGATCAGATCCCGATCGCCCAATCTCCAACGCCGAGTGAGGACGATCTATGGAGAATGCTTCGAAAATCACCCTTGCTCTCACTAGAATTTTCGATAATTCTCTCACAATACGAGATGGCGAAATTCTTGCTTTCAATATGTGAGCATTAACCTAGACTTTATCTCATACCTTATATTTATAATGCACTACCTTAATCCTATACGGAATGTTACCATAATCCTATATGGAATATTACCATAATCCTATATGGAATATTACCATACTCTTAGGATTATTTCCATACTCTTGGATTATTTCCATAATCTTATATGGAAAGGATCTATGCATATACCATAAATATAATTATATCCTTGTGGATAAAGAGAATAAAATCTTGCCAATTGAGAGCATGAGGGCGCCGATTTTCCTCAGCTACGGGCCCGGATGGGCCACCAGTGGATCAAATGCAAGGAATAAAGATGGGCCTCAAATAAATTAATTATCTTATGTTCAAATTTTAACATAAATTAATTTATAAACATTCGATCATGCCACTAGAGAAAGAATGTTGACTTACCCCTTTATTACCGAAGTTGAGTCGGGCTTGCACTTAGACATTACGAATCCCCGTATTTAAGATATCGAACGTCCATTAATCATTTATAGCAATCGATCGCTTAAAACGATTAATAACTTTATTTCTTAAGTAGTACCACTCAACCTTATTATTGTACTTGAGCTAACTCAACTGCAGGGTTTAGTACAATAAACCTTTGAGCTCCTTAAGGGACGCCATCATCCTTAACGGATCGGTGACTCGTCTGAGATAACTAGCGTGACATACAAGCACTGCCACCACCCAAGATGCGGAGAATCTTGGGTTAGAACATATAACCCTCACTCATAACAAGTCAAAGTGATGGTCAGCAACTCATACTCACCTAATACCTTATCGAGGTTTAGATCATCGTAAGTCACCGAGATCTTGGTTCTTCACGACGGTCAGAAAGAAGAACACATCTCACTGTGATCCTTCAATACGTCAGAGACGTACCAGCATAGACAAGCAACTAAGTCAAGTCACTTCTTATCTATACTGCAGCCTAAACCGACAACTCGTCCTTAAGTTGTCTCAGCTGTGAAACTTTTTATATCTCATTAAGCTTGACCAATCATACAGACTTCTGTGATCTTCTACACACTGTATGATCTAACTTATATATGAGATAAGGGACACAGATATATGCAATCAAGTATTCAAATCAGATAGGAGATTGTAATAGTGGTAACAGGAAACATTGTATACAAGCTCAACCAAACTGCTTTCAGTATACAAATCCAACAATCTCCCACTTATACTAAAGCAAACTTTTAGTATACAATGTGTCTTTCTACTAGCTATTACAAACAACCATCACTTTGCTTCTCCCACTTATACAAAAGTTTCCTTTCTAAGTGGGTGCCATCAAGCGCAATCCAAGTCCTCTAACGTGTCCATCGTAGACTTTTTGCGGCGCACTTCGTGAATGGATCCGCTAGATTTTCCGTCAGATCAATCTTTTCAATCAAGACGTCACCGCCTAACGATTTCTCGTATGACATGGTACTTTCTCTCTATGTGTTTAGTCGCCTTATGGGTTCGTGGTTCCTTCGAGTTTGCCACTGCACCTGAGTTATCACAGTAAACTATGATACTCTTGGGCAAACCAGGTACCACATCTAGATCCATGAGGTAGTTCTTGAACCATACAGCCTCCTTAGAAGCCTCCGAAGCGGCTACATATTCGGCTTCCATGGTAGAGTCCGCAATGCATCGCCGCTTTGCACTCGCCAGATACGGCTCCACCTCCCAAGGTAAACACATAGCCCGAGGTCGACTTTTTCTCATCACGGTCGGCTTGAAACCGAGTCCAGATAACCCAAAGGCATTAGACTATCTCGCATGGTAAACTAGCCTATAATCTCGAGTCCTTTCGTGTACTTGAGTATATGCTTTCATCGCAATCCAATGAGCTTGTCGAGGTTAGATCGATATCAGCTACTATGCCTACCGTGACAGCGTATATCGGCCTCGTGCATAGCATTGCGTACATGAGACTTCCTACGGTGAAGCGTAAGGAACTTGTCTCATTTCCTCTATCTCCTTTGCAGTCATAGGTGACTGCGTTTTAGATAAAGGAACGCCATGTCTGAAAGGTAGCAATCCTTTCTTGGCGGTTTGCATACTAAAACGAGTAATCACAGTATCAATGTAAGACGCCTGAGATAAGCTCAACATTTTCTTCTTGCGATCTCGGTAAACCTTGATCCCAAGAATGTACGCTGCATCTCCTAAGTCTTTCATTTGAAACTGATCGGATAGCCAACTCTTTACGTCTGATAACAGCTTCACGTTGTTGCCAACTAGAAGGATGTCATCTACATAAAGTGCAAGAAATACCACATCACCGTTGACATCTAACCGATACACACAACTCTCGCTAGGCAACTGGGTAAATCCATAGGACTTTACCACCTCGTCAAAGCGTAAGTTCCATGATCGGGAGGTCTGCTTAAGTCCATAAATGGACTTCTTAAGCTTCCATACTAGATGCTCTTCACCCTTTACCACATAACCTTCGGGTTGCTGCATATAGATGTCTCTACCTTCCTCAAGGTAACCGTTTAGAAAAGCGGTTTTAACATCCATTTGCCAAACCTCTGGGTTCATGTGGGTCGCTATGGCTAGAAGAATTCGATGGACTTGAGCATTGCTACAGCGTGAAAGGTCTCATCGAAATCGATGCCCTCAACTGAGTGTACCTTTCGCCACAAGCACGGCTTTAAAAGTCGAAACCTCTCCATCGAATCTCTCTCCTCTTGTATATCCACTTACTACCTATGGCTTCCTTGCCATCCGGTAGAGGTGTCTTTCATATACATCCATAGCCGTTATAGACTCCATTTCTAAGTCCATAGCGGTGTGCCGTGATCTTGCATCAATATCTTGACGCCTCCTTGTATGTCCATGGGTCGATTATCGCATGTTCGTCTGCTGGGACCAAACCAAGATTCACCCACGAACATAAATCGCTCGGGTTGACGAACAACCCTCCCACTACGACGAGGTTCTACAGCACAATGGCAACGGTGGGTGCAGATTACTTGTGGTTCTCTAACTGCACAACTTGCGTGTAGTACCACTGTACGGTCGGTATCTCCAGGTGGAACTCGACCCACTTCAATTTCTTGAAGTATCCGGTGTCGATCCTCCCACTAGACTCGACATCTCGCACCTTTGGCCTAATCGGTGGTGGAATACGATCATCTTCTAATTCTCAAGAATGATTTCAACTTTGGACTTATGATTTTCATGTAGTCCTCTTCTAAGAATCGAGCATTAGTGCTAATAATGACCTTCCCGATCCTTAGACTATAGAATAAACCACCTTCGCCCTCTAGATAGCCAATAAACAGCCTTGCGGCTCGGATCTAGCCTCCAATTTGTCGCCTTCTTGTTCAAAGACATGTGTTTGGATCGCCCCATATCCTTATGTGGCTTAAACCGGCTCTGCGCCAAACCACAACTCGAAGGGGTCTTTTCGATCGACTTGGACGGTACTAGATTTAGCAAGTATGCCGCCGCCTCTAAGGCATATCCCCGTAACGAAATAGGCAATGTAGCATAACTCATCATAGATCTAACCATTTCAAAAGAGTCCTATTTCTTCGCCCGACACACCATTTTGTCAGTGGTGTGCCTTGTGAAGTCTTGCCGATGTAATCCCACACTTCACTAGATAGTCCATAAACTCGTTATCGAGGTATTCGCCACCGCGATCGAACGCAGATGACTTGATACTTTTACCTAGCTTCGCTCCACTTCCGCCTTAAATTCTTTGAATTTCTCAAAGCATTCGACTTGCGGTGAAGCGGTATATGTATCCGCACTCTGAGTAATCGTCAATGAAAGTGACAAAATACTGCATTCTCCACGAGCTTGTGTGGACATCGGTCCACACAGTCGAATGGACTAACTCCAACATTTCTTTGGCTCTATAACCCTTCGCTTTGAAGGGTCCGGTCGACATCTTACCTTCTATACAGATTCGCAGATCGGGAACGGAGTAACCGAGAGATCACCTAACGCCCATTCTTAGCCGCCTTTGGATCCTAATTAGATTGATGTGACCTAATCTAAGATGCCGAGAAAAGTAGAGTCATCTTCTTGAAGAAAACTTTCTTTTTAGGGTTTGATGAAGATGCAACATAGTTATAGGTATTATGTTTTGCGTAAATAGTATAAAGCTTAATTATATAAGGTGCCAACACGTATAACTTCGCCATTTCTTATGATAGAAACACCACTATCAAAAATAATGTAATATCCATGAGTAAATAATTTGAAACAGAACAAGGTTCCACCAAAATCCGCACATATAAAACGCCTTTCAAAACTAAAACTGTTGTCCCAAACATAAAGAACATCTCCAACCGCAATGCAGCTCGACTTTCGCCTGTTGCCTATGGAGATCGTTATCTCGCCATCAAACAGCCTCCCTTGTCCGCAGAACCCCGCAAGGTGTAACAAACATGATCGGCCATACCAGATCTACTACCCAAGAATGGGTAGAACAAGTCGCTAAACATGTTTCACATTAAAGCAAACGGCGCACTTGAGCCTTGAGCATAGGGCACTTGGCCTTCCAATGCCCGCCCACCGCACTTGAAGCACTTGCCTTCTCCTTCGCTTCTTCTGCCTCCGGTGGCAACCATGTTCTTGCTCCCATTGCTCCCACTATTTCCTCGCCTTTACCACCTTTGGCACCCCTTTTCTATTTCCATTTTGCGATGAAAATTTTGGGCCCTTAGATGTGCTAGCAAGAGCATGTGTCCTTTTCCCATAACTCCTTCCGCAAAGAACGAGATCATTAAGCAACCGACTAAGTGTGAACTCGGTCTTGCTCATGATCGCATTCACGCCGAAAGTTCTCAAAAGACTTGGGCAAGTGTTGAGGATGATATCGACCTTGGCCGCCGTCAATACCTCCTCCCAACCGATCAAGACTATCCATGAGACGAGTCATGGGAGACATGTTCATGGACCGAACTTCCTTCTTCCATCTTACACGCCAAGATTTCTCTCATTGTGTGGAAGCGATCGTCCGATCCGATCGCCCAAACTTACTCTCGAGACTTGACCAAATATCGTCGCGTCGCCATCGATCGATGTCAGCACCGCAAGCCTTTGGACATCGTAGTCATCATATAGCATTTAGCCATATTGTTCGACTTATTCCAAAGTCCGCCGACTCTCCGCCATTAGTCGATCGCCGATGAAGGGCATCGGGTTTAGAGAGTAGTGAGAACAAACATGTGTTCTTCAATGATAAGAACATATTCCATGTTTCGCTTCCACTCGATAAAATTTGGACCGGATAACGGATTTTGTGCGAGCATATTGATAATCGGCGTAGAGACATATCTGAAACGATAATGTAAACACATAAGCATACGATCGCAAATAATTCGTAATAATAATATTGTAACCTTTGATAAAACAATATTAATTGAAACCTCCAATCGCCCAAGGAATTCCACATGCAAGCCACGCGTGTGGGCGCCACACATGAACCCCCGACTGCACTAAAATATACCTTTTAGTCGCTTAATTTCAATCCATGTCAACTTATCCTTATGACAAATGAAATTAATGATTGACCTTACTAGACCACATCACTATCGCAAGAAGGGACTTCATGGGAAGTTGTACTTGAGGTGATGTCAAGCATTGACCACAATTTTAACAAAGAAAGAATGAATTTTAGAATTGGTATACTCACACGGACCATACCGCTTCCAATTCAAATTCTTTTGTTATCTCATTTTATATCTATCTCTAGAGAACTTATGAAAATCGCACATGCAAGCCACGCGTGTGGACGCCACTCATGAAACTCCCACTTCTCAATAGATTTAAAATGTTTTATTTAGAAATCTCATCTAACAAACTTATGATAAACAATGCAAGCAAGCCACGCTGTGGACGCCACTCACAAGGCCTCACTTTGTTTAGAGATCAAAAGTGGAGGTCTTGACATTTTAATTTGAAAAATTAATTTGTCGGGTTGCTTGCTTAGTCTTTCTATTCAAAAGGTTTGTCCATGCAGATCACGTAATCCTAGCATGCTTTTCTATAGAACTCAACATGTAAAACATGCTCGCAGAATTCTAAAATATGCTTGATAAAACGCGATAAACCTAGCATGCTTACTATGCGCATCCAATTACGTAAAACACTTAAAGGTTTGTCAACGTAATATAAACATACATAGCATGCTACTGCATAATTTAACCATTCACGACATGCATATGAACGATAAAAATAAAATAAAACGTTCATCGCGGCCCAATCGTGAAACCTGCACATTTAAATCTAATCTATTACATAGATTTACAAAGTACAGAATTAAACTTGAAACGGGCCTCGCGTGCACGTGCACGGACCGGATTCAACAATGGGCCTCGCGCACGGGCACGGACCGAAATTGAAAACGGGTCCGGGCGTGGTCGGCCCAAAGAGGCTTGGGCCGCGCAGGCAAAAGCCCGCCGCGCCACCCATACATGCCCGCCCGCCTCGCGGTCGCTCGCGGTCGCTAACGCGACCGCGACCCGCCGAGCACGCTGCGTGCGCGGCCACGCCCAAGCGCCGAACGCCTTCAAAGACATCGCCGCCAGCCGCCATACCGCGACCGCGAGTCCGCTCGCTGGCGCGGGTTTCAGCGCGCGAACGCGCCCCCATCGCCCGCTAGCTCGCACGGCGCAGCAGCTCGCGGGTAATCTCGCGATCGCGAAGTTCGCCGCTAAGCGCCAGGATCCCGCGCGAGAACGCGCCCGTCGCCGCAGCCCTCGCGATCGCCCTAGCGATCATGAGACTCGCCATGAAAACCACCCGCAACACGCCGAGAACCTGTTTTTCCGTCGCTTTCGTTCTTCGCTCGCTCGCTCGTTTTCTTTACGTATAAGATTTACATAATAAAATCTAATCTAACCACGGATTTTCTCGTGGTGTAAAACAAAACCAACAACAACAACAAACGAGCCACGATGAACGACGGATCCACAATTATAAAACGCACGTAATAATCAAACGTGAATTTATCCAACAGAGCCAAGATTCGATCCTGTGCTCGATACCAATTGTAGGAAAACGAATGTTAACCTCGCCCCAAGGATCCATCTTGGGTGTTTAATTCACCATACATTGATTATAAACCTAGCATGCGCTATATAATTAAATCGCAACACGCTGGGGTTTTCATGTGTTTACTTTGGATCCGAAGAGGTCGGCGGAACGAGATGAACGGATCGAACGGATCGGACTCGTGCTTTGACCTTCTCGGATCAGATCCCGATTGCCCAATCTCCAACGCCGAGTGAGGACGATCTATGGAGAATGCTTCGAAAATCACCCTTGCTCTCACTAGAATTTTCGATAATTCTCTCACAATATGAGATGGCGAAATTCTCGCTTTCAATATGTGAGCATTAACCTAGACTTTATCTCATACCTTATATTTATAATGCACTACCTTAATCCTATATGGAATGTTACCATAATCCTATATGGAATATTACCATAATCCTATATGGAATATTACCATACTCTTAGATTATTTCCATACTCTTGGGATTATTTCCATACTCTTAGGATTATTTCCATAATCTTATATGGAAAGGATCTATGCATATACCATAAATATAATTATATCCTTGTGGATAAAGAGAATAAAATCTTGCCAATTGAGAGCATGAGGCGCCGATTTTCCTCACTACGGGCCCGACGGGCCACCAGTGGATCAAATGCAAGGAATAAAGATGGGCCTCAAATAAATTAATTATCTTATGTTCACCCGAACATAAATTAATTTATAAACATTCGATCATGCCACTAGAGAAAGAATGTTGACTTACCCTTTATTACCAAGTTGAGTCGGGCTTGCACTTAGACATTACGAATCCCGTATTTAAGATATCGAACGTCCATTAATCATTTATAGCAATCTGATCGCTTAAAACGATTAATAACTTTATTTCCTTAAGTAGTACCACTCAACCTTATTATTGTACTTGAGCTAACTCAACTGCAGGGTTTAGTACAATAAACCTTTGAGCTCCTTAAGGGGCGCCATCATCCTTAACGGATACGGTGACTGATACAGATAACTAGCGTGACATACAAGACACCACCACCCAAGACGCGGAGAATCTGGTTAGAACATATAACCCTCACTCATAACAAGTCAAAGTGATGGTCAAGAACTCATACTCACCTAATACCTTATCGAGGTTTAGATCATCGTAAGTCACCGAGATCTTGGTTCTTCACGACTGGTCGAAAGAAGAACACATCTCATCGTGATCCTTCAATACGTCGAGACGCATCAAAGATAGACAAGCAACTAAGTCAAGTCACTTCTTATCTATATCGCAGCCTAAACCGACAACTCGTCCTTAAGTTGTCTCACCAGTGAAACTTTTATATCTCATTAAGCTTGACCAATCATACGACTTCGTGATCTTCTACACACTCGTATGATCTAACTTATATACGATAAGGGGACACGATATATGCAATCAAGTATTCAAATCGATAGGAGATTGTAATAGTGGTAACAGGAAACATTGTATACAAGCTCAACCAAACTGCTTTCAGTATACAAATCCAACATGGCTTTGACGTCGGCATTATCATGTACGACTTCGGCGTTGACATGTACGCCCTCGATTGCGGCGTCGATACCTTCAACTTCGGCTTCGAAGTCGGCTTTAATGACTTCGTCATTATGTCAATAATCTCAGCAATGACCTTGGCATTGGCAAATGACTTCGGCAACAACTTCGACATCGGTATTACTTACGACCACGGTATCCCGAGCTCGGCATCAACAAAACTGTTTTGCGCAATGTTTTTATTTTAGCCCGTTCCCCTTAGTTAGAACTCCGATTTACGAACGGTTTTCGCCTACGTACTCCTATCACAGAGTATTATATTTATTATGAAGGACCAAATCCTTGATTCCTTCTCTAAAATTTTCAAGAGTCAGTTGAAGTTGGTTTATAGTTTTATAGAATGGGAATTTTACAGTGCGATTAGAATTTTAGAATGATACTAGAAAGTAGTATTCCCAGTAGTACAAGAGACGCTATGACATATAGAGGAACCTTTGATGATGACCTACAATGTGTATATAAAGTTTTAAATTCTATTCATTACCCAATTTTTGTCATTGAGTTTAACTCTATGACCTAGTTCAAATTGAGAAATCACATGAATTTCTCACTTTTTCTGAAGAAAATTTTCAACCCAAGAATTTACAAAATATTCCTTTGAAACCAAATCCTTGTGTGACTGAGAAAATATTTGTGACGGGTCTGGCCAACCCATATGATCAAAGAAATCTCAGTAGTCGTCATTCTGGTCTTCGGACCCTAGATCCTAAATTATTCAGTTCAAAGAATATATGGATTCGAATTGTAAAATATGTTATCTTGAATCATGAACCCATATCGTTTGAAAGTTGACATGATGCAATTTCTTCAATCCTGGTGACCAATAAGTAAGATAAAGATTGACTTATCTTGTCGCCTAAGTTTTGAATTAGTAAAGTGACAAACATCAGGTACGATGTAGATTGACCTATTTGATAACCTAAAGGTTGCGATCAAGAAGGGTGATGTACATCAAGGAGTTATGATGTAAATAAGATCTCGATGAGATGAGATATTTTCCCTATGATGCACATGGATGCAATGGCCCCTAATAGGCTTACCAGATATTGATAACAGTGAAGTTATATCTTCATGTGACTGTTATGATAATGAAATGTTATGAATGAGATACTCTTTAGCATAGAATGCAAGAGTTGAAGAAAAGGGAAGTGCATGATATCCTTGGGATATAATTTCCCTTATTATGACATAACGAGAGAGATTACAACTTATCTTTAAGATAGTTGTTTGTCCATAATACCTCCTTAGTAGGTTGGACATGTCTAAAGAATGGAGATGCACAATGTTCTTTTCAAAGAATATATAAGTAAAGAAGCGATAGCATCTCAGATAATGAATCTCTCGTTTTATACCTCAATCAATGAGATTATGCTTGAGCATAATCAATTCCAAGTAATTGAGACTTGGTTAAACCAATGATAATGAGATTGAGAAATCATAATCATTGAGATGTGTGAACAGACTAGGATAGCCCTAGCATGTAAATCAAGTATGGAGAATTATCTTCACAATGAAGACATGGTAATGAGATACTTGAATTTAAGTTATGGTGTACAAATGTACTACCTTACCAAGCTATATGACAATAATGACGGTTCTAGTCCCGAGAGTAAGAATCAAGTATAATGAAAGTAATATTACTTTCGACACCATGCTCAAGAAAGGGACAAAAGTCAAAATCATCAAGAAATTATGAGCTATACAATTATGAGATAGCCACAATATGAGATAAGTTTCAATGATATTATGACTTCGATAAGTAAAGTAATTCCTTTGGAGTAAAGAAGAGAGTAAGAAATGATTCATTATTTGAAATGGATCTTAGTGCTCTAATTGTATTGACACAAAACACTTGTCTTGTGTGTCTTAGAAATTAACAAGCAAAATAGCTTCTTTAGACGCTTTGCAAAGGAAATGTTTTCAAGAGAAAAAATGAAAAGATTCACATGGAAGAATCTTAAGATGAATCGATTGTAAATCTTACCCTCATACTTTTGTGACGATCAATAAAGTGGAATATTAAGTATCTCGACATGGGAATGAAGCAATCATTAAATGTCGAGAATTTGGTAAAGATATTCGACGTCAAGCAAAAGTATAATATGTCCCTAGCGGATAAAAGATTTTATCCTATGCAAAATTGCATGATGAATCACTAAATATTAAGAAGAAATGATGTATATCCCGAAGGATATTACAAACAATGGCACTAAATGCCAAGACAAGGATTTTCTCGGAAAAGAGTTTAAAGTAAGGATATATGAGATATATTCCTAAGATTGATAAAGTAAAGGAAATTGAATCATTCATACTGGATCAGAAATGAATGATAGTGTCAGGTACATCACGATCCCTACGATAAGATTAAGTTATCGAGATATTAATATCAAGGATAGGTCGATATAAACCTAACCACAGAATGCTATTGATAAAAGCATAATAGTACTGACACCGAGAAGGGTAGGGTGAACAAAGTAACAAAAGGCTATAGCAAGGAAACATAATGTCCCAAGGGAAAGGACAATTATGTATGAAATAGATGTTTAATTGAACAGACGAGAACACCGTAGACCAGAGCCTATACTTCGCACCGAAAACAGGACGAACAGAAATCAGGAAGGCCTGATAGATATGAGAAAAAATTTCTCAGAATACCTATAATTTTCTGTTCGATATAGGTGCTTCGTTTTCTAACATCGCACAAGTATGCGTAGAAATGATAGAACCCAATTCAGGGTAAACGAATCGAGAAATGAAAATCTCTTCGCCTATACGAGAATTATGGCCATCGCAGGTGTTGCTCGAGTTTAAATTTGGGCCTAGGATCGCCTAAGGTTCTAACAAATGAGTTAGATCATAATATCTATGTGGAACGTAGATATAATTCAAGAAACAGAAGTTTCAAAAATGGATGTCACTCACGTGATTAAAAGCACGGACATAGTCTCTCCATTTGAAATTCTATGCAACGGGATTTTTGGATCCTCAATTGCTTTAATTTAAGATTGGCTCATCTAGAACTATCTGTTTACAGATGGTAAGAAAAGAGTCTCGGCGGTAGAAAGTTAACCCCAAGGCCTACAAGTTAGAGTTCATACAGTATTACTCTCTTATTATAAACCGGGCATGGCTTGGGACGCTTTTGGAAGAATTTCTACATCTTGGATAAATGCTCGTAACTATGGAGAGATGGATGAGAATGACATCCAATAACTTATCCATCGCTTGCCAACAGATTAAGGTGATCTTGCAAAGGAAGTATCAAGAGAATATCTTCCAAGTAGAAAATTCCAAGACTTGGGCGACTTATCGAGATTTTGTCAATGTGCTCAAGTATACATATGATGCATATGGAACGGCACCCACAAGTACTTGTCCTGGTCTCTGGCAAGTTACACAGCAGGGCATAAAGGAATGGTAGTACCTTGATGTTCCAAATGCCGCCCCACGTCCTGTGCCGTCTATTATACCAGAAAGAGACGAGAATGGCAAAAAGGACAGGATCTTATCGCCCTCAAGGATTAAGGGAATTACCGTTATCAAATTGACCTTACTTTCTGATAAAAGTAACACACACTTCCGGAATCAAAGAAGTAATAGGGAGCAATGTGACCCCTGGCTATTTGAAAGAGAAAGATCGTCGGATATATGAGGTAAAAACGTACTTGGAAATAGGCAAGTTTCTAAGCGAAAGGTACGATTCCGACGAAAGCCACTCAGAGACATAAAGTCCTATGATAATATGAGACTCATATGTAAATGGTGGCTTATGTGTAACTGGTATCTGATGTACGAAAGCAAATTTGTTCCGAATAAGATATGGTTACTATGAGATTATAGTCATGCCATTCGGACAAGCTAGTACACTAGCCCTTTTCATGAACCTCAAAATCGAGTGTTCCATATGTACTTAGAAAATTTTGTCTAAATCTTTATGAACGATGTTCTTATCCATATGAAGGACGAGAAAGAACCTAAAGAACATCAAGGATCAGTATTGGACTTTTAGAGTCGAGCAAAATTTTGCTAAGTTTAATATATGAATTTCGCTTAAAGAAGGAATATTCCTTAGACACATGATGTCTTCCGAAGAATCAAATTTACATGGACAAATGAATGTGAGGCCACTTATTAAAGTGAGAAGATGATAGTCAACGCACACGCGATGACTTAGACCTCATAAATAGAATTACCCAACTTATGACTTGAAATAACAAAGAATAGTATAAGTACCAAGGTTTTGGAGACATTTCCTATATGGAATAAGTTGTGAGATCTTCACAAACCATAAAAGTTGAATTATTTCTTCGAGTAAGAGACTTAAAAATGAGATAGAAAAGATGGCTCGAATCAGAAAAAGATTCCAATTGTGATATAAACTATCACCTATAAGGGCAGAAGGGTTTTAAAGAGGCGCCTGACAATATCATATTGTCTAAAGAAAGGTTATATATATATTTCAAGCAATGATAAGCTTAGAAATGAAATCATGAATGAAGCTCATGATATTCCTCATACCGCCCACCCAAGCAGCATTAAAGTATATTATGATTTACGAGAAAAAAATTAGATAGTAAAGAATGAAATGAGCTATAACCTCATTGACGAGCATTGTCTCGGTTATAAGAGGTGAAGGCATTGTATCAATGACCTTATAAGAGGTTATAATCTCTAATGAGATACAAATGAGAATGAAATGACATAGCAATGGATTTTATGACAGGTTTTGCCAAAGTCATAAAAAAATGTAACACTACTATATGGGTAGTAGTGATATGACTCACCAAATATGCTTATCTCTGCCTATTCAGATTACTCAGAGATCTGAGAATTTTATCTCAGTCGTACAAAAAGAGAATCGTATCTTTGCAAGGGGTACCAAAACCTATCACTTTAGATAGAGATTCCAATTTTACCCCTAGATTTTGAGCTAGCTCACCAAAAAGGGAGTTATGCACGATATTGAACCCTATCGTAGATGTCCGTCCCCTCACGGACAGATGGACGATAAAAAGGACAATATGAATGTTTAAAGATACGATGAGGACATTCATGTTAAATCGAGGTACAAGTGGGAACATGTTTTACCACTTATTAAGTTTACGTGACGACCATAACCGTCAAGCAACGATTGACATAGCCACACGTGGCATTATATGGAAAGAATATCGACCACCACTTTATTGTAATAAAGTAGGTGAGAGAAAGTATAAGGTCTTGACAACGAAATGAAATGATTAAGATATTTGCCAATAAGGCAAAACCGAGAGAAGCTCAAGATGTATTAAAAGTCTTACGCTGGTACGCGTAGATCTGAACCGTATTTTGAATGCGAAAATAAAGTTCCTTGAGATTTCTCCATCGAGGGAAATTATAAAGTTCAAAGTACAAGGAATGTTGAGATCAAGATTTATAGGACCTTACGAGGATCCTAGAAATAATAGGCCCAGTAGCCTCTAGATTAGTACTTCCACCAAAATTTGGGGAATGTACATAATGTTTTTCCCACGTGTCACAGCTAAAGATATATGAATATGACCCAAATCACGTAATTTATCATAATGACGTGATCTTTAACTCAAATACGAGTTGTGATGAACATCTACGACTATTTGATCGTATGATTCAATGATTAAGAATTAAATTGGGTCTTTAATGAAAGTCCAATGGAAAAACCATGGACAAAAGGAAATCACGTGGAAATTTAAGATGTTATGGTGCTAAAATGCCCATACTTTTGAGATATGTAAATTTCGGGACGAAATTTCTTTAAGGGGGGTGGAATGTAATACCCCGATTTTTTTTAAACGCCTAATTACGATATTAATTTCGTAAATTAGATTATTATTATTATTATTTGATTATTAGAATATCGAATAATGATTTCGATTATTGTTGGAATAATAAATTCCTATGTTTTATTCACAAATAAATGTGAATCGAAAAATACGAATATGTAACGTATTTCAACAGTATTATTTCTACGTCGATGACGTATCGATATTTAAATGTTCGTGATATTTTCTAAGTTTCTAAGCTTAGAATTTAATTCCAAATTTATTGGAATTATTTAATAAAGTGATTATAGCTTTATTACGACCATTTTGAGATGAGTCGATATTTAAATGTTTGAGACGTTTCAAACGTTAACGTTTAGAGATGACTTGAGAATCAAGTCTAATGATCAAGAAATTATGATATTTAAATTCCTATGATTATTTTATGTATTTAGAATATTATTTAGCAATGAAATAATGCTAGAGAATTAAGGAATGATTATTGGATAAGTTTAAAATTTTCGAAAACCCTAATTCGAAAATTTGGGTTTTCTCACATGAAATAATACTAATAATTTTTCCTATGATATAATTTATCATTTAGGACATATATTGTGCTATATATCTATAATTTGCAAGAAAAATAAAAAGTTTGAATTTTATTCTATGAAAGTGTCGTGAACATGGCTATGCTATATATAACTTGATCAATTGTTTTATCTCCCAACTTGTATTAAATCAAGTGTGATATTCTGCACAATAACCAAGTATTTATATATGAAACCAAGTGGGATGTTTTGTATAGTGACTTAGCCGTCTATTTTGACTAAGTAATAAGGTAAGAAGCTTTGTTACTACTCTAATACATGATTAGTATTTATTTGGGGTGGTGTGTAGATATTATATACATGAAAAAGTCAAATAAAAATCTGTTTTCATCTCCATTTTGGTTGAGGTCGACGGCTCCTTTTAGGAAGTAGGTTTTAATTGCTTTGATTTGTTCAAAATCTTGTGTAAGAGATATTTTACTATGGTGATGTACTTGATGAGTCAAAAGCAAACTAAAGGCTTGCATTAGTTAATGCTTAGGGTCTTTATGTACTACAAGACTTGAATTAATAAAAACTCCTCCCTTTTAAATTGAAGAGTGCCGCCAGTAGTATGTTTCAAAAGTAAAGAAAAAAATTGTTTCATTCATTTAATTTAAGTGTATTTATTATGTGTATGTCATCAAATTAAAAAGTCTTGCATTTGACAATGTGTAGATATTATGTATCTTGCATGAGACAAAATTTAAAAGCTCTTCTTTGTGTACAAATGTGAGAGAGAGCCGACGGCTCTTGTAAGAATAAAGGTTGTGATCAAATTGTTTTAATCAATGCTTTGTGTAAGAGCATTTAATTTTTGTAGTGATGACATATCATTTTGATGAGTCACAAAAAAAAAGGGTTGTATGTATTTGTGAGTGAGAGATGACCGAGAAAGAATAATAGGAAATAAGTTAATTATTTATTTCATTTTACTTGGTACTTAAACATTGTGATGAATCAAAACAACACACATTTCTCATCCCCAAAACACTTCGCGTGAGCTTGTAGAAAGGAAAGCTTGAGAGTTCATCTTTACCTTAGCCAACTTCTTGATACAAAATCCTTGCACACTAAATCGACACCGTTAAAAAGGTTAGTAATCGAATAAGCTTCGATTATACACTAAGTTTTTAAATTTCTAATGGTTAGATTAAAATTTCAAGCATGTGTTCTTAAGTAAGAAAGTATGCTAAGCATGATACTTGTTCACTAATAATGTGTATTAAGAGGATCTATAAGCATGTAACATGTTTAAAATTTAATTAATCATGTTATGAAAAATATTGATGATGATCGAAATTTTTGTTGAATGATTTAAGAATGGATTGATGATATATGATGTTGTGGAGCTTATAGTGATTTATTGGGAAATTTATAAAATCCTAAGCTATAGTTTCAATATTACCGAAAATGCATGAAGTATGCTTTGATGATGTACAATTTAACTTGAGAAATGTAATGGCATATTAGTGATCTAGAGCATTAATTATGTATTACATGAATTTACTAAATTTTGAAGAATTAATGCTCAAATTCTTGTAAAGGCCGAGAGCTTCATGTTGAATTTAGGCATGATTTAGTTGTTTCTAGTATGATATTATGATGTTATATGGTTACACAATAGTATATAAGCATAGTGTAAGTTAATTGAAATTTTATAAAAATGTTTAGTATATATGTGGGACAGAAACCTGCTTGGCATGGAATGTTTATACATTCTATGGTACATGAAAAGTACTAAGTGTTGTGCTAATAGTAATAAAGGTAAAATAATGATAATAGCAAGCACAGATGTGAAAAAGCAATGTATAAAGCTTAGCGTTAAGATTAACTATGATTATTTAAATATGAAAAGTAGTTGGTAATGTCTTATAGTGCAGCAGTGAATGTAAGTGGTGCGAAGTAGAATGACATGTGTTTTGAAATAATAAAAATAATGTTTAAAGTATTAGTTGATTGATATTAAAGAAATATATTAATCAAGTTTATCGATTTGCGTGAAAAATCGAGAATTAGAATTTTATGGAAAGAAATCGATTAAAAATCGATTTATATTGAAATTATTAATTTAATGTGTTAAGGAAAGTCAAAATGTTGACTTTTGATACAACGTATGGAATACGTTGATTAAATACACTAATACGTGGAAAACGTATTAATTTTATAAGAATATCTCAAGTGTGAGAAAAGATTTCATAATTGAAATCATTTTATTAAAAGACGTTATTACACGTCCAACGTTTAACCTAAATGGTTAATATGAGACTGTAGATCATATTACGTCTCTCTCGAATACGAAATTATTTTATTAAAATACGCGTTGAAACGACGTATTAAAATTTGTTAAGAGATTCGAGTTATTATTTTATAAATTATCAAAGTTGGTTAAACTTTGATATCCTCGAAAAACGTGCCGACGTACTAAAATACTTTTTACGTAAAGGTTGGACGCGGACGTGACGAGTTGACAAAGCAAGAAATCGTTTAAAACGATCTATAGTCCAGGTGGGCTTTACTATACTCAAACTGGTAGAATTTTACCAAATAATTTATTTATGATGCTTTATTGCAAGTAAATAATTATAAACTGATTTATTTAATTACCTGCCCAAAATATTTATGTTTTATGTATGTATCCAATCCATGATTGTTGATGCATAATGTTGGGTAGCCCCCACTTTATGACATGCTTGAATTCGTATTCTTGGAAGTACCCCCAAGAATGATGGAGAATTCGTATCCTGTGCTGAGATGGCCTGGATTTTGTGCACGGATTATTTGTATTTGTGTCTTTGAAAGGGTGCTCGGCGGTCGCGGCGTCTGTGAGAGGCCTCCTCTCCAAGCGATGGAATTGTTGTGAATGATTGTTGTGGTGGATGTGGATCATACATACGTGGAAAATGCTTGCCAGCGATATTTATTGAAAATGAAAAAAATATTTAGTAAGCACGAGTATTTCAAATTAAAACCTCGTGTGTTCTTGAGATGGGCGAGTAATTCAAACCGTGATAAATTATTTTGGCATGAGCCATCGAGTGCAATCTTGTACTCACCGCATGTTTGTTTTAAATGCGCGGGTTGAGCGATGATGGATGGAGATGTGTGGGGCGATCGAACCCTTTTGATTATGATATATTAGTAACCTTGAATACATATCGTCATATGTGTATTCACACGTTTTTCCGCTGCAATTGAATTAATTTATCTTATGATGTTGATGAGTTGAATACTTCCAGAACATATGAGTTCTTGTAGATATATATATTGGTTAAAGCTTCCTTGATTATTATTCCATGTATTAGCACCTGCTAAATCGTACTTAGGATTTAGGGGCAGTTACACTAGCCCCCAGAACCAAAGTCAGGCGCCACCCTCCACGTGGCGCACGTAAACGGCGTCATTGCCCGCCGATGGAGGACACGCCAGGAAGAGCCCGACGATGGAGGCATGCCGGAGGAAGAGTCACGACGATAGGAGATTGAGCACGCCTTCAGGCGCAGGCTCAGAGTTGTATAAATAGAAGGAAAATTGACAATAGAAGGGTTGACAACTTATCGAACACTAAGAGCTTGTAACTACACTCACTGCACTCAAATCATAGTGAAAATATTGAGGAAACACTCCTCCGTGGACGTAGATCTCATTAACGATCAAACCACGTAAAAGCCTCGGTGTTCTTTATTGCCTTACATAAATCTTGCACACTCACGTAACTAGATTTATCACATTGGTATTTTTCTTTTCCTTTTTTCCCTTTGATTTTGTGTGTGTGTGTTTGTGTGTGAAACCGTTTGTTACAGAGAGAGAGAGAGAGCTATGAATGAGAAGGCGTTTGTTTCCAAAGAGCTCAATGCCAAACATGCAAAGGTGACAACCCCATCCTTTTCCCGGCCGTTTCTGTTTTACAATCTTCTTTTGGCAAACTATTGTTTTTTTTTTGTCCCTTTTTTATTGGCTTTTTGTTTATTTGTTCTTAAGGATTCCTGTAATTTCAATTTTATATCTAATTATATGCTTTTGTCATTTGCATTTCCCTGTTGAATTTTAATGTATCATCTTCATCTTCTTCAATTGATTATGCTGCTAAGTATTTGACACTTGGAATTCTGCAGAAGCTGATTTTTCCTTAATAGTCTGATTATATTTGCTCAATATTTCAAGAAATTTCGAACCTTTTCGAGAATAAGGCAGAAAGAAGTCGAAGAGTTATATGTTAATCTGCACTATGAGGGCCGAGGGGTGTTTAGTTTAAATTAAATCATAATACTAATGTAATATTAGCTGATTGTCAACAAATTGGCTAAGTCCAGTTGCTCTAAATTTCAGTTTGATCACATAATCATGTGTTGTTATCTTGCCCAAAACATAATTATAGGGCTTCACTGCAACCATGTTGTCTTTGAACAAGTTTTGGTTTTATTAATATAGCATACGTGCTCCCGTGCCCCTGCTAAGCAGGGTTACTGATATTCGAGCATTACAGAAATTCTATCTAACTCGTAAACTAAACTAAAATATAAGCTAGATCGACAAAGTTGTATACTGGTCATGCTTCTCAGTTGCTTGCGCTGGTCTTGACAATAGTTGCGACTGACACCATATCACCATTTGTCTACAAATGAACATTGTTGTATGTAGGAGGATGTGTTTTTGCTATAGCTAATGTTGTTTTTAAGGCGATTGGCAGATGCTGCTATGTCTCCTTAAGCTACCGGGAAACAAGGAATGTGCAGATTGCGGACCAAGTATGTTGCCATTTCAAGATATATTGATTAGTTGAGGTTTCAATGAAACAAATAATTGCAAGTATTAATGCAGGGCTCCACAATGGGCAAGCATCAACCTCGGAATATTTATATGCATGCGAACATCGCAGTCTTGGAGTACACATCTCCAAGGTTTGCCTATCCACCACACTCATCATCTCTCTCTGGATTGTCTTTTTAGTTAGTGAAATGAATGTTACCACCTCAGGTATCCTCGTTTGTAACATTGCAAGTGTTTTGGGTCTTTTTATTGCAATAGGTAAGGTCTACAACGTTGGACACGTGGCTTGCCGAGCAGGTTGCCTTCATGCAGGGTAAGTCAGTAGATACACGGTGTGTAGATAGTTTTAGTCGTTGATTGAGTTTTGTTCATTCTTTGTTTTTGTAGCTTAGCTCAGGACTCGTATCTGCGGACTGATTGAGAGAGTGTTGTGCTAGCTGTTCTATGAGTTAAGACATTATTTTTCGCGTTGTGCATGCAGTGATGGGCAACCAGAAGTCCAACAGTTATTGGGAGGCAGACTTACCCGCACAGTTCTACAGAAGTCCCATTGACACCTTCATTTATGCCAAGTGATTTTCAATCTTGAAACATATATATTATCTGATAAGAAAATCAGTTTTGTTTAAGTACAGTTAGTGAATTGCAGGTATGTGGATAGAAGATGGGCTCCAACAACCCCACAGCTAATCCCAGAAATCTGTGTAGAAAAATGTTTACGCACCTCCACGAGAAAGGAAATTCCAAAGAAAGCAAGAAGATACTCTTTGGATGAAGATTTTTCATCAAGGAAATGCCCAAACTTGCCCTTCAACATCACATAGTCGTGCGGTATCTCTTACATTGAGCGAGATTAAACTGAATTATTGCACGTTATTAGCCCCATTAACTGTATTGTCTGGGATTTTAATTGTTTTCGTGTCTAATATATATTCGCTCATTACCCAAATATCGACATTTAAGCAGGAATCTTCCGATTTGATGGATGCCATCAATAATGCTCCCCCTCTAATTAGTTTTGAGCGCTGTTCATCTAGTAAGAATGTTGATCTTTGGTATAGATCTCTTCACCGCTTCTGCGTGTCGAAGAAAAACACAAGACCAAGACAGGTTGTGCCTCCATCACGATGGGCTACTTTTAAGTGTAAGAACTCTCTGAGAAGCATACTTTCTGAATAAACCGCCGATTGGAAAATGTTTGCGAAATCACCCCAAAAATTATTGGTTATGGTTCATAATTATAGTGTACTTTCTAAATGAAGCTCGATTGACACCTAAATGTTCGCATGATGATTAGAAGTCTATGTGGTTT
Organism: Salvia rosmarinus; assembly: GCA_036937905.1. NCBI lineage: Eukaryota > Viridiplantae > Streptophyta > Magnoliopsida > Lamiales > Lamiaceae > Salvia > Salvia rosmarinus. Next base: position 96,757,266 of record CM072816.1, read on the forward strand.
TAGGAATTAAGAACTGATGCATCACCAGGAGATCGGTTATATTCCGATGAATGCCTCACTGCTATATACTGTACATTGCAGTGCACGTGGAAAAATATTCGAAGCATCGGATCCGACACATAAGGTACTTACTACATAATTTATCTCCTTCGTTATTCAACCGAAAGTGCAATATGAAGAGATGGTGGTTAGTCTTCTCAATAACATGAAATATTACCTAATCCCTGTCCTAGTGAAACACCATTGTTTAGTGCAGTATGCCTTAATGAAATTTGGAAGGTCATAGGAAAATATATGTCTCTTTCAATTTCTCATCCTAATAAAAAGAAAATTTCTCCAAAATAATTAAGACCTAATAGTGAATAGTATGATCATTGTAGCTTTTTTTTATAACATTACTTCTTTTTTATTATTCTCTCGACTTTATGATATAGGCACTCACTTAATCCTGATATATGTTGAACCTTAATATTTCAGAACACGATAGTTCTTTAAGGTGTTAAAACGGTGTGATGCCATTCTTTATATCTACATACCACTCTCGAGCCATTTTATTTTTCCAATCAAGTTTCTTGTCAGCTTGGAGTTGAGCAATCAAGAACTGGAGTCTGGAGTTCAGCATTTGGACAGATCGATCTGATTTCTTTCTTTCTTTCATCATCATCATCATCATCATCATCATCATCATCATCATCATCATCATCATCATCATCATCATCATTATTATTATTATTATTGTGGGTTCTTTGCTACTCGCGGCAGTAACATATGGAATAATATACAAATTTGCTTTAGACTAAACATTTTCTCACCTCTTTCATATAATTCCTTATTTTTTGTGTTCTTTTGCCCTTCCTCTCACTTACACTATTTTATTATTTAGTAACTTCTTATATGAATAATCTAACAAAATAGGAATATAGAAACAATTTACAAATATGGATTCAGGGGGAAAAGCCTATTGCTTTGGTACAGTTTTTTTCTAAACACAAGATTCTTTATTTCTTATCGTGTTCATTTAATAGACTGATATAGTGCAATTGACATAGCACTTTCCGAAGATATAAGTTTGAAAAACAGATAGGAACTAGAAGATACAGACTTATTTTGCTTACTTTATACATATGCCTGCAGGTCATGAAGTGGAAATCTAGTGTTGTTTGATATCTAAGTTTGTGGACCATCATGCTCTACTTGAAGATGAGTTTGATATTCTTATGTATATTAAATGCCTATTTACTGCATTTTCTGACCTGTTAGATTAGATATTACTGAGAATACATGTAAAGAAAGACTTAAAATTGACTCAGACTTCCAAAAGTCTTTGATAAATCATTTTGGACATTTCTTCCCAACTTCAAATTAAAAATAAAAACAAGTAGGAGAGTGTTTGTTGATCTTGAAGAGAGCCATATTGAAGAAATAGATGACTTAAACATACACATCATATTGTTCAAAGTCAGTAGTGAAAGTATTGTTGAATAATCGTTTTCAGTTGAATTGGTAATCGGTTTATATGTATTATAAAACAAAACAAGATAAGGATTGATTGGTTCCTAAAAGTGATGGATTGAATTTTTGGCATTGGAACTGGGAGCACACACATACATCTCTTAGATCTTTGAATAGTACTTGACATATTAGCTGGCAGCGTGCATCCTTTAACTTCTTTTCTTTTTTAATCTCATACCCTATTTTATGAAAATAATTTTGTGTGTACTACCTGATACCATCATTGCAACATCTCCAGTTTTTTGGTGAATTTTGTATGACATGTACCATTAAAGCGACGACCATCTAGCGATGAAACGACGTCGTTTCACCGTTACAAAATTAAGGGTGTTTTAATTGCGAAAGGGTGCATGTTGTGATTGCAACATTTTATTGGTTAATTAGTTGTGCTATTTGTGGCAATTAATCGTAATTAATAGATAGGTATCTTGCTAGCTAGCGTTTGTCTCTCTCTATATGTTGATTCATGTGTACTTCCATTTGTTTTTTTTAGTTTGTGTATCTCTCTGTGATTTAAATAATTGACAAATGAAACTCTTTATAAAGAACTAATACTACAGTAATTTTTCAAAGAAACAATGTCATGTCATGTGCATGAGGGTTTCTTGTTCAAATTTCCTAAACTTTGATAGCTATCTTATTTGGCATCTTTTTTAATTTGCAAGTCCGTCCATTGTTCCCAATTTAATCGATTATTTATTTATTTAAACACTTTATAATTTTTAATATATCGCTAGCCTTATCTTTTTCAACGATCGTATCTCGCGGACACTTGGAAGTGCCCAAATCAGAACAATAGGTTCAATTGTTTATTGAGAGAAGATACGATCAATTATAATTTTTAATAGCGGAAATGTTACCTTTTTCTCCTTTTGATTAATTGTTAAAATATCTAAAAGCTGCATTGCAGTTTCAATATTCAAAAGTCAAGCCTTGACTCTTAAAGAGGTTTAGTTGGAGCCCAAAGTTGAGATTAATATACTACATCTAAAAAGATAAATGTAGAAAAAATCACCTAACCAATTAGGTTGAAAATTGTTACGGGATAAGATTCATAAGAATGACAAATTTACATGTATTATTAATGTAACACTCGATATATCAAAAATATCGATAGAGACTCTATACGAGATATAAATTGCAAGTTTACGAGTACTGTTAAATTGGTTTGAATCGGGGGTTATATATATGACAATTCGGTTATATTAATAAAATATTATCCAAAATTTTGTTAGAAACTGATGTAATATTATATTAATAAAATATTATCATATGAGAAATGATGTAATATTATATTAATAAAATATTATCATGACAATTCGGTAGCTTCCTAATTGTTTATAGGGCTAGATTTAAATCCCAATATTGTCAAATCTATATAGATGTTAGACCAATTTGTTATTAGTATATAGTGATCGATCAATGGATATAATCCATATTTTCTTGATCCTACATCTAATGCCACGATTGGCCTTTTCTATAGCCTGATTATGCCTGATATTTAAGTAGCAAATTTTATGTGGACCAGGTACATGTACAGTTTATAACAATAATTGAAACAATATTCTTTTGGGTAAATTTAATACGAAATTTAAAGTAGCGTCGCGATTGAACCCGGCAAGGCTTTTGGCGCCAAGATTAATATTCTTACTGTATGATAATGACATCTAGATTTTTGTAATGATGGCAAATCTGAACACAAATCTGAACACATGTTATTGACCTTTTGCAGGTTATTAAGTTATTCAAATTTCTAACTTATTCACTGTAACCGTTGATATGTTAAAATGAAAGTCGCATCATTTTCATGAGGTCTTCTTCGTTCTTCCCTTTCATTTTTCAAGTTTAATTTTAAATTATTTCCTAAGAGAAAATAGTACATCAATTCTAGTACTGGGGGTTGTCCAACTGCATATTCTGTCTTATGCCCATTGAATTAGGTTTTTTTTTCTTACTTAAGTTAGTGATTTTATTTTTAATTCCTTTTTTCATTGAGGGTGGTAATGCCAATTTACCGAAAAAGAGGGTATATTTTATATGTTTCTATTTTACATTTTGCCTTTTTGAAAGGGTTATTTACTACCATTAACCCTACAAAGATCAACCACTCGATATAGAAAATTTTGCCCAATCACGTTTCGGTCAATAAAAAGAAAGAAATGTTTATTTGGGACGTCCAAGTGATAAAGTGAGTTTCTGTGTTCAAAAGGTCGTAGGTTCGAATCTCGTTTCTATAGGTTGAGCCTATTATATTTGGTTTTTCAAATGTAGTTTACTCGTTCTGTGTAATTTGCAGACTATTGCACATGAATGTTAGATTTATAAAGTTGGTACTGAATGTAATCTCTAGAGGTGGTAAATGGATGGGTCGGACCGGCCTTGAGCCCACTGGGCTTTCTCAAAAAATCAGGGCTGGGCTAGGACAGGCCTAAAATCCGTTGAGCCAAAAATATCGAGGCTTAACCAAACTCGAAACACATTTTATAGTATACATATTCTGGGTAGGATCGGGCCGGACTGAGTCGGCTCTAGGACCGTCGGCTTTGACTAGTTATGGGTGGGCCCGATCCTGTCCGAACTTCCGCCGGGCCTATTTTTATTGAGCCCAACTCGATCCAAAATCGGTCCAGGTCTGTTTTTTGCCACTTTTAGTAATAGCTGCAAATTTCCAATGAATTAAAAAAGAAATAAAGAAAGAAAGAAATACACAAAAAATATGAAGGCTCGCTTATATCTGTCTACAAACAAAATATTCAGAATACGAAGAAAAATGTTGGTATGGTTTTTACAGAAAGACAAAAGAGAAAAGAGAAGATAAAAGAAAAATAAATAGATTTATTATTCATCTCACTTGCAAATTAATATAAATATAAAATTCATAAAACCACTGTCCCAGATTAAAATTGTCGAAAGAATATATAAAACAAAATGAATGGATTGCATCATGCATGATTAACAATCATAGTTATGAGAATCTTTTACGCGAAGCAATATATGTATTATGTGCAGCATGCTGCTTTTGTCTGCCAAAATGGTGGCTTTGACGCAGTTTTAGAGCACTTGGGAGCTTAAAGCTAAGTGCATCAACCCACGACCCTTTTCCTAAATGGAATATATAAATAATACAAAAGCGACGCCCGCGGCCCCACCACCACCGCCACCGCCCATGTCCGCCACTATCCACTCTCACTATAGGTACTCCTACCTGCATCACGATCTAACGATAATCAATTTCATCTCTAAGTTATATATAAATTCTTGTTCTTTTGGGAATCTCTACCCCGGGAGCACCCACATCCCAAATTACTAATATGAGAGGATAAATCACGTTGACTTTTATATAAGAAGTTAGGAGAACTTTTATAAAATAGTCATTCTAAAGAGGGTGAAACTCTCACAGCTATTAGGATTCGATCATTGTCCTTGTTCCAAATCTGCTAACTTTGAACCAACTGAGATATGCCCGTGGAGCATTATATATCGAATTCTTGTTATCTTATTTGTTGGTATATAATTATAATCCAAATGAGAACCAAAAGATTAAAAAGAAAAAGAAAAATACGTGCTTATGAAGTCAACAAAGATATTTTTTGTGTGTTCTTTACGAGTTGTGTTTGTGAGTGTACTTTGAAGAAACAATAGCATATATTACACCCAAGTTTAATATAAAAAATAGTAATACAAATTAAAATCATATTTTTCTCGATTACGAGTTCATCATCCACACTGCCAATTTGACACCTATAAGGCTATAAACGTATATATGCTTAGGAGTTTTGGATGATTAATCTTATATATTTGTGGGACAATAATTATTACCTTTGCAATTAATGTCACTTCTCAATATCACTATGTACCATAATCTAGAAAATATTATCCGTATGCTTTAATCTAACTTCCCACAATCATTAAATTCAAATTTTGTATTGAATTGTTATAATCTAAAAAAATATATAGCTTTTATGAAACCCTACATATAGCCTTTCCTTTTTATTAATCTATTATGTATGGAGAAATTAGATTAAATTCATCAACTTCTAGATAGAACTTCAAAAGTTTTGAGCATTTCACCGAGAAGCTACAATGCAATTTAAATTTTAGTGCATTATTGGTGTACCCCATGGTTAATAAAGCACACCTTTCTATAATGAAATTTATAATAGTGACCTCCATCTCAAATTCAATGAACTAACTGGAAATTAAGTATTGAGAATGATCCAAAGTTCTCCTTGTACACAAATTTTGTTCTTTTACGACGAGAAATCCCGCAGCCGGTATTTGATGTAGGAAAGGTAAATTACGTTTTAAAAAAGTTGAATGTGACATATTCAATATAGAAAGTGTTTGTGAAATTTAAACTTAAACCTTATATCTAGAGAATATCCACTATTAATCCAAATTTAAAACGATACACCAATCTTATAATTAAAATGTCATTTATATATAAATATGTTTTTTTGTGTAAGATTGATTTAGTGACTCTGTCTTTTAGTTCGGCCAACGACATATGTTAAATTAATTATCACTAATACTAATAGTAAAAGTAGAAGGGTAGATTTAAGGCGACATACGTAAACGACCAAACACTCATTCAAATATTGTAGACGTATTCCTTAAAAAAAAGTGTAGACGTATACAAGTGACGTATGCCCATGGTCAATTTCAAGATTTCTCATCTAAAAAGATAATTCTTTTTTATGCAAATTAATAAAAGTAGTTGAATGATTCCAATCTAATTCATATGGATTGGAGAATTTCGAAAATAATATTTATTATTCCAATTAAAAATAAATTTTGATTTTATAAATTCTCTCTCTCTATATATATATATAAAAGGCTGGCAAAAGGGCGGATCGGCCCGACCCACGGGCTTGTTGTTTTTACCGGGTCGGGTTGGCCCGGCCCAAAATGCTAACGGGCTAAAAATATGGTAGCCCAGTCCAGCCCCATCTGGGCCATCGGGCCAAACCCTCCCAATATTTAATTTAATAAAATATTATTTTTAATTTCAAAAAATATGATAACAATAAATAAATTAAGTCTACTAACATCAATTTCAAAATAAATAAGATAAATTACGTCTACTAACATCAATTTTATTTTCTATATTTACTATTTCGTATTTACTACTAATATAAAATATAAAAATTTAAATGTGTGGACGAGCTTTTATGCCCGTTAACCCCGGGCTTTTTAGCCCCAAAGTCCGATTTGCCCGATGGGCTATGTGGACGGACTTTTTAGGCCCGATTTTTTTCGGGTCACTATTTTCACGAGCCCAACCCGATACCAATTTCGGGTATCTCGGGCCGACCCATCGGGCCGGGCCAATTTTACCGGCTCTATATATATATATACACATATATGAGAGAGTTAACGTGAGAACCATTTTTATTGTGAGAACGTGAGAACCAAAAATTATGAGTTTGGTGTGAAAGTTGATGAATCCGTTGAGAAAGTTATTGAATCCAAAAAAAATAAACTTTTTGCCTCTCATTGGTTTCGAATCTTGGTGAAAATTCTGAATTTTTGGATTTAGTAATTTTCCCAGCGGATTCATTAAACTTTTATAGCAAATTCATTTTGTTTGTAACGAATTTTCGTGGTTCTTAGTTCTCACGTTAAAGATTATTCTTATTTAAATATCTCTCTCTCTCTCTCTCTCTATATATATATATATATATATATATATATAAATGGATGAATTCTCACAATATTCGATCCATAGGTAGTATGTAGTACTCAATCTAAACTACACATTTTAGACATATGGATGGCATAGACAAGCGACATGTGGCATAGTATTTTTTTTATTTTCGCTGAGGGGCAACACAATAATTTTCTTTTTCTCCTTCTTCTTCTACAACTGTTACTATTCACCGTAGAAGAATAGGAAGCCAACAACAACGATGACACAATGGAGACGGTCGCGGTGGCGACGGTCACGACGGCGGTTGTCGCAGTGGCTGATCGTTGCCTGAAATTGTAGAAAAATAATTGATTAGTTGCCTGAAATTGAAGAAAAATAAAGATAATTTTGAGAGAAGATTGAGATATCGAGATAGATGGTGGCTATTGTGGTGTTTATGACGAAGTTCGCGGGAAAACGGAGTAGGGGACGGTGGTTTACGTGGGAGTTTGCCGGAAATCAGAGAATGAGATGAATCTGAGAAGGAGACGATGAGATGATGTCATTGCGAAGAATATACATATTAATACACATAAACCTACATAACAATATATATAAACCTACATATGCATAATAATATATAGACATACATATTAAAAAACAAAACATACATATGACTAAACATAAATATACATAGAACGAAACACAACATTGCATGCTTTAAAACAAAAATTATCATTCCTGATATATCATTTTCTCTCTTCTTCAATATGTACAAATATTTTTCTTGTTGATCATTTGTTTTCTTTCTGGTTGATCATTTGTTCTATTTTGAATTATGAAGCTAGAAGTAATTGATCTAAACTAGAAAAAAATTATGGATAAATCAATCTCATGTGTATTTCGTGTTCAACATTATGCAGTTTTTGTTCAAGCATATGTAGTTTTTTATTTTAAAATATGCATTGTTCATTTTTTCTGTATCACATAACAAATGAAATTGTGTAGTGTTGTGCAGTTTTATGTATAACGATATGTATTTTTGTATTCAATTGTATGCAATATTCTGTTTAATTACATGTATTGTTTAATTTTCTGTATCACATAACAAATCAAATTATTAATCTACCATTACTATAGCGAAATCAGCGAAAACAAGCTTAAAAAATCTGAAAAAATCTCCACCATAGAATCTATGAGATGAATGGATGAGATTGAGTACTACATACTACCTCATACTCGGATACTATGTCTATATGATACCTCCTCTATGTATATAGTAATATATATATATCATTTTATTATAATTGTTTTGCATTTTAGGATCGTGAATGTAATATTTTTTGGGCAACACTAAAATGCACTACACATATAGGCATAATATATAAAAATTGTTGATGTACGTCTCATGTATGCATTTGGTAACCAAATAAACGCTGAAGAAATGAAAGAATATATAACACATTAGCACTTTATAGTCAATGTAGATTTAATATTAATGGGTAATGGAATATGAACAAGGGATTTAGACTCGCAAACTAACTAAATATTGAATAATGTCTTATCCCATAAGTTAATCGGGATAAACTAATAGTTAATAGCAATTAGCTAGCGACCGATTTCTCAGCAATTTACAGCTTTTATTAAAAATGGAAAAAGTGCTTATCTGATAGCAATGCTAAATTTGACTATTTGTTAGGTTACTGTCACCATATAATAGATTACACTAAATCTTTGTAAAATTTTAATGAATAACTAAATAAAATGAGATATTTCGAAGAAAATATCATCAAATTTCATCAATTCTTTAAATTCCATCACATGTCGGACCCAAAACCCTGAATACATTTATACAATCAATATACATCATGATATAAAATACTCTCTGTCCACTAAATACATTCATTCAATTTTGTTTTGGTTCCACTAAATAGTTTATTTCTTTTTTGGAAACATCAACTAAATAATTTTTACCCTAAATCTATTCACTTATTTACAGAACAATCACTCATGGACCATCTTTTTACTTTCACTATCGTTAATATATTTATTTATTATCTTCATGATCCACTTTTTAATTCCACTACCAATTAATCTATTAATTTATTATCTCAACTCAATTCACATTCATTACAATTTATTAAAATTTGTGTCACCAAAATCAAAGAACGAATACATGAACGGAGGGAGTGTCATTTTAAATTAGTAGACAGCAAGCTGATTTGGTGACATGATGGACTAATAAGGTTTAAGTTTAAGAATATTTGTCATTACTTAAAGCCCTTCTTCAGTTTGATTCTTCCCTCTTCCATTTGTAAAGAAACACACACACACACACACGAGAGAGAGAGAGAGAGAGTGGTGATGGTTGTGGACTTGTGGTTGAGTTCCTTTCAGTGGTAGGCTGTACAGAGTCAGCAAGAACTAAAACACAAACAACTTCCTACTATGCATTTTCACTTCTCCTACCTTTCTTATCTTTACAAAGCTGAGTTGAACACAACATCTTAGTTAATCGCATTAGAGGTTGTCTTAGTTAAGATGGCTTTTCTGTTTGTAGACAGTTTAGGTGAGAACAACAGTAGATTTGTACAGATCTCAGGTAAAATCTTGGAGGTGCTGCTGTTAGTCATGGGGCTCATCTTCATTGTCGTAGTCATGAAAGAGTCAGTTCTGCCATACTCTTGCAAGATTGTTTTCTCCAGCCTAGTGGGGCTCTGGAGTTCCATTAGGTGCTTCCTGTCTTCTCCTCTAAGCATCATCATCACCATCAATATCATGGTGCTGCTCATATTTGCCTCCTCCGCCTTCTACGGCCGCCACGACCAAGAAACCACTAGTCTTCTTGATGTTTTTCATGATCATCTTCATGTGCAGAGTATTGCTCATCATGAATCCCCACCTGCACCACCACAACCATCAGCACCGCCAATATGGGATATGGTTTTCGAACCGCCACCACCAGCACCATTCAACGTGGCACAAGAGGAGAATCCACCATCAAGAACAACAATCCCCGCCACCACTACCTCAACTCTGCACCATGATGTTTCTTCAACACAAGAATTTGTCACTCTTCCATCTCCAAAAGCATCATCATCCGTACCTCAACCCCATCAAATCGAGAAAACAGTCTTCACGCCTCCTCCTCTTGAAAAATGGAAGGATGTATTCGTTGAGGAGAAAGCAACAAATCATCAAGAAAGCGAGGAAGACACAATGGAGGCGACATGGGAGGCGATAGTCGGAGGAGGGAAGCCCAAGCCCAAACCCAAGCCCAAGAAGGAACCCCTGATCAAGAAGAGCGAAACATGGGATGCGCCGCCGCCACCACGCCGCCTCGACTCGGAGGAGGTGGTGCCGACGTCGCCTAAGTGGAAGGAGCTGAGGAAGGCGGAGACTTTCAACGATGCAGTTTCGGTAACGCGCAGAGGGGGCTGGTAAGGAGAGACCCTTCAATGAGTCTTGAAGAGTTTAACCAGAAAGTGGATAGATTCATCAAGAATTTCAACGACAGCATCAGACTGCAGAGGCAACAATCCTACAGGAGGTTTTTGGATATCACCAACCAAAAACGTGCCTAGGAGTTACTTCATCAAGTTGCTTAATGTAATTGGCAGTTTGTTCTTTATCAGATTAATTGCTCTGTTTCAAATTATTTATCATGCAATTCTTTCAAGTTTAATGGATTAGATTAGTAGGCAAGGAAAAAATAATTAAGAAATCAATTTAGTGTTGTTCAAAGCATTTAACTGGGCTAAACAATCCTATATTGAACCTTTCTGATATAAATTAACTTAGACCCACACAACCCCTCCTCAAATTCAAGTGTGTCTGAATGAATCTAACTTTAATTTAAAGGACTTGTATATTGCAGTAAATTAAAAATCTTAAATTGGTGCCCATTAATAAATTCTATAAACTGCTTGCATTTTTCTTAAACAAAAAACCGACTACATTATCAACTGAAAATTCTGACGAGGCATATCAAGTAGTCACATACATCGAGGAATGAGAAGTTCACCTTAGCCGCAAGAGAAGACATATGAAGGTGTAGGCTTATCGATCAAAATCAATAAATAAGTATTGATTTTACTTTTTAGTCGATTCATTAGATATTGGAATCGGATCGAATTCAAACCATCAAATTATAGATCCGGATCGAGTAATTACTCAAATGCTAAAATGATTATAAATTTATATGATTTTTTTATAACTTAATGAAAAAATGGTAATGAATTAGCAATAAAATATCTAAACACATTAGACAAATCCATAATACACAAAATAAAAAAAATCGAAAAAGGTCGGACCCAGAACAACCGGATCAGATTTGGACCGCTCCATATCTGAATGGGTCTGAAATCGAAACTAATATACTATTGCTAATGGACTATGAATGATTCCCTATAAAACTTGTCCATTAACAAGCCTATGAAGATATATTGAAAACATCTATAGTAATTCAAGCTATGAATATATATTATTTTTTAATTTAATTTTTGTGGCTTTTAGATCAATTTAGTTAGTACGTCGTATTTTGTTGATTCTCGAAACCTTCATTTTGATATTATTTAGTTCTATTAGAACCAAGAAAATAATTTATTGTTTCTTTAGGACGGTCTAGCGATAAAATGAGTTTTTGTAGTTAGAAAATCATAGGTTCAAACTCATTAACATATCTATAAGTCTGTCTGTTATACATGATTTTTTTATTATAGTTTGCAGGTTATTGCACATGAATGTATTTTTTTGGGAGAACTTTATATGTAACCAAAAGAAATAGTTGGATAAGTTTTATATCCACACTCATAAAAACATGAGTTTTATAGCCATTTTGGCTTAAAAAGACATAAATATCCTTGGGTCCACTCTCTCTCTCTCTCTCTCTCTCTCCTCTGCCGAAAATTGAATGTTACTCTCCTCCTCTCTCTCTCTCTCTCCCTGCCGTCAATTCTCTCTATCTCTCTGCCGAAAATAAATGAATTCTGCCAAAAATTGAATGTTAAATTAAAGTTGGTAAACATTAATTGTAAAAAGAGGTTGGTAAACATTTAATTTGAAAAATCGTAGATATTGAATTCAAATCACAAACAATTCATTTGTAACATTACAATTTCAAAGAGAGGAATGAAGTCGAAAATATAGCCATTTGTAACGTTACCTGCGTTTTTTTCAATCAAACAGTGGAAATCGAGCATTGCTAGCTGGATTAAGGTAAATTAAATCCGTATAGAATTTTTTTACGTGTTCTTGAGTACACGGTTGTACACGGTTGATGATTTACACCCTAAATATATTTTTTAATACTTTTTATGTTACTAGAATGATAAATTTCATGTTTTGAAGAAAAAAAAATTGCGTTCTTGAGTACACGGTTGTACACGGTAGAATTATTATGCGTCACATATGTTATTTGTGTTGATTTTATGTTAATAAAGTGATTAATTTAATATTTAGGATTATTTAACAAGTTAAATTTAAAAATATGAGATGCTAACACCGAATCAGGTATACGATACCGGCTATCTGACCGTACTCATGAACGATAAACCGTGCACCTTACTCATCCGCAAGGTGGCAGCATCGTGCGATCGTGCAGCACCGCACGCACCGCATCACCGTGCACGGTGGGTGCAGTGCGCACACCGTGCACACCGCACCGTCATGCACCGTGCATGAACGTGCATGGTGCACGGCCGTGCACGGTGCACGGCCGTGGACGGTGCACGACCGTGCACGGTGCATGACAGTGCACGACCGTGCATGGCCGTGCATCCCGTGCATCCTATGTATCTCGTGCATCCTATGTATATGACTGTTATCTTTTATGTCTTATTTTGCAACAGATGTCTTGGCAACGTCTTATTATACGTCATGGTGGTAGTTGGGACAGAGTAGAGTATATAGGCGCACGAGGTTCTCGTATACATGGTCAGAGAAGATTTCACGTGCTAATTTGCTAAGAGAGATTCATGAGCAAGTAGGAAACAATGGTGGATCAGATTATATGCTTTTCTATACGACGAGCGCTAGTGATGGAAGAAGAATAAAAGTATCGTTGAAAACTGACACTGATTTGTTCCGATTGATTGTGGAACAAAAGGATGATCCATTGTGTATGTGATTGAAAAGGGCAAGCAGTCTGCAGCCACGGTACACAGAGACACCGGTATTATATAGTTCACAACGATCTACAGTCTTGCCCGAGTCTAATGCAAGATGTACTGGTTCAGCTATACACGAAGATGAGCCGTTGTCTTCGAATGAGGAGGAAGATGAGCTGGTGTATTCAGATGAAGAGGAAGACACGAACCGACGTAGAGATATATTTGATTCATTGGCTACTGAATTTGGTGCTTGGATTCGACAACCAGACATCTTGATAAGGTTATCGAACATCGCAACTTCACTTCCGAACAAAGAAGATGATGGTGAGGCTCATGCTACAACTTCACGAACCGAGATGATGATATAGCGCATGAGTTACGCAATCGGGTTATTCCATTACTTGATTGTGACGATGCATTGCCATTAGATTGGGTCGAACCTTGTGGACCCCATACCCACCAATTATGCGTTGATTCGATATTTAAGACGAAAGATGACTTGGCGATAGCGGTGGATTGTACCACTTGGAGAATCATGTAGAGTACGTGGTCGATCGGTCAAGTAAAACACGTTTGGGGTATGTTTGCAAGCATGGCAACGGTTGTCCTTTTAAGCTACGAGCCATCCGAGGCAATGATATGGAGAGTAATTAAGTTGAACAACGATCATACTTGTCACTTGATTTGAATCGCACCGCCCACCACGGTGCTCGCTAAGATTGTTGGCAAGTATTTTGCACGGAAATTGGTCGATGAAGGTGTGGTAATCGCCGAAAGAGATGATTGGAAAGATGCATCGACAATTTGGCATTGAGATGGATTACGACTTTGCTCTCCGAGCAAGAAACGCCGCTATAGAGATGACATATGGCGATTTCGAACGATCCTATCAATTGCTTCCATCATATTTGCATCTGCTGAGAGAATCAAACCCCGGACACTATATGATATTGAGACGGCTCATGATGGCGAATTTCGATATTTGTTTCTTGCTCTTGGGCGGTGTTTGTATGCTTTCAAGCATTACCTACGGCCGATCGTCGTTGTAGACGGACTCATCTTAAGGAAAGAACAAAGGAATTTGTTTTGTCATTTGTTATGAAGGATGGAAATGAAGGAATCTTCCGATTGCTATTGGGTTAGGTCCGATTGAGGATGAAGAGTCATGGACTTGGTTTTATCTCGCCATGTTAGTGCATTGGTCATCCCGATGATCTCTTAGTTGTGTCTCGATCAACATAAGGGCATCGAAAAAGTCGTGAGTCCGTGTATCCGAACGTCGCGCATGTGTTGTGCTTTTACCATTTGCGAGAAGAATATGGCGCGATTTGGATCGCATGTTTGTCTGATTATCAAGTCACCGCATATGCCTATCGATCGAGGATTTCGAGAGATTTTTTCTGCGTGGATGTTCTAAAACCGACACCCACCATCATCTACTTTCCATTGGCGAGCATAGGTGGTCTAGGTTGAAGTGTCCTGCATTTACGATATAGTTTCATGACTTGAATGCGCGCAGAGTTTCAATAGTCGGTTGTTGTGGGCTCGACGCTCACCGCTTGTTCGTTGCTTGAGACTTTCGATCTATTACGGAGAAATGGTTTGACGTCTGACGAGCTAGTGCAGCAGAAGGTCCAATGAGTTGATCAAGTAGCCGCGTCGAGCTACATGCCTCTGCCGAAAAGGCGCCGCTGGTTGTTCGCTCAACGACGACACACATGTTTAAAGTCGAAGAGGAAAACACATCATACGTGGTTGATTTGCGAGAATGGGACATGTGAATGTCGTGAGTTTGATTTGGACGAGATCCTTGTTGTCACGCTTGTCTTTGCTATTAGGTACGGTATTTATCGAAACGTCAAGTCCAACTCATATGTTGTGGTTAATTTATTTTGTGATTAATTTCTTTGTTTTAGGCGTCTTTGGTTTACAAGTCCCCGACTTTGTGGCTCAAGATATCGACGATCTGCTTTTTGCGGCGACTTATTCTTATCGAATTGCATCCGTATCACATCCCGGTGCATGGATTGTACCGCATCAGACGCTTACATTATTCGACCTCCAATCATCACACGTCGGTCAAGGCCCTAGATTGAGTAGGATGCAATCGGTTGTTGAGGGTTCGTCAAGATCGCGTCATCAAATATGCACACGCTGCGGGTCAAGGCCACAACAAACGCCATGCACAACATTTATTGCCATTAGTGATGAAACATGTATGGAAAGGACACGACGTAGGAAAAATGTAGTATTTGTCAAGTGAAGAGCATAAGGAATTTGTGTCCTCAACGGCCTCGTGAGTAAGGATATTTGTTATATGCGATGATATTCGTTGTTTTTGGATTTTGTTGAATTATGTTGGATTTGGTTGAATATTGTTGGTTTTTGTTGGATTATGTTGGATTTTGTTGAATATTGTTGGTTTTGTTGGATTATGTTGGTTTTTGTTGGATTATGTTGGTTTTTGTTGGCTTTTGTTTGATTATGTTGGTTTTTGTTGGATTATGTTGGATTGTTGTTGGTTTTTGTTGGATTATGTTGGTTTTTGTTGGATTATGTTGGTTTTTGTTGGATTACGAGGGTACACGGGCATGTACGGGCGTGCACGGGCATGTCTGGGCGTGCAGTACCACACGGCGTGCACGATCGCGCACGGTACACGGTCGCAGCACAAGACACGGTCGTGCGGGGCGTGCTTGCGATCGCGCACGGGCAGTACCGCACACGCAGGTACACGCCCGCGCACGCAGGGTACACGCCAGTGTCGCGTGCGCGATCGTGCACAAGACACGATCGTGCGGCGTGCACTCGTAAAATAGCCAACAATGCCCGTGCGCCGACACGCCCGTGCAATCCCCCTAATCCAACAAATTCGGTTAATTGCAAATTCGGTTAATTGAATCCAATTCAATCCCCCTATTCGGTTAATTGCAAATTCGGTTAATTGAATCCAATTGAATCCTCATATTCGGTTAATTGAATCCAATTGAATCCCCATATTCGGTTAATTGCAAATTCGACAAAACTATTAAACTTACAAACTATATATACATGTAAAAACGGCAAAGATAACCTCTAAAATATGGATAAGCCAACCCGCACTCAAAAATAGCCAACAACAAGCAATAGCCAACAACAAGCAATAGCGAAAGAGGTCACACCTCCACAACATATACATAGAGGTCACACCTCCAATACAAACAAAATATCACTAACACGTATAAAAATTCTACAATATCCGTTATAAATACAAAAAATCGAGAAACTAATCAAAACGAGACAATGTCCATATCCTACGAGCTATCATTGACTGTTGAATCAGTATGTAACGCCGATCGTGATGTAACCTCCGAGGTATACCGTGATGAGGCGATACATATAGAGGCATGCAAAGACACCGCAACTCACCGAGTCTTTACTCTGCATCACGATCATGGGGCACCTCCGCCAATGTCGATGCTCATTTTGTGGCGTCCTCAATGGATTGTTGTTCCAAAATCCAGCTACCCTCATCGATCGAGGGAAAAGCCGAATAATGGGCAACATCCGTAACGCCTCAACGCTCGAGAGTCGGGGTTGTCTGACGGTGATCGTACACCTCAAGAGTCCACGCAATAAGAGATATGCGAATCGTGACCCGTTGATTGCCCGGCGTTGTATGGCTAGTATCGCAACATTGATAATTTTAAAGTTTACATTCAATTGGATAGAAAAAAAATAGAAATAAGGTAATAAATTTACCGTATCAGCGCACAATCACGGTCTGCTATGCTCTGCATCGCTCCCTCGTACCATCGCTAACAAGTCATCGGGTACTTGCCATCGTAGATATGTGGTCTTTGATACCACCCTATAGCCCATAGGATCATCTGGATGAAGCGGGTGAACTCACGCAAAAGCGCTTGCTGCATAAATGAATAAATTTAGTCAGGAATAATTTATACCCATATAAAGCTAAAGCTATCTATGTTGGAATAATTTAAGGACATTTCAAACTTACATAAAATCCAATCGGTGCTACAACGCATCGAGCTTCATTGATCGTGGGCAATAATACATTGCCAGGATGATGTGGGTTGATTATTTTCCAATGTATGTACAAAGTGAACAACTCCATAATCTAACACACATAAAAAAAGAACACCATTAATTGAATTATAAATATATAAACAAAATTTGAATAAATGTTGTAATAAAGTACCTCGCCCGTGAACTCAGAATCTGGGTCGGTGATATGACGAACAGTGCTTGAGTCATGACATGCTGATTCAAATGAGCCACGACAAAAACATTTGGGCCCGCGCTAAAGACCTCGAAGGCCCTTGTCGCGCCTCGTGGGTACCATACTCACGGAGCTGCATGTGGGGTCTCCGTCGGCATCCCCACCATCGACGATCCATCACCTCGTGCACGATCGGCTCTCGAGCCGCCGATCTCCGTGGCCGGCATGACTAGACTCTCGACGACCCGATCGTCGGTGGCTAATCTTGGGCCCTCCTCCGGATCGACCTGCCGTGAAGCGGATCGTCGGTGGCTAATGTGGGCACCTCCTCCGATCGACCGCCGTGAGCGGATCGTCGGTGGCTAATGGGGCCCTCCTCCGGATCGACCGCCGTGAAGCGCATCGTCGGTGGCTAATGTGGGCACCTCCTCCGGATCGACCGCCGTAGCGGATCGTCGGTGGCTAGTGCGGCCCCTCCTCATCTTGGGAGACCGAGCGCCTCGACCGATATGCTCAATAGCCGCGTAGCTCCACGTGCAGATATAGGGTACGAGATCTACGCCTCAAGATCTGCGCCAAGAAATCCGTCAATGCCGAACACACGCCGAGCCACTCGAGCTACGAGGCCCTCTCCGAATCGTCGTCCACAATGGCACGACGGACGGTCTCGATCACGGCAGCAATGAAGGCCTCGTCTGGTCGAACACTCTGGCGTGTTCGCAGACACGTGGTCGGCTCGCGCCTCATGTATCTACGACGCTCGATCGCGATCGAGATCGCGCCGGTCGACTCGGCTCAAAACCCGAGATGTATCTCCGCACTTCGCCTTCCCACCACCTTCGCCACTCGCATGATCGGGACATGCTCACGCCACTGCGGGGCACTCTATCACGCATGTGCTCGCGGCAGCTCGTCATGTGCGATCGGCATGCCGCCCGCAGTACAAACCGAATAGCCATCGGATCGCCTCGTATAGCTCAAGTAGTATGCCTCGACAACTCGGTCTCGAGCGGCTCCAAAGACACGATGACATAAACGCTAAAAAACACATATACATTATTGATTATAATGTATTTAATAAATATATAGCAAATACTAAACATGAGATTAAAATTACCGTCGTCAAAAATCCAAGATAATTGGGTGGGGACTTCCATGTAGTCCACATCAAGCATCTCGAATCAGTCTCACCGCCCTCGGCATCCACACATACGTCCTAAGTCGGGATGGCCTCATACGACCAAATCAGAAGGCCCAAACAGACCATAGAAATGGTACGTCTTCCTCAAGCCCACCTCGCCGGGTGCCTCTTGAGCACATCAATCCCGTGACAGAGGACCTGGAATGAATAGGAGCCCCAAGGAAAACTCTGCCACATATCAAAATCCTCAGCCAACGCCCAAACCCATGGCTCGATGGCTTCCCTATCGCGGCAAAGGACGATGAGGTAAGCTACTAATATGAAAGCCGCCTTCAAGTAGTCTGCGGCATCATCACCCAGCCGTTGTTTGATGAATCGGCTGCGGAGCTCTGAAATAGTAGTCCTCCGACCCCGAAACAACCTATAGAACATGCTGGTCTGGGGAATCTCGTGCCTCAAGTTCGGATCAAAGGAAGACGGCCCAAAGCGCAATCCGGAGACCAGGGCAAACTCAATCATCCCAAATCGTATATCGGTTCCACAAACGTGAAACCAAATCTCGAACTCCGCAAAACTAGGATCCACAACCTGTCGGGCCATCGATTATGCAAAGCATTATTAGCGCTTTCCTCTCCCGATGAAGAAGATGCCCAAGCATTTCTGTCTAAATACGTCGATACATCCGCTACGCTTCTGACATGTCCTCACCTCGGCTAATACATCAATTCGGATGTATTGGTTGATGCGTCCGGCGTAGCCTTGCATATGCGGTCGTAACCACCTATAACGAGGCTGTAAATGCACAAGATTAATCAGTATACACTAAACGAAGTTCTAACAGCGTAATACACGTTCAAACTAATCAGTAGTACACGGTCCCAACTGTACTCAATATCTGACACAGTTAGGACCGTGTTACGAAGAACCGTGTGTATGGTTCTTGATCGGTCCTAATCTAGACAGATTCGATCACACTGCATTTTCCGCGATTAGGACCGTGTACACCAAACGATCATTATTTTCACGAATTTCAACAACATTGCAATCGATTTCAATTTATAAGTTTCTAAACACACAAACTATCGAAATTTCATCACTATCGTGTCATACATGAAAACTATCGTGTCTTACATGAAAATTATCGTGTACATACTAAAATTCTATTTTAAATGCACGATTACTCACCGGAGGTCGTGGTGCTCCTAAATCGATCTTAAGTTCGTCGACCAAGTTTTGCTTGTTCGTGAGAGAGTTCGCTTTTTTTTTCCGAGAGTTCGTTTTTTTCACCGTAGCACAATGCACGGTGAGTGAGTTCGATTTTTTTTTCCGAGTTCGTCCGAGAGAGAGAGAGAGGAGAGAGAGGCCGTGAGAGAGAGAGAGAGAGTCCGTGAGAGAGAGAGGCCGTGAGAGATAGAGAGAGAGAGTCCGTGAGAGAGAGAGAGAGAGAAAAAACCATTTTTTACTTTTTTTTAATTTATTCCGGGATATTTTGGTCTTTTTAGCCCAAACGACTATAAACTTCATGTTTTTATGACTGTGCTATAAAACTTGTACTCCTATTTTGTTTGGCTACTTATATACATTAGCACTATTTTTTTTATGAATAGAAAAAGAAAAGAAAATCCTTTTATAGAATTCTTCGTTGTTTTTTGTTTATTTAAATGAAGTGTATGGCCTTCCGCTTCCGTTAGTCGCACCAATTTCATGCATTTTCTGCATGCAGAGGCCAATGAGGAGACTGGACATATACGAATAGCCAAAAATTATGGGTCTCAATGAGATAAGAAGAAACTTACAGGGTCAAATATAGGAACATCCGAATTTTTGGTGGCACCAAGATTAATTTCACACAATTAACTGCGTTCATCCCTTCCTTGTTTGGAAGTTTTTCCTTTTTGATAGAAAGCCAAAAAAAAATGTAGCAAGAAACGACGGTTTCGCAAAAATCTCGACAAGTTAGGCTTGATAATCCCTCCTCAAATTCCCCAATGCAGATGAATTCCACTTAAAAAACCCTAGCTAGAAATTTTTTCCTTCAACATCGCGAATCTATTTCAGAAATGTATGCTGATGAAATGGAGCAGCTGATTTAGGATTTCATGGCCAATATTCACACGTTGGTGCCCAGTGTAAATAACCTATGCCTCTACACTGAAACTGGAAACAAGTTCTGCTGTTACAATGCGGGCGATACTCTAACTTGGCGGCGCAACTACGACGCCAAGAAGAGATGCGGCGATCGTGATTTTCACACTGGCTGCGGAGCTAGGGATTCGCTGGTTGGCCGCTCGTGGAGATTGTGTGCTGCCACGGACCTTCGTGTTGTTCAGGAAAGTTCTAGTAAAAGTATCAATGCTCCGAATCAGGTTCCGGTTATTGAAATCCGCGTCACTTGCTACCAGGTTAATGCAGTCTTATTTTGTTGAAATTGGTAATGTCTTTTGTATAATTTTTTTCTCTGGTGGAATCGTAACTTGATTGGCTTATGTAGTTGTTTTCGATTGATTGGTTACTGTACTTGCTAGAAAATGTAGTTTAAAGGAACATTTGAATCTATACTAAGTGGCTGTATATGGCTAGAGTTAATCTCAAGGGCTAAGTTACTGAATGCAATGGATATGTTTAGTTCACTTAGGGGGCCTCAGACCAATCAATCGAATATTGATTAATACATAACTGATCGAACACTATTTGAAAATTGCTCTTCATCTCAGAAACGAAATGTTCCAAATGTTCCTGGAAATTCTTGCTCCCATTGGACCATTTGTTTCTATATGCATCAGGATCTCGATTCATGAATCTCTCGTCGGTTCGAGAAATCAAGATAAGAGGATCGAATTGTTTCTTCTGACTCTTTTTCAAATTTGATAAATGTGTTTACTTTACATGATTAGATGGAATATATAAAATTAATTCAACCTAATCAAATATTTACTTTTAAGGATTAACATTTGAGAATATCCAAAGCCCATGATTATTTTAATCATTTGAATTGTTCTTCATTAATTATAATATAACCAATATAGATAGGATTGGAATAATCCTCCAAATGAAAGGAGAGTTATTTATCCCAATTTTAATCCTCCACTAATCCTTTGTAGCAAACAAAAGATTGATAGATAAAAATTATTTTATCACATATTTAATCCATCAAATACTCAATTCTTCAAAATGTTAATCATGAAAAGTAAACACTCCCTTACGGTAAATATTATATTAGCTTTGTTTTACGTGCACAAGAATGTAGATTCCAATATTACAAAGCCCTTCTTGTGATCTTTCTCATTTAGCTCTGAATAGCTTAAGAAGATTTGTCTGAATAATGAACAGAATCAAATCAACTTGATACTGGCTTCTCCCATCTCATTTCTGGTCCTATGTTCTGGTGGGAGCTTTTTAGAGCAGTATGACGTGGTTCATATTATGCGGCTTGCTTTCACAAACTGCCTGCATTATAACTCACGGTCTCAATTTCCTGTATGGAAACATATATTTGATGTCACTTCTAATTAAGAATATGATCTCTGTACCTGAGTTCTTGGTTTTTTTATGATATGATATTTCAGATTATTGGCGTTCATGATCAAGCTGAGAAAGATGAAATTGTCAAGTCAGTGATGCATCTAAAAAATGCAGAGATTGAAGAGGGATACACAAAAGATGCTGTTTTGTCTCGCCAGGTCTGTGCCCTGTGTTCTTTACGCACTCTTTCCTATTGATTGATTCCCTTCTCATGCCTGGTGGACATAATATTATGAGTAACTTATTCATCTATGCTCTATCTTTTCCCAACAAGTGGTCCCTGATTTCTGTATTGCTCATATATTAGCTCCTTTCCTCAGGATGTTTTGATGGATGTAAGAGACAAACTTCTTTTTGAACCAGAATATGCTGGAAATTTCAAAGAGAAGCAGCCGCCTAAATCTTCTCTCAAGATTCCCTGGACTTGGTTGCCTGGTGCTTTATGCCTTCTTCAGGAGGTAAGCTAGGTCATGCACTTAGATGTTGATCTTTCCAATCTGCATTATGCAATTAGCAAGTGTGATTTTAACTTTGCTGAATATCAGTAGTATTGTTTTCTATTTCATCTGATATACCTATTGTTTTCTGGCCCTACATATCTGCAAATAGAGAACATAGTAGAATCTGGATTTGATGTCATTCTATTGGATTAATAGGTGGGTGAAGAGAAGCTTGTGCTAGAAATTGGGCGAAGAGCTTTGCAGCATCCTGAATCAAAGCCATTTGTACACGATTTGCTTCTATCTATGGCCCTAGCAGAGGTAAGAGAAAAAGGAAAGAGGTTAGAACCACAGCAATTTTGAGCTCGCACTTTTGTTATGTTTCACTCTCTTATTATAGGTGCTTTCTTGAAGTGTGCAATTGCCAAAGTTGGATTTGAGAAGAACAATATTTCCCAAGGATTTGAAGCTCTTGCCCGTGCTCAGTGTCTTCTGAGGAGCAAGATATCTCTTGGGAAGATGATGTTGTTGTCTCAGGTAACCATCAGTTTTATTATGGGCTTCGACCCTAGATTTGTTTTTGTAAGGTTCTTCTCTGGTCAATTGCTTCTTAATTTATTGCTTGTAGATAGAAGAATCATTGGAGGAGCTTGCTCCTGCGTGCACATTGGAGCTTTTGGGCATGCCCCATACGCCTGAAAACGCAGAGCGAAGAATTGGAGCAATTGCAGCTTTGCGTGAATTGCTGAGACAAGGCCTGGATGTTGAAACTTCATGCCAAGTCCAAGATTGGGCTTGTTTTCTGAATCAAGCACTTAAAAAGCTATTGGCTACAGAAATAGTGGAACTCGTTCCATGGGACAGCTTAGCTATTACCAGAAAGAACAGAAAATCGCTTGAGGCACAGAATCAAAGGATCGTCATTGATTTCAGTAGCTTCTACGTAGTTTTGTTAGCTCATATTGCCCTTGGAGTTTCAAGCAAACAAATAGACCTGGTAATTTTCTTTTTCTGCTACAACATCAATCATGTTTGACTTCCACTTAATAGATGATTATGCCTCTGAGTATACATTTTCTTCTTAGTATTTAATATAGTACATTCTCACTCTTACAGTACTTGTGTATGTAAGTTCATTCCATGCTTTATAGGATATACAGGATCGTGGAAGAGATCAGTTTTTCTGTTGTTTCTAGTGATGATAAATTCTCCATTTGCTTTTCTATTTTTGTAGATTAACAAAGCAAAATCAATTTGTGAGTGCTTAATAGCATCAGAAGGTGTCGACTTAAAATTTGAGGAGGCCTTTTGTGCTTTCCTTCTTGGGCAGGTACACCTTTATGCTCCGTTCCCTCTTCGTTGTTGCATTTATCAATTTATCCATTTTTAGACCAGTGGTAAGAAAATCTTGGATATTGAATTTTCCAGGCTGATGAAGCTACAGCTGTTGAAAGGCTAAGACAGCTCGAACTGAATTCTGCTCCTAGTTCTCAGAAATCACTGCAAATGAAAGAAAATAAAGAAGTTTCAAGTGCCAACAAACCACTGGTAGTATTCTCTGTTATTTAAACTTCTTATCTTTATATGTCATTCTTACCTATTACAAAAGACAAGCATCAGTCGTGTAGTTTTTACATGCTACTGATTGTTCGTTTTGTACAGAACTATAACCCGCTTCTAATTTAGTGAATCAATCTTTTATGTTGTCTTTTTCAAAGAAAATTAGATTATGCTGTTCCTTTATAATCATAAGTTGTTTGGTTGGATGACTTTATGCAAGATAACTCTTTAGCAAACAGTTGCCCCATTAGTCTTCCTTTTTCCTTGTATTTTAAGTTTGTAACTCTGAAACACGGAAAACTTAAGCTTGTTCCGGATCCAAATTATAACTAATCATACTGATATCCACAAGTAGGTTAAGAGCCCTTCTATACAGTCTAGTCTCTTGTTTGCCAGCAAGTAAATTCATGAACGACTTTGATTTTGAATTTCTTGCTGTCATTAGCAGTGATTGTGATCAGTTATACAACTTGGTATGTTTGCATGTTGTTGATTGAAGTTTTCTGTAATTTTTATGACACTAGTAATTTTGATGCTTGCTTATTGTCTTCCAGGAAACATGGTTAAAAAATGCTGTTCTTGGCATGTTTCCAGATACCCGAGATTGTACCCCATCCTTGGTAAAGTTTTCTTTCATACTGTGAATTTACGTAGTGTTTACAATTCTTCGCATCTCTCAAATTCTAATTCCCAATTGCAACAATAGGCTGACTTTTTCATTGGTGACAAAAAAGCTTCTGGAAAAAGACAGTACCAAAGATCTTCCCCAGCTTTATCCGACATAAGGCACAGATCACTTTCTGTTTCTCTTCCAATGGATCGAAGAGATGAAGTGTCAGGTTCTTTCACAGAAAATTCACGACATCTTGGGCCAGCTGTCAAGCAGCTTGCTCCTCCTAACCTGCAGAGTCCATTGATAGAGGGCAAGTCCATTTCTGGAAGCAATGTCAGCACACCCTCTATTCAATTGAAAAGAGCATTAGGTTCCAAGCAGGGTCAATCGTGGCAAGTGTCATTGGACTTCAGTCATGTGATTGGAAACATGGTATATGCTACTGCATTAGGCTGTATCTTGGTTGCCCTGTTTAAGCTTATAAACTTGCAACAGTTGAGACTGGGAAATGGATCTAGATGGAGGATGTATGAACAAAGAATTGCTGCAAGCTCTCCTACCCAGAAAGATTCTTCTATGGACTTCAGTTTCAGACGCACGAGAACCAAGCAAAATGGTATCATGAGACAAATCCAGAAAGTCTTATCAATTGTTAAAATTCAGTCTGGGGATCATCCGGATTCTGCAGACCTGCAAACAGCTTCTCTCTCTTCTGGCCTTTCTTCTTCAATATCATCACCATATAGGTTTCCAATGCCGATTGAAGATGCTGAGGCTCTTGTCAAACATTGGCAAACAATTAAAGCAGAAGCACTTGGACCTAACCATAACATATGCGGGCTTGGTGAAATACTTGATGGACCGATGCTTGCGCAGGTGAGTTTCATTTCATGATTGTACTTGAAGAAGTGTACTTAAACCAATATGCTTCTTACTAACTTATAGTCAGTGGTTTTGTTCTAGTGGCAAGCATTGGCTGATACTGCAGAAGCAAGGTCGTGCTATTGGAGATTTGTTTTGCTGCACTTGACAATTATACATGCAGACATTTTGAAAGATGGGGTTGGTGGGGAGATGGCAGACATAGAAGTAAATTTGGAGGAGGCCGCTGAACTGGTGGATGAATCCCTGCCTAAAAACCCAACTTACTACAGGTAAAATCCTTATTGGTAACCCTTGTAATTTTCTTTTCATTATCAGGTATTTTTGACTATCTGAAAACTGAGGAAACCTAGTGGTGCTTGTCTTCCTCTGTTTCGGTACAAGCTACATTACATGTGGATATTTACAGCCATCCATCAAAGTATGTGTCTGAATTTGGTAGACAATCTTTAGCATCATCTAATTCGGGGGAGTAACCTGATATCTTTTGATATCTGCTTAAGTTCACATTCTTTCAATTGTCTGTTCATCTGTGGCTTTTTTGAGTTGAATCTATATTGGTAACAGCAATTATGAATTATCAATTGCGTACTACAGAAAGCAAGTCTTGCTTTACCACCACAAATGATTTCCATGATGTGATAAAATAGTATAGAATTTTAGTCTGTTTCATTGTGCAACCTAGCATTTCATAATATCAGACTTATCTGGTGCAGCCCTTATAAGATCCGTTATCTTCTGAAGAGGCAAGATGACGGATCATGGAGGTTCTGTGAAGGTGATATTCTAACTCCCTCATGAGTTTTGGTTGGAGCTGACTGCTGCCGTGTGTGTATTTCTCATCAACCATGCTCTTCATCCCCGCCAAAGCTGGCTGAATTTGACGAAATAACTGAGGAGCATTGGCATTGGCATTGGCATTGGCATTGGCATCAGCATTAGCATCAGCATCAGCATCAGCATCGGCATCGTGCTCCCCTCCTCCCTATAAAGCTAGCCAGTTGTGAATTTATAAGAGCTAGATAGGATATTCCATTTATTGTTTCTTACATTGCCATCAATCTTAACCAGCAGGAATTGCAGCTAGTTATTGTAGGAGCCGGACTTGAAATTGTATCTATTCCAGCATCTATTTATTTGGTAAATTGGGCCATTGTTTGTTTAAGAGACTTATTTATAAGGGAAACGGATCAAATTGCGAAAAAGAATTAACTTTACATAAACCAAATTTGATGAATTATTTAGAAATAAATCCAGGACTATACATTTGCAAAATTGATCAAGAGAAATCTTGCTTATTTTAGGTTTTATGTTTATCTGTAGTTTTTAATTTGATAAGTGTTGCAAATTTTATATGACATTTATAAGTTCGTTTTATGAAATATCTTAATTTTCAATATTGTTTTCACTTTGTTTTTAATAGGAAAGTTTAGTTCTTTTTATAAGAGCTAAAACTGTGTCCATTTGTCTGTATCGATGTTACTTCCTTGACCTTTATTATACATATAATAATTATTATACTATCAGTTGTATGAAAATATATGATGATTAGAAATGTACATATAATCTTGAACAATTTATTAATTTCTTATTCGGGATCCTCTTCACTCACATTATACATATCCGAATAATTAATTAGTCCATTATAAGTTTGACGATGTAGAAGAATTGAATAAATAGATCCAGATTGAAATGTAAATTAATACATTGAAATGTAAATTAATTACTATTGGAGGCGTGACAAAACAGTGTGCCTATATTTCATAACCTACAAAACTATGGTCAGTATAAATGAAATACGAAATTGAGTGAATTACATTACCCGCCTTCCTTCCCAGAACGTTCAACTGAGCTGCTGCTCAACCAGAGAATGGCTCGAGGAGGCAAGAAGGATGTCGCCACCGACCCGGAGGGGTAGAGAGGTCGCGGCTGAAGAAATTGGCCTTCTCCCGAAACATTCTGTCGAAGGCTGGCGTGAAGGTGGCCAGTTCAGCTGCTCTCGGCCCGTCCAAAACGGTGATTAAGCACCACGGCACGGATATTTTGAGGAAGTCTCAGCGAAAGAACAAATATCTCTTCTCCTTTCCGGGCCTTCTCGGTCCGATTTCTGGTGGAAAAATTGGGGAGCTCAAAGACCTTGGCACCAAAAACCCCATTCTATACCTAGATTTTCCTCAGGTTTCTTAATTGTTGTCTCGTTATTGCTGCAAATGTCTTTTCCGTTTATGATTCCGCTCGTATCTAAGCTACTTTTAGCTTGCTGGTTCGGAAAATGTAGATAGTTAATCTGAATTGTTGTTCGTTATGCTTTCCATATTGTGCTGTTTTTGGTAGAATGGTGAAAGGAGGTTTTAGTAAAGCAGATTTTGATGATAGTTTTCTGATTTCTTGAAATGTGCAGGGTCAAATGAAGTTGTTTGGAACAATTGTTTATCCAAAGAATAGGTACTTGACACTGCAATTTTCCAAGAGCGGAAAGAATGTAACATGTGATGACTACTTTGAGAATATGGTTGGTATCTTCTCACATACTGGCCTTTTCGTTTTATTTGTTATTTGTTTGTTCAACATGTTTTGAGATAAAATGTTAAGACTACATACATTTCACATATATATTTCTTCACTTAACCCCATCCTTTTTTTTTATTGGGGCTTAAAGTCATGTTTGTGGTCTTACTTTACTTCCAGGTAGTATTTTCAGATGCTTGGTGGATCGGGACAAAAGAGGAGAATCCAGAAGAGTTACAGCTTGAGTTTCCTCAGGAGCTCAATAAGGTCAGTTGTATGTCATTTTGCTTGCAAGTGAATGGAGAAATATGTTTTCCGATTGGCCTTTCTCTTAAACCAAATGCAATTCAATAATTGTGACATGATTTCCCTGCAATCTGGCCCAGGAAAAACATGCAGAAGTCGATTTCAAGGGTGGAGTAGGGGCCACATCTGACTGTAAACAAGGTTCTGGAAAACCTGCAATGAAAATCTTGGAACAAGAGTCAGAAAAAGTTTATTCGGAGGATGAGTTAACTGACAGTCCAAATGATCACATAGAGTTGGCAGAAATGACTCCCACCAGACATTCAGCCAGGACTGCTGGGAAATCGTTCAAGTAGAAACTTCACTTTCCTTTAACTTGATATATTCTACAAGGAGAACTCTAAGATGCCAACCATTTTTCCTGATTGATTCATTTTCTAATGGATGCTTTTCTATACTTTAAATGCTAAATTTAGACATCACAAACGAGATTTCTTGATCGTATTCCCTTGAAAGGACTCAGTCTATTCTCTAGACCCCAGCTGAACTGGTTTACGCTAATCAAAGTACGAGTTTCCTGTGTTAAGCATAACATTAGGTTCACTTTGATCGTCGGTCTTTCCTCCAATCTTGAGAATCCAATAGTAGGCCCTTTCTCCTTTAACCCTTCTGCTTGTGGCCTCCCTTCCTTGAGCCCATTAGTGTTAAGGTTTGCTTAGGAACTGTAAGTGGCAAGTACCCCCATGACAAATTTGTCTTATACTCCTCTGTCCCATTATTGTTGGCTCATTTTCCTTTTTGGGTTGTTCCGCTATTGTTGGCCCATTCCAAAAATGAAATAATTTTACACTAAAAAGTGTCTCGAATTTCGTGTCATACACTACTTTACACACAAAAGACAATTCTCCTTAATCTACATGCCAACAATATCGGGACGGAAGGACTAATGTATTAAGATCAAAAAGCTTGTAGGCACTTTTCTAATTCTTATTTGATACGAGATAAACTGTCATAGGCTTATGTTCCTACATAGGTAAAATTATTAGAAGTTTCTTTATTGAGACAACTCAGGATCACGTGGTAGCTTAATTCATTAAGATAATTGCTTGCAAAGTTGTTGATTTATTTATTTTTATTTTTATTTTCAAAAATTATACAAAGGAAAAAAATTTGTTTACCATGACTTCCAATACCGAAGTTATTTGATACGAGAATTTTAGGCAGCATGTCTTATTGCCATAAATTGCCCCACAAAACCAAGTAGAGTTTTTAGACTGTCATATCTGTCCTAATTTGTCTCATTCAGTCGACTTCTTCACTAACATTTTTTAAATTTTGATCTGAGTTACGATTATTCCTTTGATATTTTGTATCTCTCTTGTCAGATTTGCAGAATCATCTGGGGATGATTTTATTGAAAATGGAGATGAGACACCTGAAGAAGAGGATTCGAAAGTTGATGATACTAAAAGAGTTTATATATCTATGAATATCCTTGTTTCTGTTTTTCCCATTAATAGAGCTAAGAAGTTGCTTCTATATTTTTCTAATCATTCACCTACATGCACAAGAGTACTGACTATAGAAGATTTCCTTATAGACACATACAGACAGAAAGTTGCTCCCCCTCTGTATTTGAGGATGACAACAATGATGCCAGAAAAGATCCAGCTTCAAGTCAACTTAAGCGGACTGGAAAGGCTGATCCCTCTGATAATAAGAGCACACCTCTGGTTCAGACAACATTATCTTCACTGTTTAAGAAAGTGGAGGGGAAGGTAATGTTTCTGATCTTCCCTGTTAAGCATCATTTCCCTACGAGTTATGTTACCATTAAATAACTTTAGCGGCTATAATAGACTTATTTTATGGATCTCGTTGAACTTGATGGTTTTCTCCCATGTTTGGTACGATAGAGCCTAATCGTTCACATTAATATATAAACTTAAGGATAAGCATGTTCATCCTGCTTCTGGCCTATCCACTACTCTTTTATGACTGAAACTAATGCTAATGGATGATTGATCCTTTATGTTGCTGTATCATGTTTTATGAGGCTCTAACAATTTTCCAGAATGGGAAGAAGGACGCAGAAGACAATACCAACACTTCTGAAGTATGACTTTCCTATTTCTGCTTTCATTTGCCTCCTTTAAAGGAAATGTGGTTCACTGCTTTTTTAATTTTACTTATAATTTTCTCATTGCAATGGTCATCGTGTTCAGGCCTCAAAGTCAAAGCCTATACAAGGGAGAAAGAAAACAGGGGGCAGAAAGTCTGGTTAGCACCTGCACTCAGATTCTGTCTCTCTCACCATGTATTCAATTAATCTGATGCTGTTCGAATTCATGAAAGCTTCGTGTGAAAAATGAATGATGCATCAATTTGCCATCCCTTCTGTTACATTCTGATTCTTCATGGAAGAATGTTCTAATAATAGTTTTTTCTTCTGGACTTGTTTATACAGGGGCAGTTAGTAAGAACCAGCAGAAGCAACATAAGGTATTGTTTCTGTAAACATTCCCTTTGATCTGACTCATTCTGCCTTAGCATCCTTGTTTTCTCTCCTGTTTTTGCTTGTAAACTGTCTTGATAACTCGCAAGTGTGTGATATATAAAAAAAGTAATGCTTTTGATTGAAATAATAATTTTTCTTGGAATTGATTCTATTTTCTGCACTTGCTGAATGTCAGATGAAAGTTGGTTTCCTCAAGTTCTACTGTTTTGTTTAGTTTATCATAATATGGAATGTTTGTCAAGATTTTTTTCCTCATAAATAAAGATGCTTGGGATTCCACAGACCAAATACAGCGTTTCGTGTAATTCTACCTTCTATATACAGTAAATATTCTAACTCCCAACAGTATATGTTCAATTTGTGAGAGCACCACTGCAACTAATTATAACTTGTATGCTTGTCCTAACTGAATGCGATATTTCGGAGCTTGTGAAGATTATGGAACTTGTTACTCGTGAATTTAAGCAATGGTAGTTCGCATCTCTGCTAAGAGTAGAATTACAGCTAAACAGAAGACATGCACAATTCAAAACAAAGTAGAACCTTCAAGAATTGCTTGCCTTGATGTGTCTGGGGACTTGGTGATGTATGAAGAAAAATGATTGTCTCATAGAAATTGGTGACTGCACATCCACCTCCAGATTCCAAATTTCCAAATCGCATTTAAGAAGACTATTCTGTGAAATTTGTTTTGCAATGTGAAACTAACCATTCTCCAAGAGAAGGTTGTATTGATGCTTTCAGTGAGAGAACTGGGTTAGTAAAGCTTGTTTGTCTTTTGATGTTTCCTGTAGGTTGATGAAGACGAGATAGAAGAGTTCTCTAGCTCACCAGAGGTCTGAATTTGAAAATTCTGTACATTTACATTTTCAGAAATCGATTGACAACCAAAAAAATGATGAATTTATCTAGTAAATAGTGGTTGGGGAAATTGTTGATGATGGTGGTTTGGTTTATTTGTTCAGGACATGGGTGAAACTGATGAAGATTGGACTGTTTGAAACTCTCCAGCATCAAAGTTGATAAATGCGGTGAGATTCTGCAGGAGCTGCTTGTTACCCTTAATACATACATATATACTAAAGAAATCCACAGGCCTCTCTCTGTCTCTCTACATGTATTAGTGCAATTGAACCAGCTCGATTTTTTCCCTTCCCTTTTCGCTTTTCCTGTATCCGCTTCATTTTATCACCGTTTTTTATTCTTTGTAAGGAACTTCCTACGACATCCGCCCCGTCTATAAATTTAGTTGTGGAATAGAGTAGCAAACAATTGAGAATTCCTTGTTAATTCGAATGAAAATAAGGGTAATTCAGTTACAACTTTAGTGATTTTATCATCCGAGGGTTTATGTTGCCATAGTTTATGCGTAATTCCGACTTTTTTTGGTAGCCAATATGTGTCGCGACATAAAAATGATTTTATATTCAATTCAACTGCCTTTTCACCAAAATTTTGTTAATTTTATTTATGCCTTTTTTAATTACGCAACACCGGACGTAGTATTGTAATATCATGATTATGGCAATGGGATGAGTAGCCACAGTAATTTTCAAATTCGAACATATTAAAATTTGTCCTTTCATATTTGGTCTAAACTTATTAAAAAAATGACTTTAATATTCATATCTGTTCCAAACCCATAAAATGACACTCACTAACTTGTTCAATTTATAAAATATTTAAATACTTATGAGTTCTTATATTGTGCATATATGTCTCATTAAGACTACGAAACAAACATTAATAATAATAATAATAATTAATTAAAAATTAAATTTATGCTTAAAAATAAAAATGATACTATCTAACTTTAATTTATTATATCTAAATAATATTTTAAATCATCAATATATATATATATATATATATATATATATATATATATGATATATACAAATTTCCTAAATCTTCTGTTCACCTTTTCATCAAATAAATTTTTTCTGACTACAATAGACAAGAAATTTTTTAATTTAAATATAATAGAAAATATTATTAGAAAATTATAAAATAAATACTTATTGAGAAAATTTATCACATTATTTAGTTAAAATTTACAATATATATATAGGGAAGAGATCAAATAAAAACATATTTTTCATAAAAACCTAAAAATCAAGTCACTTTACTTGTAAAGTTAATGTACTTTATATATAAAGTATATTGCACTACTATATATTAGTAAATAGTATTGTCATTTATCAGAATTCAATGATGCATTAGTTTTATACGTAGAGTGCATTGACTTTGTATATAAAGTGCATTAATTTTTATTTTTTAGGAAAAATAGGTTTTTATTATAACTCAACCATATATATATATGATTTGGGGTAGCTAGTATCCATAACTAATTTTTCAAACTCAATCCCTCTCACGATACTAATTTCACTACTCATACCCTTCTCAAACTCGTTTTATTATAGACAATTAATGAAGGTACATTAATCAATGGGATAAGGATTAATTAATCCATGCTTATCCCCTTAAGCAAAAACCCATGTTTTAAGTTGACCAACTTTGATCCACTATTTCACTCACCGGAAATCGGATTTGAGAATGTGAATACACCACCATCATCTACTAAAAACGTAGATCGATCCTATGCCATTTAATTTCACAAAACTAAATGTTCGCCACTCAAAATCTTGGTCAAAGTAGCCTCCGCAACTCGACCATATATATATATTATATATATATGCTGATTTCCAACAATCCCCACATGAGTGGAAATAGCCATATGCATGTATGCACACCTGACCTCCCCTCAAGAGATGTTAAAATATTTGACATGGTTTATGGCTCGAACCTTCCATAGTTAGTACCACCAGTACACAGCGGATTAGTGGACACGACGCTTTGAACTATTCCCCACAACGCAGACCGAGACAATGGTATTAACACTTTAACACCTACTTATCCAAACTCATTCAATTAAGATTTGATAAAGGTGGGTACTTGCAAAAGTTGGACTCGCTGCCATTCCTAATTGTGATACATTTCTCCATAAGTAGCAGTACCTTAAAGGGGTGTTTGGTTTTATTGATAAAATAACCCAACCTAATCACATGTTTCATTTGAATGATTGAGCTTGTAATGGATAACATGGCTCGTGCTTCAATTCTCAATTGGAGGATAATTTATCACTTTAAATTTGGGTTGATTATTTGTTCACTCTTCAATCCATAACGGAAAATTTCAAAAATACTCTCACCAAAAGTATTTTTGATTCTCTTTGTCCTCGAATTTTTGTGTTTTTATAACACCACAATGATAGTTTTAATATTATGCTATATTTTAATCATAATCCTTTATTTTATCCTACATCATAATCAATCAATCCGTACATAAAAATAAATAAGCTCAATAGTCAAATCTTGCTTTATTCTATGAATTTTATCTATCCCACCCATCCAGCCAAATGCCCCATAAATAAACTAAAATCCCCGCAATTGGCATCAATTATGTTTTACAAAAAAAGTGAAATAAAAGGAATGCTGCATCAATTGTTAAATTAGATTTTTTAGAGAAAAGAGTTTTTTACGTTGAACTATATTTTGGGATCTTTCCGACATAAGAATATATAGAATAAGATAATGTGATTAATATACATATCCACAATAAGGAGTAAGTAATTGAGTGTCTATTTGTATTTAAAATACTTATATTTAGTCAATCCATTCTTTTGGAGTCCTTGATTATATATGGTAATATCATTATAACATGATTTCACGCAATCAAATAAACATTTTATTATACTATTTTACGGTGAATTTTTGTTTCTAATTTGCTATAGACATTTTGTAGCCAAAAAATCGTTTAATAAAAATTAATTTCCAGTCTTAAAATTACTAGGAGAAATGAAAAGGTTGATCGCTCTAGCTTAAAGTGAATATTAGTTGATTAGTTGGGACCTTGGGAATGGGATAACCTAGGGCTAGCATTGAATGATTAGAATCCACTTAGCGGCGAAAAATGAAAAAGGAAAAAGAAAAATGTATGTTTGCAGCTACAGACTACAGTACTAGAGTCTCCTAAAACCTCAAAAACCCATATTTTTTTAGTATTTTATTATCCATTCCATCCATAGGAAGAAGAGTGACGGACGCAGCAGAAACTATGGTGGCCGTGAATCCGGCAACTGTGACGGATAAATACTATATTTGGTCGGGATGGGCGGCTTCCCGCCGCACCTGGATTACCCATATTAATTCCCAAAGCAGAATTCTTGCGTGCAATTCAATTCACATCAATGAGAGATCTGGAAGCTGCAGTAATAGGATTTCGCTGGCCTCTGCAAACGGCTTTACAATATATGGCTCTGAGCCTTTGGGGCTTCGCTCATTTCGGGTTTCGAGTGGCCGAGGAGCCGGGGACGGTTCTGGGGGTGGAGATGGCGGCAGCAGTGGTGGGGGTGGTGGTGGAGGTGGAGGCCATGACAGTAACTGGTCACTCATTTCATGGTAAAGATTTGAAGTTTCTGTGCTTGATTTTTTTTATTGGATAATTTCTGTTCCAGTAAATAAGCATTGGTCCAATGAGCGGAGTATTAAAGTTTCAATCTTTGGTTCCTTAATTATGCAATATGTGAGGCTATGAAAACATGGGAGCTGAAACTCGGTAATGATGTTGGATTGAAAATTCATCATCCCAGGATGTTCTTTATCGTGCAATTCGTGTCCTACTCCTACATGGTGTTATCTAGAACAATGGCTGGCAGGGGATGAATTTAACTGCACTTAGACTACATGACTGTCAACTTATTGCTAATTGAGAATCACTTCCTTGCGTTCATCTCATTCTAAATTTGTTGCGGTATCTGTCTCTTCTTGCCGAGCATCCTGTCATCACAAAGGCTGTCACTTCAGCAATTTTAACTTTGTTTGGTGATGTTATATGTCAGGTAAACTAGCTCCATAGAGGTCACATTCATATATATGGTGTAGCTTAACTAAGTCTAAGAGCCAAAAAAACACTTGCTTTGCCTTTGAGTGACCCATTTAAAACCGGTTGTGGTTACTATAACTTAAGAATTGTGTTTAACCAAGTTTTAGTAACTTATAAGTATAAAAGTTGGTTGTGGTGTGGCATGGTCATGCATCAATTCTACAACAAGTTTATTTACCTCTAATTGCTGTATCTTTCTTCATAAAATAATACTCTTCTTTTCCTTCTATTGGGTACAATGCTCGTCAGCTCTTTATTGATCAAGTGCCATCTCCTGATTTGAAGCGGACATTTATTTTCACTCTCTTGGGCCTGGTTTTGGTTGGTCCGACATTGCATTTCTGGTAACGCTTGAAAAGTTTCTTTTTCGTTTATCTTTACCCTCCTCTGTACTCTGCATACAAATCTACTATGTGGCGGCAGCTCTATCACTAATAACCATTGATTTACCATCCATTTGTCTCGTGATACTGTTTTGTATTACTTATTATTATCTTTATAGATTAGTTGCATACTTTAACTTGATACCATGAAGCCATGACCTATATCTTGTCTCCTTTATATTCTCTTGTTGCTTTCATGAGATTGCAAGTGATGGTATTGAAAATTTGAAGTAGCTTTCGTTATTTTCCTGAATAAATGCCAAATCTGCATTCACTAATATACTTTACATAGACGATTTAACTAATCCTAATTAATGTTTAGGTATTTGTATTTGAGTAAACTGGTTACTGTCCCTGGAGCTTCCGGTACTTTCTTGAGGCTTCTCCTTGATCAGGTGACATCTTTAAGTTGCTCAATTTCACTTATGAGCTTGATTGATTTTTTGTTGTTGTTATACCTGAATCGAACTTCCTAATGCAATTTACCTTTGATATTTCATATGCAGTTTATTTTCTCTCCCATTTTTATTGGGACTTTCCTATCTACTTTGGTGACCCTTGAGGGACGGCCATCAAATGTAATACCGAAGCTAAAACAGGTACTTTTACTTATACTTACACTATGATTATTAAATAGGGGTAACATTAGGCTCGATTGTTCATGCATGAGACCTTTCAAGATAATGTTTAACCTTTACTTTGTAGGAATGGTTCTCATCAGTTGTTGCAAATTGGCAACTCTGGATACCATTTCAGTTCCTCAACTTTCAATTTGTGCCACAACAATTTCAGGTTTGTTTAATCTTTAGGCTCTAAATAATGCAGAAATTCTGGCTACAATAAGAGGGCGTTTGGTTGAGCTTATAAGCTCCTCAAAACAGCTTATAAGTTGTTTAGAAGCTTATAAGCTCTTGCAAAGTATTTGCAAAATAAGTTCCTAAACAACTTATAAGCTGTGAAAATGAGCTCCAACAACTTATAAATTCCTCCAAAATTAAGTTTCTCAACCCTAATTTACTTTTTAATAAACTTATAAGTAACAATGAATTTACCAAAACAACTATACTATGGTTTGTTATTTCCTATGTATACTCTATCAACTTCACCTCTCGTCAATTTTCTCTCTCTTTACCTATGATTTTCTCTCTAGTTTATAAGTTCAATTATCCAAACACTTTGACAACTTATAAGCTATTGAGATATTATATCTTATAAGCTTCTGGAGCTTATAAACTCTCTAAAATAAGCTTAATCAAACACCCTCTAAGTCGTGACACAAAGAAAGCACACATTGGATGCATCAAACTAGTTGAAGAAGATGACTGCTTACTGTTTTTATATATTTTTATTTGGGGTAAATATCAATTTAAACTCTGAACTATACATGTTTTATCAAAAATATCATGAACTTTCAAAAATATCTATTAAAACCTCAAACTATCATATTTGATACAAATTAAAACCCCAAACTATGACATTTTTGATACATATGATAGTTTGGGGTTTTATTAGATATTTTTGAAAGTTCAGGATATTTTTGATAAAACATGTATAGTTCAAGGTTTAAATTGATGTTTAACCTTTTATTTGAGTAGACTTTTGTGTATTAAGTCACATATTTTTCCCACATAACTAATTTACAGGTCCTTGCTGCCAATTTTATAGCCTTAATATGGAACGTAATTCTGTCGTATAAAGCTCATAAAGAAATTCCGGCTAAATAGGTAAATCTCTTCTCCTCCGTGCTTTGTAATTTAACCTCGTCCTAGAATTGAGGAATATTGATCGTCATGCGTGGCAGCAGGTATTCTCCATAAGCTGCTGCTCGAACAGCTTCATCAATGTGACTCGGAGGCATTCTGATTGTCTCAGTGGCAGTAAGAATGGTGTTTTTCTAGTGAGATGCTGATGGTAAATTTGTTTAAATTTAGAGCTGTAGTAGTAGTAGTTCCGTTTCAACTTGTGGCAAAATTTTGAAATATTTTATGATTGATTATTTAACCTTTCCATGTATTCATTTATTTATAATACCCTCAAAGGTGGTCAAAGATTCTTTAGCTTCATGCATTTCAAAGGCAGAATGTGTCGTACAATTCACCGGCCGGAGTTATTAAAAGAATATGAATAAAGAAATTTCTAGTCTTGCCCAGGCAAAGATAACTTAATAAAAGACTAATAACTTAAATACGAGTCTACCTCGAACTGAGAAATTGTCTTATTCTCCAATTGTTTATAAATGTTTGGACTAATTGTATTTTAAATTGTTAAGCGGAACCCACCGCAGACCTAATTTGACTAGAGGAAATTTCCAAGAAATTTTAAAGTCAATAATTGCCAACGGAAACTTGTGAATGGCACTACTTGAAATGAAGAATAAAGAAAAGAATGAAGCTGTAACTTTGTTTGGATGTTTGAATCTCGGAACAGCCACTAACGAATAATGCAAACTGTGGGGCTTCCGACATTGACAGCCCATGTAAATGGAATCCCTATTTTCTACTCCTCAATTATCAATACATCCTACGGTTTTTCCTAAAACTTTCCACTTCTTCTTCCTCTTCTTTTCTGCAATTTATCAGTACAGAACCTATTGTGTTTGTCAAGCCCAACCGCTACTGCAAGAAAAAGATTGAATCTTTGATGGAGAAAACGAAGTTTGAAGATGGTTTTCCGACAAGCCCGTTTGGGGCAAGCTTAGAGAGATCGTCTTCCTTGTCTGAACCTGCTAGCCCATCTCGGAGTCAGAGTCCCTCCTCCTCAGATCACTCCGCTCCCTTCACAGGTACTATGCCAATCTTGTAATTGGTGGATGTGATTTAATGAGGATTTGTCAAATGAATTAATAGTTCTTGAAATTTGCAGAAAATGGGGAGCTAGCTGCAGCTGGGAGAAATCAGAAGATTAAGAAACTGGAGAGGAAGGGAACCAGTTTTGCTTACAGAGTTCGCGAACACGGTATATAACATATATACATTTATATGGTTGGATTAAATGTGTGTGTGTGTGTGAGAGAGAGAGAGAGTTTAATTATATATATAGATAGATAGATCTGTACTCACTAGCATTAATCTTGAATGATGGGTGCAGTGAAGATGAGTCCCAAGTTTTCAGAAACAGTGAAGGGGAAGCTGAGTGTTGGAGCCAAAATTATAAAGAAAGGGGGCAGAGAAAACATTTTCAGAGACATATTTGGAGTGAGTGATGGAGAAAAGTTGTTGAAAGCATCTCAATGCTATCTCTCAACAACTGCAGGTCCAATTGCTGGCATTCTATTCATCTCCACACATAAACTTTCTTTCTGCAGCGAAAGATCCATCACCATCCACTCCTCTTCCGGAGGAGGGCTTATTAGGATTCCCTACAAGGTAACTAATTCTCCCGTCTTGTCTTAAAAACAATGACACTCAAGTAGTTGCTATATCATGAGTTGCTGCATTTCATGGATTTTGTAGCTTTCGATTCCGATGAAGAAGATAAAGACAGCAAATGAGAGTGAGAATGTGAACAACCCAACTCACAAGTATATAGAGATTGTCACTCAAGACGATTATGAGTTTTGGTTTATGGGATTTGTGAGGTACGAGAAGGCTGTGGTCAATCTTCAAAGGGCTATTTCCATGTCCAGGTAGATTCACACATATGCATATGCAACATTCAGAATGTTGAGTGTTGGAAACAAAATGTTTTAGGATTCTGAAAAAAAAGACAAGTTTTTCAATTTGTACGAATTGAACTCTTCGTTTTCGGTTTGATGAGTGGTAGATTATTCTTGTAAGGTTTAGGTCGTATTATCGTAGTAGCTTCTCTGAGTTTGAAGAGATACAATATGTACAAAGTCTTCTTCTTCTTTTTTTTCTTTTTTTTTTTCTGGGATATGCTGAAGAAAATTCATACAAATTCATTCAATATTGTTATTATCATCATGAGTCATGATCATTACTATAATTTATTTATTTTATCAACTCTATTTTTTCTTTTTCTTGAACTAGCTAGAAAATGAAACAAATCATTCGGTGTGAAACTCTAGTTTCAAGGCCCAATAGTAGCTATATGGACTATAAAAGAACATATCAGTTGATTGCTAAATAAACCAGAGTTGGCTTAGTTCAAATATCTTACTCTATAAAATCATGACTCTTAGCTCATATTTCCTCCGTTCCATTCAAGATGATCTATATTTTTTTTTTAGATTGTCCATTTAAGATGGTCTATTTCATTTTTATGAAATAGTTATCTCTTCAAAAGTTGTAAGATCTATCTACTTTGATCATTTTAATCACTTTACATCATTTTCCTAAATAACCGTGCCGAAAAGAAATGAGTCATCTTGAATGAGACGGATGGAGTAATTAATTTATTTGCAAATGTATTGCATTACTGGCCAATGGAGAGTTAAATACTAAAACTAATCAAAATGAACGATTAGCTATTTATAAGTTTGTTTAAAATCAACCTAACTTTCAGGCGAATTAAAATGTTTTTTTTTTATGTGAAACCAAACTAGTATCGAAAAATCAATATTTGAAATAATCAAACATATTGAAAAAAAATAATTTGGATACTTGATTCCAATAAAATTCCCGCCTAAAAATAAACCGATTCTACGCGATGGAAGTGAATCCGTCTATTAAAGATTAGAACTAAAAACTACACAATCATGATTTTATTTTTGAGAGAGAGCAACTGAAGTTAAAGCATGCCCCTTCTAGAAAAATTTTCTGCATCCGCTATTGTCTATACATATAATTTGAAGGAAAAATACATTATTTTAATTTAATTAATTGATTTTGTGATAATTTTAGTCTAATAAATCAATAGCATATTAATCAACCATAATGAATTGATTTTGTGAAAATTTTAGTAAGTTATTTTTCGACGTCGAAAAGCACAATTAACACAACACATAACATGTATCCGTAAGTCTTTTCCAATGATGTAACTGACTTATGCTTTCTATATGCAAAAAATCACTTATAAGCTAAAATTATCATAAAAATCAATTCATTAAACTTGATTAAGATATTATTAATTTGTTAAATTAAAATTATCATAAAATCAATTTATCATGCTAAATTTGTGTATTTTCTCTACCGTAACTAAGAAATTTCCACAAAATTCAAAGTAATCTGCAAAAAACGATTCCAGACTAATACAAAAGAAACCCTTTATTCCTGCTAATACAAAAAATTATATATAGAGAGAGCGCATATATATATATATATATATATATAATGTTACATAAATATGCAGAGAGGTCAGAAGCTCCCAGGCGGTGATTTTGGATCATGATGATTATTAGCACCCGTCCCTGAGTAATCTGTCACCTCTACATCCATTCTTCCTTTCTTCATCTGTAAATACCAATTCCAAACTTAATTGTTGCTTTCAAGGATTAACCCATAGATACATACACTAAACACCATCAAGATTCTTTCATTTTTTCAAGAAAATGAGAAATTAATTTAGATTGGAAAAAGGGGGTGACCTGGAATATTTCATGATATAAATGTTGATTTGATGTATATTCATGACTGCGTGATAACAGGCTTCCTGCACAGAATTAATA
This sequence comes from Salvia rosmarinus, assembly GCA_036937905.1. Lineage (NCBI taxonomy): Eukaryota > Viridiplantae > Streptophyta > Magnoliopsida > Lamiales > Lamiaceae > Salvia > Salvia rosmarinus. Next base: position 96,799,062 of record CM072816.1, read on the forward strand.
CATGATCTACAGTAAATTCTATAAAATAAGTTATGCAAGATATTTATGGACTTACTTGAAGATGGGACTGCAATGGTGGAAGGAAGAGAGGAGAAGAAAGCAAACAAGACAATAAATAGGATGACTGCAGCTTTTCTCTCTTTCATTTTCACTTTCATGTAAAGAGAAGGAGATAGGCTATGAATATTATAGAAATACAGAGTATAGTGGTGAGAATGAATTGTGATAAATGATATGAAGGGAATTTATAGGTCTCATTTGAAATGTTGAAAATGAAAGTTATGGTGTGTTATATATACATATGCTGTGTTTTTTATGTGTATACTAGAATAGTGATGCAACAGTGGTGGTGCAAGAAAGTCAACTTTTAAGACACATGTGGAGGAGAGGAGAGTGCCCACTTGCCTAACATTATCCCCTCCCCTCAAGTGCTCCACCCACCTAACTAATCCTGTCTGCCCATTTAATGATCAGACCGAATAATCATAATTACCTAACACAGAAACCCGGCTTAAATTCAATTCATTGTGTTCATATTCAACATCTTGTCCCAAATTCACACTTGGTGGAGATGTCACGAACAAAAACATCGAAATACAAGATCAAATAGGATTCATAAATACAAAATCTGAGGCAGAAGTTTTGGGTAGAAGCATTTCAATCATACAAGTTGTAATGATTTGTAAAAGGTATCATCCTCATCTATCCTTGTAGATTCTTGAAATCTACCACTTCAATCCTTCATTACACCCTCTTAATAAGCATCTATCTCTCTCTCTCTATATATATATATATTCTTCACCAAAAACACACACAACATTATTCTTCTTATGATGAGGGAAATATAATCCACAGTGCAATCCCTACGCACAACACCTTTTATTAAGAGACAAGAGAAATCAAATGAAAGGAGCTAGATTAAGCCTTCTTGAACATAAGTTTGAAGGGTGCAGCATCTGTATCAGTGAGAGTCAAACGCCTGACTCCATTTTGAACAAGAACGCCGACTTCTTTGCATATAACTTTGCAGTAATTGCAGACCGTAGGGCAGAAGACAAGCTTGTAATCATCATCATATTTCTCAATCTTGAACCAGTTGCTTATAGTCTCACGCCCCGGATTACCTTCAACTCCTCCTGTTGTTATTATGTATTTTTGGATTGATTCGTCGAAATGCAGCTGCCAAACTGTGGATTGAACACAAATTGAGGCGGCAGAGAATTTGATGTTGTGATCAGTTGAGACTCGGACCACCCCTTTCTTGGCATTGCTGGGTTGGAAGCTTACTGGGACCCCATTTTCCACTTCATGCCGCTCTTGGACTACGTCCAGAGGGGGAGCACGTAGTAGTCTCTTCCTGCCCTCAGCTGCTTCCTTCGATGTCGACCACCGGGGAGGTGCTTCGGCGGCGGTGGAGGTGGCGATGTAAATGGAGGGAGAATGGAACACAATGAGAGGTGAGCGGTCTTCATTTTGGTGTTGAATGTGGGAAATAGAATAGTGATTGGTTTTATAGATTGAACTTCTTTGACTGAGATTTAATCAAAGGCGGTTGGTTGCTTTGCTTGAGATGAAAACTTTGAATGAGCAGCCATCGCATCGAGATCTATGTTAGTAGCTAGATTTGGCAGATGACGCACAGTGTCAAAAACTAAAAATCTGTGTGGCCAATTTTGGAATAGCAAATCTATCCTAATCTATATTTTAATGAAGAGTGATGAATCTGGTTATTTGAGTGTCTGCGAGATTTATGTGATCACGATTAAACAGCACGAAACTTTACGTGGTTCGATCGTTAATGAGGCCTACGTCGCGGAGAATGATTCCTCAATACTTTACTATAAACTTTTAAATACAGAGTGTGGTTCTGGCTGTATTGATGAAATTCTAACCGCTAACGTCGGTTTTCGCTTATTTTCTCTGACTCCGACTACTGTCCACGAAGGCCCGACCTCTCCATTGGTCGTTCGTGACTCTTCCTCTGGCGTGCCTCCATTGGCGGAGACGGACCTACGCGCCTTCTGCGCCACGTGGAGGTGGCGCACGACCTGGTTCATCTTCTCCAGTTGGCGGTGGTGGTTGCGGGGCTAGCGTTTTGCGCAATGATTAGGGCTCGACGGCGTGGGCTTCTACCAACGTTAGGCCAGGCTCGCTTGGGCACATTAGTGGGCCCGGTTGGTTGGGCCATATCCGTCATAGCCACACGAATAGCAGGAGGCACCAGGCGGTGGAGTGAAAGTGACTTCGGAGGTGAGGTGTGGCTTGGCTGAAGTTGTTTCTTGGATGTGAGGTGTGGTGCCGATCCGGGTTGGGTTGTTTATTGTCGCCGCTCGGAGAAGATGTGGGCCTGGAGTGGAGTCGGTCAGGCACGGATAACAGCCTGCGTTGGTTATCTTAGAGTGCGATGCGGTAGTGGTATTACTCTGTGGTGGCTCCGGTGTTCGACACGGCGACCGCGCCTTTTCGAGGATGCCGTGGTGTGTCTCGGGCGCGCATACTCTGCGACTGGTTGGCGAGTCCGTCTGGTTGGCGGGGGCCGATCGGTTGGCGGTCGGATACGGTTGGGCGAGGTCCGATCGGTTGGACGAGGTCGATCCGGTGTCGGCGGCGCGGAGGTCGATGTGGATTTCCTTGACATTTGTGGGGAGGACGGTGTGCGACAGGCGCCGCCATCTAGAGGGCCGGGGTCCGTATGATGATGCTAGGTCGAGTGGCGGCGGTCCTATCGGCGTCGTCGGGCAGCGGTGAGGCGGTAGTTGGGCGCTCGAGCAGGCGTCTTGCGCATGTCACAAGATCACGATTCTTTAGCGTCGAGTACTCGGAGGGGTGTACTATCTTTCGCCTCGGCGGCCGTTTAGGGTGAGTCGACCTCGAAGGTGTCGGGATGGCGAAGTTTTTCTTTTGAGGGCGATGGGCATCCGATCTGATTGGGGATGGGTAAGGTGGCGGATATAAAGCTTAGCCCGCCATTTGGGTAGAGGATCATTCGACACGCTCGGTGAAGTTTCTCTAGAATTCACAGGACAACCTAATGATGCCGGTGAGGTGTGCACGGTCATGAGACTCGGGGCGAAATTAAAGCTGGGTGAGGCACCTCTTGTCGTTCTTATAGGTTCGACCTGTTTGACTAACGCGATTTTCTTACGTATTGCGGTGAAGCTAAAAGCACACGAAGGAGGTGGGCGGCCGGCCTCGTCTCGGCTGTGAGCTGGTGACGGAGGCTTCTAAAAGAGGCGAGGTGTGCAGGCCCCCTCGCAGCCCGTGGTGGTGAACACCCTCGGCGATCTGTTTGAAGGGTCCGCGGCCGATCTCGGCTCGGGCCTTGAGGTGGAGGCTCGTGCCCGTGGTCGCGTGAGTACCGATCTCCTGCGATCTTACGCCTTGTCTAGTCGTATATTTTTATTTTATTTTACTAATCGTTTGATTTGCGGGACCTACCCTTGATCGCGGCGAGATGCGCCCGCATGGCGATGTTGTTGCGTTAGGCACGAGGCTGGAGAGAAAGGCGGCGGCGGAGTCCTCGTTGGTGGTGCGAGGAGGAGGTGGAGGTTGCAGGCGGCTGCTGAGGCCGCCCTGAGAGAGAAGAACCGTCTTGTCAGGGGAGGCCCAGAGTGGTCTGCGCTCGGGAGGAGGTGGGTGAGGCGGAGAAGAGGCGGCGGATCGGACGAGTGCTTCTTGGCGGAGCGAGGCCCATCTTGAAGGCCTTCACCGACAAACTTATCGTCGGTCGCCTCGCCTTTATCTCCGACACGGCCGCCGTGATGAGGCGCGGTGATATCTACCCACAGGAGGTTGGCGGCCACGATGCGGTTTTGACAAAGCGAAGCATGGGTGGTGAGATTGATCGGGAGGCGGTCAACTTGGGTATGCCGGGTCTTTGCCGATGCAGCCGCCCACGTGGTGGAGGCTTTAGCCTCTCGGCGTCATTCACGGCGGTAGTCCCAATGCGGTGGATGAAGATCTAGAGCTTGAGGAGCTTGGCGAGGTGCGGGCCGTCTTAGAAGAGGAGGAGGGGGAGGAGGAGCCGAGCTCGGCTCATGTCGACCAGCGACCCGCAATGTGGGCGGCCGGAGCAGGGGGAGGCGGGGGCGGCGGTCCGGAGGAGAGAGGTTAGTGGGCGATTGTAATAGGTTGAACCGCAAGGTCGATGGGACCAGAGCCACTTGTAATAAAATCTCTCGTCTGATAAAATATTTATCACTACGAGACTTGTATTGTCTTTTATTTATAGCATTACGCATCCGATACTTGGACTCGACCATGACTTCTGGCGGTGAAGGGTCAGGGTGCCTGGCGAGGAGGAGGTGCGATTTTGGAGGAGTCGATGCTGGGGCGGCAGAGTTTTGGTTGCCATGGATCACGAGCTTCGTCCGATCTGAATAAAGTTGGCCGAGGCTGATCGGAGGTGGCCGTCTCGTGGGCGAGCGAGGTCACGAAGTGAGGACCCATGAGGCCGAGTCAGGAGGTGGACTTATCTGCGGCCATTGAGGTGACTTGATTCGGTCTGACCATATCAAAGCCGACAGCCAGAGTTCGAGTTCTTTGGCGGAGGGTATGGTCTTTGAGGGAGGAGGGCCCCAAAGCGAAGTTAAGCTGCGTCGACTCAGTGCGTGAAATACATGGAGATGTATGACATCGTCCATAAGCAGCATGCCCATGACTGGCGGTGGCGGACTCGCCGACCCGATCCACAAGGAACGGAGGAGGGGTGGCTACTCGATCATGCCAGTCTCTGCGGTTGATGGGCCCTAGAGCGGATCATTGGGAGGCGGTCTTAAGGAGTAGACGGCGGCCAGGACCTCGGGTCGTGAGGAAGATCGGCGAGGGAGGCGGTCGCATTCCCGGCGGGTGAATCGCCTCTCGGGAATGCCGATCTTGGCGCTGCGCCACCAAGTGTCGGGGTGGGTGGGCGACCACAGGTCGGCCTCTGTCAGGGGCTTTACGAGCCCGCCGAGCTCTTGAGGCGGAGGCAGGTGAGTCGGTCTCGTCAGAGGCTATATAGTATAGGACCTTGTATCATACGTGTATTTAGACTCGTTTAAGTGTATATTTTCCTCTTGAGAGTGCAAACATAACAGGACTTCGTTTTGGTCGTAAATATTTTTATCTTGTATACATAGGTGCGTATTTTCCCAAATAAAGGGTATAAGCGAGCTCAGAAGCCGGTTGTCTTGTATATGTCTTGGTACTTTGTTTGTAGTCGTTAATGCATTTAGACTTTGTCGGATGCATATCTTCCCAAATAAAGGGTATGAGTTGGCGAGATCGAGTGCGGATGTCGGCGTGCGTAGGCGTCAACTTAATGGGTAATCTGTATGCTTTGCATGTGGGCGTCGACTTAATGGGTGTCTGTATGCTTTGCATGTAGGCGTCGACTTAATGGGTAATCATGTCGTACCCTACTTGGTGGGATTTTCGTCTTCGTGGCGTCCGCGTGAAGGTTTAGATGTGGTATATCGAATGGATGTTCACATAGATGTAAGCGTGACAGTGAAATACTCATTAGAAAAACAAGCGTTTATTAAACAAGTGCGACGCCGTCGGATCGAAACAACGGGAGGGCTAACATGTCGCCGATCTAAAATCAAAGCTATGTAAATACCTCCTCGGATGAGTTATGTGCGAGTTAGGAATAAGTGCCCGGACGGTGGAAATGACTTGTAGGCCCTTGTCGAGGTCTCGTGAGCGGTCCTTCCATGTCGGATCAAGTTTGTTAAGGCGCTCGGCACTTGCTTCATTATTAAGTAGGGCTCGCTACTTGCAGTGCGGAGGCCTTTCTCTTGTTGTAGTAGCGTGCGACACAGCTCTTGTGCTTGGCCGTTTATGAAGGCGAGCTGTGAGGCGTCGAGGTTGGCCAGGTCTTCCTCGTTCCGGCACGGTTGAAGTGGAAGTCGCGAGGCTTGGCGATCTCGGTAGTGTATATGACCTCGGTACCGTGAACCGGGCTGGGTCTCCCGTCTGTGCCGTCAGTGTGGTCTGTGGGACGGAGGACTTGAGGAGATTTTCAGCCCGATCGCTTTGGCTCGGTCCAGCCTCTGCTTGATCCTTATGCGATCGTGCGGTTCGTCACCTTGGTCGACCATTTGCTTGCGGGTGTGCGGCCGAGGGGTGAAGCTGTCGATGTGAAACTCTTCGCGCTCGCTGAAGTTTTGTCGACGAATTGGGTGCCGTTGTCGAGACCGGGATGTGCGGTATGCGGCACGGAACTATATTCTCCACACAAAGGTTTGAATCCTTTTGCTCGTGAGGCTCGAAAGTGGCTCGGCCCGACCCGTTTGTGAAGTAGTCATGGCGCGACTAAATATCGGTGACACGGTGCTCGGTCGAATGGTCCAGCGATGTCGATCCCCTGCATGAAAGGCCACGGACTCTGCGGTACGCTCAAATCGATCGGCGACTTTTGGCGATGGGTGGATCGGCACTGGGCACTTCTTGTGAGCTCGGCAGAATCTTGCGGTGGGCGGTGGTATCCGACCTCGGCGTCTTCTGAAAGTGCTCGTGACCCGATGTGGCTTCCGCAGAACCTCGGTGAATTCGTTGAGCACATAGTCGGCCTCTTGGCCGAGGCATCGGGAGGGGTTGAAGGTAAGACTTCAGTTGAAGCGCCTCGTGCATGAGATACTACGGGATTTGCCATCGTCTTTTTGGCTTGAGCCGATCTGAAGGTAGTCGCCGTGTTCGGGTAGGGCCGGGAGACATCGATTCGCTATCTCGGTGATGATGCCGGCGTGGGGCTCAGACCGTAGTGGGTGACTTCGCATGTCTGGGCGAGGAGAAGAATGCAGCTCTCATTGCCCGTTTTGCGAGGCTCCGTCCGTCGTCATCTGCCGACAACCATCGGTGGATGAGGTCCGGTCCTCCGTCTGGTTGGGATGGCAGTGGAGGCGTTGGGGGCTAATCTTGGCGGTCGGAAAGCTCGATAAACTTGAGCACGAGATCGTCGAGCTTGCCCTTTTATGGCGGTGCGGGGGTCTGAGATGTCGTGCTCGATGAGCTCGGGGCCACTTGGCTGTTCGTCAATGACTTTTGACGACTTGCCTGGGTGGGTCGATTACACAGATGGAGTGAGCTGAAAGTAGGGTCGGAGCCGTCGCTTAACATTCACGGGGCAGTCTTTCTTTTTTAGAAGGCGTACCTTGTCTCCGGTCCTTTGGTGCTCGGTGATGAAGTAGATGGGAGGTGGTCAGATCTAGTCCTTGCGATGCGATTGATTACCTCGTCAGGGCTTGCCAGTACAAGGAGAGGTTCGCCTCTTTTGGGCGGTCGAGGTGGGCGGTCGGTGAGGTACTCCTGGTGTGTGAGGCGGTGGTGCTCTTCCGCTCTTGGACTACGTCCAGAGGGCAAGTTTTGTTGCCGGTGGCGTCTAGCGTGAGTCCGCCGCCACGGCCGCGTATCACGGGGAGCACGTAGTAGTCTGTTCCTGCCCTCACCTGCTTCCCCTCGATGTCGACCACCGGGGGAGGTGCTTCGGCGGCGGTGGCGATGTAAATGGAGAGGAGAATGGAACACAATGAGAGGAGGTGAGCGGTCTTCATTTTGGTGTTGAATGTGGGGAAATAGAATAGTGATTGGTTTTATAGATTGAACTTCTTTGACTGAGATTTAATCAAAGGCGGTTGGTTGCTTTGCTTGAGATGAAAACTTTGAATGAGCAGCCATCGCATCGAGATCTATGTTAGTAGCTAGATTTGGCAGATGACGCACATAGTGTCAAAAACTAAAAAATCTGTGTGGCCAATTTTGGAGATAGCAAATCTATCCTAATCTATATTTTAATGAAGAGACAAGTTGACATTCTGACTTTTGAGAGAGGATAAATCATCATAGAAGATAAAATATTATTTGATCTACACATATATCGCGGTGCTTAATACAATTCTCATGTTCTAAACAAGCAACAAGACCACAACAAAGATCCATAGATTATTTAAGGAAATATACAAACATTCTGATAATACAGAATCTATAGCAGCTTTTATTGTCTTATTCACACAGCTGCTTTATTAGAGTAGAGATTTATTTATGCCTTCCTGAACATAACCTTCAAGGGGCCATCACCATTGAGAACTAAACGCCTGATTCCATCTTGCACCAAAACATCGATGTCTCCGCATACGACTCTGCAGGTGTCGCAGACGCTAGGGCAGTACACTAGTTTGTAGTCACTGTCATACTCGTCGATCCTGAACCAGTTGCTTACCGTTTCACGACCAGGGTTCCCTGCTACTCCTCCAGTTGTTATGAAGTAGGTTTGAGTTGAGTCGTCAAGTTGCAGTGTCCACACTGTGGCTTGAACGCATACTGAGGCAGCAGAGAATATGAAGTTCTGATCATCTGAGAGACGGACCACACCTTGGGTGGAGTTGGCAGGGCGGAAGGTTAATGGGAGGCCGTTGTCCACTTCCTGTGGCTCTTGGACGACGTCAAGTGGGCAAGTCTTGTTGCCGGTGCTGGCTAGTGTGAGGCCACCTCCTCTGCCCCGGATAACTGGCAGGATGTAGTAGTCCACGCCCACCAGCACCGGTTTCCCATCAATGTCGACCACTGGAGCAGGTTCATCAGCAGCTGCAGTGAGGAAAGAGTTGGCAGAAATGGACAAGAGAATGAAACAAAGAGAGAGTTGAGATGCCTTCATTTTGAGATATAACTGCGTGTAAGAAAGAAATGGATGGGATTTGCTCTCCTCTTATAGGACTATTCCAACCCAAAACTTGAATAAGCTATGATCAAGACTTTTACGACCAGAGAGATGAGGCTGAACGTAAATCAACTTTGAATACTAGATGATGCCTTCTTATCCATTATTCACCATCAAAGATGTAACAAGATTTCAAACATTCATTTAATTTTTGCTTTACGTACCAAAATTGTAGATTGACGTTGATCGTATGACAGCGGGAAAGGCGTCAGCCGATAAGACGAAAACATAGGACGGTGATTTCTGACTTCTCTTCTGCTCTATTTTAACTGAAAATTCAAGCCTCCGCACGAAAACACTAATCCTTCAATAAGACAGCTACCTATTTTCTCCATCTATAATCAAGTTCAGCAGTTCCAATTTGAAACAACGGATTATCGAAAATTTATGCTATACTCAGTCCAAATGAAGATATAATAATAATAATAATACTTAAGAAATTGCATGTGATGAACACATCAACCCTTCATAATATTAATAATGATAATTCCTCGAAATGATTTGTATCTAATCTTGATTGTTCAATCACCTCATTGAGAAAAATCTCTATATTGTCACTGGCATAGTTTTGCAAGAACTCGTGAACAGCACCATTCACTTCAATCCAACTGCAACCAGATGTTTTCTTGATTCTTTGATCTCTCATCATTTTCATTGTACGTAAAGCATCCTCCCACCTAATTTTGGAGCGATAGATACTGAAAAGGAGTTCATAGACTGCATCATCATCGGGATCCAGTTCAAGTACCTTCTTACCTGCTACTTCAGCTAGTTCAAAATTCCCATGTTGGAGACAAGCAGAGAGAAGCGATCTCCAGATAACAGCGTCTGGCTTCATAGGTATCTGCTCAACCAACCACGAGGCTTTCTCCAAACGTCCTGCTCGAACAAAATCCACCATACACCCATAATGCTCTATCCAGGGCTTCATATGGTAGCTATTTACAATTTTTTCAAACAAACTCTCTCCCTCGGTAACTAATCCTGCTTGGCTGCAAGCTGATAATACTGAGAGAAAAGTAACTTCATTCGGAATCAACCTTGATTCCACCATTGAATAAAAAACAACAAGGGCATCTTTACCCCTGCCATTTAGTGCCAAACCAGAGATATCATAATACTCCATGAAAACAAATCTTTCCTCCTCATGCTATCAAACAGCTTCATAGCCGAATCAAGATATCCACGTTTTACATACATGTCCATCATCCCATTATTCACGGTAGCATCCAAAACAAACCTGTGGGGTTTGTCAATGTATCCATGAACTGAACTTCCTTAATTCAGCGCCCCAATATCAGCACAAGCAGAAAGCAGAGCAACAACAGTAAAAGTGGTAGGATTGCAATGCTCTCCAACATCTTCACGTCTCAACTTCATAAACTACTCCAATGTCTCAAGAGGATTCTTGATGCGCACATGCCCTACAATCATCGCAGTCCAAGAGAACACATTTCTCTGCGGCACCTCATCAAACACCATCTGAGCGGAACCCATATCACCATTTGAAGAATTCAATTTCAACATGCAATTTAAACATGCAGCCGCCCAAGCCACTGTTAGAGCCGTCATTGTTCATGCAACCATTAATGAAGCCGTTGGAGTTGTCATTGTTGAAATGGAGTTGATCTCGTTCACACCGGAACCTTGGCCCTATAAATAGAGGGCCTCTTTCTCCAGTTGAAGACACGCCAACACAAACCAAGAGAGTTTGTGTAGTACTCCAAATAGAGGAGAAAACAATCCAAGAGAGAGATTGTGAGGTGTCTTTGAGAGTTTTTTATATAGAGCTTATAGAATCTCTTGTATTCTAATCTTGATAGTAATAGAAATGTTGTTCTCTCAAATATTTTGTTCATTTTCGATCCTGTGATACCAACAAGTGGTATAGAGCCTCGTTCTTGAATCTGGGTCAAAATTCAAGTTGATCGAAATCATTTTTTGTTGAGACAGAGACGAAGCCCTCGTCGTCAGGAGTCCAACGGATCAAACGGCGTAAAATTTCGAGGTCAAATGAGCTCATACGGTTGAGTCAAAATTTTGAAAAAATTTCTGCAATTTTTGACAAGGTATACGATGAACAGTATCGTGCTGACACCATGCTGAATCATGCTGAAGTAATTGTTATGTCACGCTGATGTCATAATTCTCAGAGATTGCAGAAAAACTCTTGAAGTTTTGGAAAATTGCACTTTGGTTCCATTATTTTTGGGAAAGTTTATTTTTGCCCGAAAGGTTCAAACCCACCATTTTTACCGTTCCGAACGGAACAATGCTGCCTATTTTGTGACATTCAGCTCCAATTTTTGGCGAACAAATTCTAGAAGGTGAACAAATGGCCATGGAGAAGTCAACATCATCTTCAGGAGCTATGTTATGCTTACATCAACCAACAACACGTTGTGGAAACCTCAGATGGAAGATTCCTCAACTGTAAAGATTTGTTTGATCCAATAGAGCTGATGGGTATTAACCCAAATCTATCCAAGCAAACCGATTGGAAGAAATTGAATAGAAAAACTATTGGTTTGATCCGACAATGGATTGACCATAGTGTCTTCCACCGTGTCGCACAGAAGATAGACGCACATGTCATCTGGAAGAAGTTGTAGGACATGTACCAGAGGCCAAGACCGCTCGGAATAAGGCCCTGTTAATGACGTGCCTAGTCAAAATAAAGCTTAAAAGTGAAATCTCAGTTGCCGAGCATAACAATGAGTTCCAGAGCTTGGTGAATCAATTATCGTCTGTAGAGATGCCGCTTGGAGATGAAATGCAATCTCTGTTACTTCTAAGTTCTCTTCATGATAGCTGGGAAACACTTTCGTTACTCTTAGCAACTTAGTGCCAGATGGCAAACTTACCATGGGAATGGTTAAGGATGATATATTCAATGAAGAGACGGGAGGGAAGACATGGGCACGGATTAGACTCATACCCCTGTGATAGAAAATCGAGGAAGATCACAAAGAAAGCAACAAAGAAGTAACTAAGGCAAATGGAGAGGTAGAGGCAAAAGCCGAGGGAGATCATCCGATGGCAGAAAACCATCATTTTCATGCCATCACTGTGGAATTGAGGGACATATGAAGAAGAATTGCTACAAATGGCTAGAGGAGCAAGGTCAGAGTAGTTCCCAGTCAAAAAACAAGGATGGAGATACGCTAGTCGCCGTTTCTGGAGATGTAGCATATTGCACAACCATGATGAGACATGCCTTCACGTCTCAAGAGAAGACGTAGAATGAATGGTAGATATTGCAGCTTCCTACCACGTAACTTCCCACAAAGAATACTTCACAACATACAAAATTGGAGACTTTGGAGTAGTGGAGATGGAAAATTTCAGTTCCTCTGGGATAGTAGGAATTAGAGATATCCAGATGAAGACAAGTTTGGGGAGCACAATTGCTTTGAAGGATGTTAGACATGCGTCAGATCTTCGACTCAATCTGCTGTCAGTGACATCCCTTGACAAACAAGGGTATGATAATCACTTCAGAGTGGGCACATGGAAGCTGCCAAATGGTGTCATAACGAAAGTTCAAGGACGTGTTTGTGGCACGTTGTACAAAACTAATTTGAAGATTTCTACATACAACCTCAATGTTGTAGAGGATGCTTCTCAGAATTTATTACACCAGAGACTCGTTCACATAAGTGAGAATAGGTTGAGAACTCTAATAAAGAGAAACTTACCAGTGTTGACAAGGACGTTGCATTGGATCCTTACAAACATTGCTTATTTGGTAAGAAACATAGAGTCTCGTATAATTTCTTATCCATGAGAAGATCAGAGTTGTTAAGTTTGGTGCACTCTGATGTTTGCAGTCCCTTAGAGGTTGATTCACTTGGTGGAAGCATATATTTTCTGACTTTCATTGATGATGTTTTTCGAAAGGTATGGATGTATTTCCTGAAGATGAAGGACCATGTGTATGAGTACTTCAAGTTATTTCATGTCATGGTGGAACGTGAAACATGATAGAAGTTAAAGTGCCTCCGATCTGATAACAGATGTGAATATACTTCCAAGGAGTTCGATGCATATTGCAAGACGTATGGCATTCGACATGAGAAATCAGTCCCACACACTCCTCATTACAACAATGTTGCTGAAAGAATGAACCAAACAATTATAGAACGTGTTCGGAGCATGCTCAGTATGGCTAAGCTTCCAAAGCCATTCTGAGGAGAAGCTGTGAAATCCGCATGTTACCTGATCAACAGATCACCATCAGTTCCATTGAATTTTGAAGTCCCATAGAGACTATGGACTGGAAATGATCCTACATACTCCCATTTGAGAGTATTTGGGTGCTTAGCATATGCACATGTATCTAAAGAGCTCAAACAGAAGCTTGATGCAAGGACGACTCCATGCATTTTTATTAGCTATGGAGATGACAAATTCGGATACAGGTTATGGGATCCAAACGAGAAAAAGGTGATTAGAAGTAGGGATGTAGCGTTCCAGGGAAATTCGATAATATAAGACATTAAAAAGAACACAATGTCTCAAAGGTCGAAGGATGGTGCTCAAAGTTCAGATGCAGCACTAGAATTGTTTGTAAGGAACAATGATCCAATGCCGGAAGATAATCCAGAACCAGAAGAAGATGAGGAGATTGAAGAGAGTGAGGAGCAAAGAGAGCCACAACCCACCTCACCAGGACCATCACGAGACGAAGATGATAGTAGTTATTCTCAGATGGTACCAGTTATTCGTAGATCTGGATGTGAACGTATACCATCAACAATGTATTTCATTATCTGAATACCTGCTGCTTACTGAAGATGGGAAGCCGGAGAGTTTCCAAGAAGCTGTATCTCATAAGGATAAAGAAAAATGGTTGAAAGCAATGCATGAGAAAATGGAATCTCTACATAAAAATCAAACTTATGAGATCGTGGATTCCTAAAGGGAAGAAGGCACTGAGGAACAAATGGGTGTTCAAGTTAAATAAGGATGGAAACGGACAATTGGTAAAACACAAAGCTCGGTTGGTAGTTAAAGGATTCCAGCAGAAGCCATGAATTGACTTTGACGAGACCTTTGCACCAGTTGTCAAAATAACTTCAATTCGAGTTATACTTGGCTTAATTGCAAGTATGAACTTGGAGCTTGAAAAGATGGATGTGAAGATCGTTTTTCTTCACGAAGATTTAAAAGAAGAAATCTATATGCAGCAACTAGAAGGTTTTGAATAAGAACCTTGTGTGTAAGCTAACTAAAAGTTTCTACGGTTGGAATAAGAAGTTTGACTCATATATGAGAAGTCAAGGCTATAAGAAAACTACTGCAGAATAAGAAGTTTGACTCATATATGAGAAGTCAATGCTATAAGAAAACTACTGCAGATGAGTGTGTTTATACTCGAAATTCTCATACGGTAGTTTCATTGCTTTTCTACTATATATAGACGATACGTTGGTCATTGGAAAAGACGCAGTGAAGATCAATCAACTGAAGAAAGAACTTGCTAAGTCTTTTAATATGAAAGAATTAGGGCCAGCTCAACAGATTCTTTGAATGCAGATAATTCAAGAAATGAAGAATCGGAGGTTATGGATATCCCAAGAGAAGTTTATATTGAACGAGTGATTGAACGTGTCAATATGAATAGCGTCAAGCCAGTCAGCACTCCACTTGTAATCCCTTTAAGTTGAGCAAAAGAGCATGTCCCACACCCAAGGAAGAGATAGGAGAGATGTCAGGAATATCGTATTCTTCAGCGGTTGGAAGTCTGATGTATGCAATGGTATGTACAAGGCCAGCCACTGCCCCATACAGTGAGTACAATGAGTCGTTTTCTCTCTAATCCCGGAAAGAAGCATTGGGAGGCGGTCAAATGGATTCTCAGGTACTTGAGGGGTACCACAAAACTATGTATTTGCTATGAAAGAGTTGATCCAGTCTTGGAAGACTATACAGATTCAGATATGTCTGGAGATATAGATAGTAGAAAGTCTACTTCAGAATATATCTATACTTTTGTAGGGGGGCTATTTCTTGGCAGTCAAGGCTACAGAAGTGCGTCGCTTTATCTACAACGGAAACAAAATATATTGCTGCCGCTGAAGCCGGTAAGGAAATATTGTGGCTAAAGCGCTATCTACAAGGACTTGGAATCAATCAGAAGGAATATAAGGTACATTGTGACTGTCAAAGTGCTCTACACTTGAGCAAGAACTCCATGTAACATTCTCGTACAAAACATATTGATGTTCGGTATCATTAGATACGCGAGATGATTGATCGACAACTGTTGAGACTAGTTAAGATCAATACAAAGGAGAATCCAACAGACATGTTGACGAAGGTAGTCACACGTGAGAAGCTAGAACTATGCAAATACATAGTCGGGATGCTTGTTGTGAATATGCCTAGAAGGGGAGAATTGAAGAATTCAATTTACAGGACATATTCATATGCAAGCCAATTGAAAAATCCAATTTCAACATGCGATTTCAATATGCATCCGCCCAAGCCACTGTTAGAACCGTCATTGTTCATGCAACCATTAATGAATCCGTCGGAGTTATCGTTATTGAAATAGAGTTGATCTTGTTCACACCTGAACTTTGGCCCTATAAATAGAGGGTATCTTCTCCAGTTGAAGACACACTAGCGAAGTAGAGGATAAAACAATCCAAGAGAGAGATTGTGAGGTGTCTCTAAGAGTTTTTTATATAGAACTTGTAGTCTCCTGTATTCTATTCTTAATAGTACTAGAAGTGTTTTTCTCTCAAATATATTGTTCCTTTTCGATCCTGTGATACCCAACACCATTTACAATATATCCATTAAGTAAGCTAGTCCAAATACGCACATCTTTATAATCTTGCCACTGAAAACTCGTTGGGCTGAACCAACTCTTCGAGTTTTACCATACATGTCGATCAGCGCATTATGCACACTGGGCCCGGGTTTTTCTAGGTACTTGTACGCCATTGCATGAATGGCTCTTCCATTTATAAGGTCCTTGCAGCGTGCGTAAGCAGAAAGAGCAGCAACTATGGAATGAGAATCGGGTTTCGGGAAAACAGACAAAATCAACTCGGAAAATATCGCCACTCGCCAGCGTTTTTTTTGGGTCGTTTGATATTGAGGTATAGATTCTGAAGAGAGGTCCACGAACCCACATCTCGGTCAGGCATTAGATCAAATATCTTCCGGACTTTAACCACTTTGTTGAGTTTTGCATAAGAGCCGAGTAGTCTGCCAGCAAATTCCCGGTGAAAGACGCCGGCAGTGATGGTTTGGGCGAGAATTTCGTTGAGCACGTTGAAACGGGTTCCCCATTTTGCCAATAGATTTTTGAGCTCATCAATTGGAGCATCCTGGGATTCATGGATTTGTGTGTGTAGCATTACAAAGTTGCGACCTTTTTTTTCTTTTCTTCAACACAAGAAAGAAGGCATTTTGAAGTTGAACTCCGTTTGTGCCGCCGTTTCCGCTCTGTATATGCTAATATAATACCGCTTTTTGAAAGGGGCAAAATTGTCATTAACCATAGAATTATCCCCTTGTTTTTTGGGCATAGTATTTCTTCATACGCAATTGGAGAGCAGGCTGTAGCTTGAATGACGAGCCTTAATATTGGCCGTTCATTTCCCAGCGGCGGCGGCCGGAGATTAGGGCCGGTACCGCAGAGTTCAGCCACTCCCCTGAGAATCTCATCTCTCCTCTCAAATAAGGTCAGCTGGAAAGACTAATCTATCTACTATATAAGTGTACAAAGAGAATGCCAACTTGTTTCTTGTAACAGTTAAAGAGGGCGTACACTAGTGTGATGATAGTGCCAACTGGAGTAGGAGCGGCGATTGGTGGGTATGCAGGGGATGCTTTGCCGGTAGCCCGAGCTCTGGCCTCTGTTGTTGACTGCCTCATCTCTCATCCCAATGTATGCTTCTCTTCAAATTTATGCACTGAATGAGAAATGGAAATTTTGATTTTGCAGCATATAAACCTTTTCTTGTAAACTCATTAGCTTTCGCTTTAGATTGTTTTCTACCTTGTAGAAGGTAAAAACATGTTAGCGCTTATCCTTGTTTGTTTTGGCCCTCTTGTGTCCAAGTAAACATGTTGAAGTATTGATCACAAATGAATATGATGCTCCTGGATTTCAAAGTTAAGGCCAAATAAGCTATCCATTTGGACCAAATAGGTTGCCTGGTTTCTGAATTTGTTAGCTAAAGGTCGAACATCAAGAAACTGATTAAAACCGGTTCCATTTTATTGTTAGCAATTATAGTGGACTGTTAAATAGAGGCATTTCTTGGTAAAAGGTTGTAATTCTTTCAGGTTCTTAATGCAGCCATGCTTTACTGGCCAATGCCAAATGTGCTATATGTTGAGGGCTATGCACTGGATAGATTTGCTCAAGGCCTTTGGGCACTGGAACCAGTTCATCAAAATAAGGTAACACATTTGCTGGGTTCTTCTCACTTGGTAGAACTTGAAATGAGAAACATGCAATGTCAATTAGGTGGGGCTAGTTCTTGATTATGGGATAGAGGAAGACCTTCGCCTTCGTCATTTACAGGTGGTGGATGCAACAAGGGCTTCTCTTGGTCTGCCTGTTGTAGAATATACTGTGACAGATGCTCCGCTACAGGTATGCATTGCAGCTAATAACTTAACTAAGTTTCCTTTCAGGTGATCCTTGTAAAAAGTTATGTCGTTGAACTCTTAACCTATAACAAGTTGGACTTGGAAGGCCCTCCTTGTGATCGCGTACTTCACTTTGTTAAAAACCATGAAGGTTCAATAAAAATGCTTTAAATGGTAGATCACGAACGCATGAGATAAGTTGTACTAATCGAAATCGTTATCTCACTTGGACTTGGTGTGGCATAGTTTCAGAGTATTGTCATATTAATTAACGCATCTTAGAATGAAGATTTAGTTTTCATGTATGTAGCATATTTGTAGGTGGAGAAGTGGGTTAACCCCAAGACTGGACAATCGAGTGGGAGAATAGGTCGTCCTGATTCCCTATTAAGGGCTGTGGGGACATTGGTAGAGAGATCTGGTGTGAATGCAATAGCAGTTGTAGCTCGCTTCCCAGATGATGATAGTGATGATGATGATTTAGACAATTATCGACAAGGAAAGGTAGTAAGTAATTTGCTTGCTACAATACGTGAAGGCTTGTATAGTAATTGAGTGTTTTGGGGTAGCAGGGAGTTGATGTTTTGGCAGGTGTAGAGGCGGTGATAAGTCATCTAGTGGTGCAGAAATTTGGGATTCCTTGTGCGCATGCTCCTGCAATGTTACCTTTTCCATTGACTCCTTGTTTATGCCCAAAATCAGCTGCAGAAGAGGTAGATTACATTACATTACATTATTTTGTGTAATTACTACAACCTCTACAAGAAAGAGAATGAACTTTTAATTTTGATTTGTTGTGTGGATACAACATTACAGATAGGGTACACATTCTTGCCATGTGTGCTCGCTGGGCTGAGTAGTGCCCCGCAGTACTCGTTATCACAGAATTCCAAGAATAGTATAGTAGGTAGCGACGTGGACAGTGTGATTCTGCCGATTGATGCTTGTGGAGGAGATGCAGCTCTCGCCTTTGCTACTACCAAAACTAACAGGGTAATTACTGTATCTATCGTTTGAAGAGCCTTGATTCGCAACAGCAGCTGCCTGCTGATAATGATATGATATTTGTTTTGTTTCAGCCACTTGTAGTTGTGGTTGAGGAGAACGAAACTGTGCTGAATGATACACCTCATAAACTTGGTATTTCAGCGGTACGTTTGTTTTTCTTTGATCTCATTGAGACAACCTATACCTACTGTATCAGTATGCTGCTTTCTAACTGTACAACTAAAAAGTTGTTCAGGTTAAGGTATCAAATTACTGGGAAGCAATAGGAGTAATCGCGGCTCATAAAGCAGGAATCGACCCCAATTCCCTCAGGAGAGACAGAATCAACAACATTCAACATACCTCCTCCAATGCCTATTCACTTGTGCCACACACTTCATTTTGCTGATTCATCCAAAATATTCTTTTGTATTATAATCACAAAATGCTTAAGCAATACAGCAACTCCAAACTTACTACTTTATTCAAAAAGCTGTGTCTTAATAGTTACTCCCTTCGTCCACAATAAGTGCATCACTTGTGGATGATACGAGTTTTAATAAAATTATTAGTGGTTGTTGTTTGAATGGATAAATGTGTTATGGCTCGGCAAGGGAGAAGGGTGGGGATTGGAGGCTAGTGTGAAGAAGGCGCAAGAATGGGTTTTTGGGGTAGGGCTCCGATTTTGGGAGTTGTCATTGGGCAGTGGAATAAGTCCACTTTTGGGAATTTTGGATGTTGGAAACAGCTGGAATAAATCGTGTTTCTTTATCGCACTGTTTTTTACCTTTTCCTTATTGCATTTTTTTCGTGTAATTTTTGGCTTGGTGGTCCCAGGTTGTTAGGTTTGGCAGAACACTGGGTATTTGTTCTCTTGTTGAGCAAGTTGAAGATATCAGAAAATGAATTCCAAATTCTTCCTCCAATCTTCCCTTCCTCTTTCTCTCTTTTCTATCGCAAACACTTTTATCATTACAAACTGTTCTTTTCACTAAGAACAAAGTTTAATTACTACTGGGTCCATTACAATTGGTATCAGAGCATATAATTCCATCTCTTTCTTGAGCACGATAACTGGGGCAAAATGGCTGAAGTGACTCGCTTCAAAGACCTGCAGGAAGCACAAAAGAAACTGGATCAAATTTTAAGCACAGAAACGATGAAGAGAGCTGCAGCAGAGGAGAGACTTCATGAGCAAATACTGGGGGTTGATCAAAAGGTGGAGCAAAAGATGCAAGGCATTGATAAGAAGTGTGAGCATTTATCTACTGTCTTAGCTGAAATTCAGTTACAATTGCTGAATCTCAGCAACAAGAGGGCCTCATTTGATGAGGAATCACTCCTAGGCGATCCACCCAATACCGAAGGTTATCACTACAAACACTCATCTTCCTCTAAGTTTAGGATTGACTATCCCCAAACTGGAATAGGAAATTCTTTCCATAAGGTCGAATTCCCCAGATTTAATGGATCTAATCCGCGAGCATGGATAATTAAATGTAATAGTTATTTCAAGCTTACTCCCTCAATCATGGATGAACATAAGGTACAAATGGCTATTCATAACTTTGAGGGAAAGGCTCTGCAGTGGTTCCAGAACTTTGGGTGTGAGAATATTGCGGATGTGAGTTGGAATCAGTTCTTGCAGGTGGTGGCGGCTAGATTTGAGGATATAAATGAAGGAAAAATAATCATGGAGTTCAAAAATCTGAAACAGGTGGGTTCCTATGAGTCTTATGTTGAGAAGTTTGAAGAACTAAGGGCTTGCCTACTGATAAGTAGCCACATCCAATACTCGGAGGAATACTTTGTAGCCAGTTTCATCAGTGGTCTAACGGAAGAAATGCAGAATTTCATGCTTTTGTTTAAGCCTAAAACTCTACATGAGGCAGTGGAGATGGGGCAAAGGCAGATTTATACCCTAGAGGCTATAGCCAAGAGAGTTAAACTTATTTCCTAGCCAAGGACCAAATTATAAGGAGCAGGGGCGGGGCGCCTTTAACCCCGAGTCAAAACTCGCAAAATTCCCATTAAGTTGCTAACAAAAGTGAGATGGTGCCGGGAGGATAAGGGTTATGTTATAATTGTGATGAGCCTTTTGTCTATGGCCATAAGTGTAAACACATGGTTTTCTACATGACCATGGCTGACGAACAAGAACTAATATACATGCATTCGTTTGGTGAAGAGTCGGAGTTGGGATCAGCTGAATCTGAACCCGAGCCTATGGAAGAGATCCAAATGTCCCTTAATGCTTTGTTGGGAGACTCGGGGCTTACCACCATGAGGGTGGTGGGAGAGGTGTCAGATCATAAGCTAAAAATACTGGTAGACACAGGCAAGACTGAAGTTTCTTACAAGAGGAAGCAAAGAAGGAAATTGGGAGCAAATTGGAAGAAAGCTATCTTGGTAAAGGTGGCAAATGGTCGAACGGTGAGCACCCACAAGGCCACTGATTTCACTTGGAGGGTGCAGGGGCATCAATTTACCTACTCCCCAAGGGTCTTGGCTAACGAGGGGTATGATTTGATACTAGGAGGAGATTGGCTCAAGCATTGTACTCCCATAGAGTTGGATTATAACAAAATGACATTCACAGTAAATCTGGGAAGACGGAGGTGAAGTAAGCTATGACTAGTAACTTCGATCGCCAAATGATTACAACTACCAGCCTCTGCGGTCTCATACACAAAAAGGGGTGAGCGGAAGAATGCTACCTTATCACCACCCCTCTGCAGATTTCAAAGAAGAAAAATACACAAAAGGATGAAAAGAAAATTAAAGATCTTGACATTCTGCCGGAGAACATGAAGAAGGCGATGATGGGCGCGAATCGATGTCCGGAGCGGAGAAGAATCAAGCACCGCAGAGCGAGCTCGAGTTAATGAAGGCTCGCTCGTGGAATACGGGAACCGGCGGGAGAAGGGCAAGTGTTCATACAATTAGAGAGGCATATAAGGGAGGCGGTGTACGAGGCCGAGGACACGCCGACGCCTGCCTCACCCATACGGCCAAATCTGCAGGCGTCTTCACCTCGGGAATCAAGTTTACCTCAAACTTCAACCTTCCGAGAACTCCGTGTCGCGTCGGAAAAATCTTAAACTCGCCTCCGGTACTATGGTCCCTATACAATTTTGGAAAAGGTGGGCTCGGTGGCCTACAAACTAGACCTACCTGAGTTTTCTAAGATCCATCCCATTTTCCACGTCTATCTACTAAAGCGGTGTTTAAGCCAGAAACTATCACTTTCCATTGAACTACCTGAAATTGACGTTGATGGCCAGTTCAAGGTTGAACCTTTCTCTACTCGACTCCGGATCCGCATTGCGAGGAGAGGTAATCCCACAAATCTTCGTGCAGTGGCTCAATTGTGGTACGGGTGCTGCTACTTGGGAGGATGTGAAGTATATCCACCGCAAGTTCTCATCTTTTGATCCTTGCGGACAAGGATCTTCGTCGGCGGGCGGTATTGTTATGGCTCGGCAAGGGAGAAGGGTGGGGATTGGAGGCTAGTGTGAAGAAGGCGCAAGAATGGGTTTTTGGGGTAGGGCTCCGATTTTGGGGAGTTGTCATTGGAAGCAGCTGGAATAAGTCCACTTTTGGGAATTTTGGATGTTGGAAACAGCTGGAATAAATCGTGTTTCTCTTTATCGCACTGTTTTTTACCTTTTTCCCTTATTGCATTTTTTTCGTGTAATTTTTGGCTTGGTGGTCCCAGGTTGTTAGGTTTGGCAGAACACTGGGTATTTGTTCTCTTGTTGAGCAAGTTGAAGATATCAGAAAATTAATTCCAAATTCTTCCTCCAATCTTCCCTTCCTCTTTCTCTCTTTTCTATCGCAAACACTTTTATCATTACAAACTGTTCTTTTCACTAAGAACAAAGTTTAATTACTACTGGGTCCATTACAAAATGATTCCACCATGTATTAGATTGTGAGTGACATGAATGATGTTTTGATAAATAATGAGTGGTTGTGAAATTGAATAATAAAAATTAATATCCTAAAATAGAAAATGATATATTTTTTGTGGATGGAGCAATTACTTGATAGCCAACAATTGTGGCTGGCTGAGGTGGCCGTCACTAGAGTAGATGAGTTCAATTCGCAGAATGTTGCTAATTTGGCTGGAGCTTGCTTCTATGCAGCATTCTGCTCCGGAGCTCTTTGCAGAGTTATCCAAGAGGGCGTAAGCTGTGATCACCACTTTTCAGCCGCAAGAAATTGCTCAAGTATTGTGGGCTTTTGCTTCACTCAATGAGGGCGCAGACCCTTTGCTTGACTTTTTCGATCATGTGTTTAAAGGCTGCTCCGAAATAGCAGCTAATCTTGATGATGATCAGAGATAAGCAGGTGGAAATGGAGTCGCACTTTAGCAGAGATCAGCTTGGTGATATAACTTGGTCATATGCGGTTATGGGGAGATTTGGATCAAGTGTTCTTTTCACACGTGTGGACAACGTTGATCCATTTTGATGAGCAGAACATCAGTGTGCAGCATAGAGAAGATATTGTGTTTGCTTCGCAGCTTCACCTGGTGAAGCAGTGCCTCAAAGTTGAGTACCCTGAGCTTGAGGTATTACTGTCTAGTGGGATGGAGAAGAGAATCCAAGGCGCTGGGAGAACTAAGAAGTTCAATCAATTCAGAAGGAGGTGCTGCTTCTCCTTGTTAGCACTGGGCTGAATAGGATCAAAGAATATAGCGTGGATGGCTACACGGTGGATGCAGTCTGCATCTTGAAATCGATGGGCCAACTCATTTCTCAAGGAATACTGGTGTGTGATTGTGGTTGTGTTGACTGATGCCTCGTTTGCAACATTGTATTCACATTTGTTTCTTTGCAGGAGTGCACTGGGGCATACTGTGCTCAAACATCGTTACATCGCTGCAGCCAGGTGGAAGATCGTTTCTGCGCCTCATCAAGATGTAAGTTGTTATTGTTTTCTGCTTCTTGATGTAGAATTGTTTATTAATATCGTGTTTGTGTGGTATACATGCAGTGGGAAGAACTCCAAGGTTAATCCGAGCAGCTAGATTATCTTACAAGGATTCTTGGTGATGCCTTGGTTATAAAAAGCAGCAATGTTGTATGTCATAGTGTGGGTTTGTTTGATGAATCAGGCAACATACAATGAAAAGTATCTCTTTTTTGTTTTGATCATCAATGTGCATGTCCGTTTGAGTTGGCCAAGATTATCGAACTTTATTTCTGTTTTGACTCTAGTATTCTCCCAATAATGACTTGCTAATGACAATTTCATACCAAAGCATCAAGATATACTAAGTTCCATTTCAATATTTATTATTTTTAAAGTTAAATCAGTCGCAGCATGGTAGTAATTTGTACGCTCAGTCAGCTTTAGCCTTAGATGGAATTAATACCTTGGTCCAAAATGTGGTAACAAGTAAATAAAATCACTCATTTCGAATATTAAAACAATGCCAAGTGCAATATTACATTCTATAGAAAGATTCTGGGAATCTGAATTAACTGTAGCAAGTCTAAGGTTTTGGATCCTTCCGACACCCAGTAAGAAAGAGGGAGAGAAAAGAAACCGTGCCCTCAATTTCATTAGCTACTGCAAAGAGACCGAGGAAGACAATATCAGAGGCAACTGTTAAAGAAAAGACATTACAAAGTTACATACACATACTGGAAAGTACTACTAACCTCTCATCATATGGCATTGATTTTTACACGAACGGAGTTCAGATCAGATACTTTCCTCAAACTGCAAATTAGCAGAGGCAACCATGTTAATATACACTTCATATTGTTAAGAGGTCCCGTTATTTAAATTCATCAAACCAAGCCAATGGCTAGAAAATCTATTTTTGGTTCTTGTTGAATATTAATATTTGCCTTTGACATATTCAAGCAAAAAGATTGCAAAAATTAGTGTGTGTGTGTTGGCCTAGTGGTAGAGTGGTTAATGTCCGAGGCCAAAGGTCTCGGGTTCGAGTCCACCGTGACGCAGCCTTTAAAATTTCTGTATTAATTGACCAAAAAAAAAGATTGCAAGAATTGAGAAAATCTTGAGGCTTCAGCATAAAGAGGGGAACCTACTTGTATAGAAGATCCCCACTAGGTGCCATTTTCTTACAAAACCAATCTTGGACCAGCTTCTCAAGATTTTCCATTTGTGTTTCAACCTCTCCTGTGCATACACATAAGAACAGCTCAGAAATTTCTGAATTGATTTATGGAAAGAGCAAGACGGTAACAAACAAAAGAAGTGAGATGACAGGAATCTGTGCTTACTGTGATCGTCAAACTCAAAACAGTTCATGATAATTTTTGAACAAGCTCTTCCTTTGTAATTGGATAAAACTTTACTGATTGGAATATTTGATGAATCAAGAGAACAAGGTCGGACAAGCAAACTGATTTTTGCTTTTGATTGTGGGAAAAGAAAGTATCTTCACCATCAAAGCAATTAAAATCTAATGATTTCTTAGCAGTTGTGGTGGACTGTTTATGGCTTGAAGCCATCTTGTTCTGATCTTCACAAGTAAGCACTGATCTCTTTGGTGAAATTGGTCTCAGTGGAGTAGACTGTGATGGTGTTTCAACAGCAAGACCACCACTCCCAACTAAAGGCTTCATAGGGGTGGTCTCTGTAATACCCCGAAGATTTAAAGCTTAATTACGATAATTAAAAATCGTAAATTAGGGTTTCGACTCGATAATTGAAATAGTAACTTATCGAATATTGATTTCGATTATTTATGATATAATAAATTCTTAAATCATATTCACTAATGATTAGTGAATCAAGGAATATAGTTTATATGATTTCTTACGGCAGTAATATTTTAACATCGATTGAATATCGATATTTAATATTACGTAAATTTTTCTAAGTAATGAAGCTTAGAATTAAATTTCATTATTAATGAAATGAATTAATAAAGTCATTACGACTTTATTACAACCATTTTGAAATGGGTCGATTATGATCGTTTTGAGACGTTTCGAACGTCAACGTTTAAAGACGATTAGAAAATTTAGTCAAATGATCAAGGAATTATAATATTTAAATTCTTATGATTATTTTATGTAATAAGAGCATTATTTATCATCAAAATAATGATAGAGAATTAAAGAATCATTATGGAAATAAAGTTAGCATTTTCGAAAACCCTAATTTCGAAAATTAGGGTTTGGCACATGAAATCATTTTAATGATTTTTCCTATGATTTAATTTATCATCTAAGACATATATTATGTCATATATCTATAAATTGCAAAGAAAATAAAATGTTTGACACTTATAGTGAAAGTGCCGTGAGTATGGTATCCTAGAATTGAAATTTGTGCTATCTTATATCATGTGGTATTATAAGTGTATTAGTAGGATATATTTTGCACAAGAAACAAGAAAATTAATAAATTGAGCAAGTGGATGTACAAAGGCTTGTCATAGCCGTGAATATGGACTTTGAGGAAAGAAGGAATTTTAGAACTCCTTTGTGCAATGCCATAGCCGACGTGCATGTGTGATCCAAAATGAAGACTTTTGTTTCCTTTAATAAATTGTTGTAAGGAGCATTTACTAAGGAATAAAGTGATTCATTAAAGTGTTGTGAGTCACCAAAGATGTATTGCTTTGAATTAATTAATTAGCATGACATTGTTGACTAATTAAGTGAGAAGAAATTTTATAACTCTTCCCTTGGCTTGAGGGAGAGTTGCCGACGCATCCAAGGGATCAAAAGGAGGATTTTATTTTTGTTTCATTCAATGTGATGATGTGCTTTTACTAAGGTGATGTAGTAAAGTGAAGAATGAGTCACCAAAATATGTTGTTTTGCTTTGAGGGTGCCGATGCATGTGTAGAGAGTAAAAGGTGTAGATTTTGTTTCATTTAATTAATTGTGTGAGTGTAATTAATAGGTTATAGGGTGATGTATTAAGTGATGAGTCACAAAATTAAAAGGACTTGCAAGTGTATAGTGTGTACCGTGAGATGTAGAGAGAAATTGAGTGTAATACTTGATTTTATTCCTTTAACATTTAGAGTACAAGTGATAGGATTACAATCAAACCAAAACATCTTTCACTCTTACCAAAACCATTCTGCCGTGAGCTATTTTTGAGAAGAAAGAAGAAGAGTGTTCTTCATTATTTATCCCCAAACCAAGATACAAAAATCCTTGCACTAAAAATCGACAACGGTTAAAAGGTTAGGAATTTAACGGGCTTTAGTTATACGTTAAGATTTGGATTTCTAATCGTTAGATTTTAATATATATGCATATGTTATTAATGAAAAATATGAGAAATATTGCTAGCATGTTTTGTTGTTTGTTAATATTGTTTAGTATACTAAGATTGAGCATATGTATTGATTTAAAATTTTAAGCTAAGCATGCTATGATTTTAGTATGATGATCGAAAAATTTTAATGTTCAAGTGTTGATGGATTTATGATATAGTTGAGCTTATAGTGATTTATTTAAGAAATTTTGGAAATCATAGGTTATGCATATATAAACTACCGAAAACTTTTGAGGATCATATGTTGATGAAAGATTAATGTGTAAGGGATATTGTAGCATATTAGTGTTGTGAAGCCTAATGTAAGTGCTATATGAATTTACTAGATTTTTAGAAAATGATTTGTTTATATATTGGAAAAAATCGAGACCTACTAGAATTGGTATATTGATGTATCAATTGAGATTGTTGAATATTATGATAGATTGGTAATATATGATGGTGTTTAGGTATTGTGAAAATTTATAAGAATTTTAGCAAAATGTTTGCTAAATTAAAGTGTGATGGCCGAAAGTTTTAGGTGAAGGATAATGATGTCCAATTTTTCTATAATTAATATTAATACATATTAATGTTCCTAAGATAATATAGTGTATTATATGAATTTAGAAGAATTTTTGGAAGAAGTTTGATAATTTTTGTAAGAAAGAACCGAGAGCCTAAGGTGCAGAATTAAGAGTTTTGGGATTCTTTATATCAAGAAAAGTCATACATTATATGATTAGAATATATTTTAGACCCATTGAGAATTTATGGGATTTTAGTAACATAGTTTACTATGTTTACGATGAAACGTTATGTTAAATAACGTTGGATATGAAAAATAATGTGTAATGAATAAGTTAGGTGATATTAAAGTAAAATATTAATCAAGTTTATTGATTTACGTGAAAAATCGAGAATTAGGGTTTTATGAAAAGAAATCGATCGATCTATATGGAAATTGGTTATAAAATATGTGAATAATTCGAAAATGTATTAAGAAAAGTCAAAAATGTTGACTTGAGTCTATACGTATGATATACATTGAATAATACTTTAATACGTGTAAAACGAATTAAATTTTTTAAGGATATCTCTTTTGAGAGAAAAGATTTCATAATTGAAATCATTTTATCGAAAAACGTTAGAATACGTTCGACGTCTAACCAAAATGATTAATATGAGACCCTAGATTATATTACGTCTCTATCGAAGCACGAGAAGTTATTAACTAAGATATGCGATGAAACGACGTACTATTTTAGTTGAAAGATGCGAAGCATTACATTAAAAAGTTATCAAAGTTAATTAAACTTTGAGAATCTCGAAATACGTGACCAACGTACTAAATTAGCTTCTTACGTAAAGGTGGGACACGGACGTGATCGTTGGCGTAGGAAGAAATTGTTTATAGAAAGCTTACGTACCAGGTGGGCTTTATTATACTCAAAAAGATAAATTGCTTATCAAATAATTTATTTACGATGCTTTATTCGCAAGAAATGATGAGAAATGATTGTTTAATTACCTACCAAAAATGTTTATGTTTTATGTATGTATCCTATCCATGATCGAATGATGCATATTGTTGGGTAGCTCCCACTTATGAAATGTTGAATTCGTATCCTTGTAAGTACCTACAAGGATGATTGAGAATTCGTATCCTGTGCCGGAGTGGCAAGGATTTTGTGCACTATTTTTGTGACTGTGTGCTGAAAGGGTGCTTGATCGCTCCCTTTTTCACACGTAAAAGGCGTATATAGAAGGTAAGTCGAGTATCGTATCCACAGGGATTGTAATACGAAAACACAGAAGCTAGCTCAACGATAATTCATCATTATTCAAGCACAGAAAAAAGGGTGAAAGGTTTAAGGGCTTCAGAATTTAATCCAAAGCAGGTGTAACCATGCAGAAAATAAAACAAAACAATAAAATCACGGATGATAAAACAGATAAGAGAGACTAACCCTGTGGATGCATTAATCCTATCCACAACGATGTTTATCCTGCTCCTATTAGCCAATTTTAATCCGCATAAGATGGAAGATCACATATATAACCAACAACTTGATTCGACAATTGCGGCAGAGATTACGAGTTTTCCCTACCATTCTAGGTGAAAACAAGCAACTCCAAAAGGATCACTAAGAATATGCTTCCTACGAATATCCTATCTCAACTACGACTCAAGGCCTATTCGTATCATGCATTCAAGATCGATTGACAATTAATACAATTACGTAATTAACCGACAACTAGATATGCATTAAGATTGATCAGAAATCAACACATATAAATAAGCACCAAGAATCATGAATCAATGCCTGGAAGGTAAATAGCGATAACATGAATCACAACATATAAGATCGAATCATGCAAACCCTAGGATTAGAACGGAAATTTAGCTACGCATAATTAAATTACCAAAGCAATAAATAATTAAATAAAACATAAATTAAGATAGATAGATAAAACCGTAAGAATCCACGAAGAACAATTGTAGCGACTTGAATCCCCAAGAAATTCAATTCTAATACTAAACTATGAAATTGGAATGAAAATACTTAAAGAAAAAGCTAAACTAAATTAAACGGGAAAAGAACTTGCAAAAGAAAATAAAGAAGAATTTGTGTTCTGCTCTGGAATGGTGTTTTATGATGTCTTTTGGTGTTGCTCTATCTCCCTATTTATAATAAAACATAAGCTCCTTTTTCATAAATTCCCAATCCTATTCTCGACTGATTCAATCCTATTCGACTCGAGTCAATCCTATTCGACTCGGATTAGAAGTATACAAGGACTAGGTGTCTCAAATTGCTGAAAATTATGATTTCTCGCGAGTTTTGCCCTTGCGACCTTAGGTCGCGAGCAAAACTCGCGAATCGCCTTTTCTGGCTGCACGCCGACTTATTGCTTCGCCCGCTCTCTTGTTCGACTCAATTACAATCCGCTTGCGCCTAGGACTCCTATTGAGATGCTCTTTAACATAGTCAACTTTGTACATCCATCCTTGTCAAATCCATTTCATCATATTCAACGTCGTTTTCAAAGCGATTCTTCTTCGCATGAGCTCATGATCGGGCTATTGATTCCTCTTTATCGTGATCCACCTTTTGACATTAAAACCTATGCTAAAATGACATGAAATACACACGCTCATAATATCTTCCAAGGTAAACATAAATATATCAAAAGACAACTCAAAAGATCACTTATCACTTAGAAACGAAACGAATATAGTCTTATAAATCATGTAAAATGAGACTTATCAACTCCCCAAACTTACCCTTTGTTTGTCCTCAAACAAATTAAAACAAGAGAGAGACGACCGAGATGGTAAAGAGTCGAACGATAAAAGCAATAAGCCTCGAGCAATGAGCAATAAACGATTCACTCAAATGAATCAAATCACAACATCTTTCGCTCAACTCACACATCATCATAATCATAAGCACAAGCCTTCTCAAACTCAATCCTCACGACATGGATATATATATATATAAATCTCAAACACTCAAGTGTATCAAGGAGGATGTATACTCTCAAAGTTTAAAAACACATGGAATCTACCATAAGCTTGCAAATCGCCTAATTCTCCATTGCTCAAATATGTGCTCAAGAACTAAGATCAAGAAGGTCTTTATATAAGGTTATAATGTAGGATCTTTGGTAGGTAGGATATATTTAGGCTAAGTGACTCATAATCCCATAATGAAAAATCATAAGTATCACAAGACATAATTCCCAAACTTTCACAATTCATTTCAAAACTCTACACCAAAAGTCATTTTCTTTAAGACTCCATAATTTTCATATAAGTGATATACTCATCTAAAAGCACTAGCTACTTACCCATTTATGTTCTTTTCACACACTTGTGTCATTTATTTATTTATTTATTTTTGAACTTATATGGGTAAGCAACTATTTTATTATTATCACTTCTCAACAATTATTCTCTTTCCTTTATTTTTCTCAACCTTTCATTCAAGCAACCAAAATTACACTAACAACATAACCCAACCCACGGCTATATGAATGAATAAGGTAGGCTCAAACGGCTCATCAAAGGATAATAACATAACAGTTAGTGTTTGATAGTGTATAGGCTAAGAAAAGAATGCCTAATATCATTTCAAAATTCTTAAGCACATCAATGCAACCTCGAAAAGAACCGAGCAAGTTCTAGAGAACACATGCTATTTCAAACTATTCACACGAAAGAAACAAGACCGAAAAGATATGACAATGAAAGCTCAAGTCTCACAGTGTTTCAAAATGTGATCAAGTTCTCAAAGGCTCAATACTCACAATAATCATAACATGCTTCGTCTCACAAAATCGCTTGTAATCAAATTTTCTAACAAAACAATTCTCATCATCGGTCTTGTCATTCAACTCAACCCACAAAACAAACACAAAACCCAAACACGAAAAACAAAACAAACACAAACAAAAGAAAACAGAACAAAACGAAAACAAACCAAAACAAAGAAAACATTGGGTTACCTCCCAACAAGTGCTAAATTTAAATGTCTTTAGCTAGACCAATACTAACCTCGATCAATCGGCGATTTGGCGTGATCTTCTTACCAAATCTTTGCTTGCTCCATATTTTATGCTGATCGCAGACCACCACCGAGTGTGGAAGTGGTCTCCCAAACTTGAACAAGTCACCTGAGTTCCATGCCGAGTCCATCTTTTCTTTGTAGCACCTTGTCAACTAGTCGGTTGACATCCAAGCTCGAGATTCGCTAGCTTCAGCAGGTGATTGAATGACATTCTTCATGCTCGCACTATCGTGTCGCTGGACGGCGTCATAGATTGAGATTTTAGCTTCTCATCGTTAACACGAAAAGTTAGATCACCTTCGCCGCACGCCAATTAAAGCACGACCGATTGCTTGAAAAGGCCTACCCAAGATTAGTGGTTGATTTTAAATTCAGAATGTCTAAAATAACGAAATTTGCTTGAAAGACAAAACCCAACTCTTACCAACACATCCTCAACTATCCCCTTAGGGTATGCGATCACACATCGGCCATCATTAACTAAATGGAGGTCTTCTTCGGTTGCCCACCCCTGCGATTGAACACATTTAACGGCATCGTTTATGCTCGCCCTAAATCACACAACACGTTGGGGAACGTGTGCTCGCAATCTCGCACTCTCAGTGAAGCTCCCGGATCTTTCTGCTTGGGTGGCAATTTTCTCGCAAGATAGCACCGCATTCTTCGTAGAGGTTGATCTTGTCAAATTTCCCAAACTTCTTCTTATTCGCCAACGCATCTTTGAGAAATTTGACGATCCGGCATATTCAAGCGCTCAAAGAGAGGTATGGTGATGTTTACTCGAACATCTCTTTGAATCGGTAAACTCTCGTCATATTTCGCCTCGACTAGTCAACTCGAAATGGAACCGAGGAGTGTACGTGAGAATTAAATTGAGGCCTTCATGGTTGACCTCGCGATCACCGGGCGGTCGCGAGGTGTCCGCTCGCTACCGCAATCCTCCTTCGTCAACTTGCGGCGCTGGTCGCCGCTAACAACTGAGCGCGACAATATGATGGTCATGGTCGCTCGCGGGCGCTGCTCGATCGCGAAGCTTCGAGGGAGAACTGACCTCGCGACGGGCACGCGGTCGCGAGCTTGGTCGCGAAGTTTCGCTCCAAAGTACTTCCTCGTCTGTATGGCTCGGTTAAGCTTGTCCACTCATCGTCTGATGGTGAAACATTGATTTTTCGGGTTCACCTCCAGACACTCGGAAATTGGCCTGCTTTTTGTAGTGCATTCAACCGCATCGACCACTTGACCAATCTGATTTTCCAAAATCTTCATATGCTTTCCCATAGCCGCCACAAAGGACTCCAAATGATTAATCTTCCGCCCGTGTTGCTTATAAACGAGTTCTCGTTCGTCATCAATTGTTGATTGCTTACAACCAATCGTTGCATCATGTCCTCTAGACTCGGCTTCTTCGTCTCTCGAATCACCCATTCGAATCGAGAAACTCGCGAGGTCATTGAAACTTATTGGGGTCATGGCGAGAAATTTGATGATTTCGTTATTTGCATCAGATGCCTGATTTCCATGATTCCTCCGATTGATGTGGTTGACCTCTTCGCCTCGATCCGACTCTTCAAAAGAGTGAATTGCTTCATCACCGTCGATTTCGAATCGCCTCGATACCGCCGCTTAACCATTGGCGCCTCTCCGTTGGCCATTGATAACTATTTGCCGCCATCTCTTCTATGATGCGATCGCCTCCTCTACGACGATTCAATAAACATCCACCGCCGACGCATCCACTATGCTCCTTGTATGCCTTGTCACCCCACCGTAGAACCGCGTGATCTCGCCGTTTTCGAGAATCCGTGTTGTGGGCACTTTCTCAATAGGCCTCCTCAATCGCTCCCACGACTCGAACAATGACTCATCTCCTAGCCGGGAGAAGTGGGAGATCTCGGCGATGATTTTCTGGCTTTGGTCAAGGGAAAATACTTTGAGAGGAACTTTTCGCAGATCCCCAATTGTTTATGCCCGCGGTCCAAACTTCGAACCACTCCTTCACCGATCAAGAGAGAATCCGAACATGCGCGTCCGGATCGTGTCTTGTGGCACCCCATTCGCTTGATGGTGTCACAAATGTCGAGGAATGTCTCAAGATGTGCATTCGGTCTCGCGACTCTCCCCAAACCGCTTCCTTGTACCATGCCGATTAGGGCCGGCTTTAACTCAAGTTGTTTGCATTGACTTAGGCCCCATCCGCCTCCTTGGAATTGCTCGGAGGTCGGTAAATATAATTCGAGGTCTCGTCTGGAGCGAGGACTAGGAGTCCCATATTCGCCATCCGCGCCGCATCTCTGCAAATCGGCTAACATGCGTGCAGCTTGCTGGGAGGAATGCCCCTGCTCGTGGATTAGCCGCCATTGCAGCCCGCCTCTTCTCTCGTCCTCTTCTCCTTGAGAGCTTTCGATCTCGGGATCTAGTAATATTTCGTGAGGTCCCCGAGATCTCAGACGCATAAACTACCCGAGAAAAGAGAATTCACTCGTAACAATAAATAAATAATATAATATATAACTTGAATTAATAAATCCAAATCGTCAAATTATTCCTATGTAATCTTAACAATCCCGAACGGCGCCAAAATTTGATCGCTCCCTTTTCACACGTAAAAGGCGATATAGAAGGTAAGTCGAGTATCGATCCACGTGGATTGTAATACGAAACACGTAAGCTAGCTCAACGATAATTCATCATTATTGAAGCACGTAAAAAGGGTGAAAGGTTTAAGGGCTTGAAATTTAATCCAAAGCAGGTGTAACCATGCGTAAAATAAAACAAAACAATAAAATCACGGATGATAAAAGATAAGAGAGACTAACCCTGGGATGCATTAATCCTATCCACAACGATGTTTATCCCGTTCCTATTAGCCAATTTTAATCCGCATAAGATGGAAGATCACATATATAACCAACAACTTCAGCATTACGACAATTGCGGCAAGAGATTACTAGTTTTCCTACCATTCTAGGTGAAAACAAGCAACTCCAAAAGGATCACTAAGAATATGCTTCCTACGAATATCCTATCTCAACTACGACTCAAGGCCTATTCGTATCATGCATTCAAGATCGATTGACAATTAATACAATTACGTAATTAACCGACAACTAGATATGCATTAAGATTGATCAGAAATCAACACATATAAATAAGCACCAAGAATCATGAATCAATGCCTGGAAGGTAAATAGCGATAACAGGAATCACAACATATAGGATCGAATCATGCAAACCCTAGGATTAGAACGGAAATTTAGCTACGCATAATTAAATTACCAAAGCAATAAATAATTAAATAAAACATAAATTAAGATAGATAGATAAAACCGTAAGAATCCACGAAGAACAATTGTAGCGACTTGAATCAAGAAGAAATTAAATTCTAATACTAAACTATGAAATCGGAATGAAAATACTTAAAGAAAAAGCTAAACTAAATTAAACGGAAAAGAACTTGCAAAAGAAAATAAAGAAGAATTTGTGTTCGCTCGAATGGTGTTTATGGTGTCTTTGGTGTTGCTCTATCTCCTATTTATAATAAAACATAAGCTCCCTTTTTCATAAATTCCAATCCTATTCTCGACTGATTCAATCCTATTCTGACTCGAGTCAATCCTATTCGACTGGATTAGAAGTATACATGGACTAGGTGTCTCAAATTGCTGAAAATTATGATTTCTCGCGAGTTTTGCCCTTGCGACCTTAGGTCGCGAGCAAACTCGCGAATCGTCTTTTCTCGCTGCACGCCGACTTCACTGCTTCGCCTCCGCTCTCTCTCGTCCGACCAATTACAACCGCTTGCGCCTAGGGACCCTATTGAGATGCTCTTTAACATAGTCAACTTTGTACATCCATCCTTGTCAAATCCATTTCATCATATTCAACGTCGTTTTCAAAGCTTCTTCTTCGCATGAGCTCGCGATCGGGCTATTGATTCCTCTTTATCGTGATCTACCTTTTGACATTAAAACCTATGCTAAAATGACATGAAATACACACGGCATAATATCTTCCAAGGTAAACATAAATATATCAAAAGACAACTCAAAAGATCACTTATCACTTAGAAACGAAACGAATATAACTTATAAATCATGTAAAACGAGACTTATCGGTGCTCGGCCGATCACGGCGTCCGTGGGAGGAGGCCTCCTCTCCGGCGCGGAATGATTTATGAGATGATTCATGAGATGAGATATGAGAAATGATAGGAAATGGATATGGATCATACATACAAGGAAAAATGCTTGGCCAAGCGACGTTTATGGAAAATGACAGAAAATGTTTAGTAAGCACGAGCATTTCAATTAAAACCTCGTGTGTTAATTTGATGGGTAGTGTGATTTAAATTGATAAATGTTTTGGCGTGAGTCCACTGAGTGCATTCTTGTACTCAGCCCTGCATGTTTGTTTTTAAATGTGCAGGTTGAGCAGATGATGGATGGAGGCGTGTTGAGTAGTCGGAAACCCTTTTGATAATGATATTTTAGAAACCTTGATTACACATCGTCATATGTGTATTCACATGCGTTTCCGCTGCAATAGAACTATAAGTTGGATTTTGATGTTGACAGTTGAATACCTTCAGAGCATTTGAATTCTTGTGTTAAGAATCTGTAGGTCTCTCTCTTCATATGTAAATTATGTATGTCTTGTATATAATAGTTGAAGCCCCTTAGTTTACTTGAATTTAGTCCCACAATTCTATGGTTAATTGTATTTCATATTCTTTGATCACTGTTCCAAGTATTAGTCTTCGTTAATCCGTCCTTAGGATTAGAGGGCGGTTACAGTCTCTCTCATGTTATCTGAGTAATAAGAGCCAGAAGGTGACCTCACACTTTCAAACACTCCATTAACGTCACAAGCAGATTTAACAGGTGAAAGGATATCGGTCGTTTCCGTTCCGCAATAGCGTCTTCGATAGAAGTGTGTTTGGAAAGAAGGGGGGAGATGGGATGAATTCAACATCTCTGTCTCACACAAAGTTGGCAAATTCTGAGAGATTGAATATTCCTTAATGGTGGTTTTTCTTTGGCTGAATGGATATGGTAGTTCAGCTTCAGGGATATCACACACCAGCTACAAAATAATAAACACAATTCCACAATATGCAATAGTTGAATAATGAAACAACAGTACACTTCTGCCAGTTACAAAATTATCATGTAAAAGGAAAGACACTATTACCTCAGGATGTTTGGCACTAAATTCTCTTAGCCTCAAAGAGAAAATAGAGCTCAGAGCCACATATACAGATTCTTCTTCATTATGATATTTTACAGCATCAAACAGCAACCCAATCTTCATCTCTGACTTCATGCACTTGGTTTTCTCATCATTTATGAGAATCTTCTCGATCTGAACTGCTTCAGGAAGTATATATTTGATTTGTGCAAGATGACTAAGTAAGAATTTTCTAACAATGTACAAGGGAAGGGTCAGACTCCATTCCACAAACAAACAAATGTTTCAGACAACAAGTTGAATACAAGACAAGAGTAAGCCATTGAACAAAGTATGTGCATGTTTACATATCATAGAAGAAACTACAGCTATTATAATACCTGCAGACATAAGCACAAGTTCATCTGGCATGAAAATGTACCATAGTATGTCAAATGAACTAGAAAAATCGATTTTTCTGGAAGCATCATTAGAATGAACATCAATTGATATATACATCAAGGACCCACCTAGAAAGACCTAAAAGATGTCAACGACGCTTCATATAGGAAGGGATCAAATAGAAATCCTCCAGATGCTAGTAACTAAAAACTAATCTGGTCCATAGATCTTCATTGATGAATGATCCAGATTGATTTTCTCTCAATAAGATGTGCTTTTTACACATAAGATAATGCTTTCCCGGTACTATGATTTTTTACGTATTTGTTTTCTCTGTTCTTATGCTTTTTTACATATAAAATAATTTTTTTGATTAATACGATTTGTGTTGGTTTCTAGTTTCTAGCATTGGGAGGAGGGTTTTCAATAGATTCAACACCTCTCTCTATCTCTCTAGCTAGGCACAATGCCACATTACTGTCATCTAATATTCTTCACAGGGAAGGGTGAATATAACAAAATAATCTCTTCATATTTTATAAAACAACCACGTAAAATGCATGCCTTCCAAATATGATTTCATTTGGTCGCTAACGTTACAAATGTTGGTCTCTTTTACGTATATTTAGTAACCTTAATGAACTCATCGACGTCCAAAAACTCCAATAACGCCAAGCACTGAAATTCAGTTAGAACACGTCCACCTCAATTTTGTTGGTTAAAATTTTACTAAAATCAAATTCATACTTCAGATAACTGCATATATCTTCTTGAACCCACTTCTCGAAGTCGAGCAAGCTCATCTTTGCTCGAATGCGCGACGGCTCTTTCTTTTTCAACTGCTTGGGACTAAAAATCATCCTCAATTTGAGGATTTTCAGCAATTCCTTCATTCTTCTCGCAAGTCAATAGGAGAAATTCGCCACACCTTGCAGCCTTTTCCTCTACGGTTTCTCCCATGCTTTTTGCTGCGAACTAAAACATTTAGAAATTAACCCCTTTACTTGATCGTCGATAATATGTTAAGAACTTGTTGTAGACAATTAAAATTGTTAGCAAATGAAAATACGTCACGTATAAATAATGAATTAAATAATTAATTATATTTTTATTTTATTAATGGAATTTATTCCAAAATAAATAGACATATGGTTAATATTTAATTTTATCGGCAAATAAGAGCATGATATGTGGCAACGACACATCGGAGAGGAGTAATCGCTCAAATTACGTCAAATAAGCCATAGAAGGCCCACAAGCCCAAGCCCAAGCTCAAGCTCATGGTCTGGTGGTCCAAAAGGCCCATAAGTCCAAGACCAAGCTCAAGCCCATGGTTTGGTGGCCCAAAAGGCCCATAAGTCCAAGTCCAAACTCAAGCCCATGGTTTGAGTGGCCCAAAGGCCCATAAGCTCAAAAGCCCACTAAGCCCAGTAGCCTATATCTATAAATATGTTGAAGGGCTCATAAATAAGTGGTGAAGTGAAGTGAAACAGGTGAAGAATCGAAGAGCTCAATACACTCGAAGAATCCTCTACGAAGTCTTCAAGAACCTTCAAGTCTTCTTGACATTCATTCGTTCTTCAGGCAAATCACCACGTTCTTCACCAAGATCATCCTCCAAATCAAATCAAAGATGACTTTCAATTCGAAATATGGTGAATACCTCCGCATTGACGCCAAACTTGAAGATCTTCAAACGCTCTTCAACATATCAACCCAAACCGACGGTCGATCCGAAAACAAGGTCAAGGTCCTTCGGATCAACATCGTCAAGTCCAAACTTCAAGTTCAAGGAGATCAGGAACTACATCCCTCCAAACAACTCAAGAAC
The DNA here is from genome assembly GCA_036937905.1 of Salvia rosmarinus. Classification (NCBI taxonomy): domain Eukaryota; kingdom Viridiplantae; phylum Streptophyta; class Magnoliopsida; order Lamiales; family Lamiaceae; genus Salvia; species Salvia rosmarinus. The sequence continues at coordinate 96,837,598 of CM072816.1, forward strand.
ATCAAGATCGCTCAAGAATTCAAGTCGAAGAGAAGAATCAGAGGATAGATAGAGATCGAACTCATCAAATCCAAATTCAATTAATTTTTGTATACAATTTTGTATTTATAAAATTTAAATACAAACATTTGTGTTACAAATTTTAGCACGCCCGGTGGGACATCTCTACCTCTCATCTCTACTCTTCACCAAAATCTTGAATGATGTTCATCCAACAACATGCAACTAAGGTCGCTTCAAAAGCTTCTTCAGAGAGCATTGGCGTCATCACGCTAAGCAAAGTCAAACAACTTCAAGAAGCTTCGAAGTTAGCCATCGCCAGGGGAAGAGAGCAATACATTGCAACTCTAAATGAAGAAGGTGTTGGTTCTGAAGGAAACTTCACATCCCCTATTGCAAATTCTATCACAAGTTATCCACTTGAGGCTCCTGTGATAATGACAAACACTTCCACCGTGGAAGAACAACTGGCAAATCTTACAAGGTTGGTCGAATCTTTGAGCATACACATCCAAGAGCAAGATGCCAAGATTGCAAAGCTCAGGGGAGAAAAGACAGAGTCAAGCCACATCAATGATAAAGGAAGTGAATGTGACGACGATTAAGAAGCGCATTTACAAAGAAACTCATGACGAGAGGAAATCGTCTGGTAAACACATTCAAATCTCTTCTGATGGCTTCATCAAGGCAGACCTACTCAAGGAGTTCATCGAGGTGACAATGAAGAACAAATTTGATGGAAGTTCCAAGTCATCATTGATTTACTCTAAGCCGTATACCCAAAGGATCGATAACTTGAGAATGTCTCTTGGTTATCAACCACCTAAATTCCAACAATTTGATGGCAAATGGAATCTAAGGCAACATGTAGCTCACTTTGTCGAGACATGCAACAATGCTAGAACATTTGGAGATCGTCTGGTCAAACAATTCGTTCGTTCACTTAAAGGAAATGCCTTCGACTGGTATACGGACTTGAATCAAACTCAATTGTGACAGTTGGGAGTAGTTGAGCACGAATTCCTCAATCTCTTCTCTGAGACTAGAAGAACAACAAGATGGTGGAGCTCACGAGTTCTCATCAGTTCAAAGAAGAGTCGGTCATCAACAGGTGGAGAAACCTATGCCTCAACTGTAAGGACATGTTATCTGAATCCTCTGCCATCGAAATGTGCATCCAAGGAATGCATTGGGGCTTGCAATATATTCTACGAGGAATCCAGCCCAAGACGTTCGAAGAGTTGGCCACCAGAGCTCATGATATGGAGCTAAGTATGGCAGCAAACGGATTCAAAGGACCTCCACTCCAAGAACCTCACAAGTTTAAAGAGAGACAAGAATTTAGAAAGGAAACCAAGTCCTTTAACAATGCTCCGAAAGAAGAGTCAATGGTGACGAAAGCAACTCCTGTCAGGTTCCTAAGAAATGATGACAACAAAAGTGACAAGCAGACTTTTCCTCAAAATATGGGGCAAAGAAGGTTAACATTTAAGGAAATGCAACAAAAACAATACCCTTTCTTAGATTCCGACGTCCCCGGGATCTTCGATGACCTGCTCAAAGAAGGACTCGTCGAGCTACCTGAAATGAAACGACCAAATGAGGCAGGACGAACTGATGATCCAAGATATTGCATACATGATTGTTTCATATTCAAAGAAAAGATTATGCGGCTAGCTCAAGAAGGGAAGATATCACTCGAAGAGAAAAATGCTGCAGCAAATGTTGTCACCCCTGAATCTGACGACATACTAGAAGATGTTTTGGCAATTACATTCTCAAACGAGGATTTGCAGCTTGGGTCTGAGCCTCATAATAGGCCATTGTTCGTGAGTTGCTTCACCCACGAGCAGAAAGTCAATAGGATTATCATCGATGGAGGATCAGTAGTCAACATCTTGCCATTTAGAGCGTTGAATCAACTGTAAATTCCAGCAGATGACTTGTCCAACAGTCGGTTGATGATTCAATGATTCAATCACGAAGGACAAAGGGCTCTTGGCACCATAAGGTTGAACTTGCTAATGGAAGACATGAGTTCGACTGCATTGTTTCATGTCATTGATGCCAAGACGTCCTACAATATGCTTCTTGGTCGACCGTGGCTGCATGAAAATTGTGTCATCCCTTCTACGTTACATCAATGCCTTAAGTATCATCAAGATGGGGTCGTGAGGACAGTGGTCGGCGATCAAAAGCCTTTTACAGAAGCTGAGTCATATTTTGCTGACGCCAAATTCTACATGACGAAGACAACAAAATAAATAGAAATTGAGCATGATAAAGAACTTGAAGTCATTCCAATTGTCAAGAATAAAATATTTCTCTCCAAGATGGACTCATTTGAGGGACTGACGATGCCTCTGACCAAGATCGATGCTAAAAGACCAACTCCTCCACCTCTTCAAGGGTTTGTTCGACCAAAACAAAGCAATGTTATCGAACATGGAGAATCTTCAGACAACGAACTCACTAAGCATTTTGGTCCAAAGGCATATAAACTCCTCGTCAATGCTAGATACGATCCTCAAGGAAGCTCTATGCTGAAACGTCACTTGAAGAAGAAGGATGATGTGATGCAGAATATCAAAGTGGGTTTAGGATTTGTGCCAAAAGCGCCGGTTCGAATCACCATCAGAAGGGCGGCTTCATCTCACTACATCTCTAACAGTGTACGCAAGATGAACTTGGAAGGCGATTTAGAAGTTGAGGGAACAACTCTAAAGTTGTCGAAGTGCTACTGCCCCTGAAATGTAGCGGTGAAAGCGTGTAGATATGTACATAGATTAAAAGAAATGCAAAAAAAATCAACAAAAAAGAAACAAGACAGCTCCATGAAGCACGAGCCTAAATTGCATGTCACGCCAAAGATAATAAAAAAAAAGCAAGACAGCTCCATGACGCACGAGGCTAAACTGCACGTCACCATGAAGAAAATCAAACAAAAATCAAGACAGCTCCATGATGCATGAGCCTAAACTGCACGTCACGCCAAAAGATAGCTCCATGACGCACGAGCATAAACTGCATGTTACTCCTGGCCCGCATGAGTATAAATTGTGCATGGCACTCCCCTAAACACAAGTTGATCTTTTGAACTACGTTTTGACTTGATCTCTTTCAAAAGGGTACGTAGGCAACTTAGATATCTTCTAAGTTCAGTCATGATATGTGTTTTTCTCCTTCAAGTTATGTGGTCAAAGTTTTTCATAAATTTGTATTTCAAGTTGGGTGATCAAAATTCAAGTTTAGACTATAAAAAAAATATACGAGCTCCTGGAAAAGACAGCATGGTGAAAATTATAACGAAGAAAATCAGTCATGGGGCAACGACTATAGATGATGGATTATTCATCTTCATTGTCAACATATTTTAAGAATGACCTCAACTTCTGAGGTTTGGGTCTACACTTTGGAGATGACTCATGCTTGTTAACTCCAGCTCAGTGTTGTCAATTTTGCTTTGAATATGGACCAGCCTCTTAAGTCTAGCTCGATGTTTCTAGTTCTGCTTTGAAGATTATTCCAACTTGATGGTTTCAACACCATATCTCTAAACTCGATTCGAAGATGGCTTCAGCTTGATGAGTTCAGCTTCCAAGCTTTTTGGTTGAGAACACAGCTTCAAGCTCCTCATCCACAACCGATTCTAGTTCGCTGAGGTCGTGATATCGATCTCCACCAACGCTTAGGTTTCAATTCTCCTCTTCACGGATGCTGCACAACTTCTAGTTTCCTCTTCGCGGGTGGTGCACAACTTCTAGCTTCCTCTTCATGGATGTTATACAGCTTCTAGCATCTCCTCCGCCGATGGTATACAACTTCTAGCTCTTCCGTCGATGGTACCCAGCTTCTAGCTTTCTCTTCGTGGATGCTGCATATCTTCTAGCTTTCCATTCGCGGTGGATGATGCACAGCTTCTAGCTTCCTCTTCACGAATGGCGCAGAGCTTTAAGCTCCTTATCCACAGCCACTTCTAGTTGCCTCTTCGCAAATGGCTCACAACTTCAAGCTCTTCATCCACAGCCGCTTCTAGCTGTCTATTCACAGATGGCGCACAACTTCAAGCTCCTCATCCACAACCATTTCTAGCTCTCCCTTCGTGGATGGTACACAACTTCTAGCTTCCTCTTCGCGGATGCTGCACACTTCTAGCTTCTCCTCCGTCGATGCTGCACAACTTCTAACTTCCTCTTCGCGGATGCTACACAGCTTCTAGCTTCTTCTTCGCCGATCTCTCATAACTTCTAGCTTCTCCGTGGCTGTCGACTTCTAGCTCGTTGTAGTCGCTTAGTTCGTTGAGGTCGTGATGCCGAATATCATGCAATGTTGCCGCTACATTTTCCATCAAAATATGATATCAACTCCACCGTCGTGCCGTCGCGTCTGCTAAGAAAATGGTCATTACTCCTGCAAAAATGAGGATGATGTCTGCGACGAATGAGATGCCAATGTCAAAAGGTTGAAGTCTTGGAGTTGGTCAAATGTGAAGTCTCTAGTTGATCGACTCTTGAGCAAGAAGATTTGAAGTTGAATTACATAGACTTTTGCAACCTAGAAGACAGTCACAAGCAAAAAATTACAAAAATTAAAAAAATAAAAATGCACGTGAGGTATTGTTCGAAAAATGAAGTCGGGATAATTTCTTATTCTCAAGCTACCTAAAAGCCCAATTCAAGCTTCAAATAAATAATCACGAAAAAAAATATGAAAATTGTGATTAGAAAAAGAAGCCCAAAACAAAACAAAACAAAAAAATCGCAACCCATATCCTATCCAATATTGCAGTCCACGTTTTACTGCATTGTTTTGAAAAGCCCAAATCCACTTAACTAAAAGGCCCAAACCTTTTTTCTAAAGCTACAGCCCAAGCCAAAAAATAAAATAAGAAATAAAGGCCCAAATGGCCAAACCCACACTAACATCTCTCTCTCGCTCTTCAATAGCCGCGGTGCAGTTCCCTGCCCTCCCAAAAAAAAAACCCCTAAAATTTTCTCTCTAAATTTTCCTATCCTCTTATCATGTATTGTATCTCCATTTTACCATATACGTAGCCAAAAACCCCAAAAAAGCTTGCCTTTGTTCACTTTCTCATTGCCTTTTTCTCTGTTCTTCTTTCGACCAGTAACGAGGAGAGAGAAAATATCCCCTAGAATCAAAAAATCTAGCTGAAATTGAAGGAATGGCGCAGATTCAGGTGCAGCACCAGAATGTGGCGGCGCCCGCCCCCGATGGAGCGACGGCAGCGCTTGTTGGGGCGGCGACGGGACAGTTTCAGACAACCTCTCTGTATGTCGGTGACTTGGATTTCAGCGTGACAAACTCGCAGCTGTACGATCTGTTCAATCAGGTCGGGCAGGTTGTGTCTGTTAGGGTTTGCCGTGACCTCAGCACTTGCCGCAGCCTTGGCTATGGCTATGTCAATTATAGCAATCCCCAGGATGGACAAGCCGGCGTTCATATTCTGTCTCGAAGACAGAGCACTCTTCTGCAAGGACTGTGACGAGCCCATCCACTCAGCCAACAGCCGCGCTGCAAACCACCAACGCTTCTTAGCATCTGGGATCCGAGTGGCTCTAGGCAACGCTTGTAACCAGGGTAATGTCAAGACTGAAATGGATCCGAAGCCCCCAAAATCTATCTCACAGCAGATTAGTCAAAAATCCACCTCACTCCATATTTACGGATTGAACACGTCGAGCCTGCAGCATCTCCACCAGCCTGCTCATTCTTTTCCAGCAAGCGCCGCAGCCATCCGCCATCGTCTCGACATCGACATCATCGGGGCTCTACCACCTGCAGCAAGAGCCGCAGCCTGCTTCTTCTTTTCCAGCAAGAGCCACAGCCATAGACACCTCCGTCCTCTCTTCTCTCACGTCAACGACACAGCCGCTTCTTCACGCCGTCGTTGTCGCTCGACCACTTCTAGCTCGCATCGTCGCTATGCCTTCATCTCCAGCACAAAGTCACTGTCCGGAAGGTCTGCACCACCGCATGCCGCTCCGTCGACCTCACCAACAAAGAGTCCTCTCCAAGACTCCAATCATTGTTCACCGTGTGCAGTAGCACGTCGTCTTGCCTGACCACCCGCCGAAGTCGTCGTCGTGTGTGTTACCTCCGTCTTGCCTGACCGCTCGCCGAGGTCTTCGTCGTGTGCGTCGTCTCTGCCCAGCCTTCGATCTTCCGGCTCGCTTCTTCTCGTCAAGGATGAGCGCAGCCCCGTGCCTCCGTCTTGCCCTGGCCACGCATTTATTCACACCTCTGTCGTCGGACTCTCATCTTCCTCATCTCCAAAGTGCAAGCCCTCACGTTGCCAACAACACACTGCTATTGAAGCTGTGGAGAGACCCTTCCAAGACCTGCCTCCGTTGCACTCTACTGCTTACATGAAAAGAACAAAATATATATATGTAAGAAATGAGCCTGAAATCTTTCCAGTAGTTGGACAAGTTGCCATCAAAGTGGATACGACCCCTAAGCCCGAAAATAACATCAAGAATTGGATTTTTTTTTTGAGCTTGAGGAAGACAACATATATGTACCCGGATAATAAGAGGGCATGATTGATAAATCTAGTATATGAGATTTATGAAACAAGAAAGAACACTAGAGATTTTTACGTGGTTCGATCAAGAATAAGATCTACGTCCACGGAGGAGATGATCCTCAAGATGTTTACTATAATTTGATTACGACAAGTATCTCTAAGAATTCCAAAGATTGATGAATTTCTAACCCTTTACCTTCAATCTAACTCCTATTTATACTGGCGTAAATCGTGTCCCACTAACCCCTTGATTGGCGAACCATAACTCTCCCATGGCCGACCATGATCTCCACCATTATTACCCATGATTATTGCCGTTACCTCATTACCGTTACCCATAATTAGGATTTAGGAATCGCTATTTTAGGTGTAACCGAGCAGAGCAACATCGGGCTGGCGTGAGCCTCGTTTGGGGCACGAGATCGGGCCATATCCCCGCCATTGGGCGCTTCCCTTGGGCACGAGAGGTTGGGCCATATCCTATCATAGCCCCGAAAGTCGAGGAATAGCGTCACCGAGGTGAAGCGGAGAACGTCTTTGCCGGGTGGAATATTGCTCAGGTGAAGTCTTTCTTTGAAGGTTTGTTATTCGGCCGTATGACCTAAAATACTTACATTGATCCGAAGTGGACATATCCGGCCGGAATATTCTTGCCGATCCGGGGTGGACATATCCCACCGGAATATTTCTCGGTATTAGGACATGGCCGTAGTCCGGTGTCCGAACTCGTAGTAATCATCACGCGATCGATCGGGCGGTCTGCTTTCCGAGGTACGTCATACGCCAGCGGTGGTTGGGCACCTCGAAAGCGTCTTGGCCTCTTTCACACAACCAATCGGAAATAGCACGTGTAATAAGCGAAGCGGCAGATTTTTAGGCGCCATTTATCCTATAAATAGGTCTAAAGAGGCAACTGCTCATTTTCTCCTTCGACGTTTGAATCCAGAGAATACAACCTTAGAAATCCCCAATTCTCTTCACACTTTGTTGAAGAAATCGGAAATCCGCTCGAGAAAAAGTAAGTATGAATTCTTCACCTTCTCACTCCTCTTCTCCTCGATAACTCCTGGTTCGACTTGGGTTACAGTCGTCAAGACCCCATATAAGGGATTATATATGTATAACCGCTTTAGTAAATCCATGGGACTTAGTTCTGTGGTTTCACCAATGGTCGTCGGTATGGGATGGCCTCAAGATTGGTGGGCGAAATCAACCTTGACGATGGAGGATCTTACGGTGGTTGTTGATAAATACCACGTCGGAGGATGCATGGTGGTGCTTACCAAACCCAACGATAGGGCGATGGCTCTCCGAGGATTCATCACCATTTTGTAGATAGCTTAATAGTGGGCTTAGATTTCCTTTTGCCCCCATTTTCCTTAGCCTTCAGGAGTATTTTCAGATCCCTATATGCCAACTGACCTCCAATTCTATTAGGTCGACGGTGGGGCTAGGGTTGGCCTGTTATGGCATAGGCGAGGGATTTTCTTCCGAAGTCTTGATGCGTTTTTTTAGCATCAAGTATATAAGTGGAGTATATTACCTATCACCTCGCCTAAAGTTTAAAATTACTTCCCGTCAAGGTATCCCATTGGCAAAATAGATACTTTTTTTTGGTGAGGGTATCCGGGTATGAGTGGGGTGCAGGGTCGATAAGGGCGTGAAAATTAATCCCAGGCCCTATGGAGAAGTCGTTGAGCGATATGGGTGAGATCGATCGATCAACTATCGAGGCGACTGAGCGATCTTTGGGCTTAGTGTTTATAGGTCGAAGCTCCGGTGTCGAGTGCTGGGTGGGTGAGGCAACCTTCTTATCTTGATTTCCCTCGTTTGATTTTCTTTGTCTAATGAAATTCTCATGTTGAATCGGTGAAGGTTGACCCGACCGGAGAAGTCGATGTGCCGATCTCGCGCGCCACCGCCTCCGATCGAAGGGGCAGTGAGGAAGAAAGCGCGAAAGCAGAGCGAGTCCACCCCACCCGTGGTGGTGGGCGCCTGAAGACTTGGTGGCCGGACCTCGAACGACCTCGGGCCGGCGTTGGAGATCGAGGTCCATGGTCGGCAACAGCCAGAGTGCGGCTTCCGAGTTTCCTCGTCCTTCCCAAAGTATAAGTCACTCACCCTTCTCCTTAAGCTTGTTGTTACTTGTTGCTTATTATTGAGTATTCGGGATGCGGCCTCGATCGCCGGGCTTATCGTTGAGGCGTACGCAATATGAAACCATGGAGAAAAAGGCTAGCTACCGCGACGGGCGAGGGTCGTGGCGGAATCATGTTGGATCTTTGCCAGGCGGACCTTGAACTGCCGGTAGCGAAAGTCGGTGAAGTGGCAAAGATGGCGGCTGAGCGCCTCAATAGAAGGACCGGATCTTCAGGTGGCCCGTCAGAGGCGGAGGCGCCTAAGAGGCTCGCCGAGGGCGAGAGGAAGGCTGCTGTGATCGAGTGCACTTTTGGCGGGCGAGGACCTATGCTAAGGGCCTTCGCCAAAGACAAGCTTATCGAGTCGGAGAGTTTTCCTCTTTCATCTCCGACCGGCTGGCCGTGATGAGGCGGAGGTGATTTGTGGCCACCTAGAAGTTGGCGGCCGAGAGACCAGATTTGATAAGGCCCAACACGGTTGGGTTGAGGTCGACCACGGAGGTATCTGAGAATGCGCTTCGCATAATCGCCGGGGCCTTTCCGTGGTGGATGCCTTGGCGTCTTCGCCTCGCTCACGGCGGCGGAGGCAGTAACTCGATCTGAGGAAGATGAAGACGTGGAGCTCAAGCCTTCCTTCTTGAGTTGAGGACCAAACAAGGCGGCGAGTCAAGCTCGGGGCGTCCTTCCGCGGATCGTCAACCGTGGAAGAGCGGCCGAGGAGGTCGGAGGGTGCGGCAATCAGCTAATGAGCTCGAGGTCGGTGGACCCAATGTAATAGGTTGATTCTTAGGGATCGATGGGATCGGTGTTGTACAAACTTCCATTTTGAATAATAATAGACATATCCCTTTTTTTAAAAGCGCGTATGTTGTCTTATTCTTGTGTTCTTCACTTCGATACTTGAGATGGATCATGAGCGCTAACAAAAGCGAAAGAAGTCCGAGGTGCTCTGGTGAGGAAGGATGAAGAGGTGACACTTTGGAGGAGTCTGAGGCCGGCGACTCGGTGTTGGCGGCATGGATGTCGATTCGGCATCGTCAACCGAATCGAAACAAAAGTTGCATGAAGGCGACGCGGAGGTGGCTCGCCTCCTTGCTGAAAATGAGGCGCTAAAGTTAAGGATTACACATCTCGAAGTTCGGGGGCGATTATCCGCAGATCGATCCACGGACGATTGATGCGGCTGCGAGGAACGACAGAGCGACAACAGAAGCGGCTCGGATCTCGGAAGAGCATGAAGAGTATGAAAGGTCATCCGCGGATGGGGAACGACTATATCCGGCCGACGATCGAGTTCGAGCTTGTTGGCGGAAGGCATGGTATTGAGGATGAGGAGGGTCGAAATAGCAAGAATTTTAGAAGCGCCTCGACTCTATCACAAATACATCTGAGATGTCGAGATAGTCCATACGACGCATGCCTCCACCCCTCACGCATCTACAAAGTGAGCAACACCGAGCCCATAATTGAAGAGCACGAAGGCGTGGGTGGCTACAGCGTCACGCCAGGGTCTCCGTCAAATGGGTCCGTCGGACAACAGAGCGTATAGAGGCGGCGTTCGGCGCTTCGGAGGAGAGGGCAGCGGACCGCCAATCGGCGTGGAAGGGCTGAGCTCGGGGACAAGGGCATAGTCACGGTCAGGCGTCGAGTTCACGAGGTCCAGATGCGGCTTGGTGTAGGATTGAACTCCTCGGGCGAGAATGCGCCCGTGCCGAGTCAAACTACTCCGGAACAAGCGAGGTGGGACCACCCTCGTGGATTGGGTGGAAGGTACAGAGTTTATCCGGTATCCATCGCCGACACAGGGACTTCGTTCAAAATTATCTCGGCCGGTGAGTCTCGGCGAGTGGGCAGGAAATCGAATGGCGTACATAGTGTAGGTCTTTGTATGTAAATATACATGTATTTAGACTCGTTTTGAAGTGTCGTTTTTCTCTTGAGAGGTATAAACATAACAGGACTTCGTTTGGTGGTAAATGTATGTATCTGTATACTTTGCCATAATTTGGTGATATCGATATTGGATGTCTTGTACATGTAGATTTTTCAACTCGATGAGTAATCAGTATGTATGCATGTGAGACTTTCAAACTAGTGAGTAGTCATATGCGTTGCCTTTGAGACGTTCAATTCAATGAGTAATCTCTGAGTGCGGTTGCCAGCAGTGAGTACCCTATTTAGTGGGTTTTTATCTTCGTGAGGCGTCCTCGTGAAGGTTAAATGCGTTATATCGAATAGATGTTCGCATATGAATAAAAGCAGTGAAATGAAATATTCATTGAAAAATAAATATTTTATTCAACACCGCGCTTCGGCAAAGGCAGTAAGGAGACTAACATGGTGATCCAAATCAAACTATGTAAAGTACTCCTTAAATGAGAAATATGCCGGGTTAGGGGATAAAGCGCACGGATAAGTGAGATAGCTTAGAAGCCCCTTTCCAGGTTCTCGTGAACACGGTATGGGCCTTCCATGTTGGATCCAACTTGTGAAGACCCTCGGCTCTCTTGGCTTCATTATTGCGTGGGGCAGGTCGCCACTTGGAATGCGGAAGTTTGACCCTTTTGTTGTAGCAGTGCGACCGGGCTTTATACTTGGCTTCGTTTATGAAGGCTAGCTCGCTTCTCTTCGAGGGTGTCGAGGTTTGCTCGCAAGTCCTCCTCGTTTCGCCCGATCAGTGAAGAGTGCGTGGACTTGCGCCGATCTCAACGGTATGACGACCTCGCACCGTGACCCGGTGAAAGGGGTTTCCGCGTGCGGCGTCCGAGGCGTGGTCTGTGGGACCAAAGGACTTGAGGAGATTTTCAGCCCGGTCGCCTTTAGCTCGGTCCAACCTTTTCTTCAATCCTTGTGCGATTGTGCGGTTCGTCACCGATGCGGCCATTCGCTTGGTGTGCAAACGAGGTGAAGCGTTGATCGATCTGAAGCTCTTCGCACCTTTCTTGAAGTTTTGTCAACGAATGGGTGCCGTTGTCGAGACCGGAATGTGCGGTATGCGGGCGGCGGACTATATTTTTCCACACGATATGTCGAATCCTCCCGCTCGTGAGGCTCGGCGGATGGCTCGGCCTCGACCCGTTTTGTGAAGTAGTCTATAGCTACGACTAAGTATCAAGCCGACACGGTGCTCGATCGAACGGACCAACAATGTCGATCCCCCACTGCATGAAAGGCCATGGACTCTGCAGGCTGCTTAGATCAGTCTGAGGCAACTTTTGACCGTGGAGTGAATCGGCGCCAGGCACTTTTGACGAGCTCGGCCGAATCTTGCACTAGGGTGGGCGATAATATCCCGACCTCGGCCTTCTTGAAAGAGCTCGCGACCCGACGTGGCTTCCACAAGACCTCGATGAATTTCGTTGAGCACATATTTGGCTTCTTCCGCCCAAGGCATCTCGGGAGGGTTGAAGGTAAGACTTAGAAAGGCGCCCTCGTGCATGAGATACCTACGAGATTTTGCCATCATCTTTTGGCTTTGAGCCGATCCAGTAGCGCGCGTATTCGGTGTAGGCCTTCGTGAGACATCCACCCGGCTCTATCTCTGATGATGCCGACGTGGGACTCGCTATGCTTGAGCGGATCTCATCCATTGGTGGATTTGTTGTGTGCAGCTAGCTTGCCGAGGACGTCACCGGATGTTTTCCTCGGGAATTCGGTGAATGAAGTACTGAACGAGGTCAACATCTCCTTTGCCTTTTACGAGTATTGTTTCATTCGGTCTTCCTTGGCCTCGTATTTGCCTAACACCGGTTCACGACACAGGAATCATCAAGATTTGGATCTCGTCCACCTCGGCTCCTAGCGGTGGAGTCCGGAGATTAGGGCTTCATACTCCACCTCGTTGTTGGTGGTCGGGAAGGTAAACCCGAGGTGCGTGGGTGACTTCACGCTATCTGGGCCGAGAGAAGAATGCCCGCTCATGCCTGTTTGCATGAGGCTCAGATCCACGTCATCCGCGACAACCATCCGTGGGTGAGGTTCCGGTTCCTCCGTGCAGGGAGCTGGAATGACTGAGGTGGAGGCGTTGGAGGAGCTAATCTTAGCGGTCAGACCGAGCTCAGTAAACTTGACTTCTACCAGGAAATCGCCGAGAGCTTGTCCTTTTATGGCGATGCAGGGGAATGCGAGATATCGTGCTCGCCAAGCTCGAGGCCCACTTAGCTATTCGTCGGATGATTCATGTTTTGACAAGACTTGCCTCAGGGGTAGGTCGGTTAGTACATGGATGGAGTGAGCTTGAAAGTAGGGTCGGAGCCGTCGCTTAGCATTCACGAGTGCTAGTGCTACCTTTTCAAGGCTGGCGTATCTTGTCTCGGTCCTTTGAGTGCTCTGTTGATGAAGTAGATAGGAAGTTTGCCGTCCTGCCTCGTCTCAAGATACACTGACCGATTGCCTGCGTGCAGGCGGCCTGGTACAAGGAGAGGAGTTCGCCTCTTTTTGGGAGGCGGTCGAGGTGGGCGGTCGGAGAGGTACTCGCCCGTTGTGTGAAGGCGGTGGTGCTCTTCCGCCACGCAGTCCGGGGCCCCTCAAGATTTTAAGAAGGGGAGCCGTACCGGCACCGGGAGAGGAACCTCTGCGAGGCGGCCGGGCACCGATAAGTTGTGGACCTCGCGAATGGTTTTAGGCACTTGCATGTCGAGCACCGTCTTTACCTTGGTGGGATTGGCTTTCGGTCCTTCTTGAGAAACCCAAAGACCCAAATTTACCCGTCTTCACCACAAATGTGCACTGGGATTGAGCTTGAGGTTGGCCGACACGAGGAAAAGAATAGTTTCGAGGTCGATGGCGCAGCTCTCGCCTTTTTGCTTTTGACTACTATATCATCGACATAGACCTCAACAATTTCTCCTATGTGATCTTTGAAGATCGCATCCACCATTCTTTGGTAGGTAGCTCGGCATTTTTAGACCGAAAGGCATCTTTCGATAGCAAAGACACCAAGTCGATAATGAGCAGCTGTTTTGGGCGTCTTGGGCTCATCAAGACTTGGTGGTATCCTCAGATAAATCCAGAAACTGAATACTTCATGCCCGACCAATGCTTCCACCTTCTTGTCAATGTCGGGAGGGATAACGATCCTTTGGGCGTTGTTTATCGAGGTCGGTATAGTTAAACACACATACGCCATCCGCCTCCCGGCTTTCGAACTACAAGCGGATTAGCCATCCAAGTTGGGTATTTAACCTCGTCATGAGATTTTAGCCTCCACAGGTTGGGTTACTTCATCTCTTATGACCGCTGGCCAGCTCGCGGCAAAACTTTTCTTACGCGAACCGGTTTAGTAGCGGATCAATGTTAAGACGATGAGTTATGAGCTCGGGAGACCCCACCATATCGATGGAGACCACGCAAATACATCCCTATATTCCTTAGAAGCCGTATGACTGGCAGTTAATATCGATGAACCTTGGGTACCAACCTTGAAAACTTTGGAAGGGTCGTTGTCGTATAGTGAAGATTCTCGGCGGTCATCCCGAGGTGGCAACTCGAGGTTTACGTAATTGCTAGGCACCGAGGCAAGGCCACGTCACTGGTTGAGACTCGTAGGCATTCTTTAGCTGCCGTTTGGTCACCACAGAATGCTTAACACTCCCACGGGGTGGGTATCTTAATGGTAGGTGGTATCTGAGGCAGACGGCTCACGTTGCATCTTCCAATCTCTCCTGTGATAATGTTATATGGAGAGGAGCTCGGACCAAAAAATTGAATGGCTTTGGTGACCGACCGAGCGCATTACGGTGACCGGAAGAGTAACACCTTGGGGCTGAACCGCTTCTTGTGTAAAGCTCCGCAGCTGGGAAGGTCGCGGGTGTACCAATTCCTCCAACATCAAGTTTATCCAGGCGGCTGGAATAGGATGCTAACGAAGCTCCGATGTCATTATAGACCCGATGTACATTCTTGTTTCCCACCACGGCTTGTGGTAATGGCATCACAGTGGGGCATGATCTTCGTATTGGGTCGTCTTTGGAAAATCGATGTTTCTCCGTCTCGAGCCGCTTATTTTTGGCTCTTCGTGGTCGGCCTCCGAAACTTCATTTCTAGCGACGACCTCGTCGTACCAATTGGCAACCCGGTTATAGCGTAAACTCTGCTCAATTGCATTGGGACCTTCGTCCTCATCTTCTTGGTCGGGTTCTTTGTTGAGGTCGGTCCACGATTATTACCACCTCCATTTTCCCTCTGCGCTTTTTTATTACCGTGTGGTCGGCGGGTGTATTTCTTTAGCGCTTCCTTCCTTCACAAGCTCGTCAATGCGTGAGCCCAAGGACTTGTAATCTTCAGACGTGACTGTACCCTTGGTGATAGTCCAATACTTTCCCGTTAACTTTTTGGATCCTCCTTCATAGGAGGAGGTTTTGGGAAGAGCTCGGTGTGAAGCTCAAATATTTCCATACTGATTTAAATAAAGGGCGATCGTTATACTGGGGTTTGGTGGAGGTCCCACCTTGATTCTCTTGGTCCCTTCTTTATTCTTTCGAACGCACTTCGTTGATTCGGCACCGACCCCTATCCTCCGGCTTTCTCTCAAATCCGCTTTCGTCCGGATCTCTTTTTCTTAGAGTCCGACTAGTGCTCCTTTGACAAAGTTGTCAACTAGGGTCCAAAGGCGACTAGTTGTCTTTGGTCGCTCACGGGTGATCTCCTTATTCGAGAGCGGTGTCGGATCCCGTTCTTGAATCGTTGATGATGTAGAGATCGTTACTTTCTCTATTTTAAGAGATTCCATGATGAATGCGGAGGCGAAATTAGACATTGTTTAAGTCCGTCCTTGCGGATTATGGCGGTCGGACGAAGGTTGTTGAGGTGGCATCTTACGGTAAGCCATTTGAAGGCCGATCCATGAGGTCTTTGAAGCAATGAATCTTTCACGGCGAGTGAGGTGAACGGCGTCGGCGTTGGATACTCAGCACCTCGGAAAGACCTTGCACATATAAATCTTCCATCCCTCGTTTGCCATATTGGTGGTATAGGCAAATAGGAAGTCGGAAGGATCTCAAGGCCATCGTATGCGGCAATATTCGGACCGGTATCGTGTGGCAAGGGTGTATCCGAATCTCCATGAAAAGGTGAGATAATTCGTCCGTGCGGTCGAATCCGGAGTTCGTTACCATCCTCTCCTGGGGTGGGAGATCGATAACGACGTCGTCATCTCTTCGAGGGGAGTTCGACTTATCTTTCCTCCCTTCTTCCCGTCCTTCATAGGTATTACGTCGGGTGGAGAACGACTCCGCGGAGGGTATGAGACGAATGAACCCTAGTATCAGGCGATCATTATGTCGTGATGAGCGTTGATTGTTTCGGAGAGGTAGCGACCTCGATTGCACTGTTACCACTACTGGGCACTCTTGAGGGGCCCGCTCCATTGTCCTCTGGTTGAGGAAACTGGAATTGATCGAGGTTAACGTTGAGGAATTCGGACCTTTGCTCGACCGAGGACCTCGTGGGAATGGTGAACCTCCCTGCATTCACCTGTCTTGGAGGTGTCTTCCTGCTCGTGGGGTGGCGATCACGAGGGTATGGAAACATTTTCCATGTGACCATCGGTGTGTGACATTGCCGGTGGCGTCATAATTCCCTTTCCCGGCGTTGTGTGACCACCGATCATCCTCCTTGCGGTTATTACCGACATCGCCAACAGTACTAGCATTTGCACGTGTCCTTGCCATTAGATTGTAGAAAACACAACTTTTTGTTCAAAATTTCCCACGGGCGGCGCCAATGATAAATCTAGTATATGAGTTTATGAAAGCGATAAGAACACTAGAGATTTTTCGTGGTTCGATCGAGAATAAGATCTCGTCCACGGAGATGATCCTCAAGATGTTTACTATAATTTGATTCTGACAAGTATCTCTAAAATTCCGATTGATAATTTGCTAACCGCTTTTACCTTCATCTAACTCCTATTTATACATGGCGTAAATCGTGTCCCACGAACCCTTGATTGCGAACCATAACTCTCCATAATGACCATGATCTCCACCATTATTACCCATGATTATTGCCGTTACCTCATTACCGTTACCCATAATTAGGATTTAGGAATCGTCATTTTAGGTGTAACCAGTAAACAACATTGGGCTGGGCGGAGCTCGTTTGGGGCACGAGAGATCGGGCCGTATCCTAACATTGGGCGCCCGCCGTTGGGCACGAGAGGTTGGGCCATATCCTATCAATGATGGAATTTCTTTGGGTGTTGAGAATTAAATCACATTGATGAAGCAACAGTGAAAGAAAAGACCGGCGGAAATTGTTCAAGAGTTAAAAGGATACGCTTATGAGATGGATATTAGTAAAACTTTTGATGTTCATCCTAGTGATTGTGGCACCATTTTCATTGAAGAAGCGGTGAAAGGCAGAGGCGGAAAATAAATAAGAAGAAGAAGACCTAAGTGATTGTTGTGATACCAAGAGTGAAGCAACGATCGATTTATAGAAAGCAAGCAAGGTTCGAGGCGAAACACTAGCGATCGCAGTTGCCCGGATGAAGGATGCTCAATCATATTTTGCAAACTCAACAAACTCGAGGCTTTCAACAAATTCGCGTGAATGAAACTCTCTTTCGCATGATTGCGATAGACATAGAGGTGGTTTAAGTGTCGAATAAAAAAAACATGATGGGCGAAACGTCCATTTGAATCGCTTGAAAATAAGAAAGCAAATAGGAACATCTATTTAGGCCCCACTGTTGTAACAGTGTCCATTTGGATGATGATGAGATCAAGAATTATGATGAAGCGGTGGTTATAACGATGTCCGTGTATAATTTATTGTAATCACTTGTTAAGTAAGTCGAAGACATGGGCGTGCATCATTGAAAATTCACTCTGAAAATTTGCGAAACTTGGCTTGATTAAGGGAAGCTTCTTCTCTTCTTCCCAAAAGGGGAGTAAATCTTTGAGGATCTTTGAAGATGATCTTGACAAGGATGATCTGATCACACTGCTACAATAATCACAATTGCATTGATCTGTGGTCGTTTGAAAACACTCACTGATCAATGATTTTCTGCTGGACAACTCGTTTTTATTCCTTCATTGCTGGATATTTTTGAATACTTTGATATGCATTGTCTGATGGATTTAATTACATCTTGATATATTTTGATGTGTTGTGCTATCAGATATTACGGTCACATATTTGGCAATATATGTTACCTTTGTTGGTATTGCCATTTTGTTTGCGGTATAAATTAAGGGGAGTTTTGATATTCGGGGAGTGTTGAAGTTCAAAAGAAGTTCGTGTGTTTTGTGAAGAAAGACAAAAAGGGGGAGTTTGTTAGAGTTATTTTTAACTCTATTTTCTTCCTCTAGTTTTATGTATTTATTTTGATCTTTCTTCACGTATTGTGTAGGTTGAAATGGTCTATGCAATCTCCTATTTTAGTGGGATAAGTTCATGGAGATGAAGTGATATGAAGTCAAGAGGCTCTAAATTAGTGGGAATGGTTGAAGTGGGTATGAGCAGTAATAGTCTTGAAGTGGATATTGTTCTGCGGAGTTGGGTTAGTTCCTACTTTCAATGAACTACTTTTACCAAGTCCACATAAACGTTTGCAGCCTCACTCCAAGTCATGGGCCACGTCCTAGATGAGCTTGGAGATCAAGAAATGCTTCTCCTATAAATACTTGAAGGGCTGACACGAAAAGCTGTGGAGAAATAGCTATCTGTAAGCGAGTGTTGTTTTCTGTGTTGGGATAACATTGTCTGTAACACTTGCTATTTTTGTAAAGCTCTTGAATCTGTTCTTGAGTGTTTTTTTTGTGAGAGATAGCTTTTTAGTGTGAGAGTTTCTTTTATTATCATCTTGGTCTTGTCAAGGTGATATATTATTTTTGTAGAATACTCTCATTTAGTGATTTTCGCCATACGGCATCTATAGGTTGATTTAACAACCTGTAGAAGAATTTCTCTTTGTGTCTTCCATTTTCTATATTCCGCTGCATATTTACTCGTGTGCCTGTGTGTGTTACGGTAACATGGTGCACAATATAGAGATCCAGACGAGCCAACACTTTCAATTGGTATCAGAGCACTCTCTCGATACACTGAGTGTGATCCTGACAGTTAGCGCATCAGTTTTCACAGTATGGATCCCAACAACGTTAACCAGTATCGACCTCCAGTTTTGGATGGGTCGAACTACTCGTATTGGAAGACAAGAATTCGTTCGATGATCAAGTCTATAGATAGAAGAGCGTGGCAGTCCGTTGAAAATGGATGGTCCATTCCAAAAGTCAGAGATGATCACGGTGATGTCACCCCAATACCATCAAACCAATGGACAAGAGAGCAAGTGAAAGCAGCCACTTTCGACGATAGATCCCTAAATGCCATCTATGCTTGGTGGATATGAATATATTCAAGCCGGTGAAGAAACGGACATGTGCAAAGATGTGGGACATCCTTCAACTCCATTGTGAATGAGATTGAGCATCAAAGAATCACGTCTTATACTACTACCGCAGTTCGAGAACATGAAGATGGAAGAAGTGAGGACATCGATAGTTACGAAGAGGATAATGGACATTGCAAATGAATGCGAGATCTCGGTGGCGCCATCGGCAACAAAGTATTGGTGTCCAAAGCCACAAGAACAGCGCCCACAAGGTTTGATATGAAGGTCACCGCTATCGAAACATCGATGACGAGTGGCAATTGATTTTATGGATCTCATGAATACACTCAAAACACATGAGATGAATTTTGAGGAAAAAGACACGTTTAGCAAGAAGAAAGTGATGGCGTTCCTTTTGGAGCATCATCAAGCAGTAGGGTAATGGAGATAAAGGAAGTTGATGATGATGATGATGAGCTCCAAGAAATCGATGTTGGAGATGATCTTGCTCTAATCACAAGAAAGTTCAACACCATGGTGAGAAAGATGAAAGGGGCTAAGGAAAACAAGCAGATCCACCAAGAATGAATATCAATAACCAAGGAGAATGAGTACACACATCCAAAGCCCGTCAGGAAGGTGTTTTCGTCGAATGAAGCTTTCGGTATGACTCGTCCAATATTGATGATGTTGATATGTCGTGAATCTGAGGATTTGGTCACTATGCAACCGGTGTGCAAATACTCTTGGAAAAGAGGAAAATCTCTTGGGTTTCTGGGTGACGATGAGGTGAATTCTTGAAGGCATGGAAAAATCGGCGGAGAAAAGAAGATGTTTCCTCCGATGTTGGCACGGTGATAGGATATGGCCCACCTCTCGGGCCCAACCTCTCGTGCCCAGGAGAAATTGGGCCTAACCTCTGTTGCCTTCTACTCGGTTCGCCTAAATGACGATAATTATGGGTAACGGTAATGAGGTAACGGTAGAAATCATGGGTAATAATGGTGGAGATCATGGTCGATTATAGGAGGATCATGAGCCCGCCAATCAAAGGATTCGTGGCAAGGTTTACGTTTGTGTATAAATAGGAGTTAGATTGAAGGTAAAGGGTTAGCAAATTCTGAATCTTGGAGCCCTTTGAGATACTTGTTGTAATCGAATTATAGTAAACATCTTGAGGATCATCTCCTCCGTGGACGTAGATCTTATTCTTGATCGAACCACGTAAAAGTCTCTTGTGTTCTTTACTGTTTTCATAAATCTCGCATACTAGATTTATCAACAGCATTGTACACAACATGCGAGAAAACTCTATCCGAGGATGAGCTTGATGATGTGGAGATGTTTGATCCAATCTCAAACAGGTATGGACTTGATTACTATTCAAATATGTTTTGCTTCTTTGGTCTCATGGGTGATGCAGAAGAAGATAATACGTGCAATGAGGACACTGCTCTCATTATTCAAGAGCTTTCAAAGCTCTACAATGAACTCCTTGGAAAGTACAAAAAAACAAGGAAATGATCTTGAGATGACAAGGGATGAAAATACAAGACTTAAATCATCTCTTGCAAAGCTTGAATGCATTGTCACTCAAAAGGAGATAAAGCTTAACAAAGTGTCAACCCAACTTGAAAATGAGTAAGCTACGATCAAAGGTGGATGTGGCAACCGAACATAGGTATGATAGTTATATGCTACTGTGTTTACCTCTGCTGATGCAGGTTTCTTGGTGTCGGAACTGCTATGCCGACTGTGAAGACAACACACCAGAAAACACCCAAGAAAATTATACCACCAAGTGAAAAACCATTTGTGAAAGAAGGTATGAAGACCAAAAAGAAGAGAAGACAAAGGAGGTATGTGTGTCACTCTTGTCGAAACTCACGGTCATATTAGACCATTTGCTTTCAAAGAAGAAATGATGAAAGAATCTCTTCAACAAGTGAGAAGCGACGGTGAGTCGAGCATAAATGCGTGTGGGTGAAAAGATGAATGAAATGTAATGTTGTGTATCTTGCATTAAAGACTAATATTTCAGGTTCATGGTACTTTGATAGTGGATGTTCCCGTCACATGACAGACAACAAGGGGTTCCTGTCAGAATATCAGTCATATGACGGTGGAAATGTAAGTTTTGGTGGAGGTTCCAAAGGTAAAATCGTTGTTAAAGGTTGTTTGAATGTATCAGGTTTGCCCACTCTCAAGAATGTATTTCATGTTCAAGGTTTAATGGCAAATTTGATTAGCATAAGTCAATTATGTGATAAAAATTTGCAAGTTAAGTTTGATAAAAATTCTTGTGAAGTGTTTGATGATCATAATCTGTGCATAATGAAGGGCCAAAGGTCAGCTGATAATTGTTACATGGCAAATGAACCTAAATGCAATAAAGCGCAGATTGATGATGGCGTGTTATGGCATCAAAGACTAGGACATACTAACTTTCGTAATCTTGACAGGTTAACTAAGTCGAAGTCGCTGGGGATTACCAAAGATCACACAAGGAAGCAAAGTTGTATGTGAGGATTGTCGAGGAAACAAATCCATGCTACCCACGAAGGTGGTGAAACATCCGAACAACACTTGATGCACGATCGGTGTTTGAACTAGTTCACATGGATTTGGTTGGTCCCGTTGAGGTAGAAAGCATTGGAAGAAAGAGGTATGTTTATGTCATGGTAGACGATTACTCAAGGTACACTTGGACCTTCTTTCTTCGTGAAAAATCTGATGCGTTTGATGTGTTCAAAACCATGTTTGCAAGAACTACTAACATGTTTGGTGTCAAAGTGTCAAGAATTAGGTCCGATCATGGGCGTGAATTTGAGAACTCGTCTTTTACAAACTTTTGTGAAAAGAAGGGTATCTTCCAAGAGTTCTCGGCACCAAAAACACCACAACAAAACGGAGTGGTTGAACGTAAGAATATGACGTTAGTGGAGATGGCACGGGTCATGATGAGCTCAAAAATCTATCAAGCGATTCTCGTGGAAGGTCATAACCTGACATGTCACATCAACAATCGAGTCAACATCAGACCAAGTTCTTTTAAAACTCCTTATGAAATCCTGAAAGGTAAGAAACCCAACCTCAAGTAATTTCATTTCTTGGTACCGGTATGCTACATACTAAATGATGAAGAATACCTCACAAAATTTGATGAGAAAAGTGACAAGGTATTTTTGTAGGGTATTCTCTCAATAGTCAAGCGTATCGTGTGTTTAATTTAAGATTACAAACGATACAAGAATCTATGAACGTGGTATTTGATGACTATGGAAGTCCTGTAGGTACATAGGAAGAAGGCACTGAAGAAGTTGTGATAGGTAAAGGAGAAATGAAAGAGCATCAGTCGCCCACAACTGTGCAAGAGAATGTTGAGCAAACATCACCCACAACACCACCTCGAGTTCCAGAAAATCAAGTTGTATCCATCGAAGATCTGGAGTCAGAAGTTCAACGAGGTAGTGAGAGACGAGAACCACCTGGAAGAATTCAAAAGAATCATCCAACAACTCAAGTTATAGGTGATGTTAATGATGGTGTTCGAACAAGAGGTAAGGCCACTATCGATTATAGAAAAATGATTTGCTTATCATCTATATGCACATCTATACCAGGATTTATATGTTTTGTCTCCAAGATTGAGCTAAAAATATCAAAGAAGCATTAGGAGATGAATTACGGGTTATAGCCTGCATGATGAGCTAAATCAATTTGTTCGAAATGATGTGTGGTACTTGGTCCCTAGGCTCCGTTGATGTGAATGTTATAGGAACAAAGTGGATATTCAAGAACAAATCCGATGAAATTAGAACCATTGTTCGCAACAAAGCAAGGTTGGTGGCACAAGGCTACACTCGAAGTGGAAGGAAAGGAATTGACGATACATTTTCCTCGTGTACGACTTGAATCCATATGACTCCTCCTCAGCTATTGCATGTCATCTCAACATCAAAACATTTCAAATGGATGTCAAGGATCATTCTTGAATGGTGTTCTCAAAGAAGAAGTCTCGTTGAAGCACGAAAAGGTTTGAAGATCCACACAAACTACTCATGTATCTGAGTTGAAAAAGGCTTTGTATGGCCTCAAACAAGCTCCGAGAGCATGGTATAGTCATTTGACAAATTTCTTGCTGAATATGGCTTTGTGAGAGGTAATGTTGATGAACAATTGTTTATAAAAGGAAGGTCGTCACATTCTCATCACTCGGTTATGTTGATGATATGATTGTAGGTTCTACCTCACAAAAGATGCTTGATGATTTTGCGGTGCTATATAAACAAAGTTCGAAATGAGCATGGTGAGAGAGTTGACTTATTTCTTAGGTCTACAAGTCAAGCAGGGCGTGAAGGTATTTTCATATCCCAAAGTAAGTATGTAAAGGATATGGTGAAAAGATTTCACTAGAAGGAGCCAAGCATATGAGGACACCAATGGGCTCGTCGGATAAGCTAACAAAGATGATCTTTGGAGGATGTTGATCCAACACTCTACGGATCAATGATTGAAGCTCTTGCACCTTCTGACCACAACCCACTGGACCTCGTGTTCGGCGTTTGTGTATGTGCGGTGTCGCTAAGCGAAAATGTCTCGTCTTAAAGCGATTAAGCGTGTTATCGGTATGTTCTTGTACGTCCAAACTTGGTATTTCTTTTCTAAAGATCTAACACTAGTTTGGTTGGGTATAGTGATTCGGATTGATGGAGATGTTGATGATAGGAAAAGCACAAGTGGATGGTGTTTTTATCTTGGAAATAACCTCATTTCATGGCATAGTCGTAAGCAAAATTGTGTCTCTTTCAAGCTGAATCACGAATATGTTGCATTGGTGTTTCTTTGCACACAACTTTTATGGCTTAAACAAATGTTGTACGATTATGGAATGGAGGTAGTGATCGACTATATCTTGTGATAATATAAGTGCGATAAATATCTCGAAGAATCTGTCCCAACACTCTCGAACCAAACATATTGACATAAGACATCATTTTATTAAGATTTGGTAGAACGAGGTGATTAAAATGGATTATGTGAAAACCGATAGTCAAATTGCGATATTTTCACAAAACCTTTGGATTCGAGAGATTTACGTGTTTAAGGAGGTCACTTGCCTCTGCCTTCATGAGTAAAAATGAGGCGTGTTTGTTGCATCAAGTTTTTCATGTTTATTCTAAAAGATACAATTTTTTGCCTATGTTGTACTAACGGTTTCCATGACATGTTCTTGACACATGCTCGGCAATAATGTGTATATGTATATTTTAAGTGCAACAACACCAAAGTAGTTTGGGGGCACGGCGTTATCTATGACGATGCTACTTTACAAAATGGTAAAACCATGATTGCTTTGAGAACCTAGACTAGGGCACGACGTTCGGCGCGACGATGCACTCTACATCATAAAGGAAATCTAATTTCGTGGTTACATACATGTTGCATGTTTTAATAATAAAATCGAGTCGATGTGTTTGGAGATGTTAGGGTAACATGTTGGTCGACAATAGGTTGTTCGAGAAAATTTCGAAGTCGGTTTGTTTACCCTAGTTTTAGGGATTTTATCTCTCTTTGACTATATCACTCGTTTGATCATTTGAATTCACATATATCCATATCTTACCTCAAGATCTACCGATTTTTCAAAAATGATTAAATCTGTTTTATAAAATTGTTTGAGGTGTGTTGGATAGATATTTTTTGTGGTATATATATATATTGCCTTTGTTATTTTTTTTTTTATCCTCACCCTTCTTATTTTGTTGATCTCTCTCTCGCATATCTTAGGTTTTTATTGATTTCAAAATGTCTTCACCATCTTCCTTATCTATTGAGCGACTTAGATAGATTCTCTCAAATCGGAGGAATTAGCGAAGCTCCAAGTCGTTTCTATCTTCATCCATGGAAGCTTCACGTGGTCGTCGTGCGCAACCCCACAGAACTTGTTGCCGCATCATTGAACCCACTGTCATTTGCAGCAGATCTACAAAGACAACTCCTATTGTTGAATTCCCAAAGAAAGTGTCGATTCGGGAGCATAATCTGGTAAACTTCTTGATTTCCATAAACTTATTTCGTCTATTATCGATGTTGAGCCATATGTTAAGAAAGCAGTCTGGATGGTATCGTAAATTTGAGCCCTCTTTGGTGATTCCTTGTCGAACAAATACAATAATGTATACTATAAGGGAAGGGTGTTCTTCATCAATCCGTTTTTGATCAATAAGTTACTTGAACGTGATGATGTGGATGATGATGAGATCAAGAATTATGATGAAGCAGCAGTGGTTATAACGATGTCCGTAACTTCGTTGTAATCACTGTTCAATAAAGTCGAAGACATGGAGCGTGCATCATTGAAAATCCACTGAAAATTTGCAGAAACTTGGCTTGATTAAGGGGGAGCTTACAGCTCTTCTTTTTTCCCAAAAAAGGGGAGTAAATGTTGAGGATGTTGCCGAAGATGATCTTGACAAGATGATCTGATCCACACCGCTACAACAATCACAATTGCATTGATCTGTGGTCGTTTGAAAACACTCACTGATCAATGATTTTCTGCTGGACAATTCGTTTTTATTCCTTCATTGCTGGATATTTTTGAATACTTTGATATGCATTATGCGATGGATTTAATTACTGTCTTGATATATTTTGATGTGTTGTGCTGTCGAATGTGTTACGGTCACATATTTAGCGATATTTGTTACCTTTGTTGGTATTGCTATTTTGTTTGCGGTATAAATTAAGGGGAGTTTTGATATTGAGGAGTGTTGAAGTTCAAAAGAAGTTCGTGTGTTTGTGAAGAAAAACAAAGCGGGAGTTTGTTAGAGTTATTTTAACTCTATTTTCTTCCTCTAGTTTTATGTATTTATTTTGATCTTTCTTCACGTATTGTGTAGGTTGAAATGGTCTATGCAATCTCCTATTTTAGTGGGATAAGTTCATGGAGATGAAGTGATATGAAGCTGAAGAGAAGCTCCTAAATTCGTGGGAATGGTTGAAGTGGAGCTGAACAGAATAGCTGTTGAAGTGGATGTTGTTGCAGCAGTTGGGTTAGTTCCTACTTTCAAAGAACTACTTTTACCAAGTCCACATAAACGTTTGCAGCCCACTCCAAGTCATGGGCCACGTCCTAGATGAGCTTGGAGATCAAGAAATACTTCTTCTATAAATACTTGAAGGGTCGACACGAAAAGTCGTGGAGAAATAGCTATCCGTAGCGGTGTTGTTTTACGTGTTGGGATAACATTGTCTGTAACACTTGCTGTTTTTTGTAAAGCTCTTGAATCTGTTCTTGAGTGTTGTTTTTGTGAGAGATATCATTTTAGTGTGAGAGTTTCTTTTATTATCATCTTGGTCTTGTCAAGGTGATATATTGTTTTTGTAGAATACTCTCGTTTAATGATTTTCACATCAAACATCTATAGGTTGATTTAACAACCGTAGAAGAATTTCTCTTTGATCTTCCATTTTCTATATTACTCACATATTCTTGTTGTGCACAGTGCTCGTTACGGTAACACGGTGCACAATATAGAGATCCAGACGAGCCAACACTTTCATTCAAGTTGGAAAAAAAAAACTCCTTGAAGCAGTATAAACTTTCTAACAAATTCAAGAAATCCTAAATATGAGTATAAACTATTTACAAATTCAAATCAAGTTCAAGAGCTCATAAATACGAGTATAAACTGTTTACAAATTCAAATTCAAATTGAAGAACTCCTTGAAACGAGTATAAACTTTCTAACAAATTCAAATTCAAGAACTCTTAAATACGAGTATAAACTATTTATAAATTCAAAGTCAAGAATTCCTAAATACGAGTATAAACTGTTTACAAATTCAAATTCAAGTCGAAGAACTCCTTGAAACGAGTATAAACTTTCTAACAAATTCAAATTCAAGAACTCCTCGACAAGAGTCTAAACTATCAAAATGAATTTCGAGACTCGTCCATTCCCAAGACAACTCGTCCATGAACAAGTCTCGATGGGGCAATTTGTAGACAATTAAAATTGTTAGCAAATGAAACTACGCCACGTGTAAATCATGAATTAAATAATTAATTATATTTCTATTTTATTAATGGAATTTATTCCAAAATAAATAGATATATGGTTAATATTTAATTTTATCGGCAAATAGGAGCATGATATGTGGCAACGACACCTCAGAGAGGAATAATCGCTCAAATTGCATCAAATAAGACATAAAAGACCCACAAGCCCAAGCCTAAGCCCAAGCTCAAGCTCATGATTTGGTGATCCAAAAGGCCCATAAGTCCAAGCCCAAGCTCAAGCCCATGGTTTGGTGGCCCAAAAGGCCCATAAGTCCAAGTCCAAACTCAAGCCCATGGTTTGAGTGGCCCAAAGGCCCATAAGCTCAAATGCCCACTAAGTCCAGTAGCCTAAATCTATAAATAGGTGTTGAAGGGCTCATAAATAAGTGGTGAAGTGAAGTGAAGAATCGAAGAGCTCAAGACACTCAAGAATCATCGCTAAGTCTTCAAGAAGCTTGAAAGTCTTCTTCAACATTCAGGCGTTCTTGCAAAATCACCACGTTCTTCGCCAAGATCATCATCCAAATCAAATCAAAGATGACGCTCAATTCGAAAATATGGTGAATACCCTCCGCGTTGACGCCGAACTTGAAGATCTTCAAACGCTCTTCAACATATCAACCCAATCCGACACCAAAACAAGGCCAAGGTCCTTCGGATCAACATCGCCAAGTCAAACTTCAGTTCGAGGAGATCATGAACTACATCCCTCCAAACAACTCAAGAACATCAAGATCGTTTAAGAATTCAAGTCGAGAGAAGAATTAGAGGATAGATGAAATCGAACTCATCTCAAATTCATCAAATCCAATTGAATTAATTTTTGTATACAATTTTATATTTATAAAATTTAAATACAAAATTTGTGTTACACTGTACCTTTTCACTGAATTTGAATGAAATTGGAATTGGGCGATCGATCTTAATTTCGTTAGGAAATAAATCGAGAAGAACACTGAGGATTTACGTGGTTCGATCTTTGAATTAGATCTACGTCCACGGGCAAGAGAGAGTATTCGTATCAATATGTGTATGAAGCGATTACAAATAGTGTGGATGCCTATTTCGTCTAATCTAGCCTTCTATTTATACACAATTATTTTGACCTAGATCTTAAATCCGAGGTCTTCTCAAACTAGGATTCGAGATCTTGGATAGGATCTTAATCATATCCCTTCTCGAATTAGGATTCTTTAGATATGGCCGAGCCTTCTGCGTTCCTAATGGTTTTAGGGTCTTCGGGTCGAACTTGTCGGCCGAGCTTGATGTCGACTTTACTTGTATTGGGCACGATGTTTGGGCCCGGCAATTGGGCCATATCCTATCACAACCCTCCCCAAAAAGACGCAGGTTGCGGTCGTGTTGGTTTGGGTTGTTTATGTCGGTAGGCGGGCGCAAACGATCTGGCTGGCATTTTTCTGGATCGACTTGGTGTGTGTCAATGTTTCCAAGTCATATATCGAATGCCGCTTTGCAGGCGCTCACGCCGGTCGTGTCGCCGTTAGTATCTCTTGCCGATGCGTTAAGTCGAGGTTTTCGATTAGCTTCACCGACGGGCGTTAAGCCGAGTCTCTGCCGACTTCACCGGCGAGGCGTGAAGCCGAGGTCTTCGTGCGCTTCACCCGACGGGCGTTTGCCGAGGTCTTCTATCCGGCTTCACCGACGAGGCGTTAAGCGAGGTCCTCCGATCGACTTCACCGACGGTGTTAAGCGAGGTCTTCCGATCGACTTCACCGACGAGGCATTAGCGGGGCCGAACACGGGATTTTCTACCGTCGCCGAGCACGGGACACAAGATACACATTTAATGCGCATTTAATGTGGCAAATGTTGGATTCCGATAAAGCACATAATGGGGAATATCTTCCTTGATACGCCATTTCTCATATCACTTTTGCCATTTCAAAAAATGACTTTCAAACTTTTGATATTCGAAGAAAAAAAGCGTGTAACCGCCGCCATTGTTGTCTCGGAGTTCATCACCATCATCTTCGATAAAACAAAAGTAAGTTATGGCTTCTTCTTCTTCTAGTAAATCCTCCGAGCGTCAGATTATTATCATCTTTTGTCGGATTCGCCACGGTTTTGTATGTTCCTTCATGGGATTTTGGTAAAGTGTCTTCTTTTTCTTCTATCTAAAAATCTCGATATAAAGGAGATTGTCTCCCAATAATGTATTTCTTCTGATATTGTATATGTTGCCCCCCGTCTGGAGAATAGGGCTTGTGCCCCTCCGGAAGGGTTTGTCACCGTGTCGAAAGATAGCCTCCGAGCTGGTCTTCGTCTTCCTTATCCCCGTGTATATGTCGAACTTCAACAGATGTTCGGCATATCTCTTGCCCAACTTACGCCAAATTCTTTCCGACATCTGACGGGCCTAGGTGTCTATGCCTATCGGCATAATTTTCCTTTCACTTTGGGGCTTGTTCTCCGGTTTTTGCAACTGAAGGGTGGCTCGGGGTGGTATTATTTATCACCCCGTCGCAAATTCAAAGCGAAGATAAAATCGAAGATCTCGAACTGGCAGAAGAAGTTTTTCTTCTGTCGGTTCGAGGGATCCTTGGAGTTCATATGGCGATCGGAGAAGATCGCTGATGTGATTGTTGACGAGATCGACGGTGGCCTGGAGGAGGCACTGGACAAAGTTGGTCTCGTGGACGAGGCCTTTACCGAGGTCGAGCTTGCGGCTGGGCTTAGCCCTTATGATCCCGCCATCGAGGAGTCGGTGAAGGTGAGGCCCTCCCTTTTTCTTTTTTTCTTTTTATGATTATCCGTGCCTATGCGACTTGTTGTATTTGTAGTGAACTTGTTCATGGAAAAGAAGAAGAGGAAGGCATCGAGCCCCGATGTCGAGCTCCCGTCCCCGACTTTGAAGAATGTCCGGACATGCCTCGAAATGAAATGTGAGGCTTGAGTCCCTTCACCGCAGCCACTAGCGCTTGAAGAAGGCTGAAGCATGCAATTCACGAGACCTCGGTTGATGCCGACCGAATGTGTGATCGTCGCCTCAATGACCGCCTCGTATCTTTCCGAGGTAGCGACTTATTCTTATACTTTGTGAAGTAATATAAAGAATGTGTTCTTCCGACCGATGGGTTTTTGTATAGGGGCGAGGATGTTTCGCCGAGGTGGCGAAGTGGCGGCGGGCATGTTCACCGAGATGACCAAGATGTCGATCTTATAACGGGTTACTTGAAAGGCGCCACGCTATGCAGTTTGTGAGGGTTTCCAGTATGCTCGTGAGATGGAGGAGAGAAGAATCTCTTCGTCCAAGATATTTGCGATGCCGAGGCAAAGATCCGGGACCTAGTCAAACGGAAGGCGGTGGACGCGGGCGGCCTGGAGGCGGCAGTGGCGAGGACCAGGGCGGCGGAGGCCGAGGTTGCCTTGATGAAGGCCGAGGTGGAGGAAGCTCGCCGTCGGGAGAATGACGTGGCGAGCTCGCAGGGGGAAATGCTTCGTGCTTTTGCGGAGAGGCTGTTCCTGTCTGTGGGCTTCTCCGGGATGGTCTCTGACGTGGCCGAGGTCTTAAATAAGCGCGCCGTTTCAGATGCCATCGAAGAAGTCGCCGAGGATTACCCAGAATTGGATAAGTCCAAGTATGGGTATGAGGAGACAGAGGAAGATGCTATCGGCGGCCTATGTCGAGGTCCTCGTCCATGATCCGGCGAACCGCCCGTCTTTGTAGAGCTCAGCCGTCCTCGACTCTGCTGACGGCGGAGTCAGTCCGTGCCTGCCCAGTGGACCGAGATCCCCTGACCGATGCTTTAATTGCCGATCTATCTAAGGGGTCGGGAAGCAGCTGAAGCTTTGAAGGGCGTCGAGACCCCGGGAGTTCCTGAGGCCGAAGCCAAAGAAGCCGAAGTTAGGGCGGATGAGGTCGAGGCTTCCCAAGCTCAGGAGGCGACCGAGGTAGATAGGCCTGAAGCTTCTGGAGGGTCGATTGATCCTCTTTTTTTTTTTTGAATGTACATGTACATTGGTTTACATCAAGGCATAATAAAATCACAAGTTTATGTGAAGAAACTTATCTTTTATTCGACTTTCCAAAATGCTTGATGCTTCCCGCTGGTTGAACCAAATCAAGACTTGTCGCTGGCTATTGAATTGAAAGAGGTCGAACTCCTCCATGTAAAGGACAATTTGGGCCATGTGCGGTGGAGGCCGGTATTAAGTATAGAGTCGCTTAAGAGAGCTGCGGACGAGCTCCGGGCTCGCTTTTGGAGTTGGAGGAGAGTTCAAAATTGCCAAGGAGGAGGCTAAAAGCAGAGTCGAGGAGCATGCCGAGTATTTAGGTGTCATCCACAGTGGTGGGATGACCATTCCCGAGGTCGGCTAAGGTTGTTGAGGCTGCTTGCTGCCGAGGTACAAAAGCGTGAGTACGGCAAGAAATCCTGGCGCTCACGGAGCAGTCGCCAATTAAAAAGGCTCGAGGCATATACAAGACCGTCATTGCTCGACAACCACAGCTCGAGAACTGCCGATCGGATGCAGAGGTTCTTCTTCGCCGGCTTCTCCGCCTGCCGGACTATAATAAATGCTCCGAATTTTGACAATCCGGAGTGGCGAGCTCAAGAGAGACGCGCCATGGCCCAAGAGCGACGTGGATCCTCATGAGCCAAGCCGGCCATCGATCGGCCGAGGTCGATCTAACAGGGCTGCATCATCAAGTGACCGAGGTTGAGCCGGCGGGGCTCATAGCGAGATCGAGGACGAGGTAGAGGTAGGATTAGTATAGATGCTCTGTTGAATCCCGATTTTGCTAGGGATTGGCTAAGCTTTTCCCGCCTCCGGACCTCTTCGCCTCGTGATGTACAAAATGTATAATTTGAAATAAAATTATTTTTGCTTTTATGTTAACTCTTCGAGAGCACTTGTCACAATTACCGTAACCAATAAGAAGGTAGGTCGCCTTGTTTAGCGAACATAGCTCGTTCTTACCATAAACCAGGTAGTTTGTCATCGTACGAAGGTATCCGTCCTCGAAATAAATGAAGGTATCCGTCCTCATACGAAGCTTCCTCAAAATAAACGAGGGTAGTTCGTCCTCGTATGAAGGTATCCGTCCTCGAAATAAACGAAGGTATCCGTCCTCATACGAAGCTTCCTCGAAATAAACGAGGTATTCATCCTCGCATGCGAAGGTATCCGCCCTCGAAATAAACGAGGGTATCATTCTCATACGAAGGTATGGGTTCTGTTTGCCAAGTTTTATCGGGAGGGTGATCCCCTTACGCTGCGTTGAAGTTCGTCTTCAGATTAACGAAGGTAGTCTCGTCTCCGTCGAGGGTATTGTTCGCCTCCAAGAGGGTATTTTATAAGAGTTATGTGCATAAGTGACAAATGAAAACATGCAAGACAAAAAAAAAGATAGAGAAAAGAAAAGATTTTATTGATAAGAGGTAATGGAACAAGACGACAAGACTTAACCCGACCTAACAGGACTCAAAGACTAACAAGACTCAACTTTCGACACTTATGCAAAATATCTCTTCAAATGAATGATGTGCCATGTGTTGGGTATTTGCTCACCTGGACAAATGGGCGAGCTTATAGGCTCTTTTTCCGAGGACTTCTTCGAATCCGGTGAAGGTCCTTCCCATGTGGCTTCCATTGCCGAGCTTTGCGGCTTCCGACTTCATTATTTCGAGCACGAGGTCGCTTACTCGGGCTGTCGGGACTTGACACGCTGGTTGTAATACCGAGCTACTTGTTGTTTGTACCGAGCTCCTTGATGTGGCGAGGTCTCTTTCTTCGAGCGAGCATCTAGATCAGCTCGTAGATTTTCCCATTTGCTTCGGCGAGAAGTGAATGGTGCGGGGCTCGGTATTCCGATTTGCGCAGGATCATCGCTTCGGTTCCATATGCCGCATCGTAGGCGTTTCTCCGTTCGTCCGTCCGGTGTTGTTCGGTATGACCATAAGACTTGTGGTAAATTTTCCACCAAAGACCCTTAGTCGGTCAAGACGGGTTTTGAGACCCTTCACAATCGTCTCCTTGGTGACTTCATCGACCATTTGCTTGAGGATGGGCCATCGAGGTGAACTTTTGTTGGATCCAAGCTCGACACCAATCTTTGAATATCTTATCGGTGAATTGTGTCCCATTATCCGAAAAGAAGGATATGAGGGATGCCGAATCGACATACTATGTTCTTCCGCACGGTTGAGGGCGTTGCTTGTGATCTTCGCCAAGGGTTCAGCTTCTACCCACTTCGTGAAGTAGTCAATCGCGACAATCGTGAATTGAAGTTGCTCGGCGCTGCGCAAAGGGCTCTACGGCTCCGACCCCCATCGCATAAATGGCCAAGGGCTTTGTGGAGGCGAGGTCGGTCTGCAGTAGCCTTGGCACGCTCCGTGAATTTGACACTCGGACACCTTTTCACAAGGTTGAGTGAGTCTTCTAACATTGTCGGCCAATAGTATCCCCATCGCACGACTTTCTTTGACAAGGCTCGGGGTCCGATGTGACTTCGCATGATCCTTCGCACTTCCCGTAGTATGTAATCAGCTCGGTTCGACCCAAGCATCTTAGAGAGGTTGAGGTATGATTTCAGAGAACTCCCCGCCTAGTACATATCGCAAAGATTTGTTCAGATCCTCCCGCCTCGAGCTTATCATGGGGCGTCGCTTTCTCCGTGTATTCTTGAATAGGAGTCATCCAATTAGGCTCTTCGCCGAGACTACGCTGACTTGGCTCCTTCATTAGCATCATCTATGCTTCGGTTTTGAACTTCCTCATCAAGGGCTTGTTGACGACGAGGCCAATTTGCTTAAGATGTCACCGCCTGCTTTGCTCCCTCGGGATGCGAATTATCCGGAAGTGGGAGAAAGTTTGTTGTAGGCTTTGGCTTTCTCGAGGTATTTCTTCATCCCATCGCCTTTTGCCTCGTCTTTTCCAATATGTGGCTTACGACGACTTGAGAGTCACTATGAACTTTACCGTCAGATCAAGACTTTGAGCTAGCGAAGTCCTGCGATCAAGGCCTCATACTCTACCGTTGTTCAGATTTTTGAGAACCGGCAGATGTGATCTCTTGGCCATCCGTCCAAGGAGCAGACGCCACCCGCTACCCGCTTTTCCCGGCCTCGCCAACGAGACTTGCCAGCAATCCTCCGGTGTTTTCTCCACCGGGTTCGGCCTCGGCTTTGTCTCGACACGGACTCGGGGCTTGGTTTCGGCGGCGAGCCTCGCAAGAAAGTCCGCTAAGGTCTTGACCTTTGATGGCTCGACGGGGCGAGAAAGATATATCATGTTCGCCCGCTTCAATTGCCCACTTCGCATTCTCCCGAAGCTTACGGCCAACACAACACCAAGTGGATGGTCAAGGAGGACTTGTATGGGATGTGCATGGAAGTATGGACGTAGTCTCCTTGCAAGATTTACTAATGCTAGGGCAAGCTTCTCCAAAGGTCGATACCTTGTTTCGGGCCTTCAATGCTCGGTGATGAAGTATACCCGAGTCGACGTCCTTCTTCTCGTGCAAGATCGCACTTATTGTTTCGTCCGGCGGCGGTATAGGAGAGGACCTCTCTTCTTTCGAACAGACGAGTAGGAAGTTTGGCGAGGTAGTTTTGAGATCTTCAAAAGCGGACTTATGTGTATCATTCCGGAGAACTCCCGAGCCTTTTGAGTACCTTGAAGAAGTAGTAGCCGCTTGTCCGCGACCTTTGAAGAAAGCGCTTAGTGCGGCTATGCGGTCAGGTCGGTTGTGCACGCCGTGAATGGTCTTCGCATCTTCATTTCTAGAATGGTTTCAACCTCGACGGGTTGGCTTTTAACCCTTCTTGTGAAACCCAAGATCCTAAGAATTTTCTCGACCCAACCGCAAACGTGCATTTCGGGGTTCGGTTTGAGGTCGACTTTCGTAGTAAGCCGAGGACGATCCGAGGTCGGCGACACATCGGCTTCCTCCATGCTTTTTACTACGATGTCGCCGACGACACCTCTACATTCCGACCTATGTAGGGTCGAATATTTTGTCTACCATTCTTTGATAGGTAGCTCCGCATTCTTAAGTCCGAATGGCATTTTCCCGTATGCGAAGACCAAGTCCGTAATGAAGGTCAGTCTTGGCAAGATCTTCGTCATCCATCAAGACTTGATGATACCCTTTATATAGGTCCAGGAAACTGAAGACTTCGAACCCGACCAATGCGTCGACCTTCTTATCGATGTTGGGAAGGGGATAGCAATCCTTTGGGCAATGTTTATTGAGGTCAGTGTAGTCAATGCACATTCGCCATCCTCCTCCTCCTTTCTTCACCATCACCGGGTTGGCTATCCATGTCGGATATTTAACTTCGAACAATATGCGAGCTTTTAGTAATTGATTTAACTCGTCATGGATGACTTGGTTCCGTTCGGCTGCAAAAATTCGTTGCTTCTGCCGAACTGGTTTTGTGCTCGGGTCGATGTTAAGCTTATGGGTGATGATACCCTGGAGACCCGGTCATGTCGAGGCGACCAAGCAAATCACGCCTCGAATTCCCTCGGAGTCGATAACCCGCCTCTCAATTCGTATGCCTCGGTAAAGCCAATCTTGACGACCTTGAGTGGCTCGTCTTTGATAGCGTGACCTCTTCCACCGGGCTGCTGAGATAGGCGTTGTCTCTTTACTCCAACTCCTCGGGTTTCTTTAGTTGCTATGCCTATGGGTGCCGGGTTGGAGCCCTACACCTCGTAGGGCGACTTGTAAGCATTCCTTGGCCGCGCTACGATCCCTGATCACGGCCACACCCCTTTTGTGGGATCTTCATCGTCAGTGGTATGTCGAGCATACCTCCTTACTACAGCTCAGCCAATCTCGCCCAAGATGATGTTATACGGCGAGTGGGCCTTCACTACGAAGAAATGTACCACCTTGGTGGAGCTTGTCGAGCTTTCCCACCGTGATGTGGCTCGATTATCCTTCCGGGCGAGTTTCCTCGAACGAAGCTTGGAGTGGCAGCGGTGCTGCTGAGGCGCCGCCTCTACTCCTAACTTATCAAGCATTCCTTAAAGGATGCTTACCGATGCGCCACCGCCGATGTATACGCGTTTCACCAACTTATTTGCGACCATCGCCTAGATTACCAGCGCATCTCGTGGGGCACTATCGCAGTGACGGGTCGTCTTCGGAGAAGGTGATCGCCGTTCCTTCCGAGCTCTTATCGACCGGGTTTGCGGTATGTGGACTTCGGCTCGGCTTTCAGGAGGACTGCGTGACTCCACCTGGGAGCCCCGTAATGGTGGAGATGACTCATTATATTGCGGTTCATCGCCTCATTCTTCGCCTTCACCGCGCTCGCCTTCTTGTTGGGGGCACATTCCTCCTTCTCGCATGTTTCCTCATTTTACGGCTTCGCTGAGGGGCCTCGATCGTCCGGCCTAATCGGTCATGACCTTTGTATTTTCTCGGGACCCCGTCCCGCACTAACACCTCGATATCCTCCATGAGGTCTCGCACTCCTTCGTGTCGTGCCTGTAATCTTCATGGAAGGAGCGATTTGTCCTTTGTTCGGCGTTTTGACCCACCGTCATTGGTCGAGGTTTCTCGAACTTATCCATGTGGAGTTAAGTAGATTTCGCCTCGCTTCGCCGTCGAAGGTGTAATCGAGGTCGCTCGGAGGTGTTGCGCGTCCGAGTCCGACTCTATGGGCGGCGTATTCTTTCCAAGCGGCTGTCGGCCTTGGCTACGATCTCCTCGCCCTTCTTCTTCTTCCTTTTTCGGAGGATCCGCCTTTTTCGCCTCGGCTCATTCTATCGCCTCGCCTTTGGCGAACCGATCGGCTATGCGCCATAGCTCCGTGGCAAGACGGGGTTCGTGATTGACGATCTCTTTATATAAGGCCCCGGCCGATGCCATTCGAAAGGCCGAGATGATGGGAGGTCGCTCACGCTCATGACCTTCGTGCTTTATTGAACTCGGTCATAAAGTCGATGGACTCGTTCGATCTTGCCTCAAAGTGAGGAGATGTGCCGTCATTTTGACTCGCCTTCAAAAACCTTCATGGAAGGCCTTCATCGATCGCGGTAGAACCAATGCTCCCAGAGGACGATCGTCGAACCACCGCGAGCGTTGTCGACTAGTAATTCCGGAAGAGCTTGCACATATGAATTGTGCCGAGGCGTTGGTTGATCATATCAGTCGAACCGCGAGAAAAGTTCTACGGTCCCTCATCCGTCATAGGGGTGATGCTCGGCACCGATATTTGTCCGGGAGGCGGGGTGTCGAGTATTTCGTTTGAGAACGGGTGACTATCCTCTCGCACCGCAAAACCGCCTGGAGAGTGAGGCGGGGTCGTCGATCGAACTCCTTTTGGTAGTAAGGGCTGCCTCGCGCGGTCGCGACGTCCTTTCCAATATTGTCGTCCTCCCGCGGTCGGTTTGGGCCCGACTTGTGCGGAGGTTTTAGCGCCCATGATTTGATGCTGGGATCCACCTGTCGCGGTGCCTCGTGTTTAGACGAGGCTTCGCGTTCTTTCTTCGGGATGCGGTCGACCTTGTGCTCGGCGAGGTATTGATAAACTCTCCTTGTTTTTCTCGAGAAACCCCTCGACGGCCGCCAAGGTTTATCCGAGAGCCGGAGGTTCTCCTCGTTGCCGCCGCGATCTCCTTCGCTTCGTATCCCTTCTTCATGCGGGACGGGATTCCTTGTTCGCCGAGGTCGGACATGCCGCTCGTGGGTCGATTCCAGACCGGGCTTTTCCAGTGAGCTCGCGTGTCCGACCGCCACAGTTGTTGTTGTTGCCTACGGCAACTCGATGTGTGACTTCGGTATACATCGTCGTGATTGATTCCCCAGAAATGAAAGTTGATCGAAAACACAAAATTTTCGCTCCCACAGACGGCACCAAAGATCGATCTTAATTTCGTTAGGGAAATAAATGCGAGAAGAACACAAGGATTTACGTGGTTCGATCTTTGAATTAGATCTCGCCCACGGGCGAGAGAGAGTATTCGTGTATTGAATATGTAAGAAACGATTACAAATAGTGTGGATGCCCTATTTCGCCTAATCTAGCCTCTATTTATACACAATTATTTTGACATAGATCTTAAATCCGAGGTCTTTCTAACTAGGATTCGAGATCTTGATGAGATCTTAATCATATCCTTCTCGAATTAGGATTCTTTTAGATATGGTAGAGCCTTCGCGCTCCCACCGGGTTTTAGGGTCTTCTTGGGTGAACTTGTCTGGTCGAGCTGATGTCATCTTTCTTGTATCAGACGACCGACGCCGCCCCGGTTGGTATATCCTATCGTGAACCCATCTAGGGTCTCTTCTACAACTCGTCAGTGGCACTGGCGATGGGAGGGAAAACGAGTGCGTGATTTTAAATAAGTTTGATGGGCCGAGTCTGCAAGCTTGGATATCAGGTGTTTTTGTTTATGGGCCCATTATTGACGAAGCCCGACCTTGCTATTTGGTATGACTCGATCACATTCACTTGTGCACTTCTTAATTCTCGTTTTAAGATCGACAACATATATATGATGTAAGAAATTGATTTG
Organism: Salvia rosmarinus; assembly: GCA_036937905.1. Taxonomy (NCBI): domain Eukaryota; kingdom Viridiplantae; phylum Streptophyta; class Magnoliopsida; order Lamiales; family Lamiaceae; genus Salvia; species Salvia rosmarinus. The sequence continues at coordinate 96,876,189 of CM072816.1, forward strand.
CATTTAAACTACAGTAATTGGGAGCATCTGAAATTTGAATTTCAATTCAAATTTTACCTCACCAATAGTCATGAATATTATAAAAATAATTATAAATTTGTAGTCAGAGTTTAAGGATGAAATTCTTATTTTGTGATAAAAATATACTGAATTTATTGTTGTTGTCTTGTTTTATTCGCTAATTTTGTAACTACTGTTTGTTTCTATATGATGATGGAAATAGGTCAGCTACTCAAGAAATGGTCTAACCTAGTTAGTAAGGATGTGAGACTATTTTAAGGATTAAAATTCGTGAGCTCATTTAACGTGTCAATAGGTGTACGATAGATCAAGATCCAAATTCAAACGCAATAAAACTTCAACAAAATTATAAATATTCAACTGAAGATAGATTTGGATCCAAATATTGACCCATCTAATTAATTTTCACCCAGAAACTAGTCTTGTACAAATTTTGTGTGATTAACAAGTATGCTAGACTAGAATCTCAAAAAAAATATAGGACTTAAGCGATCAAGAAAACCATCAAACATAATATAAAAAACTATTTATTATATTATATATCGATATAAACATTTTAAACTACTATGTCAATTGACACACATATATATATATATATATATAGAGGATGGTTCATGAGAACGAAAATAAGTGTAGAAAATATGAATAGATATGTAAGTCCAAAGATATGTTTTATATTTGTGAAGACAATCGTAATTACTATGTTGCATATGTTACTTGAAGACATATTTCATCTCTTCAGAAGACATATGCTAAATATATTAGTTTAACACATCTTTCATTCATAACAGAAGATAAGAAAAGTTCTAGTCTTTGCAAGAATCCGCATGAAGACACAAAATACAAAACTCAAGCACAACCAAATTAAATCTCAACCATTGATCCAAATAATATAAAAGCGCCGATTCATTCTCATTTCCTACCAAATTATCATTTCCTACGATCCTACCTGATTCATCTCCTATATATATATATATATATATATATATATACCGACCTACTTATAAGAATATTCCCTATGATGAAAAAACTAATAAATGCATTCCCTTTCTTTTGGGGAAAGTACAAGTTTTAGTTTCTGTAGGTTCTAAACAAACTTTTAAAAATTGAAGTTGCAGGAAAAATTAAAATAAAAATCTTCTTAAATTGAGATTGTGAGAATCAGTCATCACCCTTTATATAACAAGATTAAGGGATCAGAATATCAGATTGAAAGTGTGTGAGCATTTTAAATTGCAGCAATATTGAAAAGGTTAAAATAGTAATTGCATTCTCTTTAAACGTATGGATCCCAATCTTAAGGAATTTGGTAAATGTAATTGTATTTATGGTAGTTTTAGGCTGATAGTTTTCTTTTGGCCATCCTTCTTCTCCCACGTCTTCTCTCTTTATCTCTTCCTTCTTCCTGTAATACTATAGTGTCTCCACCTCCACCTCCACCAGCATGCCACCACCACGAAAAATCACCAGCCGACGCGCCGCTACTGCCATGACCGTCGCACCCCATCGCCACCACGCTGCACGCAGCCGTCTCCCTCTCCTCTCACCTGTTTTTATTTTCATTGAAATTCATCAATTAGTTTATATCTGAAAAATACGTGCATCCAACGATGAAGGAGAGCGGAAGAAGCCATGGTGTTCGGCATGAACATCCAAGCCGACTCTTCAGATTAATTGTCGTAGATCCCGGTGGCCCCGCTCTGATCCGGCGATCAAACCTTTTGTTTGTACATTTTTGGCTGTGCATTTAGACTATTTTCAATGTGCAGTTAGACAATTTCAAATTTGTAGTTAGATAATTTCAAATGTACATATTTCATATGAACTAATTACTATATCACTAGATCAATAAGCATATGTCCGGTGATTGAGCTAGGAATTTTTTGTTGGGAGGCCAACTATTTATAATTTTAAAAGATAATAAAATATAATTTTAAAAATAAAATTAAAAATAAAATTAAAATAATAATAATTTAAATAATATATAATATTATTTGAATAGAGGTAATTGTTCATATTAAATTTAGTTTTCATTATATTTTAATACCTGCAAAGATAAAATAATAAGATTTATTAACAAATAACTAAACAATCAATCAATAATAGTTATAAATAAAACTTGTATTGATCATATTAATTCACATATAAAGCTTATTAAAATTTAAATAAATATCATGTATAATTGTTAGAATAAGTTTATCATAATCTTTTAAAAATTAAATTGATCATAATTGCATATATCTTTTTTTTATTAATATAAAATAAATATAGAATAAAGAAAAAGAAAGAAAGAAAGAGCATAAAGTAGAGAAAAGTGGAAAAATAAAAGAGAAATTGAGAAAATGAAAAAATAATAAAACTGGGAAAAGGAAAAGAGCTGGAGCTGAAAAGGGGAAAAATAGAAAATAGAAGAGAAATTGGGAAAAGGAATAGAGGAGCGAGAACACCAAGATTCGAACCCAAAATCTTTGGGAACGAATTCAAGGCTCTTAACCAATTGCACTATAACGACTTTCTAAAGTGTATAATATGTATATAGTACTAATATTTTCGAAAAAAGTTGGGGGCCCATGGGCCCCTCAGGCCCCTACGTAGCTCCGCCACTGCATATGTCATAGGAACTCTTGACAAGAAGAGAGGTGGAAGACTGATATAATTTCAAAAAAATGTAAAAAGAAATCAGGAAACATAGCTTTGTCAAAATAAAAAATCTGGATTTGCTGGATATATTGGACATGCCAATTCCAACGGACTATATGATTCTGCTATGAGACCTCTTAATTAACCATAAGAAATGGTGGAAGACACTCATATAATCTCAATTCCATTGGTGAAAGCATAATTGTATTTCGATTGGCTAGTCATAAGAGAACACTATATATGTCTGAGGTGCATTTGTTATTATTCGAATTTTATTTTATTAAGTGTCATGCATTTTTCTTTTGATGTCTTAAGTCCGTTGATGCGAATATTATTTCTTAAAATGCATTTGTTTTATAAGTGTCATGCATTTTATGCAATTCATCTTTTTGGTTAATGACTATGTTTGGATGCACCAACACTGATTTGTGCTATTCACTTGGTTTTAAAACCAAAATATTTCACGCATTTTGCATGTGGCTATGAATTCGTCCTCAATTTTATACGAGCGATATGTTATTTTATAATAAATCGATATTTCACACATTTTTGTAAGAACCATGAAATATTTGAATAATTAATGAAGATCTTCTTTTAACTACTTATCATATGATTTAGGATAATCAATAATGATGATATACCTCTAACAACAATATACTACACATTTTATAACACAAACTGCATCAAACAATAAACACTAATGATGTTTTTATTTGATTGCTAATACAGTTCCAAGTGCTATCGAATTGCAAAGTAACCCCCTCCAAAACCACCAGCTTTTTTCTCTTCTTCTTGGCGTTCATTAAGTTGTTTGTAATCCCAATCGAGAAATATTGATGGTAATGTTTGTGCATTAACCGTATCAAAAACAGCAATCCTGCGTACGTAAAATATCTATAAGAAGAGCAATGTATCCATCAAAATGCATGTAAATTCATAGACAAATGCATGTAAACTCATAGACAAATGCAGATAAATTCATAGGTAAACCATGATAACTATCAGTGACGTTAAACTACACATACCGACATACGTAATTTAATTTACACCAAATGCAAACAAGAAATGTATTATTTGCTACTACAACCAATACATACATACGGTTCTACTCAATATTTGCAGGACCTAAATAAGATAACCAAGATAAATCATATACATGAATCCAAAAAAATATTAACAACAAGCTTAAAAATTCTAAAAAAAATGGGACCGGGATTATTTATGATATCTTTCTTATTCCTCCAAAAATCCTAATGATGATTATTAATAATGATGTATTCATAGTCCATGTAATAATACAAAGCATTAAAGTCTTGAAGCTTATTCATTTATGGATTACCACGTTAACAAAAATTATGGCATTCGAAAGAGAATAAGGACTAAAATGAGTTATAACAAATATTATGGCCTTTCTCCCAAAATGCACTGGTGTTTAGTTATAAATGCATACCTAACATGAGTTGATGTTAATCAAATCTTTTTATACATGAATTAGTTGTACTATTCCAGCCTTCCTTTTGGACCGGGCCAACCCTTATGTGTTAGGGTTAGGGGTTTGGGGCAATGATCTAGGGCTTCCAAATTTAAGGAGCTCCAATTTTTTTAAATTAAAGACCATTAATTATGAACTTATAATACTATTCATTAAAGAAAATCTAAATTACATATCCTGATATGCATCGCCAACTTCTCTCATTTGCCTCTCTTCTTCTTCTCAATTTTTTAGTTTTTATTTTTCAAAAGCCCATTAGTAAATTGCTCTCCTCTGCCTTTCTCCTTCTCAATTCTCCAAAAGAATTGAAAAGCTCATTAATAATAAACGTATAACACTACCCATCCAAAATAAAAACCAAGTTACAGATCTTGATATCTGATAGGATATGACCCAACCTCTCGTGCCCACTAGCGTGCCCAAACGAGCTGGGCCTAACCTAGTGTTGCCTACTCTACATTACGCTTAATGACAGCCCCAAACCCTAATTAAAGGCGGAGTCAAGGACACGATAATGGGGTAACGTGGAAATCACGGGCAATTATGGTGAGATCATGGTCGCTATAGAGAGGATCATGGTCCCGCCAATCGTGGATTCGTGGCAAGCGTTTACGTTTATGTATAAATAGGAGTTAGATTGAAGGTAAAGGGTTAGCAAATTCTTCGAATACTAGAGCTCTTTGAGATACTCGTTGTAATCCGATTATAGTAAACATCTTGAGGATCATCTCTCCGTGGACGTAGATCTTATTCTCGATCGAACCACGAAAGTCTCTCGTGTTCTTTATCGCTTTCATAAATCTCGCACACCAGATTTATCATTGGCGCCGTCTGTGGGAACACTCTTGAACAAAAAGCGTGTTTTCTACAATCTAATGGCAAGGACACGCAAACGCTAGTATCGCGGCGATGTCGGTAACAACCGTGCAGAGACGATCGGTGGTCACACAACGCCGGGAAAGGGGATTGCGGATGCCACCAGCGGTCACACACCGAGGGCTACATGGAGAATGCTTCCATACACCCTCGTGATCGCCGCCCAACGCAGAGAAGATGCCGACCTCGGACGGGTGAATGCGAGGTTCACCGCCCCACGAGGTCCTCGGTCGAGCAAAGGTCCGAGTTCCTCAACGCCAACCTCAATCAATTCCGTAGTTTCCTCAACCAGAGGACAAACGAGCGGGCCCCTCAAGAGTGCCCGGCAGTGATTACCAAGAATCGAGGTCGCTCACCTCTCCAAAATAATCAACGCTCACCGCGGCACAATAACCGCCCAATACTGTGGTTCATTCGCCGCACCTCCGCGGAGCCGCTTCTCCACCGCGTGATACCCATGTGAACGGGCGGAAAGAAGGGAGGAAAGACGAAGTCGAACTCACTCAAGAGACGACAGACGCCGTTATCGATCTCCCACCCCCGAGGGATGGTAACGAGCCCCGGATTCGATCGACACGACGAATCATCTCTCCTTTTCAAGGAGATTCGATACACCTTGCCACAATGATACCGGGTCCGAATATTGCTGCATACGATGGCCTCGAGATCCTTCCGACTTCTATTTGCCTATACCACCAACATGGCGAACCAAGGATGGAAGATTTACATGTGTAAGGTCTTTCCCGAGGTGTTGATCTCCAACGCCGACGCTGGTTCACCTCGCTCGCCGTAATCAAGATCCATTGCTTCAAAGACCTCATGGATCGCTCAAACGGCGCTTACCAAAAGATGCCGCCAACAACCTTCATCCGATTCGCTACAATCCGCCAAGGGCGGACGAAACAATGTCGAATTTCGCCTCCAGATTCATCATGGAATCCCTTTAAATAGATGAGAGTAACGATCTCTACATCATCAACGATTCAAGAACGGGATCCACCGAGCTCAATAAAGAGATCACCCGTGAACGACCGAAGACGCCTAGTCGTCTTTGGACCTTGGTTGACAACTTTGTCAAAGGGACGAGTCGGACGGAAGAAGAGAGAGATCCGGGATGAGCAATGGATCGAGAGAAGGAAGCCGAGGATCGGGCCGAGGTGCCGAACGTCAAGTGCATTCGAAGAATAAAAGGGCCCAACCGAATCAAGGCCGGGACCTCGCCAAACCTCGTAATAACGAGCGCTCTATTCAAATCCAGTATGGAAATATTTGAGCTTCACATCGAGCTCTTTCAAAAACCCTCCTATGAAAGGAGGATCCAAAAAGTCAACGGAAGTATTGTGACTACCACCGTGGGCACGGTCACGATACGTAAGATTGCAAGTCCTTGAGCTCACGATCGACGAGCTCGTCAAGGAAGGCGCCGAAGAAGTACACCGCCGACTGGCCGGTAATAAAAAGCGCAGAGGGAAAATGGAGGTGGTAACAATCATGACCGACCTCAACGGCAACCCGACTGAAGATGACGAGGACGAAGGTCCCAATGCAATGGAGCAGTGTCTATGCTATAACCGGATCGCGGCCAGTACGACGAGGTCGCCACTTAGAAATGAAGCTCTGAGGCCGACCCCGAGGAACCGAAAAACAAGCGACTTCGGGACGGAGAGAACATCGTTCTCCAAAGACGACCCAAGATTTAAGATCATGCCTCACCAGACGCCATTACTATACAAGCCGTGGTGGGCAACAAGAATGTACATCGGGTCTACATTGACATCGGAGCCTCGCTAGCATCATATTCCGTAGCCGCTCGATAAACTTGATGTCGGAGGAATTAGTACACCCCGCACCTTCCCGCCATGAGCTTTACTCAAGAGGTGGTTCAACCCAAGGTGTCATTACCTTCCTGCATCGTAGGACATGCTCCTGTGTCGGTTACAAGGCCATTCAATTTTTCCCGGTCCGAGCTCCCTCTCCATACAACATTATCCCGGAAGAGATCGGGTCAGATGCAACCTGTGGCCGCTCGCCTGTACCATCTCACCATTAAAATACCCACCCCGTGGAGTGCTAAGCATTCAAAGTACCAAACGGCAGCTAAAGAATGCCTACGAGTCTCAACCCAAGATGCGGCTTTACCTCGTGCCTAGCAATTACGTAACCCTCCGGTTGCCACCTGGGATGATCGGACCGAGAATCTTCACTATACGACGACGACCTTCCAAAGTTGTCAAGGTTGGTACCAAGGTTCACCAATATTCGCCAATGTGTCATGCGCTTCTAAGGAATATAGAGATGTGTTTGCATGGTCTCCATCGATATGACCGGGTCTCGCCCGAACTCATAACTCATCGCCTCAACATCGATCAAAGCACTAAACCATTCGGCGAAGAAGAGAAGTTTTGCCGCGAGCGCAATCAAGTCATAAGAGACGAGGTAACCCAACCTGTGAGGATAAAATCAGACGAGGTTAAATACCCAACCCGGATGGCTAATCCGTTGTAGTTCGAAAGCCGAGGAGGGATGATGTGTGTCGACTATACCGACCTCAATAAACACCGCCCAAAGGATTGTTACCCTCCCGACATTGACAAGAAAGTGGAAGCATTGGTGGGCATGAGATCTTCGCCTCGGATTTATACAAGGATACCACCAAGTCCCGATGAGTCTTGAGGACGCCCAAAACAAAGATTCATTATCGACTTTGATTTTTTGCCACCGAAAGATGTCTTTCGGTCTCGAAAAACGCTGAGCTACCTACCAAAGGATGGTGGACGCGATCTTCAAAGATCACATAGGGAAATTGTTGAGGTCTATGTCGACGATATAGTAGTCAAAAGCAAAAGGCGAACTCTGCTGCTGACCTCGAAACTATTCTTCACCTCCTCAGTCGGCCAACCTCAAGCTCAATCCCAGTGCACATTCGTGGTGAAGACGGGTAAATTTACGATGTTGGTTTCTCAAGAAGGCCGAAGCCAATCCTACCAAGGTGAAAACGGTGCTCGACATGCGGTCCCAAGAACCATCCGTGAAATACACAACTCACCGGATGCCCGGCCCTCCGCAGATTCCTATCTCGAGCCGAGAAGCAACTTCCTTTCTTCAAGATCCCGAGGAGAGCTCCGATTTCACCTAGCAGAAGAACACCAGGTCGCCAGACAACTCAAGGAATATCTCGCCGACCGCCGACACTATCCGCCCCAAAGCAAGGTGAAACTCTATCGTTATATCTCGCCACCCTGACGAGGCAATCGTCAGTCGGTGCGAGATGAGACGGGACGGCAACTCCCATCTACTTCATTAGCCGGGCTCTCAAAGGACCGGAGACGAGGTACACCAACCTCGAGAAGGTAGCTCGCCTTGGTGAACGCCAAGCGACGCCCGGCCTTACTTTCAAGCTCATTCCGTCCGTGTACTAACGGACTTACCTCTAAGACAAGTCTTATCAAACCGAGTCATCTCGACGATAGCTAAGGGACACTGAGCTCATGAGCACGACATCTCATACTCCCCTGTGCCGCCATAAAGGGCAAGCCCTTGCAGATTTCCGGTGGAGGTCAACCACCGAGGTCGCCTACCAAGTCACCCCACCTCACGGCAGAGGAACCTGCCCTTGCATCACCCGCTGGATGCTTGGCGCATGTATGTGGACGGAGCTCATGCAAGACGGTAGCGGAGCGGCATCCTCCTCCTCGCCCGGATAAGCAAGAGGTGACGACGCCCGATTTACCTTCCCGACCACCAACAACGTGAGTACGGCACCGATCTCGTGACTCCGCTTAGCAAAGGAATTAAAAGTGGACAAAGTCCAGATATTTGGAGATTCCTGTGTCGTGGTAAACCGTGTCTTAGTACATACGAGGCTAAGGAGGATCGAATGAAGAAGACTGAGAAGGCAAAAGAGATGCCGCCTCATTTAGATACTTCAAGATTAATCAAATCCCACGAGAGGAAAACAAATGAGCCGACATCCTTAGTAAATTGGCTTCACATCAACAACCGCCAAGAGAGAAGTTCATTCCAAGCATTGAGGCGCCCACATCGTCATATCTCGGAGGTCGAACCAAACCGGACGACACCCTAAAAGATACCGGAAGTTGGCACACTACCTCGGGATCGGCTAGAGGCCAAAAGATAATGGTGAAATCCTGTAAGTATCTTGTGTACGAGGGCTCTCTATACCGAAGTCTTACCTTCAACCCTCCCGAGGTGCCTTGGGCCGTAAGGTTTACCACGTGCTTAATGACATTCACAGGGATCTTGCGGAAGCCACATCGCTCCCTGCTCTTTCAAAGAAGACGCTGAGGTCGGGATATTATCGCCCACCCTTATTCAAGATTCACCAACTCGTCAAAAGTGTCCGGCGCCGGCTTCATTCCACGGCCAAGAAGCTACCCTGCACCGATCCGAGCAACTGCAGAGCCCATGGCCTTTCATGCAATGGGGATCGACATCGCTGGTCCGCTCGACCGAGCACCGTGTCGGCTTCGATATTTAGTCGCCGCCATAGACTACTTCACAAAATGGGTCAAGCCGAGCCACCGCCGAACCTCACGAGCAAAAGGATTCGCACTTCGTGGAAGAATATAGTCCGCCGCTCGCATACCACACATTCTCGTCTCGGATAATGGTACCCGCTCACGATAAAATTTCGCCGAGGGTGCAAAGAGCTCCAGATCGACCACGCTTCACCTCGGTCGCACACCCGCAAGCTAATGGTCGACCGAGGTGACGAACCGCACGATTATACAAGGATTAAAGAAGAGGCTAGACCGAGCTAAAGGCGATTGGTGAAAACCTTCCCAAGTCCTCTCGGTCCTGAATCCACACCTCGGACTTCGCACGGAGAAACACCTTCACTTGGTCTATGGAACCGAGGTCACATACCGGCTGAAATTGGCGCACCGAGCCCACGCACTCTTCACTTTGACCCGGATGGGAACGAGGACGATCTGCGACCAACCTTGATACCCTCAAGAAAAACGCGAACTCGCTTCATAAACGAAGCTAAGTCTGAGGCCGTCGCACGGTATTACAACAAAAGGGTCAAAGCCTCCGCATTGCAAGTAGGCAACCTCGCCCCACTTAAATAATGAAGCCAGCAGAGCCGAACGCCTTAACAAGTTGGATCCGACATGGAAGGCCCATACCGCTGCTCACGAGACCTCTGCAAGGGGCCTACAAACTATCTCACCTATCCGTGCGCTATCCCCTAACCCGGCATATTTCTCATTTAAGGAGGTACTTTACATAGCTTCGATTTCAGATCAGCCTTATGTTAGTCTCCTTACTTGCTTTGCCGAAGTGCGATGTTATATACTTGTTGAATAAAAAATTATTTTTCTAATGAGTATTCCATTTTGTTGATATGCGAACATCCGCTTTGATATACCGCATTTAAACCTTCACGGCGGACGCCTCACGAAGATGAATAACCCACTAAGTAGGGTACTCACTAAACGCACGCCGCACTCGTAGATTACTCATTAAATTGAACGTCTCGGCAACGCATACTGCACTACTCATTAATTTGAAGTCTACATGCACACACAGATTACTCATTAAATTGAAAAATCTACATGTAAAAGACATCCGATTGATCTCACCAAATTATGCTCAGATACAAGATGAATACATTTACGACCAAACGAAGTCCTAAGCTATGTTTATACCTCTCAAGAGGAAAACGACACTTGAAACGAGTCTAAATACATTTATGCCTACATACAAAGTCCCGCACTATATACACTCATTCGGGTTTCCGGCCCGCCGAGACTCACCGTCGAGATAGTTCGAACAAAATCCCTGTGTCGACGATGAATACCGGAATGAACTCGGTGCCTCCACCCAATCTATGAGGACGGCACCACCGGCCCGCTCGGGTGCATTCTCGACACGACACGGCGGATTCCGCCCGGGATGCGATCCTCGCACCGAGGCCGCACTCGACCCCGTGAGCCTAACGCCGGGCCGTAACCATGCCTCGCCCCCGAACTGCCGCCTCTTCCACCGACCGCTGTCCGCGCGACCTCCTCCGACCGCCGAAGGCCGCCCTCTAGGCACCTCTTCGTGTGGACCCATTAGACGGAGCACTTCGGCGTGATCAGCGTAGCCGCCCTCCTCTTCAGGCTCTTCAATTATTGGACCACGGCGCACTAGACGCCGCGGATCGGGCATGCGCTGCTTATGAACCATCTCGTGACATTTGCATGTATTTCGTGATGAGTCGAGGCGCCTTTAAACTTCGCTATTTGGCCCTCCTCATCCTCGCATCATGCCCTCCGCCAACAAGCTCAACTCGATCGTCGGCTTCAGATATGGTAGTTCCACCATCCGCGGATTACCTTCTCATACTGCATGCTCTTCCGAGATCCGAGCAGCCTCCGTTGTCGCCAAGCCGCCTCGCATTGCATCACCGTCTCGATCACATCTCAGATAAATCAACCCCGGACTTGAGATGTGTAATCCTTAACTTTAACGCCTCATTCTCGCATGGAGGCGGACCACTTCATGATCCATGCAACTTCGCTTTCGGTTCGCCGACGATGCCGAGTGACATCCATGCCGGCGAACTCGAGTCACCGCAGACCGACTTCTCCAAGGCCACCTCTTCATCCTTCTCGCTAGAGCACCTCGGACTTCTTTCGCCTTTGTTAGTAACTCATGATCGAGTCCGGTATTGAGATGAAGAATGCTAGAAATAAGACAACACACAAGCATTTTAACAAGATATGTCTATTATTCAAATGGAAGTTTGTACAACACAGGTCCTATCGACCCGCAAATCAGCCTATTACATTAGGTCCACCGACCTCGTGCTCATTGCCGACTCTCCGACCTCTCGCCGCGCCGCCGCTTTCCCTCCAAGGGTTGCCGATCTCCGGAAGGATGTCCGAGCTCGGTCCCGCCGCCTAGGTTTCGCTTCAACTCGCAAGGAATGCTTGGCTCCACGCCTTCATCTTCCTTGCACCGAAGCTACTCCCCGCCGAGCGAGGCGTAAGATGCCAAGCATCCACCGGGGAAGGATGTCGCCCCGCAGATTATGCGGGCATAATTCATGATACCTCCCGAGGCGCGACTCAACCCATCCATGCCGGGCCTTGTCAAAATCAGTCTCTCGCCGCCACCTTCTAGGTGAGCACATATCACCGCGGCCTCATCACACCGCCAGTCGGAGACGAAGGAGGAAAACTCTCCGACTGATAAGCTCGCCGGCGAGGGCCCTCAAGATAGGTCCTCGCCCGCCAGCAAAGGCGCTTGTCTGCAAGGCCGCCTTCTCCGCCTCGGCAGCCTCCTCCCGAGCGCTCCACTTCGGCACGGGCCACTGTAGGCCGGTCCTTCTTCTTAAAGCCTCGGCCTTCTTTGCCACTTCGGCGTTCGCCTTTGCAAGTTCGGGCGTCCGCCTCGGCAAGGCCCAACGCGGATTCAGCATGCCCTCGTAGCGCCCGCAGCCGCCGCCTTCTCCATGGCCTCGTGATTGCGAGGCGCCTCAACAACAAGACCGCCATGCGGTGCATCTCACCGCCATCGAGGCCGCATCCCGAATATGAAACAATTAGCAACACGTAACAACAAAATCACAAGGAGAAGAGTAGCGACTTATACCTTTGGGAAGGATAAAGGAGTTTGAAGCCAGCACCTCGGCAGAGGGTCGCCATGGACCTCGATCTCCGCTGTCGGGCCCGAGGTTGCCGAGGACCATCATTGTCCTCAGGCGCCCACCACCACGGGTCGTTGGGTGGACTCGTTACCGCCTTCTTCCTCGCGGGCCCCTTCGATCGATGGTGCAGGCGCGGCGGGCTCGCTATATTGATTTCTCGGTAGGTCAATCTTCACCGCGAACAGAATGAGAATTTCGTTAGCACAACGAAATCGACGGGAAATAAAGATAAGAAGGTTGCCTCACCCAAATCGAGACCACGACATCGAGCTTCGACCTATGACACTCAAATTTCAAAGATTGTTCAAGTCATCCTCGGATAATTGATCGACAGGATCTCACCCATATCGCTCAACAGCCTCCATAGGGCCTGTGGAATTAATTTTCACGCCCTTCATCGCACTGCGCCCCACTCATACCTCTGATACCCTCAACCCGCAGAAGAAATATCTATTTTGCCAGGGATACCTTCGAGGGGACGCTTATCTTGAACTTGAAAGCGAGGTGATAGATAATACACCCCTATGGACTTGATGCTAAAAACGCATCAAACTTCAAAAGAAAACTCCTCGCCTATGCCATAACAGCCAACCCAGCCCAACAACCGACCTAATAGAATTCGAGGTCACATATACGGATCCAAAATACTCTTGAAGGCTTTGGAAAATAGGGCAAAGGAAACCTAAGCCCAGCTATTAAACTATCTACAAAATGGTAATAAACCCTCCGGAGGGCCATCGCCTATCATTGGGTTTCGGCAGCACCACCATGCATCCTCTCGAATGTGGTATTTCAAACCTCCGGAGCTCCTCTCGTTAAAGTTGATCTCGCCGCACCAATCCGATGCCATCCCATACCGATGACACCGGTGAAACCCTGAACTAAGTCCTATAGATTTACCTAGGCGACATGGCATATATAATCCTCACATCGAATCTGGCGGCAGAGCCCCAAACCGAACCGTAATTATCGTGGCTAGAAGAGGAACGAAGATGAAGAATACATACTTACTTTTTCCGAGCGAGATATCCGATTTCTTCAACAAAGTTTGAAAGAGGAATTGGGATTTTCTACGGTATGCTCTCCGAATAAAGCGTCAAGAAGAAAGTGAATCAGTTGCCTCTTTTCGACCTATTTATAGGACATATGGCGCCTAAAATCTGCCGTTTCATTTATCACACGCGCTATCTACGATTGGATGTGTGATCGACGCGCCGACGCCGCTCAAGCGCCCAACCACCGCCTCGACGCGTATGACGACTCTATGGAAGATGCACCGCCGCCCGATCACGCACGATTACATTGAGCTCTGACATCGGACCACGCCCATGTCCTCCTCGCACGGCAGAAGTCTTCGGTCCTGGACCGACGCCCTCCCGACATCGGACCTCGACGTCCGCCACCTGCTCACGTAATGATTACATTGAGCTCGGACATCGGACTACGCCCATGTCCTCCTCGCACCAGCCAGTATTTCAGTCGCACCTCGACGCCCTCCAAAAGGCAGGAGCCATACAGTCGCACTCGCTCAAACAACCCACCAAATCGCACCTCGGCCCCGACAACGAACAACGCCTTACAAGAGTCTCTCCTTCGGTTCGGACCTCGACGTCCTACATAAGAGCGAAGCCACTTCAAACCAAACCCTGTAACCTATACAAGATTCGGTCATAATTCGCTTCCTCATGCAAAGAAGAGACAAGAACCTTCGACGAAAACTTCACCAAGCAACATCCCGCCTCGGCAAAGCACATTCTCCACTTCACCTCGGCAAGGTCGTTCTCGACTTTTCGTGGGCTATGATAGGATATGGCCCAACCTCTCGTGCCCACTAGCGTGCCCAAACGAGTGGGCCAACCTAGTGTCGCCTACTCTACACGCCCGAATGACGCCCCCAAACCCCACAATTAAAGCGGAGTCGAGGACACGATAACGGGGTAACGGTGAAAATCATGGGCAATTATGGTGGAGATCATGGTCGGTTATAGAGAGGATCATGGTCCCGCCAATCGTGGATTCGTGGCAAGGTTTACGCTTATGTATAAATAGGAGTTAGATTGAAGGTAAAGGGTTAGCAAATTATCGAATACTAGAGCTCTTTGAGATACTCGTTGTAATCCGATTATAGTAAACATCTTGAGGATCATCTCCTCCGTGGACGAGATCTTATTCTCGATCGAACCACGTAAAGTCTCTCGTGTTCTTATCGCTTTCATAAATCTCGCACACTAGATTTATCAATATCCATCTCCAACTGCTCTCCTCTGCCTCTCTTCTTCTCAATTCTCATCACTGCGCTCATCATCTCTCCCTCTTACCTTTCTGCTATGCCTTGCAATCTGCAAAATTTCAAATCAAGTTTTATTTATCTCAATCTTTAATTTTTTTTCCCACATAGTACAAGGTTAAAGGTTTGCTAGAAATCTAAATTGTTTCTCAAAATGCTAGAAGATCTAAATTATTTCAGTAATTATTTGATCCTTATTTCTTATTTGTTGCACTCTATATAGTTTATATTAAAGTTGATAACATGGAAGAGTATCATGTGATATATCTAGCTAACAAAATGAAAGATTCTCAAAGCTTAATTTCTTAAAATGTTACTATTTTCTTGCTTTTCACCTAGGACCCCCGAAATATCAGAGCTCGTCTTGACTTTGGACCTTGGTGAAACTCTACATGCGCTTTTTCTACTGCATTCTCCTGTTTTGTATGATCATAAAAATGTTATTTATATAAATATATAACATTTTTGTCTTTACATTAACTAAAAGTTCTATCTAGATTCTTTTACAACTCAATTTTATATTCGTAATATAGTCACATTAAATATAGAGATATTTTATCTGTATATGTACGTATATGTTATTTGTACTCTAGAATATAAATAACAAGACAGTCTTATTCAAATATAAAATCACAAAACCACCTTGTAATGATGGGAATGAAATTAGAATCCAAAGAAATTGACCTAATTATTGCCGTTAATATGAAGGAGCGAGGATTGGCTTGACACGTGGGGATATGAATTGCCCCTGTCAATGAAGAGTTGACTTATTTACATTGCGGCACATACGTGGCGGACAAGTAATGGTGCTCGGTGGCACTTCCAAAAAGTAAGGCGGCAAGGGATGGCCATTTTCAGACAAGGGCAACGTCACGGGCTGTCCAAGCTGCCATGTGGCCAAACGTTATAAATTATGGGAATAATCCTTGAGCCCAATGAGGGGCTGGATTTAGATATGATGACGTCAGTCTGAGGGACACGTGGTCAGTGGAGGGAGCCTGGACGGCTAACGCCGACCGTGGGCTGGTCAGGTTAGGTGACCTCGATTTGCCAAAAGGGG
Source organism: Salvia rosmarinus (assembly GCA_036937905.1). Classification (NCBI taxonomy): domain Eukaryota; kingdom Viridiplantae; phylum Streptophyta; class Magnoliopsida; order Lamiales; family Lamiaceae; genus Salvia; species Salvia rosmarinus. The sequence continues at coordinate 96,892,225 of CM072816.1, forward strand.
GATGTATCATTATTTTTTTTTTTCAATAAATTATCTTCTTCAAATGCCATCTTGCGACATTTCATCAATATCTGAAATTATTATGTCAATTTGTATTGTCGAGCATTCCATTCTTCTAACAAAATCTATAAATTATAGTGTTCAACTGTATAACATCTAAGTTAATTTAATTCTAACTTTGTAAAAAGATAAAAAAAAATTAAAATTTGTAGTTTTATATATTTGGAATTTCTATTTAGTGGATTCATAGAATTGAATCTAATAAAATTGAGTTAGATATGAATGTGAATAAATAAGTGATAAATGTGATAAAAATACAACGACAATGTAAAATATATTAATGAACAAATTTAGGTATTCTATACATATATATAGTTAAAACACATGCGGAGTTAGCTTTTCAACAATTTCTTTTAAATGACAGCTCAATTCGACTATCATAGACTGATTCAACCATATGTTGTTATTCTCGATGAAGGAAAAAAAACTTAAGTTGTTTGGTCTAATTATTTGGGAACGGAATAGGGCAAATTTATTGTATAGTTAGTTGAACGAATTGATCCAGTAGAATCCTAGAAATGCGATAGATGTATTTTGGGCACGTCGTCTTTTAAAAATTGAATAATTGACAGTTCGAAAGTGCAATTATTGATATATGATATTTAAGAGCTTCTTACCTACTAATAAGTTTCCTAGACATACTTTTTTCGAGAATACTGATCTTTTTGGTTCCAATATTGGATATTTGATTTACCGCATAAAATTAATAATATAGTTTTAACGTCAAAATTATGTGTTAGTGTTTCTTGTTCAAATGTAGGATTAGTTCACTGCCAAAGCGTAAATAGAAGAAATTAATAAGGAAGCATATATGCATTAACTAGTCCGGTTGTAGCTTTCATTCTTCGATCTAGAACAAATTTTAATAATCGGTTCAGTTTTGGACTTTGTTTAAATATCTAAAGATTGCAAATGCTTAATTTTCTTAAAATAATTCGATTACTTAACTTTTCAAATTGTCAAACCGTTGGATACTAGAAAGATATGTTATGTAATATTTAGAGTTAAACACTTAAAACTTAAATATTTGAAAGTTCAAAATTTATATAAAAAATTGGAATACCAAATTATCAAATATTAGTAATTCATATTATACAGTATGGTTGACCATAATATGTGATGATATTACAACCCGTCATGGTTGTTTCTTAATGCTTATAAATAGGTTTGAAAATAAGTTAAAGACAGTTGGGCAAACTATATTAAAATTAGGCTAACTTTGAATTATTATCAATTAGAGGTTTTTATGTAGACTTGAGCTTTATCTTTATGATATACAAGTTGTATGATTATTACGCAAACTAACTATAAGATGAAAACCTAAAGGTTATAAATATTAACCTTTGATAAAGTATTTATGGATAGGCAAGATTTATTGATAGAATTACATTTAGATTGACCAAAAAAATGACGTTTTATTACTAATTAAAAGGTGAAATATTAAACATGATGCGTTTAACTCCCGTATAAAAGGCACAACCCACCAGATGTTACGAAACTGTGGTAAAACCCTATATGGGTGCAAAAATAATTCAAAATCAAAAAATTAATTCCATATCTAGGGTTTTCAATCGGCGACTCGTACATTGTTGTTCAACAGTGTGCATCTGACATCTGAGTTGCCATCGTGCATCAGAATATACCCATCAAAGTGAATGAATTTGTTGCTCGTAAAAAATATGAAAGGCGTCAGTTGAAGAATCGAAGAACAACGGGAAGCTTATATATATATATATATATATAGGTTAACGAGAACCATTTTTATTGTAAGAACATGAGAAATGAATATACTATGAAAGTTAATGAATGATGTAAAGTTAATGAATAAAAAAATCGAATTTTCGCCTTTCTTGGGATTCAACCGATGAAAATTCCAAATTTTGTTCATTAACTTTCAATTCATTAACTTTCATAACATATTCATTTTGTTCAGAATTTTCGTAGTTCTTAGTTCTCACGTTAAAATTGGTTCTTATTTGAACCTCACTATATATATATATATATAGAAAGAAGTTGGTTCATGTATATCCAATTCTTAACATACATAAATAAGAAAAAATCATATCCATTAGATTTGAAAATCTAATGATTATTTTTTAAGTGTGTATCTAAATTAGTTATATGCACATTCTACATATAATTGTGCATTTGTGCATCTGCGTCATAATTTGTGCATTGAATCTGAAGCGTCCATATTGATTTATCAAGGGTTGATACTAATAATTGTGGCATATTATTTACTACATTTAAGATTGAGGTTAATAAAGAAGAAAAAAATTACCGAAAATGGTCATAATTAAGGGAATAGATACACTTATTTATGAAATTGATCTTTTTCTTTTTCGTCCTTTATATTTTCCGCTATGTGTATAATATGTTCCACTTTTTTTTTGTATGCAACCAATTTTTAACCTTGAAGATTAATGACATCTTCAGATTTGTTCTACTGCTTTCACGTGTTATGTATAACTACTTATAATTATGCATAATATACCACCATATTTGCTCAATTTCATGTTGCACTACTAATATATTTCTATGCATTTATACTCACGAGTTATGCACTTTGCTCAATTTCATCAAACACATAATATCTTGTCAACTTAATTCCACAAAATATTTTGTTTATATACACACTACTACAGTGTTTATGCACGTCTAAATATATATACAATTAATTGAATTGTCGATATTTTAAGAATTAACTTTATAAAAAATTAACATTTAAGATGCACAAATGACATATACCGTATACCTATGAACATACAAAACATAATCATGCACATCAACGTCAAACTATATGCACAAGATTAGGCGATAACACCAATTTAAAAAAAGAACTACACAAACAAATAAGATCTAAGGAATCTCGAACAAAAATGGATTTGGCATTACGGATCAAGATTTCTTTAGTTTTGTAGAGCGATTTGCAGAGAGAGATGTGAGGTAATTTAGGGATTGGGGAGAGAGAAAACTACTGTAATTATGGGTGAGGGAGTTATTAAGGGTAACTTAATTTATAGAATTACTATCATGCCCTTCAACCCACTAATTACCAATTAATTGATGATTGCCGATTAAAGATGTTGTAACATGCTTTGATTGATTCTCATTTATCATCTTAGGGGTGGTTCTTTCTATAACCAACTCTTATATAGGGGTTGGATTCAGTGAGAACTCATCTTTTTTAGAACTTGAGAACTATACACAAACGTATAAAATCGATGAACAAAATCTATAAAGTTGTGCATAACGAAAACATTCTAAAAATATTGCATAGCAAAACAATTTTATAAAGTTTTCGTTGTACACAACTTTATAGCGTTTTGTGCATCATCTTTACACGTCTTATGCATAGTTCGCAGAGTTCGCAAAAAAATATTTAGTTCTCATTTTATCCACTTCATATATATAATACCCAATCTAGACCACACATTTTGAATATGATCGCACCACAAGCCGACAGTGGCAGTCTCCTTTTCATTTATTTATCTTTTTAATTTTCACAAAGGGTATATTGGGGAAAAAAATAAAAACTTAGCATCATTCTTCTTCTTCTTCTCCTCCGATTTTCTTCATCTTCTTCGAATTTTTTTACGGGAACAACATGGCTAGGGACGGTTGCAGTGCGATAGTGACATCATGACAGCAGCAGTGTGAAGCATAAGACAATAGATTTTGAAAGAAAAAAAGAGGAAAAATAAGATTTTGAGAAGAAATTTGAGAGATTTTGTAAAAAATAGATGTGGATTTTGAAGGATCGAGAGACATGGTGGTTATGGCGGTAGTTTACGGCGAAGTTCGTCGGTAATCGGAGAAAGAAGCGCAATACGACGGAGAAGGATATGATGAGATTTGCTGTCGAAAATGAAGTATGCATACTGCAAAACGTAAAAATGCATACCACAAAACGTCAACATGCATTCTATAAAACGTAAACATGCATACTAAAAAATATAAACCTATATATTTTCTAACAAAAATATGCACATTACAAAACAATAACATGCATACGACTAAACACAAACCTGCATGCTACGAAACATAAACCTACATGCTTTAAAAAGAAAAATAATATGTTTCTCATTCACGATATCTCTCTTTATATCTTCTTCAATATATATAAATACTTATCTTATTGATCCTTTATTTTCTTTATTGTCGATCATTTGTTTTCTTTCGAATTATGAAGTTAGAAGTAATCGATCTAAACGTGAGAACAAATTTTGGAGAAATCAATTTCTTATGCATTTTGTGTTCAACATTATACAGTTTATGTTCAATCGTATGTAGTTTTCTATATAACAATATGCATGTAGTTTCTGAAGAAATAAATCTCATACATTTTTTTTGTTAACACTTATGTAGTTTTATGTTCAAACAAATGAAGTTTTGTGTTCAAAGATACACAATTTTCTGTTTTAAAATATGCATTTTTTTTGTATTACATAAAAGATCAAATTACTAATCTACCTTTACTGTAGCGCAATCACCGCCAAATGGCTTAAAAAATCTGAAAAAATCTCCGCCATAGGATCTATGAGATGAGTGGATGAGATTGAATAATTTGACATACTATATCGTGCCACCCAAGATTGGTGCGGCTATTATTTGATTCCTCGTATACACAAACACACACACACACACACACACACACACATATATATATATATATATATATATATATATATATATATATTCTTTCAACTGAAGATGAATTTATTCATGTACATACAATCTTTAACATACATAAATGAGAATAAATCATGTCAATTAGATTAGAAATTTAATGGTTACTTTTAAATGTGCATCTGAATTAGTTATATGCACATTTCTGCATATAATTATGCATTTATGCATCTGCGTTATAATTTGTGCATTGAATCTGAAGCGTCCATATTGATTTATCGATAGTTGATATTTATCTTCATGTTTATACTATATAGAATGTCCATACGATAATCACTCTCTATTAGAAGAAATACAAATGATTCACACACTCACATATATTCCAACTTCTTTAGATGACTCAAACCCCCAACATATTTGTTGAATGAGAAGTATTTTATCAATTGAACTTACATATTTTTTAAAACTAGATAAAATAATTCAATGCCGTTTGAAGTAGACGGAGTATTTGCAAAAACAATATATACTTGGCTCCATTAACAAATATTTTCTTTGAATTATATGGATAAATAATCTATCGGTCAAAACTAAAGGAACGAGGAGTCAATAATGACGACCGAAAATGGACTCGAAGTTTCTAGAAGGGCCACCCTCCTAATTGGCTAATTTTATCATCATATTTTTTTTTTCAATTTCAAGATAAATTTATAGTTTTATTTTCATATTGCACGAATATTTTAAATATAAGCTAGAGGCATTTTGTAGACCTTCGAGGATAATATTATTTTGAAAAATGGTTGATGATTAGGGACGTCATATGATTACTTCAAAATTGAGAACAAATTTAAGGAAAGATATATAAATATCTTAGCCTTAGGAATAAATTAAGTCGTACAGATAAAATAAATTTTGGTTGTAGTTCAAACGTCGTTTTGATAATAGTGATTCGTGCCTAAATTATGATTTTCCACTGTCTTCTTGCCTATGCTGTATGGGCAAAATAAACTAATAAAGCAGGTGGTTAGTCACAATTCACCTAATTGCGGGATATTGATAAATATAACAAAGGAGAAATTAATCAGGTTTAATTATATATTATATATTATTTTAACACTATAATCCCAAAGTACGATAGTTGCAAATGTTTTTTTTTTTTTTTTTTTGATATCATGGGGAACCCGCACCGCTACCTTAGGCACATTGTAAAACCCCACTGTCTGCCAATAATAACCGCAAAACCCATACGACAGTGTAAACCACACTTGAAAACCGCGTACGATGCACTCAAACCCATAGAGGCGTTTGGTGGGGTTGAACCCGCGACCTCCTACCATGCGAACCCACCTTAATTCGGGCCGTCCTTGGGACAAATGTTCTTTACTTAAACAATGTTTAGTGGCAGCAAGCGTGATTGCGAAATTAAATATTAATAATTAACAATTTTATATGCTCACTAAGAATGCCGCGCATAATAAACAAGTCGAGACAGCATCTAACGGGCTTCGCATAAAGTCATAAACAACGTTGTGATTAACCGCCAAACCATGTTTTATGTGGAACATTAATGTTGGTATGTTTGTCCAAACCACATCATAAAATGAACTTCTTGTTATATCCTATGCTGAGTACCAAATTATTATTATCTTCTTCAACTACGTATTTATTCATAGGCGTTAGGGGAAGTATAATGATTTAGTTTGATAACATGATTTTGTGACAGTTTAGTTTAATAAATCATTAATATATTAACTAAGTCTAATAAATTGAAGGATTTGTGTTAATTTTAGTTATGAAGTGATTTTTGGCATCGAAAAATATATTTAACAACCGAACATGACATGTTAGTGTCATGTGGACGAAACGATACGGTTTCGCATTTGAGGTGAATCATTCTCATTTTCTTAAACATAAAACAATTATTAATCATCTATTGGACTAGAACTGTTACAAAATCACATCTTGTTAATCCAATGTATTCACCTCAAATGCGAAGTATTGACATTTGGTCAACCTTGATAGTTGCGTATCGTATATGGTTACCAACTTTGCTTTCTAACATCGAAAATAACTTTCAAGCTAAAATTGACATAAATCAAATTTATTAACCTTCATAATGTATCAATATTTTATTGAGCTAAAATTATCATATAAGCACAGTCCATTGATGTATTTTGCACTAGAAATCGCCTACGAAACTAAAAATATATATTTAATATTACTATAAACCCAACTCTTTTAGAGTTTAAGATGAATACTTCTTTAACAAGTTTCTTGATCCAACTTTCAATGCTAAAGTAGGTGCATTGAAAGTAGGTGCTCGAATCCATTCATAGAATATGGACCACATTCAACTTGTGTATATAGAGATATAAATTCTCTCAATTTGGACTAGATAATTTGATTTATAGCAATTTGTTGTGGTTGAGCAACCCAACACTTAAATCTGGTGATAGAAAATGGTCTAGCTTTAGACCTAGATCCCTTCCCCGCCGTTTCGTAATAATCTAAGGTAGTGTTTACTTTACATGATTAGGTTGGATATATAAAATTAATCCAACATAATCAAGTGTTTACTTTTAAGGATTAATATTTGAGGATATCCTAAAGCCCGGAATTATTTTAATCATTTGAATTGTTCTTCATTAATTTTAATCCAACCAATATAGGTAGGATTGGAATAATCATCCAAATAAAGAGATAATTATTTATCCCACTTTTAATCCTTCACTAATCATTTGTAATAAACAAAGGATTGATAGATAAAAATAATCTTATCACATATTTAATCCATCAAATAATCAATCATTCAAAATGTTAATCATGCAAAGTAAACACTCCCTAAAAGTATTGGAGATTTGATGTGGATTAAAATATAATTCATGCATTTTTTGGGTTGAATCATGTTTTGCTCCACTAAAAATATGATTTTTCTTGGGAAAGGGAAAGGCCATTTAAATAAATATCATACTTAGATTTACAGATACATTTATGTGCGTATCTCTCATTTAAAATAAACAAGAAAATCTGAAAATTGGAAGTTCGAGATAGTTGGTCAAGGGACAATAATCGGACTGTTACAACTTAAGAGGAAAAATGGGTAATTAAGATTATTAGTTTATTACATGAATTGATAATAACATGCATGTTAGGTAGTTTTCGCAGGTTAGAAGATTTTTGGAGAGAGATAAACAAACTGCGAGACTTGATAAATGATAATGGTATTAAGATATGAAAATCTTGAAGTTTTTTGTCTGAAAATACAGGAAAGAGATGGACTGTGACCTTCAAAAAGGTCTCATTCGGCGCCATTAAACGCAAGTTTTCCCATTGTCATTTGTTTTTACAGTTTATAAATATCCATCACTCCAGTAAATCTATAAATTGTTTGCATTCCAAATAATTTATAAAATTGTTCGGACTCTCTCTCTCTCTTAGCTTGCTTCGACTACTCATCAACAATCCCACTCTACGCTGCACATTGAAACTTGCAAGTCTCTCTCTCTCTCTCTCTTGCAAGTCTCTCTCTCTCTCTATGTTTTTATACATCTACCTACCGAGTAATTGAAATTCCACAGACCACAGTAACTGATGTTAATATATGCGGCCTAGAAATTCAATTTTATCTAATTTCATTGGGTTTGATTCGATTCGAGTTTTCTTGATGGTCTCAACTCTTTCCACCAAATCCCACAACAGAATCAATTCCAAAAAGTAAAAAGATCACATATCATTATTTTCCCTCTCTGCTCTCTCCTCTCTCTTGTACAGTTTCTTACTTGATGGAGTTTCTGGGCTCTGATTTACAACAGGTATGATTATGAATATGTTTGATTCAGCTTGTGTTTTCTATACTCAGCTAAACTGATTGATCTTTGGGTTAGAATCAGCTATAGTTAAAATGGGATTCTTGCTCCTCTTTTTATTACCTTTCTGATTTTTGGTTCAATTGTGGCAAATACTAAGATTAAATAAGTTTGCTTGTATTGATTGCTTGCTTCCTGAATTATGATTTATGGTCATGCTTTACTCAAAATGCTATCTGAATGCTTCTCTCGTGAGTAAAATAGTGGAAAGTAGGAGACGTTTTTGCTTAAATCTAAATAACAACCTAAATCAAAGATTAAAACTTTTAAGGTTGGTTACATTGAAAAAGTTAGCACTTCCAACGAGAGAATTGGCAATTTGTCATGGGGTTCTTGTGACATTGATGCTATCATTTTGCTTTTCTTCCTTTCTTACAAGTGCTTTCAGTAGTTCAATCTGTGTATTTAATTTTATTTTTTTCAACTTTGTCAATGCAGAAATTACTAGAGGGATCCACCAAGATACATATCTTCTAAATATTTGGACACTGGTAAGCACATTTTCATCTCTTAGTTATATACAGTTTGACATTATGTGGGTGGTGCCCGTGAGTTGTCAACTGTTTTTCTTGGTTTTGGTTGGCTTGACTTATTGAGAAGCCAAATTTTTCATACTTGCTTGTGATGATTTCATTTTGCAAGAATTTGTATTGGATGTGAATTGGTGCAAATTATGAAAATTGTTGTCTTGAAATTATTCTAAAGTTTCTTCTGATCAATCTCAATATGACTGGATTGGTTGTTGCTGGCAGAGGCAGATCAATAAAATCTTAGGAAATGGGATGTTTTGTATCGACTCAAAAAGACAGTGGAGGAAATCGGAGGAGGCCAGCAAACATTGGGGATGTTGCTGTATTTGTTCCAGGTGTACGAATACCTAAGCCTGCCAATTTCTCAGATTCGCTGGGCGATCACCTATCTAAAAGCTTAGTGGAACGGCTTTCTGCTCTTAGAACGAGAATAGTTGTTATGGCTGGGCAAGAAGCTCCAACGATTACAAGAACCAGAAGGAAAACTGCTACCCAACATGGTTAGTATTTTGTTTTGTTGTCCTACTCCTATCACCATATTGATGTTGCATTCCTACTCCTATCATCATATTGATGTTGCATAAGCTGATTGATTCCTGCAGGAGGTTCAACACTGGCTGATCTCCTTCAGGCTCTAGAAGATTATTTGCCAGTGCTTCTGGGATTGGTTAAAGATGGTAAGCATGTGCTGTGCCAATCCACTGATCAAACTTGCATGTTTTGCCAATCCTATGGCGAGTGTAACTCTTCTTCATTGTGCAGGGAGTCCTCTGCAACACAAAGTGCAGTTTGTTTGGATCAATCAAGAAGATGAAGCAGAGGTCAAACTAACACCTCAAGAACAGCATTATTCTTTATTTGTTCCTTTGTCTCATTATCCTTATCTGTGTCTCCAGGAAACGGCAATTTATAGTGCTTGGTATGAAGTATTATCTGTTTTGCACTTGATGGCAACAGTGTCATTATCCCAAGCTAATCTATTGCTCCTTCCAAGAACGTCAGTTGATGGTTATCAGCCCAAGTTATCAGAAGGTAGGTGTTATGTCAAAGCTTATGTTTTCTTAATTTTCTGTCCATGGAAGTTGTGTAAATAGCATCAGGTAGTTTTGGGAAGTGAGGAAACCATTTCGATGAAGATCTCATGTTTTATTCATTATCATTCGATGACTTATATAATGACATATATTGTGATAATACTATATCTTACAAATAAGACACTTGTATCCAATGAATATTTCATTAAGGAAACAATACTATATGCAAGATACAATAAGTGCACCATTTTTGTCCCTACAAGCCTGTGTCATGCATATATCAGTGTACCTTCAGTATGAGAGTAAGTCTGCATTTTGTCTTCTGAAGATAAAAATAACACCGTAGAATGATGAATATACTATCAGAACAGAAATTTCTGAGTTTCTATAATATCTTTTTGAACTTCCTAGTAAATGACAGTTGTGTGCTTTCAGTAAGCTGGCTTTTTCATTCTTCTATAATGTGTCCCTTTTCCAACAGAGAGTCGTCGATCTTCTGTTGATGTTTTCTTGAAAGCAGCTGGTTACCTTGACTGTGCTGTCCAGCATGTTCTTCCGCAGCTGCCCAACGAACTGAGGTATCATTGTGTGTGCTTTTAATTATTATTTAGGATCGTATTCAGGAAATAGCGATTCAATCCTTGTTTACCATTATATACTCAAGGAGAAATCTTCCAGTGGACCTTGCTGAAGGAGTCCTACGGGCACTTTGCCTCCAAGCACTTGGGCAGGTATCTGTTTCATTTCGCTTGCTGCCCAATGCTTAGATAGATCTAGCATATTGAGCTCTGATTTATGTATATCTCATTGAGGCTCATCTCAGGTTGTGTTGCTTGTATGGTTAGTCATAATAGTATATGATACCCGAACATAAACCTGAACTTTTTGCAGTTCTAAAACAAAAATAATCTACATGTTGTGCTTTCACTAGATTGATGATAAGTCAGCATGGAATTTTGGATGGTGGAGTTAAAATGAGGCTGCTATTGGTGGAACACCTATAGTAGTTAAGGATGATAATGTTTGATGATATATAAAGCCTAGGTAGAGTACTGCTTGGCAATATGACATTTGGAGCATGTGGTTGTAACTATGATTTGCTTGTCGAAGTCTAGCTTAGGACTCAATTGTCCCCCTAGAAAGTCTGTGAACAATATGAATTGATGAAGCTTATTTAGTTTTTCGATTTGTGTGTTGAATAGGGGGTTGATATTCAGCTGGGACTTGCTATTGACAGCGCTAAAGCAACACTAGCTGTAAAAAGAAGACTTGCCTGTGAGATGGTAAAATATTGGCAGCAGGTATTGTATTGTTAATATCTGTTATTTTGTTATGCTAAGTTGGATTGAAGATGAAAGTAATAGTGGAAAAGTGAAATTGAATTGTAGGCCCAAGATAACATAATGAACCTTCCGGTGGCGAACGGGTGGGGAGAAAAGCATAGGCTGTTTGTGAAGTGGAAATACGTAGAAGCAAAGGTATGGGTATGGATATGTTAATGAATGAGAGAATTGGTTTAGATAGGTAGCTAGTGTATAGTGGTTGATGTTTCCATTGCAGTCTGCAGCATACTACTATCACGGTCTAATTCTGGATGAGGGGAACACAGAGAAGTCTCACGGAATGGCTGTAGCTGCTCTGCAAGCAGCAGATGAGTTCCTCAAAGAGAGCAACAAGGCATCTGAAGCTTTTCATGCATCACTTCCCCTATCTAGGTAATCTTTTTAATTTGCTCAATCAATCATTAAATTTTCTTTTCTTTTTTATATGGAAATGCATGTATGAATCTGTGCAGGAATCCTCCTCTTTGGGGAACTATGAAGTATCTGTCTGAAAAGATCCCAAAGGATACTAGTAGCAAAGTTCGAAGCAACAAGGACCTTCACTCCCACGACATGTAAGTCACTCGCTCTCACACTAGTTTTTACTCATCACCAAGGAAGATTAATCCCAATCACGATGCTTTTCGTTGTAGAATAATGGAGACAGCACCAACGCTGCCCGATTTCGCCTTGGCCCTCAAACCGGACGAATACCAGCTTCCTCCTGTGGATCTCTCATGGGATCAAGAACCCCACAAGACTAGATAATAATTGCATAACCAAATGGTGTCACGAATTATGAATTCTTTGTTTGCTGTGTCTCAAAGCTCCCAATTCGTTCCTTCTTTGAAAAAATTTGGTGAATATTTGGTTGCAGAGGGCCACTGTAAAATTCACATTTTGGTGTAAATCTTAGTGTGTGCAAGCAAGCAAGGGAATGCTACAGTAGTATAATAATTCCAACCATTTTCTCAACTTAATTTACAAGTTTTGATTAATCGTTTCCCGTTGCCTCTGATACTATCTCATACACAAGTTTTTAAGGGGCATTTGGCTAAATTTATGATAGAGAGCTTATGAGCTTTAATAACTTACAATCGGAGAGAGACGAGCCGGGATAATTTGTACGTTAGGTATCAATGTCATAGTTGATTCTCCACTCCACAAAGCCAACAATTACTCTAGATTGCATAATACACATTATACATGTAAACATCTTCAAGAACATATCGTGTATGCTGCGCATTTTAATCTACCTACACTTTTAATTAATTAGTATGCTTTATGCGCCAACTAGTCAACTAATAATACACTATTAGTGCTATATATAAATTATGAGGTGGTTTCTTATATGAACGTTTGCATATATCAATATTGATATTTTTTTTTTCAATGTAAATATTACTTCATCCGTTCCACTTAAGACGATTTATTTTTTTCGGCACTGTTATTTAGGAGAAGTGTATAAAGTGATAAAAAGTAGATACGTCCCACAATTTTTAAAGAGATAATTATTTTCTAAAAAGAAACATATCATCTTGAGTGAAACAATCAAAAAAGAAATATATGTCATCTTTGCTGGGACTGTGGGAGTATAATCTAATTATAGAGTAAAAAATAAATGATATTTTTTTAATGTAAAATATATTTTTGTTAAAAACAAAATTAAATAGTTCAAAAAATACTTATGAGTCCGCAACTAAAAAAATTGTAGTAAAAGATTATGGCGCTTTGACCGGAATATAAATATGAAATTTCGTTCCCAAAATCGTTAGCACGAATAACCGTGACTGACAGAGAAAGACCCAAATAGCGACAACCGATGGAGGGGAGAAGACGCGCCGCCGCCTTGGCGGTGGAAGATGCCAAGAGAAGGTGTGATGCCCTTGCCGACCAACTTCAGCACATCCCTAGGAGTAAGCTGTCTCCCTCCTCAAAGACCACTCTTTGCCGTTTAATCAACTCAGAGCTCACCTTTCTCCACCGTCTCTCCGCCGCCTCTGATCTCACTTCTTCTCCTCTCAGGTTCCTCTCCCCCCTTCTTTACGAATTGCGGTTGATGATCGATCCTCTATTTCGCTCTACAGTTAGCTTATATGATAAATTTTAATATGACAGTCTGAATATCAGCCACTTAGAGGCGGTGGTGCATGTTCTCCGGCAGCCCTCTGTGACTGGGGTATCGCGCGTCTGCAAGCCGATCAAATTCTCGAAATCGTCTAGCATTTACGTTGATGTAGTTTGTTCACTGAATGGAAATCCTGTGTGGTTCATTGTCTCCGCCAGAAACCCTAAATGCATTTCCTGGAACGGCGGTTCTTCTGAAGAGGAAAAGGGATTGAGGAAAAAAATTCAGCTAATTGTTGATGCTGCGCGCCAGTCCCCTGTAACACTCCGGCCATCATCCGTTGTGCTTTTTTTTTCGAATGGCCTTGGTGACGATGTTTACCAGAAGCTTAGATGTGAATTTGAGGCTGTCGGCGTGGAAATGGAGCCACTTTGTTATCAAGAATTCGAATTGGAGGAAGAATGGATAAATGTGGTGCTTGGTAGATTGTTTCCTGATGCATGTACTGTGAGAATACAAGTTGTGAAAGATAGTGTTGAGCTGGAGAAAGATATTCATGAGAATAGGATTATTGGCCCTATTTCGTGCAACAAGTATTATGAGCACTCTGATTTTGATCTAGGCGTATCTTTATGTTCTCTTGTTGCTGGATTGAAGTGCTGGTGCTGCTCTGTGGATGACAGGGTAGAACTTGAAGTTGGATCGTCATGGAGGGACGTTGAGGCCAAGTTGGTTAATTTTGATACTACAGCAATGGTGGCCATTGTCTCAGGAATTAGTAATGGAAGGACAGAGAAGCTTTTGGCTACATCAGAGCGTCAATTGAGAGACCGGTTTAAGGGCAACTACGACTTTGTGATAGCCCAGGTGATAATACGAGACTAATAAGTGTGCTTTGCTGTTTTTGTTGTTCACTGGCAAGTTGATATAGAAAAATGCCTTTTTATGAGCCATATTTTATGCATTTCGCAGTTTTGATCATGTAGCATCAATTTGTTATTCAGGATGCAGGACCAGTGCATCTCTAGGTTTAAACTATCATATCATGATTTTGTTTTTTCTACTTCACTCTGTAGTTTAAGCATGCAAGCTTTATGTTAATGCAATGGCTCAAGAGATGAACGTTTCACAAGGGAGAGACTACTTCAATATGCTCATATGTGTATATATATATATAGAGAGAGAGAGTAAAGTTCAAATAAGAACCATGTTTAACATGAGAACTAAGAACTACGAAAATTCGTTATGAACAAAATGAATTCGCTATGAAAATTAATGCATCCATTGAGAAAGTTATTGAATCCAAAAATTCGGAATTTTCACTTAAGGTTCGAATCCCATGAGAGACGAAAATTCCATTTTTTTGGATTCAATAACTTTTCCAGCGGATTTATCAACTTTCACACCAAATTTATCATCTTTTGGTTCTCACGGTCTCACGATAAAAATAGTTTTCACGTTAACCCTCCCCCATATATATATATATAGATGAGGATGCATTTGATGATACTTTTTTGTAGAAATCCTATAACTCAGATTGCTTCAATGTGAGAAGCAGCAACTAGTCATAATAAACTTTATTTATTGTTTTGCTTGTACCTGTTACTTTCATCTGGATGCTGCATTTGTGCCTATTATTTCCTTTTATCAATCTGTCTCTATGTACAAGTGACCTTGATTTGCATGCTTTTCCAGGTTGATTCGGAAAATCAGAAACCAATCCACAGCGAGTTGGTTGGCTTAATATCAGGAAAACGAGGAATTATCTGTGAAAGTGTTCGGTCGGAGTTCCAAGAGCTCATTACAATGTGTGGCGGACCTAATGAGAAACTAAGAGCTGAATTCCTTCTGAAATTTCTCAAGTAAGTTCTTAGGAACCAAGTTACTTGTGCTTGTTTCACTATGATAATTAGTTAGTTGGCCTCATATCAAATTCAACCACGAATAGGAAAATATTATCTTCATCTTTTACTTGCTGAATAACTTTTGATTTGATCTGTCTTGAAAAGTGAAATTGGAAACTGCAATGCATATATGATTGTATATTTAACTCATAGTTATTTCTCTGATGTTAACTTTGTTTTTAGAGCTTTGTTAATCTCCATTCGTTAATAAATAAGTGACTATGCCAGGGTAGTACCTGACTGTCCATCCACACGACTGGTGAGCCTTCCGACAACCAGAAAACTGGCTTTGAAAAACAAGGTGGTTTTTGGCACTGGTGATTATTGGTGTGCTCCAACTGTAACAGCAAATATGGCTTTTGTCAGGGCTGTCTCACAGACAGGAATGTCTCTTTCCATAATAGAGCACAGGCCACGGGCACTAATTGGGGACTAACACCTTGCCAAGGATAGTGGAAGAGACTGCCTACTGTCCAGTCAGTTCTTAAAATGTATAGGCGCTGGAACTACAGTCTATACCTCATCACCGCAACAATACCTTGCTCACCTAAAAAGCACCCGGACATCCAAGGAGGCAGTTTAATTGAAAATCAAGTATAGATGTCAGATGACTTCAAACAGGAGTTCAAGTGACTAATTCTTCCTGGTTTTCTACAAAGTATGGTAGAAGCTTTGGCAGCAACGCAAGGGAGAGAGCAGGTCGAAGAGTTCATCACCGTTTGGGCCTTTATGTTGAATGCTGAAACTTTTCATCATCTACTTGGGTAACGTTTTGCAAACATGGGCCAAGCAAGAACTCCACCAACGGGATATCAAGTCACTCCACTGGGATTATCGTATTAGATGTGTATTATCAGCAGTTATTCCAGATTGATTAATGTGGTTCCCTTTACAAACTTTTGGCATTATCATCGTAGTAGAATAGAAGTTTGACGCATATTGTGCACGTAGTTGGAGAGGAATGGCATCAATTTTTTTAATCACTTTGAATAGTTGTAGTGTGTTTTTCCTCATTCGCTATTCCAGATCCTAGTAGTATAAGTATTCTTTATTATTTCGTATCCAAAAATTGAAAAGTCAATCATTATACACGTGGGGTGCTAAATTCATGCTTGCTTTATTTCTTGTTCTCAAGACAAGATGGTGTGATATTTATTTTGTATAGCCTGTTCCTCTACTAACATAACCATTGAAAGGTAAATATCAAAGTGAAGGCAGATCAAGAAAGAAAGTGAATGTGAAATTGAAATTAAGGTGGAAGTGATGAAATGTGTTCCCAGAAGATGGGAAGAGGGCGGGAAATGAATTAAGATTCAAAGTTTGAGTCCAAAATGACAGGTACTAGCTTTAATGCTGATTAAAGTATTAGTAGTAAGACTATCAACGATCAACATGCAGGTTCCCAATATCCTGACCTTCCTGAGCTTGAGGGCTCCAAGTTTGATGCTGACGGGCACATTTATCTTAAGATCGAGGGGGACCCTTCCAGTCTGTTGCTGCTCCTGCAATGCATTCAGCAGAGTTGTCCCGTACTGATTCCGCCCTGTTAAGCCCACGTCCAACACCGTCCTGTTTTGATGCCCCTGGTAGAATTTGGGGATGCTTCCTTGACAGAGGTTGGTGTCTTTGTACCACACGCTCAGCCGACTGCCTTTCTCGTAGTAGATCCCAATCTTTTTGTTGGGGTTGTCGGTCGTGATCCTAACGTTGAACCTTGCAGAAAGGGTCATGTCGAAATTCAGTGCGAGGTCCGATACCCTCAGATTGTCGACTGAATATTTTGGAAGCTTGGGCTGAAATACAAGGTAAATAATGGCTGCAGTGGCTCCAACAACGAACAGCACAAGCGTCAGGAGGCCAACAGTCCAGCAAAGGCATTTGCAGCAACAACGATTGGGCTTGGGGTCCGGATCTTGCTTGCTTGGTGGCACTACTGCAATTGATGGGCCACCTTTTTCTACTCTGAGCGAGGAGGCTTGAGGCCGTGTAGGCAGCACCGCTGCTGCTGCTTCCACATCCGGATATATCTTCTTCTGGTGGTCTGCCATTAATTGGACTTGTTGTTCTGGTGGGAGGGACAAAGCCAACCTCCAAAATTCTATTTTCACTAAAACCAGTTATGTATGTAACAGCTGCTGCCTAAATTATGTATTGATATCATGTCTCATTAAGATTCGTGGTGTTGGTGTATATATATGTCCGCGTGTGACTTTGGAAGCAGATTTTTGGGTAGGAAAAATGCTCATCTTTCTTACCTAACAACAAATTAAGGCAATAAGTGCATGAGAGTCAGAGAGGGTTAGGTCAGCTAGGCATGACACTTTCTTATTCTTTTCTATTTTTATTTTTATTTTTTCCTTGGAGGGGAGGGAAGGGGAGGGGAGCTAAGCATGGCTTGTTGAATTAAGCATAAAAAAGGCATGAGACAGAAGATGTTGCAAGTCAATTTTCTGTCCAATTGTACGTGTGCGCTTGTATGCAAGACTAACAACTTTTTAAGCTCAATAAACGTGCAACTCTTGACACATCTACAAATATAGTTTATCAATATTGGAAACCAAACAATTTCTATATGTCATCATCATATCGTCCAAAAACAATTAACACGTTACAAAGAAAAATTAAAAACCAGACTGCCAAGTAAAACAAGCCAATAGCGTTTAAATGCCACTGAAGAGGGAGCCATTAAATACAAAGCACCCTAACCTGTATTGCTGTTCCAACACAATCTTGCACAAGCAGGATGAACTCAACATGAGTAACTTGATCATTCTGTTGGTTGCATCAGAAAACTCTACTTTGGCATGTGGATGACACAGCGCAAGCATTTTCCTTCTCTCATCAACTCAAATGCCTTGTTTATATCTTCAAACATCAGATTGTGTGTTATATAGTTGTCGATCTCAATTTCCTGCAGCACCAATTTTGTCCGATGCCAATTACAACACTTTTTACTATACAGTGTTTCAATATCAATTTCTGCAGCTACATATTTCAATCGTTGTTTCCATGACATGTTGAAACCAAATACAAACTTTTCAAGTTCAAATAATTAAAATCAGGTCACTGTGAGTTAAGGATTCTAAAAAAGCGGTGTATGAAAGAGGTAATATAACACAATCAAAACAATGCAACAATTTCATCCTTTAAGGAGATAGTCACACAAATAAGATTCTGCAGACCTGCACCTCCAGGAACTGGTTTGAAGTAGAGGTACTAGGATTATTTTCCACAAGGATCTAGCTTTTTTGCATGCGGTCTTCCTTATCTCAAAACTTACTAGACAAATGTGATTGCATAAATCAAGGAAAGAGAAACAGTGAATTAACAGGATGGACATTCTACAAGCCGTAAAAAATACACCCACACAACACTTGTCCCAGTAATATAATAGATACAGCTGTTCAAGAGTATATTATGCTGTTACCTTCCTCAGGTACATGTCAACAAGTGAAGGAAGATCAGATTTTGGTTTCCATCCACCAAAAAGTGATCCGGTTAGCGTTCTTCCAGAGAGAAAGAGTCCATAGTGAGCTGATATCTCTGGCTTCTCTTTGGGCACACCAAGGGTCACAGTCAAACCCCATCCCTGGACCCACAAGATATATCTGGAATTTCATTCTCCTCCTCAAACAAGTGAAACAAACAATATGAACAATTGAAGTTCAGAATTTACAGCGCAACAGGACTGTAAAGCAGCAGTGATCATTCCAGTGTCTCCCACGCACTCAAATGCATAGTCCGCACCACCATCTGTAATACCGCTAATAACCTGAAAAGGGATTCAGCATACACAATTCATATTTGAAAACAATTATCCTAAGTCTTGCATAAGACCTGATCAGAAAACAATATTAAGGATGATTTCTTGGAACTCTGGAAGTAGCAGCTAAGCTACTGTAATACATATTATTGATAGCAGAACAGGTAGAATTAAGGTCTCAACACTACTTGAAAGAAAAAGGATGGCATCAATTCACTGGAAACCCTACTAGAACATTTCAAAGACAACTTTAAGTAAAGCACGACTCGTAATCACCAAGTGCATCGCACTGTCTCAGCTTCTATCTTTCCACATAACATGAAATAGTGTTTACGACCATGTCTGGTTAATAAAAATCGAAGTGCAAACCTGTTGGATAGGTTGATCATGGTCATTTGGGTTCAGAAAGTCAGTTACTCCAAAAGCCTTAGCTGTATGATCAACAAAACAAGATTGTAATTCAGTTATGCTTATTCTTGGTAGCTCATGAACATCAAAGTATTAATATTTAGCACCTCTTTCGCTCTTGTCCGGATTTGTGTCAATACCAATTATTCTAGATGCTCCTCTCAGTTTTGCACCTTGTGCAACCTATCCAGATGTGAAGCAAGATATACATGTCAGTGAGAGAAGAATATGGTTTTAGTCATGATGGTGGAATATGAAATCTGCTACTCACAGAAAGGCCAACAGTTCCAAGGCCAAAAACAACGACAGTTGATCCTTCCGAGATATTTGCAACCTTCCAAGCTGCGCCTAAACCTAGTGGTTTGAAACTTGAGGTAGCTTTATGACAATATCATATATATGAAATTGATTACAGTAAAAGTATCTCAAGTTCTACAATCTGAACTAGCAACATGATAATAATTATGTATTCCAGTATGGAACAAAGAAATCCCATACACTGTTAGCTAAGAATAACACCAACAAATAAGGGAATTCTTATAACTGTAATGTTGAGATTATGCTTGAAATTTAAGTTTAAATCATAATCCTTGGAAACAAAGTAAGCTAAGTACCTGCAGCCACTCCACAGCTTAGAAGGCATATTTTATCCAATGGTGCAATTGGACTAATCTTCACAGCACATCCAGAGTGCACAATGGTATACTCACTGAAGCTCGAAACAGCACAGTAATGATATACAGGCTTTCCCTTTAGTGAGAATCTGGTTTTCTTGTCACTGTGCATTAAGCCTTGGCGTTCCAAGCCAAGCATGTGGCAGATATTGCTTTTGCCTGAGGTACATGGTCTGCATCTCATACATTCTCCAGTGAATAAGGTTAGTACATGGTCCCCCACTTCAAATTCAGTAACTCCTTGACCCACACTCTCGACAATCCTATAAATTTGCATCTATGTGTTAACCACATTTCTTTCCCGTCGTGGAAGGTAAAACAACATTTCGAAAAGGGTTTTGCATTGTCCTTGATTTTTCAGTTCACATATTACTGAACTTGCAGAGGATTAGGTCATCTTACTTCCTATTAATTAGTTTTGCAGTAAAGATGACGTGAAATGTATTAACTTGTTATCATAGAAAGCAAAAGCACAGCAATTCAGTCACAATCAAAAAATTCGACATTTTTGTTTTGAGTTGCAGTAAAACGCAATTATATGATGAAAACCCTTGGTAGAGCCGCATTCAGCAAGATCCAAGGGATAATAAGGACATAGAGAAGTCACCCTGATGCTTCATGGCCAAATATCCGAGGAAATATTTGAGGTTGTGCCTGCAAAAAACAGTATGATGCATGTCTTAAAATTTTCTGTTGCCCTTGAAATGTGCACAACAATAGAAATCGACAACAAACTCAAAGAATGAAATTAATAAGGATGCGCAGAAAGAGAATAAGGGAAGGGATTTGTTTTATGATTCATACTTTTGGAGTCATAAACTGAAGAAAAAGTTTCATTTGACTACTTTCAGGAGAGTCCTGCTTAAAATAGTGAATAAGGTAATGATAGGAAACTGGAGAAGTAAAAAAAATGAAGTCCCACTATGATAATCAAGGATAAAAATTTATAGAAATAAAGCAGCAGCAGCAACTTAAATCAGCCCAATTAAGTTGGAATATGTTATCAACTGTGGTCTGCAGTTGCAGCAAATTCACTGAACTCAGCAAAAGAATCAGTGTTACATAATCCAATAGTAAGATGTGAGTTCCGTCCCACCTGAGAGAGCCAAGCAGTGAGATCGCTGCGGCAAAGCGAAGTGCAGACGACTTTAATGCGGATCTCCAGTGGCTGAGGCGGGCTCAGCTCCACCTCCTCTATCACCAGCGCCTCTCCCGCCGCCCACGCCACCGCCGCTTTGCATCTAATAATATTATTTGAACTTGACATCTCAGCAGTGCTCTCTACAATTCCTATTGCTGACGCTTTCTTCGCTGTTACAGTAACTCAAAAATGGCGGGTAGGTGGGTGGATGAGGTGTGTTGGTGGGGAAAGAGGTTGGTGAGTGAGACACTGATGCTATTCCTTCCTACGCTTCCAAATATTAAAAAATAAATAACTTGGTTCCTTTGATTTATACTTAGTTTTGACTTTAAATTTAAATTTTGAGGAATATTATGCTCGTCAGATCACAACTTCACCCAACTCTACTTGTGATTTCTGCAACTAAATTTATAGAAGAATTTAGCAGAATTAATAATTGAAAAAACAGATTACTTGAAATAAAATTTTGCAAACATTTGCCAATTAAGTAATTCATAATCTAATTATTTGGTTAAATAGGATTCTATAATAGGGATGACGGCAAGTCAGGTTTCCGCGGGTATTCGTCTTTACCAATCTTATTGGGGCGGGTTTGGGTAAGTATGAAACAGGTTTGAGACGAGTATAAATAGTTAACTAGTACCTATGACAGGTTTGAGACGTATTTGAAAAATTAGCTATGGATATCCACTACTCGAATATGTTTATAGAGAGTTACACTATTATATTTTTTGTATATATTTTCTATTGATACTTATATGTTAAGATTAAATGACTATATGAGAATGTTGGCAGAAGATTTGAGAAGTTAAAATATAATCTATATGTTTGTTTTGATAATTTAGAATATTATTTTGGATTTACAATATAATAAATTTAAAATTGCATAATATTCAATTTTATACTTGAAATTCAATTTTTAATCATTATTTCTACTAATTATTATTTATATTTGTTTTTTAGTTTTCGACTTTTTATTGGACATATTTATTTATTTAGATATTTTATAAATTTAAATGGATTAGATAGGTAATTAATGGGTATGAATACTAAAGCTAGTACTCGTGATGGTTTTAGGATGGATATGGATAGATAAATTATAATCGAATTTGGATTTGAAAAATGCTTAATGAATGAATAACCGAACCATTGCCGTCCCTATTATATAATTATCTTAAAATAAGAAGAGCCTAACTCATTCCAACAATAAGACGCAAATGCAATAACCAAAAGAAGGAAAAACAAAGATTATAGACGTCTGAACACCAATACATTGTATCACCGTTCTGCGCTCCATTCCTCTTAAGTAGCTACTCGTATAGAAATAGTATGGTAAAATCTAAACTAAATCTCAGTTTAAAGCAGAAAACTACATCTACCAAAGGCCTCAGCCAAGGCATAATCTACATCTCAAAACACTTTCTCACATTTTTTTTTTCAAATAATACAGAAATTTTTAAAGGTCGCCTCACGGTAGACTCGAACCCTAGACTTTTGGCTTCAGACATTAACCATTTACCACTAGGTCAACACACAATATACGCACTTTCTCACACTCACTTTGAGGTTGGAAACATTTATCTACACTCATAATCATCAATGACCAACAAGGGAAAGGAATAGTACATATTAAAGTAAGATTAGGAGGACATAACACAAAAACATATAGACTTCAGCTACTGCACAGACTTTTGTCAGGTAGGAGTTACATTCATTAGACCAACTTCAGTGACCAAAGAGTTCATTTCTTGCATTATAGCTTCATAATGTTCTTCAGATTGTGCTCCCTCCTCAACAACTTGAAGGGTGCCTCGAAATAGATTTTCATGCCACTGCCAAGGACTGTCCTCATCAGCATCACAAATGGCATTATCTAAGGGAAACTTACGCTTATAATCTTTATTCCAGCGACGTAGAATGTATTGAGATGGTATTTCTTCTACACCATTATGATTAAGGACACTTAGTGCATGCCTGCACAAGTAGCCTTTGAAATTGAAAAAACCGCAAATGCAGGCACTTCAACCTGTTTTGTCTCGTACAGAACTTCATAATGTCTAACCTCCTCATTTCCATCAACTTCCTGTCGCTCTTTGACAACAAAAGTCAGAATTGGGCCATTCTTAGCTACTTGCTTTATGTTGAAGCAATAGTACATGCCCTCAACTTTAATTTAACATTTTTAAACATTTCCTTCGTGTACACTTTCGACAGCTGCAACTCATAATTTGATTTTGCTTTTAGTTCAAAGCCTAAACTTCTGGATTCAGAATCTTCCAATGCTTCCTTCCAATATTTTCTTTGTAGAGCTAGATCGTACTTGTCAAGGAATTCCTTCAAGGATGTGTGCTTGTGTACATAATCATCAAAAGATGCAGTAGAGCCCTCGCCCTCGCCCTCACTGATTGGGAGCATCCCCAAGAAAGAAGTGTCTTTCAGGTATACTGGTGCCTATACGATCTTCATACAATTCCTGAAGCCATTTATTCTCCCTGAGGGTGTGTTGAGTAGTCATCTCCCCCCAGAAAGTTTCAAACTCAGATATTGTCAGGGAATCAAATACCGCTTTATTAAATTGCCTCTTGATCACTTCAAATCCATTTAGTCCGCCCAATTTCTCAGGAACACGAAGCATGATATAAGACAAACAATAACAATGGCAAGATCGTGGAAAAACCTCAGAAACTGCTACATGC
Organism: Salvia rosmarinus; assembly: GCA_036937905.1. Taxonomy (NCBI): domain Eukaryota; kingdom Viridiplantae; phylum Streptophyta; class Magnoliopsida; order Lamiales; family Lamiaceae; genus Salvia; species Salvia rosmarinus. The sequence continues at coordinate 96,916,317 of CM072816.1, forward strand.
AAGGGTTTGGACTGATCGGTAACAATAACTTGTGGATGTTGCTCTAGCATACAAGTCAGCCATGTCCTAACATCCAAACAAAATACTCCACTGATTCTTCTCCAAATATGCCACATCCCAATAGAACAGATTTTCCATGATGGTTTATTCCCACAAAGGAAATTAAAGGCATCTCATACTTGCTCATCAAACTTGTTGTGTCAATCAAGATGGTGTCAGAGAAGTAATTATATGCAATCCTCGACCTAGCATCACCCGAACAGATTTTTCAAGCACCCCGAACATCAAGGTCCATCAAATAAAAAGTTTGGATTTGTCACCATACGACAAAAGTAGTTATATCTCGCAAGTGCATCCCTTCTTTGAGTGTTAGATGCTTTGAATGACCGATGGTATTTCTTTTATCTCGTTGTCATGCTTACACAAAGCATCCACTATCGCAGTCCGGTATAACTTAATCGTGTGTACTTTGCTGTGTTCGATGCGGCGTTTTCTTTTCAAAGAACAATCATCTTTTGTGTGATTTATAGAAGCGCTGATTTACGTGCTCACCGGATGGTTGTGAACAAGCTCAACCTCAACTACTCTCCACCGTTGAGCATCCACAAGCTTGATGATTACCATCATAGACATACGGTTCTTGTTTCGGCCTTGATTGTTTGCTTCACTTTTTCTTGAAACCAAAGATCGCCGCAACTCGATTTTGCGCTATACCTCTCCCTTCTTTTCGACGGAACCATGAATTACTAACTCTAATCCCAAATCCTTGTCCTTAGCATAAACATCGTAGAAATGATATGCTTCATCAAACGACTCAAACTCCGGTCCCACCATAGGCGTAAGAAATTCTTTTCAATTGGGTTGAGGTTTGTCACGTTGTCCCACAATTGAGCAGTTAGACATGCACGGTTTTTGAACCGGCGGTTCGCCTAGGCCGACCCGCCGGTCAACGGTTCGATCCCGAACCGGCGGTCAACGGGCCGAACTGAAACCGTGAGCTGGGCTGGGGCGGGCTCGGTTCACGCGAATCGGATCGGAACCGACGGGCCTGGGCCGAACCGGCGGCCTAGGGTCGAACCGGGCGGGCCTAGGGCCAGGGACCAACCGGCGGGCTTTTAGAGCCGTTGGAACCGGCGGTCCGGCCCTAAACCGGCGGTTCCAACGGCTAGAAAACGGCTATTTTCGATTTTCACCCCAAAATCACTCCTATAAATATATCCATCATCCTAACTCTATCCTCACTTCAATCTCTCATTTCTCAACCTTAATTCACTCATTTACATCTAATTTTCAAGCTTTCAAGCTCTCATTCTCACTCTCAAACTCAATCTCTCAAGTTCTCAAGCTCTCTCAATCTCTCATTCTTATTCTAAACTCTCAAACTTTCTCACTTCATCAATCATCATGTCTTTCTTTAAACGATTAAACAAGGGAAAGGGAAAGGCCACCGATGAAGGAGCTCCAAGTGAGGGAGGAAACATTCCAACTCAACGTTCACGAAGGGCCTTAGCGGCGGAGGAAATCTCAAGGCAAGTTGCCGAAAGGTTACAAGCCGAAGAAGATGCTCGATTTTATGAAATGGTGCATCGAATGGAAAGAAGTCCCAATTTCGGTGACGTAGGCTCGAACGACCAAGACGACGATGAAGAAGGCAACGAAGAGGCGACGAAGAATATGACGACTTTGACCAAGATACGCCACAACCACCAAAATCAAAGGAACTTAAGTCCGACGTTTTGTGAAGCACTTTAGTACGTAAATTTTTACGTTTCTTACAAATTAGTTTCACAATTTTAATTTCATGTTCATAGTTCTTACAATATCTTGTTATATTTTCTTTAGAAAAGTGGAAGTCTTAGGCGAAGCACCTCTTCCGACGGTCGAAAGAGATCGTTGCTTATTGCAACTATTGCACTAAAACCTACAAATGGATCGAGAAAGGAGGTTACGGAACGCTCAATAGGCACATGGAGGTTCTCATCCTCATGAGTATGGAATATCAACGAACCAAGCTCAAATTAAAACCCTTCTCAATATTCTACAACGGCGTCCACTTTATTTAAATTTGATAAGGAAAATATGAAGATCGATGGCTAGATATTGTGCTATGGAAAACTCCCTTTAATTATGCCGATAGAGTTACGTATGAAGAATGTTATAAAGAGGACTTGGTCCTAATGCATGCAAAGTTAGTAGAAGTATTATGCTTAAGAAGATTAGGAGACAATGCATGGAAAAAAACATGATTTAAAGAAATATTTGGTTCGTTTAGGTCATAAAGTTTCTATTTGTGCCGACGTTTGGACGGATGCTTATAATAAGAATTCTTATATGGGTATTACTTGTCATTGGATTGATTCGAAATGGGTTATGCAAAACGTTTAATTGCTTTTAGAGAGTTTGAAGAGCCTCATAATGCTTTAGGTATTGCTAATATTATAATTGGTGTGTTAAATGAGTATTCTTTGATTAATAAAATTTTTCCGTTGGTTTTGATAATGCTTCGCAAACACCGCTAGTATTCCTCAACTTATTGAAGCATGCACCTTCTTTTGAAGGAAAATACTTTCATTCTAGATGCATTTGTCATATTTTAAATCTATGTGTTCAAGATGCACTTAGTATTTTCAAGAATCCGTTAGTCCTATTAGAGATGCTATCAAATGTTTGCATGCTTCAAAAACTTATGGGAAGAAATGGCAAAAATATTGTCGTATAAAAAATATTGCTTATACATGTTTCAAATTGGATGTTTCTCATCGTTGGAATTCTACTTATGAAATGCTTAATAGTACTATTTCATATAAGGGTCATTTATGTGATTTTTAGAAAAGAGTTTACATCTATTCAATTACATCTTAATGAGTCTCATTGGGATGCTTGCATGGATTTATATCGATTGTTAAAGGTATTTCATGGTGCAACGAAACAATTATCGGGAGTTTATTATTGCACTTCCGTTATGGTTTTAGAACATTGCATGCATATTGCCATGTCTTTTCGTAGTTGTTTTAGTAAACCATCTTTATGTGGTGTAATTTATTTTATGGTTCAAAAGTGGCTAAAATATTTTAGGAGATACCTACAATTTTTTTGCTGCTAAGTGTTTAGATCCTAAATGGAAATATGATGGTACTTGTCAAATGCTTAATGTTTATTATGATGCTTTTAGGCAAATGGATTTTCAAGGTGCTAGTATAGAAGGAGAATTAGTTTATTTTGATCTCCCGGATGTAGATCAAATCAAATATAATCTTGAAAAGAATTTAAGAAGTCTTTTTCAAGAATATAGGTCGAAATATGGTAGTGATGATGATATTCAAACTCCACCTCTTTCTTCTATGATGTCTTCGATTAATTTTCCTTTTGATATGAATGAGTTTGATCCTTTGGTGCAACAAATGACTTCGATGTACCAAAATAGAACATTCGAAAGGCCTAGAGGACAAGGTAATAGTGAATTAGATATATATTTGCAAACTCCTTTTGTCTTTGGTGTTGAAGATAGCGGTCCTTCGATCGATGTCTTGAAGTGGTGGTCGAAGAAAGAGTACCCAATCCTCTCAATCATGGCAAAGGAGTTATTTGCCGTCCCGGCATCCACCGGATCCGTTGAACAAGCATTTAGCATTGGAGGACTAATGCTTGATCAAAGAAGAAGCAACATGAAGCCGGCGAACATTGAAGCTACAATGTTGCTCGATGATTGGTGTAGGGCCGACCTTAGAGCTCAAGAACCACAATGGGAAGATGGTAACGAGAGCGAAGACGAGGCCTTCACCGAAACGGATCGATCGGAATCGGGTGCGGAGACGGAGTAGAGCATTTAGAAATTAAAAGAACTACATGGACTTTGATTCTCTATGATTATGAGGATATGTAGGCAAGTCAATTTTAGAAATTAAATTGAGCTCAAGTCCTTTATTATTATTATTTTTCATCCCTATGTAAAAGTCATAAACGGATTTATGTAATTTTACTCATCATTTATTAAAAATGCAAAGTGTTGACACATATTTTATATTTATACGTATTTTAACAAATGCAAAAATGCAAAGTATTTACAAGTTCAAACATAAAAAAAATCACTTACAAATTTAAAAATATTTACAAGTTTAGTAGTTTACAAATTTTTACAACTTTAAAAATATTTACAAGTTTATTAAACTTTAGACTTAAAAGTTAAAAGTTAAAACTTAAAAGTTTGTTAAAATCTTGGACTTTGATACTTGTTGCATATTTGATTGAATTTTCAGAAAAATTGAGATAGAACTGGAGATTTTAACCTTCATAAGAGTTGAAGTATATCGCGATACGAGTTCGTGAGCGCAAACGGATCGAAAATCGGAGCTCGTACGAGAGAGAACGGATCGATACAAAATCGCTGCGCGCGAACAGGCCGAACCGCCGGGCTCGGCCCTAAACCGGCGGTTCGAGCCCGAACCGGGACCGCCGGGCTCAGGCCCGGCCCTAAACCGCCAACTAGTATGTAGGGCCGGGCTAGGGCCGTCACATTTGGAACCGCCGACCACGGTCCGCCCTAAACCGCGGTTCCGGCCCGTCAACATGTCTATGAACAGTCTCCATCTTCATATTCATCGCCTTCCCCGAACACTGGCTCACTGTTAAGAGACACTAGCTCCATCTAGATACAAAATTGAGCTCATCAGCAATGGGGAAGAACAGCAGGGCTAGCAGTAAGAATGATGAAAGCAATTTCAATAGTAAGAAAAACGACTACATTAAAAGAAAGTTAAGAGTACAATGGCAACAACCATCACGACACACCCGGCAGTTCCAAGCCCCCGAATTCAAAACTTGTCCCGCAATAGAAGAGCAGTTGTAGGCAAACAAATTTTGTGTCTCGGCGCTCAACCTCAAAAGCAAAATGTCCAATTTTCTAGAACCAACCCTTCTGAGAAGGTGTAATGCACTATGCAATCAATTGCAAGGCATACGTCACACCTAGAAACGGTAGCTGGCACAATTAAGTAAATTAGTGCACCTGAAAGTTATGGCATGATAAAGAGGAGAGCTTCCGGGCAATGGGAGGTAAGCAGCTATATGGAAATCCTCTCACTTGCCAGTTCTCCCCTACATGCGAAAACAGCACCTTTATTTTCGGGTGATAGCGCAATCAAATAAGAAAGAGGCAGGTTCCTCAACACAATGATCTTGTAGGATAAACAATAAAGGGATGGAAATAATGAGTGAAAAACATTTCAATGTATGCGACTACGATCGCCATTTCAGCTCACCGACTCAAGTGAGGTGAGCTATTAAGAAAGAATCGAGAGCAATTGGTAGTTAAGAAAACAATGTGCAAAAGAGGGAAGTGAGCTTATTGATCTACGTGATATGGATGATCGTCATCATCTGCTCCTCCTTCCATAATAATATTTGTAAATTCCTGTTTCCCCACCAATATTCAAATAATTCACGAACCAATCATGATTTGCAATGCAGACACTACATCATTTTTTTCAGCTGCAGAAACCCTAGTTGAGTGTAATAAGGATTAAACGGTTAAGGCTTAATCGCCCGAGGCAGTGTCACGTATAAGGACACCTTTCACTTATCAATCACCAAAGAATTGAATCGATTTGGATGAGAACAATGAAAAATGAGAGTTTTATTCATATATGGGTTGTTCTAAGTATACATTCTCAATACCCGTACAAACTGAGCTCTGCTCTACTTTTATAGTCACTTAACTAAGTAACTAACTAAGTAACTAACTTCTTAACAGCTTGCCAACTACTTCTCAGCTTCTCTTCCCTCTCTCCCGTCTGCTGTAGCTCATTCTGTTACTCTTTTAGTTATACCTTCTCTCCTCCTACACTGCCACGTGTCTGCATGGTTCGCATGCATATTTCTTAAGCTTCCCATGTGACAATACCCCCTCCTTTACTTCAGACTTGCCCTCAAGTCTGAACAACGACGGATAACGGGCCGCCATAGATTGATAGTCCTCCCAAGAAGCTTCGTCTTCCGGCAAGTGTGCCCAGTGAACCAAAACTTCGGTATGTGGTGTATTATTCTTCTGCACCAACCGACGAGCTAAGATTTTAACTGGATGTAGTAAAATTTTCCCGTCATCATCAAATTGTGGAAGGGTTGACACCACTGAGTTGTTCTGCTTAACACCTTTCTTCAACAAGCTAACGTGAAACACCGGGTGGACCTTGGCTCCGATAGGTAACTGCAGCTCATAGGCCGCCTCTCCAATGCGCCGAATGATCTGAAAAGGGCCAGCATAGCGAGGGCTTAACTTCCAATCTTTATGCAGGCGAAGGGAGTGTTGTTTGTACGGTTTCAACTTCAAATATACCCAATCGTTCACTTGAAACTCCCGTGGATGTCGTCGCTTATTTGCAGCTCGTCTCATACGATCCTGAGCTTTCTGCAACAATCTTTTAAGATTGGACTGAATTTCGAGTTTCTCCAGAACAGTGGCTTCCACACCGATGACCTCCGGGGATGTATAAGAAGATAGGGCGAGGGGGGTGGGTTTATACCCATAAAGAGCCTCAAATGGTGATAGTTCAATCGAGGTGTGGTACGAGGTGTTGTACCAGAATTCAGCCAATGGTATCCAAGAGCACCACTTCTTCGGTGCTGCTCCACACATACAGCGCAAATAAGTTTCAAGGCACTGGTTCACCCTCTCACTTTGGCCGTCCGTTTGAGGGTGATATGCTGTGCTAAGATGTTGTTCCACGCCTATCATCTTTAACAACTCCCTCCAAAATTTGCTGGTAAAGATCTTGTCTCGATCCGATGTAATACTAGTTGGTAAACCATGGAGCTTGTAAACAGAATCCAAGAAAACCCTTGCGCATGTTGAAGCTGTGAAAGGATGTGTCAAAGGAATGAAATGGGAGTATTTCGTGAACCGATCCACAATAACCCATATTGTATCCTTATGTTGCGATGGTGGAAGGCCTTCAATGAAATCCATTGTAATGTGTTGCCATGCTTGGCTTGGAATCGGCAGTGGTTGCAATAGCCCCGCCGGCCGTGAGTTTTCATGTTTGCTCACCTGACACTGGTGGCACGTAGTGATCAACTGCTGCACGTCTCCACGCATGCCCGGCCAGAGAAAAGTGGTATTTACTCGCTGAAACGTTGCGTTTGTGCCTGAATGGCCTCCCGTGCTGGAGTTGTGCATAAATTGAAGGATCTTATGCCGTAGTTCTCCAGTAGCTCCCACATATAGCTTACCTTTGAATTTTAATAAACCCCCTCTGAAAGAGAAAAGTGAGAGGTTAGCAGGAATCGTGCTGCATTCTGCAATGGCATCTTCGGCTTCCTTATCACCCACATAACTCTGAATCAGTTCCCCCATCCATGCTGGAGTACAGGCTAGTGATAGCAAGCAACTCCCCTTCTGTATATGTTACCCTTGACAACGCATCCGCCACTTTATTTTCCACTCCTTTCTTATACTCTATCTTGTAATCGAAACCGAGAAGCTTTGTCAAATACTTGTGTTGGAGAGGCGTTGATATCTTTTGTTCTAAAAGATATTTGAGACTTTGTTGATCGGTTCTGATTATAAACTGATTATGCAGTAGATAGGATCTCCATTTATCAATAGCTAATATGATAGCTAGAAACTCCTTCTCATATGTTGAAAGGCCCTTATGTTTCAAAGCTAGAGCCTTGCTGAGAAATGCTATAGGGTGTCCTTCTTGCATCAGCACTGCTCCCACCCCGTGATAGCTGGCATCTGTTTCTAAAATAAATGGCAAGTTGAAGTCGGGTAGCTTCAACACAGGAGCTTTAGTCATAGCTTCCTTCAACCGCACAAAGGCAGCATCTACCTCTTCCCCCCATTTAAAATTACCTTTCTTTGTGAGATCATTCAAGGGCCTCGCAATTGAACCATAGTTCATGATGAACTTTCTATAATACCCGGTTAAACCTAAGAACCCCCGTAATGATCTAAGAGTTCTTGGTCTGGGCCAATCGACCATTGCTTGGATTTTTTGGTTATCCATAACCACTCCATTTTTACTTATCACATGACCAAGGTAATCCACCTCACTTTGTCCAAAAGTACACTTTGACGCCTTTGCAAAAAGTTTATTTGCAAGTAATGTGCTGAACACAATTTCCAAATGCTCCAAATGATCTTTCATATTCTTGCTGTAAATTAAAATGTCATCAAAGAACACTAGTACGAACTTACTCAAGTATGGCCGGAAGATGGTGTTCATGAGCGATTGAAATGTTCTTTGGCGTTCGTGAGTCCAAAGGGCATCACCTTAAACTCATAAAGCCCACTGGAAGTCACAAATGAAGTTTTGTGAGTGTCTTGCTCGTCCATTCGTATCTGATGGTAGCCTGCCCTCAAATCTATCTTGGAGAAGGCTGTTGCTCCTCCTATCTCGTCGAGTAAGTCATCAACCAAGGGTATTGGGAAGTTATCTTTGATAGTGAATGCATTAAGTCGTCTGTAATCTATACAGAATCTCCATGATCCATCCTTCTTCTTCACTAGTAAAACTGGAGATGAGAACGAACTGCTACTGTGTTGAATAACTCCTTCCTTCAGCATTTCTTGCACCAATCGTTCTACTTCCAACCTTTGCAGATAGGGGTATTTGTATGGTTGTTGCTTGAAAGGTTGTGTTCCTGGTTTGAGCATAATTTTGTGATTGTGAGCTCGGTTGGGAGGTAACTGGGAAGGTGGTTCGAAGATAGACAAGTATTTGTGGATCAGAGGCTCAATCTGTGGATGCGGTTTGCTATCTTGAATAACCTTCCCTGCTGATATCATGCATAAACACCCAAACACTGCTCCTTTCCCTTTCCTTATACTCCTCTTCAACTGCTTACCACTTATCATTTTTAGGGATACCTCTTGTTTGGCTCCTTGCAACACTACTTCTTTGCCCTCCCTATTGAAACTGATACTTTGCTCCTGAAAGTTGAAAGTCACGGGCCCCATCTGTTTTAGCAAGTCGACTCCTACAACCACATCACAGCCCCCCAATTGTAGTATTCTCATAGAGCTGCAGAATCTGTAACCTCCCATCTCCCATTCTAACTTGGGACATTTTGTATTACATTCCAGCTTACCTCCGTCGGCTATTGTCACCAAAAGAGGATTGGTGTATTCAATCTCGCACCCTACTCTTTTTGCTGTCATCATATCAAGGAAACTATGTGTGCTCCCAGTGTCTATCAACACTGTAACAGGATGCTTCCCTATTTTGCCTTGAATTCTTATTGTGTCTACTGCCAGTTGTCCAGCCAGAGCGTTCAATGATATTTGAAGCTGATCATCTCCTTTCTCTTCGGGTGACAGCACCAACTTGTTTTCTTCAGCCTCTCCTTCGCAAATTATCACAAACAACTTCTTGCACTTATGGCCGAATTGGTATGGTTCTTCACAGTTGAAACACAACTTTTTTCTCTTTCTCTCATCTATTTCAGAGGGTGTTAGTTTCTTGAAATTTATACTCCTCTGCGGTATTTCCCCAGGAGTTTCAGCTGATCTCCTCCACCCTTCTTGGCTTTTATTACCTTGTTTCGAATTCTTCCCCACTGCTGCAAGTTGAGTCTCCTGTTTCTTAGCGATTCTAATAGCTTGATCCAGTCTACCCGGATCGAACATCTCCACTACACTGGAAATCTCCTCTTTAAGCCCCCGAATATAGCATTTCACAAAGTAGGCCTCCCCCAGACTCCTATTTTCCACCGCCATAAACGCCTTCAGCTCCTCAAATTTCGCCGTATACGATGACACATCCAACTGTTGTCTCAGTTGTTTGAATTGAGAGATCATACTCCTCTCGTCTACTGCGGCGAACCTCTCCACCACTAGCCTCCCAAATTCGTTCCACGATACCTCAGCTAAGCCCTCCACATACTCAAGATACCATAAATCGGCTTTTCCTTCCATGTACATCGCCGCCATATATACTTTGTCATAATCTTCCATTGGATTTATGGCAAAATACTTATTGCATTTACGAATCCATTGCATAGGGTTATCCCCACTAAATTTGGGGAAATCAAGTTTGGGCATTCTCTGATTGAAGTTAGAGGAATGGTGCGAGTTACCTTTTTCTTTCGATCGCAGCGCGCTTTCTTCATTGGAACTGCGCTCTCCTTTTTCGCCCTTCTGGAATTGCTCTTCTTCTTCTTCTCCCGCTCTTGCTTCCGTGGAATTTTCCTTCTCCTCTTCTCGTTGGTCGCTCTTCCGCATGGCTTTCATCATTTCTTCAATTTTGAGCTGGATTGCGGCCAGCATGGAATTGGTAACTTCTGACTGTTGTTGCTGTTGTTTGAGCTGATTTTCTACCTCCATCATTCTTCCTTCCATTTTAGATTTCCGTGGCATACGGTGAGCGTGGATATGGCTCTGATACCACTTGTCACATATAAGGACACCTTTCACTTATCAATCACCAAAGAATTGAATCGATTTGGATGAGAACAATGAAAAATGAGAGTTTTATTCATATATGGGCTGTTCTAAGTATACATTCTCAATACCCGTACAAACTGAGCTCTGCTCTACTTTTATAGTCACTTAACTAAGTAACTAACTGAGTAACTAACTTCTTAACAGCTTGCCAACTACTTCTCAGCTTCTCTTCCCTCTCTCCCGTCTGCTGTAGCTCATTCTGTTACTCTTTTAGTTATACCTTCTCTCCTCCTACACTGCCACGTGTCTGCATGGTTCGCATGCATATTTCTTAAGCTTCCCATGTGACAGGCAGGCTGCTACTATTACTCTCTCTCTCTCTCTCTCTCTCTCTCTCTCTCTCTCTCTGTAACTGTATATTGCGATTCATCTACGGGTATTTGGAAGGAAACTATATATTTGAATTGGAAAATTTCAGTTGATAAGTTTCAAACTAATTATTAGAAAAAGAATTGATAAAATCATGGGATTAAAATTGTTAATAGTAGTTATTTAGAGGGTGTTTGGCTAAGCTTATAAGCTCTTCAAAACAGCTTATAAGCTGTTTAGGAGCTTATAAGTTCATCCTAAGTGTTTGGCAAAATAAGCTCCTAAACAGCTTTATAAGCTGTGAAAATAAGCTCTAAATGACTTTTATAATTTGTGAAAATAAGCTCAACGAATTATAAGCTCCCTTAAAAATAAGTAGCTTAACCCCAACTTATTTTTTCATAAGCTTGCAAATAACAGTGAATTTACCAAAATAACCTTACTATGATTCGTTATAATCTACATATATACTATCGACTTCACCTCTCGTCAATTTTCTCGCTCTAAGTATGTTTTTCTCTCTCTAACTTACGATTCTTTCTCTAACTTATAAGCTAAATTATCCAAACACTTTGACAACTTATAAGCTCTTGAAACATTATGTCTTATAAGCTCTTAAAACATCTTATAAGCTCTTAAAGCTTATAAGCTCTTTAAAATAAACTTAGCCAAACACCCTCTTAATACATGAAAATGAAGAATATAATGAACTTGTATAAGCGAACATCTGTTAAAGGTTGAAACAGCCTTGTAGTTGTATATACAATTGTAGGAGTTGTGATGATGCATGGTTGTTTGTTGATAGATAAAATTGATTTCACCCATTGCAATAACAATAGTCGATAAAAATATCCCCCATATTGCATGTTTGCTGTTTCTAGGGAAAAATAAAGTAAAAACAGCAGTGCTATATTATGCAGATACAAAAGATGACATTAAGGAAAACAATTGTAAGATATGAATGAGGCCTTGATCCAAACAATGAAGGTAAAACGAAAAAGACAGATAAGCTATCTTGGAATGGAATACAAGGTTTGCACCTTCTATCACCGCTTATATATCTTCATCCAAACTACATTTCACTTATCCAACAAAACAAGAATAATACCAAATCCAAATTAAAGAAAATAAGGTACTCCACTTCTTGGTCCTCGCATCTGGTTGTTCTCCTCTGTTTCTGTGAAGAACTTCACCTCTCTCTCCTAATCAATGGAATGGTGGAAATCATAATTTCATCTTGGAAAACCCATCAAAACAACACACACACACACACACTCTTATCTCTCTCTTGCTTTTCAAAAGAGCAATATATCGACACTCATACCATATTCTCATTGAAGCTCAGTATGGATGCTACATTTCCACAACGGTAACAATAATTTGGTGCAGACCACACCTGCATTGTCCAAAACGTAACCATCAAAATGATATAACTATCTGTATCCTCACAGCACTTCTTAAAGGATAAGCAACTTACTGTCACAAGTCCTTTATCTTGAAACATATACTTTAGACCTTCTTGAACAAGTTGGTGGGCACGGCAAACTAGGTCGAGTTTGTTGATATGATTGAACTGCAAAAGAAAAATCCAGCATTTTAGCATTGCAGCACCAACCTAATCACCATTATCTCATTATCCCAAGACATCTTGACTCACCTCAGATGTAACCCTTGATCCAAAAAGCCAGCCTGCTCCTCGAGGACTCACTGCCCAGGTCTCAATATCTTCAGGATCACTCCACATTAAGTCACAGAAGGGTCCTTCATGTGGGATCTCGCAATTACGTTCTATAACTCGAATCTGCTTACCACACAAAACGGAGAAGCCAATAAATAAGACTTGCTATAAAAAAGAGTGAGGATCAATAAAAATGTACAATAAGTACATCAGCACCCATCAATTATTACTACTTCAAATAGGACATGTCATCAAACTAAACACTGTATAAATGAAAATGACTTAACCTGGTCAATAGTTCTAATATCTGGAGATAGGCCACCATGTACACAAAGTACCTGATATTTAAAAAAGTCAGTTAATCAGTGGCATAATGATATTAGAAATTAGTAAAAGTGGGATCTACCAACAGCGATAAATTCTTCTTGTTCCCCTCCAGGGAATTAAAAAAGCTAAAGACTTGGTCAGCAAGGCCTAATATTAGAAAAAATAACAACACAATTGTTTACAGCATGAGGTTTTTTATTCTACTTAAATGGTATATCTGATTAAAGAATGCATACCGTGCCATCGATAATTGCTGATAGAGTAAGATAGTCGAAAACATCAGTGCAATAACGCCAAGCATTAGCATTCCCATACTTCCTTTGACATTCATCATAGAATCCATAAACCTACCAAGGACAAGAACACAGGCATTCATCAGCAATCAGAAGCTACCAAAATAGCAGTGACACACTAATCCTCAAATTCTGCAGTTGCCTTTTAATAAGAACCGGTAACTAAAGAAGTATTGAGATAATATGTTGCCAATCTTGTCATATTACAGGCATATTCACATCTAAGATAATAAAAATTGAAGCAATAAAATTCAAGCAATACAGCACAAGGAAACACAGTCAGGGTTTTACTCGATTTCCCTCAAGTGATCCAGTTAAAGTTTCTCATAGAAGAAGTAACAAATACAAACCACTAGCTACAGGCAACAAGAGGAAGCTCCTCTATGGCGTTCTGGCCTCTCACCCGAGAGTCCATCACTCCCGAAAGAAGAGTTAGAATTTAATTCTTCCCTCCTTTTAAGACTTGTTCTGACTGTATGAATTACTGTAGTTCATACTGAGCTCTTTACATCAAGTCAAGGACCCAGGAGGAAAGAAGAAGCGAAGGGAGCGCCCTCTTAAGAAACATTGCATTTTCTCAGGAGTCAGGATTCAAACATCTTTGAAATTTTTTGCAATTGAATGCCAGAAGGCCTCATTACCCAATATCCCACTTCAGATGATCACAGTACCGGGTACCCAAATGCTATAAAAGTCAGTTGCTTACAATCAAGCGTCTGGCTTCTGTTAGATTTCATATACCTGAACCTCAATATCTAGCAACTTTAAACATAAGGTGAACATATGAGATGAAGCGTAATGTTCGAAGAAAGAAGACCAATAAAAAGGAGGACGTGATATGAGTTCAGTCAACTATGTAACTCAAAGAACTCAAAATTGTGCAAGTCAATGCCAGAGTCAACTTCAAGCCTTATCTGAGAAAGCCCTGTTAGTTGACTCCTATGATTAGTTGCCTGCCTGAAGTAATTTATCTAACTGAATGTACGTGAGGAATTCATAAAAGAACTGATTTACTGTTTTCAGCAATTATTCTGGCCATATAAATATATTTTTTATGAAAATACCTGTGTTAGCTGCCTGCTTTCATGATTTCCACGTAGGAGAGTAATGTTAGCAGGGTATCTGAAAGCAAATGTAAGTGATATCAATAAATAACCACAAGGAGCAATAAGAAACTGTCAAATATACTCCAGCTATCAAGTGCTCATTTATCCACAAAAAAATCCACTTTCTCCTAGAAAGACCAGTAATTATGTGGTTAACAAGTATATTCAAACACCAAAAGTAAAGGTAGAAAGTTTAGAGAAATAGATGATTCTTAAGGAGAAATGGAGAATGAAGTGCCACATATAAAATTTTTATCATTCTCTGTATGAGTCTGTGAAATAAGACTTAACTGGTGAACTTTTACTTTTAGGGATAAGTCATGACAACAAGAGCTGGTTAAGCTTTTCTATTGAGAGAAAACATAGTATTTGTAGTAGAGGAGGGATTTCTAAATCATTTGTAGTCTATTATTAACTTTTTATGGATAATAGCAATTAAAGCTCAGTTCCACAAAACATATTGTTGATGGCATAACCTCCTGGTTAAGCCTATAAAAGTTGGCTGAACCAAATAGTAAATGGCTACTCATCCTACCATACAGGTTATTTAGTGGATGAAACTGGTAGAAACGAGATGATGAACTGACCTACAAATAAATAATGACACATACGGATTCTAAAAGATAAATATCCCTGAACTGAATTATACACACCTTGCTTTGAGAAGCAATAGGATGGTGAAAACTTCTAGACTATTGTAACCTCGATCAACAAAGTCCCCCTGTTAGCCAAAAGTACAATTAGTACAGACATAATACATGAAGAAGTAGAAAAACACTTTAAACTACTTACCATAAATATGTAATTTGTTTCTGGTACATGACCTCCAGTCTGGAAAAGCTTCATTAGATCGTGAAACTGTCCATGGATATCACCGCAAACGGTGACTGGACTGTTAACAGGCTGAACATTTGACTCCTCAATCAAAATCTCCTTCACCTGAATAAGGCAGGACAGGACCAAATTTAGGAATACTCTACAAATGAAAAACAAGAATACATGCAGAGAGAGAGTGCTTGAGCATGTTACCAAGTCAAGGTAACTAAATAAAGGAATATAGTCAAAGAACTACAAGGGTGGTCCAAAAACTGAAGGTCGATGGAAATGATGACAATATCACTTGGAAGGACTCAGGAAGGGTCTACCCAGCAGCACAGGACAACTAATCTAAAATCAAAAGACAAGAATCTAAGCCGGACAATTTACCAAAATTCAAATAGATTTGCCTTCAGCCACTAGGACAAGCATACTGCCCCAGTTTAAGAAGAAAGTTCACTTCGCTGCCATTATGGAGCTATATGTATATCATATATTATAAGGCAACTTAGCAGTTCACCGTCATCAGATCTTATAATGGCTCAAAATGCTTAAATAATAACCCTTTTCCTGATAGAAAAGAATGACAAAAAATTATATTTCAGCTATATTATTATATCAAGTATATGAATTTATAAAGCAAGAACTGCAAAGGCATTTCATGTCATAACATATCTCATCACTAAAGTTGTGTTGTGAAAAGAGATGGAGAAGTTTCTCGATTGCTTCAGAAGAAAAAAGACATTCACAACAGATGTTAGAATGGATATTGAAAAAGAAAAGAAAAGCACAATCATGCAGCCATGACTTATCTAATGTATTGTTCACTTATTCCATAGCACCTGACAGACATTTATATATAAGTCGTAGCGGATGCAACAATAGGCTATGTTTCTTTTTTTTAAATGACTCCCATCAAGGCATTAACATAAAACTGAAAAGAAAAAGCTGAAAAAATAAGAAACTTTAACGGCAACAGACAACAGCACTGGTATCAATCAAGTCAAATAATGTTAAAGTGCTTAAAAAATTAAAGAAGAATAAGATGAAATATTAGCTGGCAGAGGCAAAGTTCTCACGAATCTTTTAGAAGTCAAAGAACAGAATCCCCAAAAAATGAAAACTTACAATTGCTCAACTCATCTACCAATTATGATTTTCCAGAACAGAGTGTGCACAACATCATCAGTTGTCAGTGACCGACTCTCAGGTATAACAAAAACTAGAAGAGAATGAAGTGAGTGGTTTAGGCGCAAGAACGTCTACTCGAGTAAAAGTGGAGCAGCAAAGACATAAAGCAGCGTGCTTAAAAGAACCCCACACCACAAAAATCTTTAAGAATCCTAAAACTTTGTTGAAAGAGATATCCCTAAAACCCAAGAACCGAACGATCAAGGCAAAACCCTAAGTACCATAAAAAGGCCAAGATTTAAGACTCGACATCAATGAAACTCTTGTTTTAATGCTCTCCGTCCTTTGGCGAAGGGAATCTTCAATTCGTCACATTCAAATGCAGAGGCAAAATTAAAGAAGAAATAGTAAATAAATAAAAAGTGCAAAAAAGAAGGAGATGAAGAAGAAGAAGTTACGTATTCGCAAAGAAGCTGAAGCTCGTCTTCCGACAAGTGCTGGCCCTCTTTGACCTTAGGTATCCACTGCTCCAAATCCATCCCCTTTTCAAGATAGAAATTGATTGAATCTTGATTCTGGGAGGAATTACAGTGAAACAAGAGCAACGACAAAAATATATGTATAAAATTGTTAAAAGGTGTATATAGGTACCACAGATAGAGAGAAGGGAGCGGCGATGGAGGCAGTGGGGAGGGAGATATTTTGATTTGGAGCTACAACTTAATGTGAATGTGATGATGGTGATGCAGTTCAATTTCAAAGACCATAAGATTCAGAGGCCCTCTTTTTCTTATTTTTCTTCTTTTACACATTTACATATTGTATTATTTATTTATTATTACGTTATTATTATTATTACGAATTATAAATTTTTGCATATTATTATGATATTATTATTAAGAATTATAATACTTTGTATTTGAACTATATCTTCTTTTTGCGTTTTAAAATCTCAAAATTCTATTTATTTTTGAGAAACCATCTATATAAAATTTTCATTTACAACACAAATACCAAATGGTACTGAATTTTAATTGAAAAACATCTAAAATATAAAAGTGAATTTCTTTTACTAGTTTCGAAGCTAAAAAATACAGTGGCGCCATCCTTCAAAAAGTTTATTCTTTATATATATAATTTTTAAAGTAAGATAAATTAGTTTCCTGAAAATAAATAATTCATTGAAGAAAAGGGCCTATAGCTATCCTTGGTCGCTGGAGTTGGTTTTGTTTTAACACAGCCGCAAATAATGAGTCAACGACGGGTCAAAAACCGAAATCATAAACCATGGGTGAGCACCGGGAGTGTGAAACTTATGGCTTTTCTTGCACTCATTCAAAATAAATACATATTTGATTAGTTATTATTATTTTCATTTTTCTTGATCGGCCGTGGAGTTACTGCTTCCTTCTGACCAAAATCAACTAAGCATTTGCTCCTTCCGTTAAGATGGCAAGTTGACATATGAGACTTGAGAAACAGAGGCGGTGGTCCGGTTTGAGCTGTTTCTCTCTCTCTCTCGACTAAAGGTAAGCTCTCGTGTTTTTAATAGAAACATTTTAGACAAAATTCAAACTCTGCGCAATTTTGGGATGGATTGAATTGAGTTGGTCAGAGATTTGAGAAATGGGATTTTATTCTATGTCCAAATGTATTAGTTAAAGTATGTAGTACGTACTACGTAGAGGGGTTGTTGACATATGATTGTTGGATTGCAGGTTCCCCAATTCCAAATATGGCGGTTTACCTAACAAGTCTGAAGCTCCTTGTTGTACCTAGAAATTCCAAATCAAGGTTGCTTTCATGTCCCAAGTTTATAATGCAATTCACTTGACATTTTCTCATGTTGGTACTGCAAAGTGAGTGTACTGGTCTGCATGTTTGTGTTATTCAAGTTTCATGCATAGGTGAACAATGTGAGCTCAAAAGTTTATGCAATTGTATATATATGAAGCTGGTCTGGTCTCTTAGAAGCGCAGCTGATGATAATTGGCTAAATGAGTCGGAGTCGAGTGGAGGAACAGGAACTACACTCATTAGGATTATCCAAGCGTTTCAGTTGAAGCTAACTGCAAGACTAAGGGAGCTAACCAAAAACCTGCCTGTCAAACTCTTCTCCTTCTTAGTGGGCTTCTATTGTGCCACTGTAATAGGGCAAACCGGTGATTGGGATGTGCTGTCAGCTGCTTTGACTGTCGCTGTAGTGGAGGCTATAGGGGCTCTTATGTACATGGCTTCTCTTCCTTTGGTCCACAACATAAAGAATGTAATCATCATATCCAATTATTGGAAGGCTGGCCTTTCACTTGGTTTATTTCTGGATTCATTCAAGTTTTAAGTTTGTAAGCTCCCAATATTTGTATGGTTTTAACCATCTATCCTAAACGAAAAAAATCAGGAAATCAATGCTGAGGATGCAATTTGGGTTATTTAAAGAACAACGGAATGCCATTCAGGTTTGTTTCTGTTTCCTCCTTCCTACATTGATTCTCCTTGTGGATTGTTTAGTTTAACATTTGCTTTGTCTCAACTCTGTCGCAGGATAAGTAGATATTGTGGAGAAAGGATGACATTTATTAATGTTGCTGTTAGTTACTTTACTTGGTCTACTGAATTAATGAGCAACTTGTTTGTAAATTACAGCAGAAACCATGATGTTGTGCTTCTCTGGTTCATATGGTTAGGTGAAATAAGAGATTATCCTTGCTCGTATATGATCTGAGCAAGAAAAGCAGATGATGACTTGAAACAAAGGCTCCTTTTTGTGTAGAGAATTGAAGAAACTGTAAAAATGTTGTTACCGTGTTGCAGATCCTAGCTTAGCTAGGTGATGTAATTCGCAATTCCTTTGTATTACATTTGTTCTTTAAAGAAGGCGTTTATTTGTCCCTTGCCTAGTTTATTTACATAACAAGGATAGCTCGTAAAATGAGTTGTTTGAATTCTTAGTTTGTCAGTACAAGAACGATTAAGATTAAGCTGGCGATGACCTAAATACTTCATATATAAATATAAGATGAAATGAAGACTTAAAAGTGTAGCTAGGTCGCATAGTAAATACTAGTTGTTCTCTGAAAGTGAAAAGTGAGAATTCGCTAGTCGACTTATGAGCAGTGGTAATAAACTGCAGCCAGTGAAACAGTGGGAAATGGCTATATATATGCCGTAAGCAAGCAAGGTCTACCTTTTGGTCGTGGCAGAACCCCTAGGCTGGACGTAAGTCCTGAGTGAAGGGGACTGCGTGAGACCAAATGGCGTGACCATGGTACTTTGGTTTGCTCCTTTGTGTTGGATTCTTCGTCTTGCAATATAACCACGAACCCAGGGAGTGACATCCTCGTTAACTTTGATCATTATGAAGAAGATGATGCGGTAGATGATGATCATGCTGAGGAGAACACTGAGATCCACCCATTTAGATCGATGCATATCAATCTGGAACACATTTTCCAAGATGTACTCTCCAGGGATCTTGGGGAGATCGGGGGTCTGGTTGTCGAAGATCAAGCCTTTGAGATCATTCTGGTACTGGCCCTGTAGAGCCCAGAAGTGGAAACTTATGTAGGACATGGGGTAGCGCCAGAAAGGTTTTGGGATGTCGTTGGGAAGTCGGAAGTAGCCAGAAACGAGCATGAATATCCCCTGGATTCCAGCTCCGATGATGATTCCCATGAGGAAGTTGGGGACAACACTGGCTATGGCCATCATCAGGCTCTCCACCACAGTCACACTTGCGTAAAGGCACAGCACGAAGAAGATGTAATGTGTCACCCCTGGGTGGAGCCGCACCATGAAGTAGCACACTGTGCCGGAGAGGAAGGTGATCAGTATCAGAAACGGCATTGCAGACAGGGTGTTGCTGATCACAAAAGCTCCCACGCCGTAGTGTCCATTAAGCCTTTCCCTTTGGAACACCTGAACACAAGAATAATATCACAATAATGATAATAATAATCTCTTATCTCCTCATAAAGATATATAATCTTCTACCTTCATATCTTCGACGAATGAAGGAAATCCACCAATCGACATAAAGGTCACGAACCCAAACACGAAAGAGGCGCAAGCACCCCTTGCCTGCAGCATACAAAATCAAGTTGATCACACATATATCAATCATATATCATCCAGTAATATGGCCGGTAGTGTAGCGGTGATTACGTACGAGGATGGCGCTGTAGCTGGTTCCTACATTCATGTAAATGGTTCCAATGCAGACAGTGACAACGAGGTAGATGACAAGCCTCAGCCAGTAATATCCAAAGTCCCTCGACATGTTAACAAATGAGCGTATAGTCAAGGTGAAAGCCTGCATCAAGAAACTAGCCTGACTCCCTCCAGAATCTAGCACAGTTCCTTTCTGCAATATATATAGCAACGTCAATTAAAGTGAGATCATCAATTTCAGATTAAATTGTAAATGAGTGAGTACACTACTCACAATCTTAGACATCTCCTCAATCTTCTCTCTTGCAGAGTAATAATACTGGGACTTTTGGTAAGAGTCCAAAAGCGTCCGTATAGCTTCTGCCGTGGTTACTCTTTCAACAGGATCATCATTCATCTCAAACTGATGATATATAGAATTGAAATCAAAATCATTTAATTAATTAATTATGTCTAAAATATATAAGAGCAGGGGATGGGTCAATCGATACCCTCATTTTCATGGATCCTTTTAGCGTGGCTTTAACTTTGTCAAAATCAGAATTGATGCAGCGGAGGAAATGGTCAGATGGGTTCCGCATAGCAGGACAAGGAAAGCCAGCTTGAGCGAAGAACTGCATAAAGGATCAATCAATTACCAGCTAGTACGCCATGTCATGGAGTATATACATACATATATATATATATATGTATAATACTAATAAATAGGATAGGTAGAGGTAGATGTAGATACCTCATATGCTTGGGAAGCTTGGCCAAAGTAGAGTGATTTACCGCCCGAAAGCAAGTATAATCGGTCAAAGAGCTCGAAAACTTCACTGCTAGGCTGGTGGATGGAGGCGATGACGGTGCGTCCATCTCTAGAGAGGGCTCGCAAGGTCTGGGTGACAAAGAAGGCGGATGCACTGTCGAGGCCGCTGGTAGGCTCATCCAGGAAAAGCAGGCGTGGCCTCATTAAGATCTCCAGTGCAATGCTCACCCTTCTCCTCTCTCCGCCGCTGATGCCGCGCAGGTGCCAGTTTCCTATCACAGTGTCCGCGCAATCTTGAAGTCCCATTTCGATGATTGTGCTCTCTACCAGTGCTCTCTTATCCGCCCACGCCATTCTGTCTGGAAGCCGCAGTCGAGCTGAATACGATATGGTTTCACGGACTGTCAGGGTGCCGATCAAGTTGTCATCTTGGGTCACATATGCCTATATATATATAAGAATTGAAGATGATTGGAGGAAAGAAAGAAATTGATGAGAAATATATAAGGTTTAATAAGTAGGCAGAAGTAACGTACAGCAGTCCCAAAGGACAAGTTGGCCCTGCGGCCGTTGAGAAGAATAGTCCCGGAGAGGAATGCATTGGCTGCGAGGCGGCCGGAGAGGGCGTCAAGCAGCGTAGACTTGCCGGATCCAGAAGGGCCCATGAGCGCGGTGAAGGATCCGGGCTCAGCGTAACCAGAGAGTCTGTCGAGAACATTCTGGGTGTCTCCGTTGCCGAGAGTGACGACCACCGTCAAATCCTTCCAAGCCAGTCTGGCCGACACGTCTCCTACGAACTCCGTGTTCGTCTTCTCCTTCCACAGGCTCTCGCTCAACGGGCTGAGCCCTCCCACTACCATCCCGTTCCCCTGCGGCTTGTTAGCCTCTATCTCCATCACCACCTCTGCCGACGACGACGAGCTCTTCATCCAGATTAGATCAATACTCTCTATATATATACTCCGCGCCTCTACTTGAAGCTAGCTAACTCCAAAGAAAAAATGGAATTTGTGTGATGGATGAACGCCAATAATATGAGCTTGACTCCCAACAAATTAACACCACCTTCTACTGACTGACTGACTAGTTCACACCATTTGAGCTACTCCGATTCAAGCTTAATTGGTTGTGCCAATCACGCGAATCATACAACCATCTGCAGCTAGCATCGCAATCTACGAGTTTAATCTGATATATCCGCTAAAATAAAATAGCTAGAACTATCATGGATTCATTGTGAGAAGGGAAGAGGGTGGAAACATGCATAGCAGGTATAAAAATGATATCTTTTGCCTTCCTCCTCCATTGTTATGTGCGCTAGCTAGCAGGGATCCCAATTAATGCGTGCAGGTAGATGTTGGTGGAGTCAAATTAATGCAAACCGACCCCAATTTAAAGTAGGAGGTTGGCAAATTAATCGTTAGGCGCCAGCCTTATTCATCATCATTATATATAACATTAACAGCATGTGCTGTATGCCTACCTCTCTAATTTCTCATGTATGTGCATGTGAATGTTGAGAAATTGGAATGTTGAGACCATCAGGTTTTGACCGCCTCTCCCTAGAACTAGGACCAATTTTACAAACTAGTAATCCGCTAATTAATTTGCGAATATAAAAACAAAAGCCTAAGCCATATACGTGGCACCTACTTGTCAATTTTGTGTTTCCAGCCCTCACCACATTATCATTTTCCAACCTATATATATATATATATATATATATATATAGAGAGAGAGTTTGGTTCAAATGAGTAACCATTATTATCCTAAAAGCTAAGAACCAAATGAATTAGTTATGAAAGTTGATGAATCCGTTGAAAACTTAATGAATTCAACAATTCGAATTTTTCACCCGGTTCGAATCCCATGAGGACGAAAATTTTATTTTTGGATTCATAACTTTCCCAATGGATTCATCAACTTTCACCGTGAATTCATCATTTTTGGTTCTCACGTTCTCAAATAAAATGGTTCTCACGTTAACCCTCCCCTATATATATATATATATATATATATATATATATATATATATATATGATGGATCGGTAGTAATTGATAATTTGGTAGGAAATATGAATTAATCTGGATCTTTGATTATTTGGATCAATGGTTGAGATTTAATTTCGGTTGTGTTCTGATTTTGTGTTGTGTGTGCTACTCGGATTATTGTGCGACCAAAACTCTTTTTGTCTTCTGTTATGATAAAAGATGTGTTAAACTAATATATTTAGCATATGTGCTACGAAAAGATGAAATATGTGCTAAACTAATATGTACAACATAGTAATTCTGATTGTGCTACACAAATATGAAAGATATGCTAGACTTACATATCTATTCATAGTTCCTACACTTATTTCCATTCTCAGAGGAACCATCCTCTATATATATATATATATGTATATATATATATAAGGGAGAGTTAACATGAGAACCATTTTTATCGTGAGAACGTGAGAACAAAAATATGATGAATTCACGGTGAAAGTTGATGAATCCGCTGGAAAAGTTTTTAGGATAAGAATTGTTCTTATTTGTGTGTGTGTGTGTGTGTGATTTCCTATCAAAATTTCTATTTCTTTTTTTTTCTATAACTATATCAATCATTAAAGTACTTAACGACAAAGGATTATTTTAAACTTATTTACGATTCAAATTTAATTATGGTAACATATTCCAATTTGATTTGCTATGAATATATGCCAAATACATATATAGCATGGTGCCAGTGGAGGTGATGGTGTTGCGGGTGACGGATGATAACATCTCCCACACCCAATAAATGTTGTGCTACCCTTTTCTTTTTCATTTCTTTTGCCTTCAGATAGACACGCGTGCACATATTATGCATCCTACTAACTACCAATTATTACCAAAGTTAGTAATAATTATTATTAATCTTATTATTATTTTTATCCCCAATTGGTATCTCTCACCTTCTGACGACTTCATTTAATTTATCATTAATTAATTTATCCGCCCTTCAGTTAATTTCAATGATATCTCCAGTAATAATAATAATAATAATAATAATAATAATAATAATAATATTTTACTGGTCAAATATATGGGACTATTTTCTGTCCAACCGATACCCCACTATGATGGCATAACATGACAACCGACGGGAAAGTCCCGCCGAGAGGCATTTTCGTTCATATTCGCAGCGATGAATACATTTTTAATATTTGAAGTCCAAGTGAAGGCACATATTCACTCTTTTCCCAGATAAACCATTAACCAATTAGTCATCTCCCCAATCAGGATACTATCTTTCTAATTTATTGTTATTTACAGATTTATTTATGAAGGATAAAATACATGTATCTTTTAAATCGCTTCTGTTAAATATGTGATTGTTTGCTTATCTTTTTTTTTGTCTAATCACTTATATATTCGTTTAAAATGTAAGTGTAACCCGTTAAATTTTAATAATTACATCATGATTCATAATAATATTGTATTATTTTTATGGTCAAACAATTAAAACAATCTTTATTATTAAAAATCGTAATTACAAATGAAAATTTGGAAAACAACTTGATACGTGAGTGGATTTAGTTACTCTAAGTTGTCGATCGTGGTAGAGCATGACGATGAAACAAAATGATAAATTTTGAGTATGAATTTTCCTCAACAAATAAGGTGATTAAAATACTATATAAATAATCTAAAAGTGCAAAAAACTTGGTGAATAAAGATGAGGCGACGGGAAGAACAAAAGAGAAAATGTATCACGAACACGATGAAACAAGGCTTTTTACTCAACGGACACTTTTCGAACTATTTGAATTTTTGAATATTCAGGTATACATTTTATATACGATCTTTTGTTTTTCTTACCTTTTCAAATAAATTCTAGGCTGTTTATAGGCATTACAAAGTTGAGGATATCTTAGTAATTTCATCGCCCTAGATACGAGGGTGTTTTATTGTAGGGAATTCTTATTTTACCTTATTCCTGATGATTTATCTTGGATGTTTAATTCATCATATATTGATTATATACCTAGCATGTATCTATATAATTTATTGCAATATATAGATGTTTACTCGTGTTTACCTATAAATTTAGGGGATATGAGATCAATGGCAGACTCCAACTTTGATCTTCTGGACTGTAGCCCGAATGTATATTCTCTAATGCTGAGTGAGAACAATCTATAGAAAATACTGTAAAATTTCGCCTCCTACTTTGCTATATGTGATTTTTGAAAATCACAACAAAAAATAGGATTATGATTAATTTCTGATTTTCTCTCACCTTGTATCTATAATGCATTCCTAAAATCCTATTTAGATAGGATCCTTACATATCTAATAAATACAAAAGATAAATCATGTATAGAATAATTATCTCTTATCAGATAATATCTCTTGATATCTATAAATATCAGATAATATTTATCTAGATATTAGAAATGTATTAAAATAATACATAAATCAGAACAGAGTCCTAGTGGACTCTACAGGGGGGACGAAATTTTATGCAGCTCCAGACTTTGATGGGCCAGCCCAGAGATCAAATATAAGGAATAAAGATTGGCCTAAAATGAATTAATTATCTTATGTTTAGCCAAGAGCATGAATTAATTCATAAACATTTATTCATTCCACTAGAGAACAAATGTTGACTTATCTCTTTATTACCGAAGTTGAGTCGGGCTTGCACTTAGACTTTCGAATCTCCGTATTTAAGATATTGCACATCCATTAATTATTTATAACACTCTGACTGCTTAAAATAATTGATCTCTTTAATTACTTAAGTAGTACCACTCTCAACCTTTTGAGCTCATTAAAGGGATGTCATCATCCTAAATGGATACGGTGATTCGGTACAAGTACCTAGCATGACATACAAGCACTATCACCACCCAAGATTCAAAGAATCTTGGGTTATCTCATGTAACCATCACCCATAACAAGTCAAAGTGATGGTCAGTAACTCATACTCACCTAAAACTTTATCGATGTTTAGATCAATATAAAGTCACCGAGATCTAGATTCTTCACGACAGTCAGATAGAAGAACACATCTCACTGTGATCCATCAAGACATACCAACATAGACAGGTGATAAACCTCGTTTTTACCTAATTTATAAGGCCTTATTTGTTCAGTTTATAATTGATAAGTGATCTTTTGAGCTGTTATTTGATATGTTTATGTTTACCTTGAAAGATATTATGTCGTGTGTATTTCGTGTCGCTTTTACACAGGCTTAGATGTTAAAAAGATAGATCACGAGTTAAAGGGATTTTTGGGCCAAGAGAGATCGCGACATAGGGCGTGAAGAGAACTCGGGAGCAAAGCTCACGAATAAAATACAGAGAAAATGAACAGAGGGCTAGCAACCGCCCTAGCGGTCGCGAGCCTGGCCGCGAGTTTTGCTCCAGAAGATTCTGGCCGAGACTAGCGACCACCCTAGCGGTCGCGAGCCTGGCCGCGAGTTTTGCTCCAGAAGATTCTGGCCGAGACTAGCGACCGCCCTAGGGGTCGTGAGCCGCGAGAAGACACGCCTCGCGAGATTTGCTCGCGGCACTATGTCGCGAGCCAATCCCGTGAGAAAAGACGGGCGCGCAGCAAAAGGGATGCCTCGCAACATGCCCTCGCGACCTTTGATCGCGAGCTAGTCTCGCGAGCCAATGCGAGACTAGGGTTATATATATGCACAGTCAAACTTTGGAACGAGGGGGCTTTACATACACGAGAGAGCTTTTACAGAGCAGCGTTACACACGAGAGAGGCCTGACACACCACTCTTCACAGAACACTCTTTTTAGCTTTTATCTTTCGCATGTTTCGATTTTAGTTTAGCTTTAGATATTTCAGTTTTTACATTGAGCTCAGTTTATTTACGGATTCGAGTTGCTACATTGTTCATCGTGGATTCCTACGGTTTTATTTATCTATTTTAGTTTATGTTATCTTTATTAGTATCTTAATTATGAGTAGCTAAATTCTTTATTGATCCTAGGGTTTGTATGTCTGACTAGATTCGTATGATTTATTTGTTGATACTGTTTTACCGTCTCATCATGATTTATGATTCTTGGCTTTAATTCTCATGTGTTGGTATCTGGCCAATATTAATGCATGTTAGTTATGTGATTGATGTCCTGGTGGAATTAATTGCATAGTCGATATCTTGAATACATAATACAGAGTTTACCTTGAGACCTGGCAGAGATAGGTGAACTATAGGATGTTATTCTTTGTGTGCTTTTGGTAATTAGCTTGCTTCTCTTGAGATCCGACAGAGATAGAGTTAAGGCTAACCTACTACTATAGGTTGTCCTAGCGGAAGACTATAGTTACATTGGTGATCCTTCGTCTGAATGTGGATTAAATTGGTAAACAGATTAATAGGTTAAATTGTGTGAATCTGGTTAGGTTAAGTACATCCCTAGGGTCAGTCTTTTATTCCTGATTTTATTCCTATTCTATTTTGAATATAGTTTTATAATCATCTCTCTTTATATTTTGTTGCCTGAATAATAATCAAGATTCTTTGTTAATTATTAGTTGTGTTCTCGAGTAGCAGTCCATGTGGATACGATATATATACTTGCTATTTTACTATCATTTATTTTGGTAGGAAATATAGGGATCAAATTTTGGCGCCGTTGCCGGGGACTGTTTAGATTTCATAGTGATAATTTTCTGAATTGTAGTTATTAATTCAGGTTTTAAAAAATAAAAAATATAAAAATAGAAACTAAAATAAAAAATAAAATTTTTGTGTTATTGCTTGGTTTGATCTGGTTTTTATCTTTTTGCGCAGTGTATGATTACAAGATCTCAAAGGAAAGAAATTATTCCATTGGATCTTAAGATTGAGAAATCACATAAGAGAGAGCGCAAATGGCAGATAGACACCCCTAAGGCCATGATCGGATAGCCGAGATAGAAGAGATGCTAGCCGCAATGCAACGCCAACTGGCGTTACAGAATCAGATGGGTCAAGTTGGAGGCCGAGCACCAACCATACCACTCAACCACATGTACAGGCCACCAACTGTTCAGTTTCAAGGTGGAGGATGGGAGCCAAATGTCAATGCAAATAACTTCGAGTTAAAGCCTGCCCTCGTCAGCATGATACAAGCGGAGCATGTCACGACCCCACTCAGGATGACCCGGAGTGAGTGGACTAATATTAGGAATAGTATTCACGGATGTGGAAAACTATCACCATAAGGCTTATCACCTGGGTATAACGAACTTGAGATTAACATACACATATAACATTTCGGAAAAAAGGTTTAAGTCAACGGATCCAAAGGATATGACGATCCGAAGGACTTCATAGTTCATATCATCTTAACATTCAACATAAAGGTAAAGCAGTTCGAGTTGCGGCGAAAGTGTGTGAATACATATATGACGATATGTATTCAGGTTATCCATTCTAACGAACATCGAGGACATATGGCTTTCTCAACACTCCTCCATCATCAAGAATCGAGCTCAACTCGCACATTTAAAACAAACATGCGGCTAAGTACAAAATTTGTACCCAAGTGGACTTATGCCGAAAACATTTTATTTTCATTGAATTACTCGCCATATAGTGGTAAGACACAGGGTTTTATTTGAAAATGTCTTGTGCTTACTAAAATATTTTCACGAGTTTATAAAAGTTGCTTGCAAGCATTTTCTTGGTGTACATGATCCATATCTCTTATTATCATTTCATCATGTTATCATAGTCGAAAGTCGTGAAGGAGGCCTCCTTCTACGATCCCGTGACCGCCGTGAATTGTCCTTACAAAGACACAATCACCATCGGTGTACACGTTAATCCTAGCTGTATAAGCCTTCCCATAGGATCCGATATCGATTTTCATTCATAAGTTGGGAATAACCCATCAACATCACATCATACATGGATAGGATACGATACACAAAACGTAAACATTTTGGCGGTAATCATTTAAAGAATTTTAACATTAGTTGAAAATCATCGTAAACAAAGACAGGTTGAAAAGAAAGACAAAGTTGTTCTGCTTTTAGTAATAAAGCCCACCGGAAGTTATTGATCGACTTTAACGTTTTCCTTACTTGTCAACGCCCACCGGTGCGTCGTTCACACCTTTATATAAAAGGATGCTTTAGTACGTCGTTTACGTGATTCGAGACTTACAAAGTCTATAATAAAATTTGATATTTCATATCGACGCGAATTGAATTCCTTAATGAATTTAATTCGTTTCTCAAACGCGTATCAACTTAAGCTTTCTCGTTCTTCGATAGAGACGAGATATGTGTTGAAAATTACCAATTTACCCCTCTTGGTAAATGGTCCCACGTTTTCTCACGTTTTTCGATTTTACGTCTTTAAATATGAAATCCTTCCATATCAATGTGATATCATTAGCAAATGCTTGCGTCTTCGCCGTATTAGCGTGTTTATCGAACGATTTCAGACGTTGATTTCAAAAGTCAAAATTTTGACTTTTCTTAGTAATTTAATTACTAAGTCGTACTTTAATATTAAATTCTTTCGAAAATCAATTTCCAATTGATTTCTTTTTATAAACTGTTTTAATATGTTTAAAAATAATTTTTAAACACATAATTCATTATAAATAATGAATTTAAGGATTTAAAATCCTTATTTAAATTTTAAAAAAAAAATAGCTCACGGCTATTTTGTTTTTTTCCAACCAATTATTTTCGAAATTTGTCCAAAATTTCTAAATACGTCTAAAATAATATTAGACATATAATTTATTTATAAAATTGATTAAAAAGGATTTAAAAATCCTTAGAAATTCTTTAGAATTTCTCGGTAATTATAAAAATTACCAAACAATGTCCAAAATTTTTTCTAACATTATATAGTGTATTAATATACACTATGGTCATTAATATGTCATAAAATCAACTAAACATTATTCAATCATCACCTTATTATTTCATAAGGTTTCGGCACTTTTAAAAACAAATGCCCAAAAATTTTCTAAAATTTAAATAAATTACTACAAGGTCCATACATTAGTCCATGACATTTTTATGTCATATTATCTATGATATGACATTTATATGCCATATAAATGTTAGTATAGCTCTCGGCCTTTTCACTAAACATGTCTAACAATTTTATAAAATTTCCAAACAATTATAACATGCTTATACATTATAGTGTAACAATGTAACACTATAAAATACACCAAGAACAATTTTATTCATCACCAAATTTAGCTCAAAGCTTTCGGTTTATTTGAACAAAATTTGTAATTGATTTTAAAAATTCTAACAAAACATAGGATGCATAAAACATATCCTAGATCAATAAAACATCATTGCATGTTACAAATCAAAATTATACATCAACATATATATACACATATGCCTCGGCCTTTTCAAGAAAATGGTACAAAATTTTCCAAAATTTCCAATAATAACATCAAATGCATAGAACATATTCTAAGCTAATAATTTAGCATTGCATGTATTAAATAAAATCACACATTAATCTACATATATACATGCTCTCGGTTTTCTTCAATAAAAATAGGTAGACATTTCTAAAATTTCCCAATTAAATCATAGGGTATAAGGTTCATGCTCTAGAGTAATAAAACATCATTGCATGTTATCAAATAAAATCATACACATATATTTACATATATATATGTCTCGGTTATATATATAAAAATATAGCAAGAGTGCTTCAAAATTCTCAATTAATTCATATACATTTCAATACATCAATAATCAAAATATCACATTGCATGTACAAAATAAAATCATACATCCACTTATTTTTCATATGCTCTCGGTTATAAAGAGAATTGAGCATGAAATTTTTCAAAATTTTAAAATAAACATTATGAACACATATGGCTTCATAGATTCATAAATCATGCTCTAATTCATTCCTTTAAGCTTTGATCATCACCACTTATTTCACCTATGTTTCAAAATTTCAAAATATATATATCAACCTCAAATTATCATGCTACACATTCTTAGAACACATTATAGATTTGATTCGAAATTTTGAAGTCAAACCCACATGCAATTCATTTGAAAATAAGAACACATAATCAACATACTTCTTATCATCAATACACATGCAATAGCATAGGATTACCAACTAAGATCATCAAGAACACATGCAAAGCTTTAGGCTACTTTTCGAAAATTTCGAAAGTTTCAAGGATAAAACCAAGCTCTTGTTCAACTCCTACCTTGTGCTATGGATGGATGGAACAAAGTACAAGGTGTCTAAGTGTTATATGGAGATGAGAAAAGAAAAATTGAAGCTTGGAGAGGAGAGGAAGCTCTCGGCTGTTGCAGAAAAATGAGGAAGAAGAAGAGTGTTTGTGAGAGAGAAAATGTGGAGAATTGGGAGAGAGAATAGGGGATTGAGTGTATTAGTTTTGGGAGGTTTGAGTGTTGTAGAAATTCAGAATAATTCCCCCTATACCCATGTCTCGGCCCTCTCTCTCTCTCTCAAGGAGACCCTTCAAGTCCTAATACTATTTTATTCCCATAGTGGAGGTTAATCATTGTTTCCTTACACACAAATCTTCTTGAAACTAGCTACAATACATCACTAATGGAAGATTTGGTGATACAAAATCTGAATATACACATATATACATGCAAAAGTGAGATAAATAAAACAATTAGGATTTGTATACATATATAGGTAGCTCTCGGTCATTTGGCCAAACTATAGGATAAAATTCTTATTTCATGCTAATCATAGATATATAAATCATAATATATGATTTAGGTGATATTTAATATCATAGGTTAATTAAATAGTATAAGGGAAGAAAATAATTCAACTTATGCACAAGAAAACGGCTATCGGCCATTTGGTTTAATCATAGATTAAAAATTTTATTTCATGTCATTCATAAGTTTGTGCACCTTGGTACATGATTTAAATAATAATTATAGCATAGGATAATTAAAAGGACAAAGTTTTCAAAGAAAACCCAATTTCGAAAAATTAGGGTTTTCAAACTAGTTATGATATTTTACTAATTCTAATGTTCAAGCATTAATTAAATGCTTATTAGTACTGTAATATCATAAAAATATCATAGGAAATAATTTCCTAAAGTTTCTTGATCATTAAAACCATCGTTCGTTTTATCTCTAAACGTTGACGTTTGAAAACGTCTCAAAACGATACGTATCGACTCATCTTTAAAATGGTCGTAATTACTCGTAATCCCATTATTAAAAATATTCCATTAATAATGGAATATAATTCCAAGCTTGATTGCTTAGGAAAAATCGTGACATTTCAACAGTCGACATGCATTCGACGTTAAAAATGTACTGCCGATAAAAGTTAAAACTTTCGATTTCTTTCATTCACTAACTTGAGTGAGTGTGTGAAAGGAAATCATTCTTTTGTAAATCATTGAAATCATATTCGATTTCATATCTGATTTGATTACACGGCGAAATTTTATTTTACGGGTTTTAAAGACCGTAATTAGCTTTTAAAATGCGGGTTATTACATCCTACCCCTTAAAAGAAATTTCGTCCCAAATTTGTATACCTTAAAAGAATAATCTGGGTACCGCTCCTTCATCAGTATCTTCTAGCTCCCACGTAGCTTCTTCTTGTCCATGGTGATTCCACAACTTTGACCAAATAAATTGATTTGTTTCTCAATTGTTGAACTTTATGGTCTATTATTGCGATAGCTCTTCTTCATAACTCATGTCCGAATTGAGAACTACGTCGTTTTGACGGATCACGTGTTTTGGATCGTATACATATTTCCTTAGTTGAGATCGTGAAATACATTATGCACATTTCCCAAGTTTGGCGGAAGAGCCAACTTATAGACTACTGAGCCTATTCTCTCTAGGATCTCATATGGTCCTATGAAACGGGGTCTTAGTTTTCCTTTCACACCAAATCTTGTGATCCCTTTCGATGGAGAGACTTTGAGAAATACTTTGTCTCCAACTTCAAAATCAGCTCGATCTACGCGTGACGTCAGTAGGATTTCTCTATCTTGAGCTTCCTTGATTCTTTGCCTAACTGTCGGACGATTTCAATCATTTCATTCACCGCTTCTGGCCCTATTATTTTCCTTTCACCTACCTCATCCCAGTAAAGTGGTGATCTACACTTTTTCCATACAAAGCTTCATATGGGGCCATATCAATCGTCGCTGATAACTATTATTGTAGCAAACTCAATAAGAGGTAAAATGTCTTCCCATTTTGCCCTCGATCCAAAGATTACTGCTCTCGATATCTTCTAGAGTTTGGATTGTCCTTTCTGACTGCCCATCAGTTTGTGGGTGAAATGTTGTACTGAAGTTTAACTTTGTTCCCAATTCTTTTTGTAGGCTCATCCAAAATTTCGATGTGAACTTGGAGTCTCTATCTGATGTAATGGATTTTGGTACTCCATGTAGCCGTATCACTTCCTTTACATATATTTGGGCTAGTCTATCAGCTCCATATGTATTTTGAATTGGTATAAAGTGAGCGCACTTGGTGAGTCTATCCACTATTACCCATATGGTAGTGTTTCCTTTCCTAGACCTGGGTAAATCTGTAACGAAATCCATCGTTATTTCATCCCATTTCCATTCAGGTATACCCAACGGTTGTAACTTCCCGTAGGGACGTTGGTGTAAAGCTTTTACTTGTTGGCAAACAAGGCAACGTTCTACGAAAGAAGCTATGTCTCGTTTCATGCCTTCCCACCGTAACCTTTCTTTTGTGT
Organism: Salvia rosmarinus; assembly: GCA_036937905.1. Lineage (NCBI taxonomy): Eukaryota > Viridiplantae > Streptophyta > Magnoliopsida > Lamiales > Lamiaceae > Salvia > Salvia rosmarinus. Next base: position 96,950,060 of record CM072816.1, read on the forward strand.
CTTGTACATCTTCGCATCGCCTTGGTGGGCGGTATAAGGTGTATCATGAGCCTCACTCATTATGTCGTTCCGAATCTCAGCATCATCAGGAACACATATTCTTCCTTCGAACATTAAAGCATTATCTGATGCTTCCTGGAAATTTTCCAATTCGCCAGTTCTCACTCTTCCTCTTATCTTTTCCAACTTTTCCTCCATCCTTTGTCTCTCAATGATCCTTTTTCTTAGATCAGGTGTCATGGTGAGTATAGCAATATAATTCCTGATCGCCTCTCGTCGCTTAACCAATTCGATTCTTAATTTGCTGAACTCCTCAACGAGTTTATCTTCTTGTGTCGAGACATCCCAAATGAGTTTGATTTTTACGACTCGCGCGTCGGCTACTACATTCGCTTTACGGGTGATAGTTAATACCACGGTCGTAATCTTTTACTAGTTCGAGCCATCTTCTCGCCTCATGTTTAGATCTCTCTCTCGAAAAATATTTCAAACTCTTATGATCTCAGATAGATTTCGCATCTCACCCGTAGAGATGGTGTCTCCATATTTTCAGTGCATAAACCACTGCTGCTAACTCTAAATCATGTGTTGGGTAGTTTAGCTCATGTGGTCTAAGTTGCCGTGACGCGTATGCTATTACTTTTCCTTCTTGCATCAAAACGCATCCTAGTCCGTTCTTCGAGGCGTCAGTATAAACCACATATTCCTTATCTGATTCCGGGACTGCTAACACCGGTGCACTTGTTAATTTTTCTTTGAGTTCTTGAAAACTCGCCTCGCATTCCTCAGTCCAAGTGTACTTAACTCCTTTTCGAAGTAGTTGGGTCATTGGTCTTGCTATTTTGGAGAATCCCTCAATGAATCTCCTATAATAACCAGCCAACCCTAGAAAACTCCGGATCTCATTCTGAGTTCGCGGTGATTTCCATTCTTGCACTGCTTCCCACTTTGGCTAGATCCACTTTGATTCCATCGGCAGACACGATGTGTCCTAGGAACATTACTTCCTTCAAATTAAAATTCGCATTTGCTAAACTTAGCAAATAATCTTTCACTCTCAAAGTTTGTAACACCATTCTTAGATGTTCCTTATGATCTTCCTCATTTTTCGAATAGATGAGAATGTCATCTATGAAAACCAAAACAAACCTGTCTAAGTACGGATGAAACACTCGATTCATGAGGTCCATAAACACAGCCGGTGTATTAGTTAATCCGAACGGCATAACTACAAATTCATAATGGCCATATCTTGTTCGGAATGCAGTTTTAGCTATGTCTTCAGGTCGTACCTTGAGTTGATGGTATCCTGACTTGAGATCGATTTTTGAAAATATGCCTGCTCCTCTCAATTGATCGAACAAATCGTCGATTCTTGGTAAAGGATATTTGTTCTTGAGCGTCATCTTGTTCAGCTCTCGATAGTCTATACACATCCTTAAAGATCCATCCTTCTTCTTGACGAATAATACAGGCGCTCCCCAAGGCGAAACACTAGGTCTGATGAAACCTAGGTCCAACAATTCTTGGATTTGGATTTTCAGTTCTTCCAATTCCTTTGGGGCCATTCTGTAGGGTGCCTTTGACACTGGAGCCGATCCTGGTTCCAAGTCAATGATAAATTCCAATTGTCTATCAGGAGGTAATCCTGGTAGATCCTTAGGAAATACATCTGGAAATTCTCTGACAATTTCTATGTCTTCTATCTTCAGTTCCGGCTTTTCTTCTCCGTTCAAATAAACGAGAAAGCATGGTATCCTTTCTTATTCATCATTTTCCTCGCCTTCAATGCGGACACAATTGGGACTCTCTTCCCATGCCGATTCCATGGAAATCGTTGCTTCTTGCCGGAAAATGAAATGATATTTTCCTTTCCTTGCAAAGAATCGTGGAGTGGTTTGCGCTAACCATCCATTCCTAGGATTATATCTACGCCACCCATGGACATTATGTTCAAATTATTTGCTAGAACCTCGGTGATCCTAAGTTCAACTCTAGGTTCGAGCGATAATGTAACGATCATAATCCCTCCTATAGGTGAAGAGATTCTCATATCCCGATTTGCTTTTATAGCACTAAGTCCCAACAGATTTACGCATGATTTTGCTATGAAAGAGTGCGAAGCACCGTGTCGAACAATACTATAACAGTATGTTGAGAAGGATTCCCATACCGCCAGTTTCCGGTCCCGTTAGATTCATTGCTGTGCAAAGCATACGCCTAGCTTGAGGTAGCTGCGGTGGCGTGGTGCTTGCCTTTGCTTTGCCGTTGTTGTTGTCAGGCCGCCGTTGTCACCGACGCTTGCCGTAGTGGTTGTTGTCTTCGTTCTTTGGGTGGTTGCCACTTCTTGTTGTTGTTTGTTGTTGTGGTTCTTTGCAGTTGTTGTGGAGGTTGTTGCCATTGTTGCGGTGTAGTTCTTTATTGAGGTTGGGGCTGAAATTGAAATTGATAGCCTCGGTTGTTGACATTACCGGGTTGGTTCGGCCTTCATTGTTTCCGAACGTATCCCGGGCAAAGTTTGCGTAATGTCCTTTCATACCACACCTAAACAGCTTCCATCGCCCGCCATGCACATTCCGTGTGCATCTTTCGGCATTTTGGGCACGGAGAGCCCTTCACGCTCTTGTGGTCCCTTGTTGGAGGAATAAAGGTGGCTTCCTCCATCCTCGCCTCGACTTCTTGAGTTTCCTTGCCACCGTTGTTTGCTATTTTGTTTTCAAAATTTCCCTATCACATTACTAAAACTAGTATCCCATTTTCTCTTTCCTCCGTCCATGGTATTCGCATCCGAGCCGATGCCGACTTATCATCCGGCATTGTTTGCCTCAATGTCCAAAGCTCGTAAGAGCCTCAGATAAGTCATGTCTCCAAGACCGTGAGAGACATTCTTATTTCGGCCTTAACCCCGATCTAAATTTTTCCGCCATCTTTAAATCCGTGTCCACTGATCCAAAGCATATCTAGACATTTCGCAAAAAGTGCGATCGTAATCGGTCACCGACATCTTTTCCTGTTTTAACAAGAAAAATTCATGTTCCTTCTTCTTCTTGTAACTTTTCGGTACATACTTATCATACACTTCCCTTTTAAAATCTTCCCATGTCAATTCTTCCATCTGCTCTGCTGTGAAAGTTTTCTTTCTGGCCTCCCACCAGAAATCAGCAGGCCCATTTAACTGGAAGGCTACACATGATAGTCTCTCTTGTGTTGTGCACCTTAGAAATGTGAAAATTCTCTCAATAGTTCTCATCCACTGTTCAGCATCTTCCGGACTACCTTTCCCATTGAAAGTAGGAGGGTTTTGTCTTAAGAACAATTCCTCTATCCTGCGGTCAGGTTGAGGTGGAGGTGGTTGAGGTACAGCCTGTTCCTCTTGTTCCGGAGTTCTACCCCTTCTCCTAGGTCTGCCTCTGCCTCTTACTTCTCGTTCAGGGTCTTGTCTAGGAGGCATTCTGTTGTGTAAAATATATCATTAGCATCATGTATCATTTTTATAACTTGAATATGTACAAATTTCATTTTTTTGCCTTTTTAGAAACGATAACTTAAATAAAACATTTCATTCTTGTCATACATAAATTTTGTTGCAAAAGCCCTCTCGGGTCATATATACATATAATTGCAAAAGCACCATAGATAACGATTTGCAAACAAAAGTCCTTATATCAAGGATTACTCACATGCTTGCTTCCAAAACATTTCAAAAGAAAAGGCCATACACATATCGGCCTTAAGGCTTTACAAAATTAAAGTCATGCACAATGGCTTTATAGCCTTACAAAATTCAGCTTCCCCATCGCTCAAGTTTTTCAAAAGCATAAATAAAACATACATAAAATAGATAACATAATCCTTCAAATTTTACATCAACATCAATATCTACATCAACCTCGAATCTTCCTCATCTTCCTCAGATCCTCTTCCTCCTCGTCCGAGTCATCACCGCCATATACTCTGAGGGTCCCGCCCATTACTCTCTACCATCGAATGTCCCGCATGGACCATAATCCACACGAATCGGATCAGAGCTGTCATGGATGGGATTATACCCATCAAGAGTACCGTCACACTAATCCGTCTTGTCGACGGAAACTCTACGGTGGCGGTAAGGGTCTTGCCATCGGTGGTAGGCGGGAGTGGTGAACGCACCGATGTCCGAATATCAGGTGGGAAAACAGGGCTCCCAAAGCTCGAGGTCCGGCCGCTCGTCCGCCAACAAGTCGCGCTCGTCGATCCGATATCGTGGTACCACCGGGTCAACTATCCGTGGAACCTCGATGTCTGACCACTCGGTGACTCATCACGCCATGTATACTCCCGTGGAGGAGATAAGGTCCTCTCGGTCTTGCGCCATAGATGCTATATACATACGTCAGGTGGCTGATGAACTGGGTAGATCGCCTATCAAGTCATATCCTCCAGTCGCACGGTAAAAGTAATCCCTTAAACTTCACGAGCATAATCTTCCCAATCACATGGAAGTATAGTAAGAAGACGCTTAATGCCATCGTAGTCCGTCACGCCATATACTCTCGCATTCCTCCACAATCTAAAATAATACATTAGAAACTCTCCTAAATCCTCGCCGGCACACATCCAGCTTTCCCAGAATACGGATAGTCTCCTCAGGAGTCGGGTCAGGTCCTATCCTCCTCCTCGCAATGTAACGCATTTCCTCCATCTGTCACGATCAAAAACTAACCGTTAGACACTACTAATATCCGATAGCAGATAGGGTAGCTTAGTACTTTGATTAATCAACTAGGATGAACTATTCAACCTATAACCAAACATTCTTAACCCACCTAGTAAACATAACTCATATTGCTACATTAAGCTACATAAGGTATTATAGGTTCCTTTGTTCTATCTAAAACTCGAGCTGAACTTTACCCAGACTCTACTGTATTCGGGAAATGGAAAAAGAGATTCTGTCCTTCATAACAAATAAAGTTCGGAATGTTAGGATTACGTAGGCGAAAACCATATGTAAAACGGAGTTTTATCAAAGGAGTACGATTAAAAACAAATTTACTGCGCAGTGCAGAAAATTTTCGCGATTATAGCAACGTTTCGAGAAGGTGCTGATGACGAAATTATGCACGCTATAGCTACTGCCGACTTAGTATAACTATTACGTCCACGCCTTCAAATTGATGCTTGTCGCTCTGAAATCTCGGTCCACGGTCACAAGTTGAAATTATGATTATGATCGCCGCTTTAACCGTGATACAACATCCACCTTCTTCATTCTTCATAATCAACGCCGTTCTCGATCATCTTTACGCTCCACACTCGTGGCTCAAAACCCAAAATTAAACACACATTCATGCTCCCTATCATTCTTTTGTTTTCTTTCATTATGTGAACATACTTCCTATATCGCTCACGCTTATTCTCAAGAGAATAGCATACTTTGTTATTAACATAGATTTCATAATTCATAAACATAACATCCAAACAACATCATAGTTCATTCATACATATCTGTACATATCATCTTGTTTTCATACATTCGTCTTTAATCATCATGATTCGTTTCAAACATACATTTCAACTTAACCACTTCATATCATTGCTATTTAATTTCAAAATTTAGAATTTTTGAAAATCTTCATTCATAACTCCTCATTTCAATTATCATCACATTACAACTTTCCTTTTTCCTTTTACTTCAAAAATCTTTTCAAATTTGGTCATCATATAACAATTTTCACTTCATAAGCTCAAATGAAACTAGTTACCTTTTCCCCGTTGAGCTCGATGTGATGGAGTGTTGAGAATAGCCAGTAGATTTTCTAGAAGTCTAGTGACTCAATCTAGACTTAGTTTTAGAAGGAATTGGAGTTTCAAAGAGCAACTGCTCTGATACCACTCTGTCACGACCCCACTCAGGATGACCCGGAGTGAGTGGACTAATATTAGGAATAGTATTCACGGATGTGGAAAACTATCACCATAAGGCTTATCACCTGGGTATAACGAACTTGAGATTAACATACACATATAACATTTCGGAAAAAAGGTTTAAGTCAACGGATCCAAAGGATATGACGATCCGAAGGACTTCATAGTTCATATCATCTTAACATTCAACATAAAGGTAAAACAGTTCAGAGTTGCAGCGGAAAGTGTGTGAATACATATATGACGATATGTATTCAAGGTTATCCATTCCTAACGAACATCAAGGACATATGGCTTTCTCAACACTCTCCATCATCATCAACAACCGAGCTCAACCTGCACATTTAAAAACAAACATGCAGGGCTAAGTACAAAATTTGTACCCAGTGGACTTATGCCGAAAACATTTTATTTTCATTGAATTACTCTGCCAATATAGTGGTAAGACACAAGGGTTTTATTTGAAAATGTCTTGTGCTTACTAAAATATTTTCACGAGTTTATAAAAGTTGTTTGGCCAAGCATTTTCTTGGTGTACGTGATCCATATCCCTTATTATCATTTCATCATGTTATCATAGTCGAAAGTCGTGAAGGAGGCCTCCTTCTACGACCCGTGACCGCCGTGAATTGTCCTTACAAAGACACAATACCATCGGTGTACACGTTAATCCTAGCTGTATAAGCTTCCCAAGCATAGGATCCGATATCGATTTTCATTCATAAGTTGGGAATAACCCATCAACATCACATCATACATGGATAGGATACGATACACAAAACGTAAACATTTTGGCAGGTAATCATTTAAAGAATTTTAACATTAGTTGAAAAGTACTGTAAACAAAGACAGTTGAAAAGAGCAGCAAAGTTGTTCTGTTTTAGTAATAAAGCCCACCTGGAAGTTATTGATCGACTTTAACGTTTTCCTTACTTGTCAACGTCCAGCTGGTGCGTCAGCGTCCACACCTTTATATAAAAAGGATGCTTTAGTACGTCGTTTACGTGATTCGAGACTTACAAAGTCTATAATAAAATTTGATATTTCATATCGACGCGAATTGAATTCCTTAATGAATTTAATTCGTTTCTCAAACGCGTATCAACTTAACATTTCTCGTTCTTCGATAGAGACGAGATATGTGTTGAAAATTACCAATTTACCTCTCTTGGTAAATGGTCCCACGCTTTCTCATGTTTTCGATTTTACGCCTTTAAATATGAAATCCTTCCATATCAACGTGATATCATTAGCAAATCTTTGCGTCTTACGCCGTATTAGCGTGTTTATCGAACGATTTCAGACGTTGATTTCAAAAGTCAAAATTTTGACTTTTCTTAGTAATTTAATTACTAAGTCGTACTTTAATATTAAATTCTTTCAAAATCAATTTCCAATTGATTTCTTTTATAAACTGTTTTAATATGTTTAAAAATAATTTTAAACACATAATTTATTATAAATAATGAATTTAAGGATTTAAAATCCTTATTTAAATTTTAAAAAAAAATAGCTCACTATTATTTTGTTTTTTCCAACCAATTATTTTCAAATTTGTCCAAATTTTCTAAATACATCTAAAATAATATTAGACATATAATTTATTTATAAATTGATTAAAAGGATTTAAAATCCTTAGAAATTCTTTAGAATTTCTCGGTAATTATAAAATTACCAAACAATGTCCAAAATTTTTCTAACATTATATAGTGTATTAATATACACTATGGTCATTAATATGTCATAAAATCAACTAAACATTATTCAATCATCACCTTATTATTTCATAAGGTTTCGCACTTTTAAAACAAATGCCCAAAATTTTCTAAAATTTAAATAAATTACTACAAGGTCCATACATTAGTCCATGACATTTTTATGTCATATTATCTATGATATGACATTTATATGCCATATAAATGTTAGTATAGCTCTCGGCCTTTTCACTAAACATGTCTAACAATTTTATAAAATTTCCAAACAATTATAACATGCTTATACATTATAGTGTAACAATGTAACACTATAAAATACACCAAGAACAATTTTATTCATCACCAAATTTAGCTCAAAGCTTTCGATTTATTTGAACAAAATTTGTAATTGATTTTTAAAAATTCTAACAAAAACATAGGATGCATAAAACATATCCTAGATCAATAAAACATCATTGCATGTTACAAATCAAAATTATACATCAACATATATATACACATATGCCTCGGCCTTTTTCAAGAAAATGGTACAAAATTTTCCAAAAATTTCCAATAATAACATCAAATGCATAGAACATATTCTAAGCTAATAATTTAGCATTGCATGTATTAAATAAAAATCACACATTAATCTACATATATACATGCTCTCGGTTTTCTTCAATAAAAATAGGTAGACATTTCTAAAAATTTCCCAATTAAATCATAGGGTATAAGGTTCATGCTCTAGAGTAATAAAACATCATTGCATGTTATCAAATAAAATCATACACATATATTTACATATATATATGTCTCGGTTATATATATAAAAATATAGCAAGAGTGCTTCAAAAATTCTCAATTAATTCATATACATTTCCAATACATCAATAATCAAAAATATCACATTGCATGTACAAAATAAAAATCATACATCCACTTATTTTTCATATGCTCTCGGTTATAAAGAGAAATTGAGCATGAAATTTTTTCAAAATTTTAAAATAAACATTATGAACACATATGGCTTCATAGATTCATAAATCATGCTCTAATTCATTCCTTTAAGCTTTGATCATCACCACTTATTTCACCTATGTTTCGAAAATTTCAAAATATATATATCAACCTCAAATTATCATGCTACACATTCTTAGAACACATTATAGCATTTGATTCGAAAATTTTTGAAGTCAAAACCCACATGCAATTCATTTGAAAATAAGAACACATAATCAACATACTTCTTATCATCAATACACATGCAATAGCATAGGATTACCAACTAAGATCATCAAGAACACATGCAAAGCTTTAGGCTACTTTTCGAAAATTTTGAAAGTTTCAAGGATAAAACCAAGCTCTTGTTCAACTCCTACCTTGTGCTATGGATGGATGGAACAAAGTACAAGGTGTCTAAGTGTTATATGGAGATGAGAAAAGAAAAATTGAAGCTTGGAGAGAGAGAAGCTCTCGGTCATTGCGAAAAAATGAGGAAGAAGAAGAGTGTTTGTGAGAGAAAATGTGGAGAATGGGAGAGAGAATAGGGATTGAGTGTATTAGTTTTGGGAGGTTTGAGTGTTGTAGAAATTCAGAATAATTCCCCCCACCCATGTCTCGGCCCTCTCTCTCTCTCTCACAAGGGAGACCCTTCAAGTCCTAATACTATTTTATTCCCATAGTGGAGGTTAATCATTGTTTCCTTACACACAAATCTTCTTGAAACTAGCTACAATACATCACTAATGGAAGATTTGATGATACAAAATCTGAATATACACATATATACATGCAAAAGTGAGATAAATAAAACAATTAGGATTTGTATACATATATAGGTAGCTCTCGGCCATTTGGCCAAACTATAGGATAAAATTCTTATTTCATGCTAATCATAGATATATAAATCATAATATATGATTTAGGTGATATTTAATATCATAGGTTAATTAAATAGTATAAGGGAAGAAAATAATTCAACTTATGCACAAGAAAAATGGCTATCGGCCATTTGGTTTAATCATAGATTAAAAATTTTATTTCATGTCATTCATAAGTTTGTGCACCTTGGTACATGATTTAAATAATAATTATAGCATAGGATAATTAAAAAGGGCAAAAGTTTTCAAAGAAAACCCTAATTTCGAAAAAATTAGGGTTTTCGAAACTAGTTATGATATTTTTACTAATTCTAATGTTCAAGCATTAATTAAATGCTTATTAGTACTGTAATATCATAAAAATATCATAGGAAATAATTTTCTAAAGTTTCTTGATCATTAAAACCATCGTTCGTTTTATCTCTAAACGTTGACGTTTGAAAACGTCTCAAAACGATACGTATCGACTCATCTTTAAAATGGTCGTAATTACTCGTAATCCCATTATTAAAAATATTCCATTAATAATGGAATATAATTCCAAGCTTGATTGCTTAGGAAAAATCGTGACATTTCAACAGTCGACATGCATTCGACGTTAAAAATGTACTGCCGATAAAAGTTAAAACTTTCGATTTCTTTCATTCACTAACTTGAGTGAGTGTGTGAAAGGAAATCATTCTTTTGTAAATCATTGAAATCATATTCGATTTCATATCTGATTTGATTACACGGCGAAATTTTATTTTACGGGTTTTAAAGACCGTAATTAGGCTTTTAAAACTGCGGGTTATTACAGAGCAGTTTGGAGGAGGGGTTACTGAAGACCCTAATGCACACTTGGAGGAATTCCTGGACATATGTGATACGATCAAGCAAAATAAAATGCCAGCCGATGCCATCGGAATGCGGATGTTCATATTTTCGCTGAGGAGTCAGGCAAAAGAATGGTTCAAGGGATTGGACAGATCAAGAATCACTACATGGGAGCAGTTATGCGAGAAATTTTTATCCAAATACTTCCCACCTGCCAAGGCTCAAAAGATCATTGCTGAGATATCCCATTTTTCAAAATTGGGAGATGAGTCGTTATTTGAAGCCTGTGAGAGATTCATAAACCTCATCCGAAAGTGTCCACAACATGGTTTTTTACCTGAGCAACATTGATCGCTCACTTTTCTAACACAAAAAGGTGTAAGTATAGGGTAAGTTAAGTATCGTATCCACGTGGATTGTAATGCTGAAACACGTAAGCTAACTCAACAAGGATTCATCATTATCCAAGCAACAAAAATGGTTTGGTAAGATTTTAGGCTTGAATTCAATCCAAAGCAAAGGTAACAAAATGTAAAGTAAAATAAAGCAATAAACACTCGGATGTTAAAAGCAGAGAGGAAGACTAACCCTAGGGATGCATTAATCCTATCCACAACGTATGTTTATCATGTTCCTATTAACCAATTTTAATCCGCACAAGATGGAAGATCACATATATAACCGATAATTTACATTACGAAAAGCGGTCAGAGATTACTAGTTTTCCTATTATCATTCGTCTCTAGGTGAAAACAAGCAACTCCAAACAGATCACAAGAATATGCTTCCTACGAATATCCTATCTCAGCTACGACTCAAGGCTCATTCGTATCATGCATTCGAGATCGATTGATAATTAATACAATTACGTAATTAACCGAAAACTAGATATGCATCAAGATTGATCAGAAATCAACACATATAAATAAGCACAATCGAATCATGAATCAATGCCTGGACGGTAAATAGCGATAACAGGAATCACAACATATAGGATCGAATCATGCAAACCCTAGGATTAGAACGAAAAACTAGCCAGACATAATAAACGGAATAAAATACGATTTAACCATAAAAACGGAAATTAAATATATAAAACCCGTGATGAGCGTTGATGAACAATCGTTGGGCTTGAATCCCAACCTCGTAGAAAACGGAAAATTGCAAAGATTGTCCGGACGAAACGTTCCGGAACGTAGATGAAACGTAAAACAAATGAAGAACAATGCGTAAATCAACTCTAGAATGAAAATATGTGGAAGCTAAAGCTAAAACTCTGAAAAACTTATGAAAACCGAGTAAAGAGGCTCGGAATCGTAGGTCCGAAGTTGGGGCGCGAGGTGTTGCCGTATATATAGCACACCCCAAACCCTAATTCTCCTTCGCCGCTCGGACTGCGACCATCCTTCGCGATCGCTAGGTCGATCGCTAGGTATGTCTCGCGCTCGTCTCGCTTCGCTCGCCTCCTGCGCTAAACTTGTTACCTCGCGACCTGACTAGCGGTCGCTAGCCACGGTCGCGAGAAATCGTCCAGTAGCTTTCTGGGGTTTCGCTCATGAGCACGAGATCGCGGTCGCGGTGTCGCTGGGTTCTCGTACAGGTTGCCTAGCGGCCAGCCTAGCGACCGCTAGGCTGGTCGCTAAAACAGTCGAGTTCAGATATTGGCTCGTGCGTCGTTCCTTGCTTCGATTTACAACATATGGACCTACACAACACCAAAAGAATACCCAAGAGCAGTATCTTCTAGAAATAGATAAAACATTAAGAATCGATACGTAAACACACATTAAACGAGCTAAACTCATCTTCAAATATCAACTATAAACGTGTAAAATGCGCGTTTATCAAACATGTGACTCAATTTTATAGTGGATTAAATGCTAACACCCGTAGCATTGTGGATGCTTCAGTTGGAGGATGCCTTCTCAATAGAGGTATAGATGAAGCGTTGAGAATCATAGAAGAGATGGCATTCAATAGTTATCAGTGGCCTATGGAGAGACAGCTGATCAGAAAAGTTGCCGCTGTAGAACTTGATAATAAATATGATGATCTGTTAGAAAAATTCACAGCACTGCAGAAGGAGTATGAAGCCAAGAGAAAAGGGCAGATGACCGTTGCCATGTCGCAAAACATTGAGGAGGCCAACTATGTGAACCAAAGAAGCAACTTCCAAGGGAATCAAAGTGGGAATCCAGCTTATCATCCCAACGATAGGAATCATCTAAATATTTCCTATGCGAATGCTCAAAATGCTCAGCAACCACCACCTGGTTTTGCTATCAATAATGGGATGAATTTGGAGCTAAAGAAGCCGAGTCTTTAAGATATGATGCAACAAGTGTTGGTGAGCAATCAGCAAATTACAGCGAGTCACCAACAAATCGTGGCTCAGCAAAACATTCAGATACAACAGATCGAGAACAGGCTGAACACTCTGGAGAGCACAATCAATGCTATCAACAACACTATTATATCCCTTGGAAAAAATTGAAGATGGTGGAGAATCAAGTGGGGCAAATGGCCAATAAGAGAGCTGGGATGCACTGGCAGGGTCAATTCCCAAGTAATACTGAGCAAAATCTGAAGAACCATACCACTCCAAATCAGTGCAATGCGATCTATTTGAGGAGCGGAGCATCTTATACTAATCACCTGGAGTACGAAGGGGATAAGTTGAATAAGAAAAGAGACGAGGATGAAGAATTTGAAGATTCTCGCCACGCGAGCTTTCCTCACGACATGTCGTCGTGAGGTAGTCTCCCGAGGGAGGATGGGCCACATACAGAACCACACCTCGCGACCTTAACTCGCGAGGAAGGGTCGCGAGGGAATCCCGCAAGAAAAGACGCTCCAGAATCAGAACCGAGACTCTCGACCTTAACTCGTGAGGAACGGTCGCGAGGAAAGCCGAGAAGCCACACGGAGGTAGCCTCGCGAGGGAGTCTCGCGAATCAACCTCACGAGGGAAAGACACGACCCCACAAATGCTTCTTCCAGTTCATGCAGCCCCATTTCCTCAGCGCCTCGGGAAGAAAAAATATGACGAGGAGTTCACCCGGTTCAAAGAGATATTCCAGAAAGTAAATATCAATATACCTCTCTTTGATACGCTCAGAAACATGCCCGGATATGTCAAATTCCTAAAAGATGCAGTGGCGAGCAAGAAGAAGTTAGGAAAATTTGAAAAAAATTAACATTTCTGAAGAATGCAGTGTTATATTACAAAGGAAATTGCCGCTGAAACAAAAGGATCCTGGGAGTTTCACTTTGGAGTGCGAGATTGCTGAGCATACATTCCCCAATGTATTGTGTGATTTAGGAGTGAGTATCAATCTGATGCCCTTATCTATTTTCAACCGCTTGGAGCTTGGAAAAATGAAGCCAACTACGATTTCATTGATGATGGCTGACAAGTCAGTATCATATCCTAAGGAAGTAGTTGAAGATGTGTTGGTTAGAATTCAGGATTTTGTTTTTCCAGCTGATTTTGTGATATTAGACATCCCTGAATTTAAAAAACAACCGCTAATCTTCGGTAGACCTTTTCTAGCTACTGGTCGAGCTTTAATTGATGTGTAAGAGGGTGATCTTACATTCCGGGTGAACAATGAGGAGCTAAAAATTTCAATCTATGATGCCATCAAGCGATGCGATAGTTCAGAGAATGAGGATTATTGTTCGATCAATACTGCCACAGCTAGCCCAATTTCTCACTTGGATGGCAACCGACCAATTGATGAGGATGCTATAAAGAAGAGTTGGACTCAGTATGGAACCCCGAATGTTTTGTTCAAGTTTTGGGGGGGGGGCACTTCCACACTTAGTGATGGTCTGCTGTAAATGCTAAATATAGGAGCAAACACAAGTTTGGCAAGAAGTCAGTCGTCAAAACGCCAGATTGATCGAGGTTAGTAATGGTCTAGCTAAAGACATTTAAATTAAGCACTTGTTGGGAGGTAACCCAATGTTTTTTTTTTTTTTCGTTTTTGTTTTTTTTTTTGTTTTTCTTATTTGGTTTTGTGTCTGTTTTGAGTTGAGTTGAATGACGAGCAGCCGATGATGAGAATTATTTTTATTAGAAAATTTAATTGCAACTGATTTTGTGAGACGAATCATGTTATGATTATTGTGAGTATTAAGCCTTTGAGAACTTGATCACATGTTTGAAACATGTGAGACTTGAGCTTTTGACTGTCATATCATTTCAGTCTTGTTTCTTTCTATGTGAATAGTTTGAAATAGCATGCGTTTCTCTAGAACTTGCTATGGATCTTTTTCGAGGTTGCATTGATGTGCTTAAGACTTGGGAGATGATATTAGACATTCTTTTCTTAACCTATATATTATCTAAATACTAACCTGTTAATAATTTTATCCTTTGATAAACCCGTTTGAGCCTACCTTATTCTTTCATATAGCTGTTGGTTGGGTTATGTAGTTAGTGTGATGTTTGGTTGCTTGAATTGAGGGTTGAGAAAAAGAAAGAAAAGAAAATATAAATGATGAGAAAGTGATAATCAAAAATAGTTGTTTACCCATATAAGTTCAAATAAATAAATAAAAAAGAAGAAGTTAACACAAGTGTGCGAAAAGAACATAAATGGGTAAGTAGCTAGTGCTTGAAATGAGTATATCACATATATGAAAATTATGGAGTTCTTAAAGAAAAATGACTTTTTGGTATGGAGAATTGAAATGAATTGTGAAAGTTTGGGAATTGTGTCTTGTGATACTTATGGTGTTTTTCATTATGAGATTATGAGTCACTTAGCCTAAATATATCCTACCTTGTCAAAGAGCCTACATTATAACCTTTATAAGACCTTCTTGATCTTAGTTCTTAAGCACATATTTGAGCAATGGAGAATTAGACGATTTGCAAGCTTATGGTAGATTCCGTGTGTTTTTAAACTTTGAGAGTATACACATCCTCCTTGATACACTTGAGTGTTTGAGATTTCTTATATATATATCCATGTCGTGAGAATTTAAGTTTGAAAAGGCTTGTGCTTATGATTATTATGATGCGTGGAGTTTAAAGAAAGATATTGTGATTTGATTCACTTGATGTGAATCTGTTGTTGCTCATTGCTCTGAGGCTTATTGTTTTTGTCTTTCGACTCATGGCATGTCTTTGGTCTTCTCTCTTTTGTTCTGCTTTGTTTGAGGACAAACAAAAGGTTAAGTTTGGGGGAGTTGATAAACCTCATTTTTACCTAATTTATAAGGCCTTATTTGTTCAGTTTATAATTGATAAGTGATCTTTTGAGCTGTCATTTGATATGTTTATTTTTACCTTGAAAGATATTATGCCGTGTGTATTTCGTGTCGTTTTTGCACAGGTTTAGATGTCAAAAAGGTAGATCACGAGTTAAAGGGATTTTTGGACCGAGAGAGATCGCGACATAGGCGCGCGAAGAGAACTCGGGAGCAAAGCTCGCGAATAAAATACATAGAAAATGAATAGGGGGCTAGCGACCGCCCTAGCGGTCGTAAGCCTGGCCGCGAGTTTTGCTCCAGAAGATTATGGCCGAGACTAGCGACCGCCCTAACGGTCGCGAGCCTGGCTGTGAGCCGCGCGAAGACACGTCTTGCGAGATTTGCTCGCGACACTATGTCGCGAGCCAATCCCGCGAGAAAAGACGGACGCGCGGAAGAAGTGATGCCTCGCGACCTTTGATCGCGAGCTAGTCTCGCGAGCCAATGCGAGACTAGGGTTATATATATGCGCAGTCAGACTTTGGAACGAGGGGGCTTTACACACACGAGAGAGCTTTTACAGAGCAGCTTTACACACGAGAGAGGCCTGACACACCACTCTTCACAGAACACTCTTTTTAGCTTTTAACTTTCACACGTTTCGATTTTAGTTTAGCTTTAGATATTTCAGTTTGTACATTGAGTTCAGTTTATTTACGGATTCGAGTTGCTACATTGTTCATCGTGGATTCCTACGGTTTTATTTATCTATTTCAGTTTATGTTATCTTTATTTAATTCTTGCTTTAGTATTTTAATTATGAGTAGCTAAATTTTTATTGATCCTAGGGTTTGTATGTCTGACTAGATTCGTATGATTTATTTGTTGATACCGTTTTGCCGTCCCATTCATGATTTATGATTCTTGGCTTTAATTCTCATGTGTTGGTATCTGGCCAATATTGATGCATGCTAGTTATGTGATTGATGTCCTGGCGGAATTATTGCATAGTCGATATCTTGAATACATAATACAGAGTTTATATTGAGACCTGGCGGAGATATGT
This sequence comes from Salvia rosmarinus, assembly GCA_036937905.1. Lineage (NCBI taxonomy): Eukaryota > Viridiplantae > Streptophyta > Magnoliopsida > Lamiales > Lamiaceae > Salvia > Salvia rosmarinus. The sequence continues at coordinate 96,966,628 of CM072816.1, forward strand.
GAAATGTAGGAGGTTATTCTTTGTGTGTTTTTGGTAATTAGCTTACTTCTCTTGAGACACGACAGAGATAGAGTTAAGGCTAACCTACTACTATAGGCTGTCCTAGCGGAAGACTATAGTTACATTAGTGATCCTTCATATGAATGTGGATTAAATTGATAAACAGATTAATATGTTAAATTGTGTGAATCTGGTTAGGTTAAGTACATCCCTATGGTCAGTCTTTTATTCCTGATTTTATTCCTATTCTATTTTGAGTATAGTTTTATAATCATCTCTCTTGATATGTTGTTGCCTGAATAATAATCAAGATTCTTTGTTAATTATTAGTTGTGTTCTCGAGTAGCAGTCCATGTGGATACGATATATATACTTACTGTTTTACTATCATTTATTTTGGTAGGAAATATAGTGATCAACAAGCAACCAAGTCAAGTCACTTCTTATCTATACTGCAGCTTATACCGACAACTGGTCCTCAAGTTGTCTCAACTGTAATCCTTTTATATCTCAACTAGCTTAACCAATCATACAGATTTATGTGATCTTCTACACACTGTATGATCTAACTTTTGTATGAGATAATATGACAAACATGTGCAATCAAGTAAACAATTCAGATTTGAGATTGTAATAGTGATAACAGGAAACGTTGTATACAAGCTCAACTATTCTGATTTCAGTATACAAATCCAACATTTAGCCCTTCCGTCCTTGTTATGCTTTGCTATGAGGGGTAGGCACAGTCATTTTCTTACTTCATTTGTCTGTCGTTGGCCTTCACCCATGTCGGTTACTGGCGCATTCCTAAAATCTTTCTGTAACCGTATTATGTTATGTGAATCTCTTTGTTATCGAATGGCTATCCATGTTTTGTCGTTTTATGATAAGTTTCCTTAAGCCCTGAATCATCCCATCAGATCTAAGATCATTCTTTCTCATAGCATCTTTAGGGCATACCTCAGATTTGATATTCCCTTAATAATGTCATCTCAGCTCTGATCTTCATTTGTCACTGGATAAAACTAGGCCCACACAAGGTTGGATAAAACTGTACACGTCAATGAGGCTAGAGTTCAACCATTTAGACTCGTCTAAAATGTATGTACCAATATTCATCCCAGACTCATATATTCGTGAGATTTGTTTGAATTTATAAATATAAGTTGTTACAATAATAGATTCAAAATTTGTTTAAAAAGAATGTGCAAAATATATCATTTTATTTAAATTTTTAATTGATGAATTATCATGAAAAGTTGATGTGGGTTTCAAATCCTTTAAGGTTTCAATTGGTGAAGTATCATAAAAGATTTTTAATTAATGAAGTCTAATGAAAAATGTATAAGATATCTAGGTTCAAATAAAAAACTTTATTTAAAATGAGAACATGAGAATCATTTTTAGCCATTCGATCGCGAAGATCTACGGTGATGCATCACTTTGCTGGATAAGTACACTAGGCACCACTTGGGTTCGTCCACATGTTCAAAATATGTGGTGTAGATTGAGTACTGCATACTACCTAAGAACTGAGTACTATATATATATATATATATGTATATATATGAGAGAGTTAACGTGAGAACCATTTTATCGTGAGAACCAAAAAATTATGAATTCACTGTGAAAGTTGATGAATCCATTGGGGAAGTTACTGAATCCAAAAACATAGAATTTTCGTCCCTCATGAGATTCGAATCCTGGTGAAAATTTTGAATTATTAAATTCAATAATTTTCTCAACAATTCATCAACTTTCATAGCGAATTCATTTGGTTCTTAGTTTTTAGGATAAAAGTGATTCTCATTTAAACATAACTCTCTCTCTCTCTCTCTCTATATATATATATATATATATATATATATAGAGAGAGAGAGAGAGGGGGTTCAAATAAGAACCATTTTTAACATGAGAACTGAGAACCACGAAAATTTGTTATGATTAAAATGAATTTGCTATGAAAGTTAATGCGTCTACTAAAAAAGTTACTGAATTCAAAAATTCGTAATTTTCACACTGGTTCTGAATCCCATGTGGGTTGAAAAATTCCATTTTTTTGGATTCAATAACTTTTCCAATAAATTTTCATCAACTTTCACACCGAATTCATCATTTTTTGGTTCTCACGATAAAAATGATTCTCACGTTAACTCTCTCATATGTATATCATTGTTTGATTTTGAATTGATAAAAACTTGTGAAAAATCGATATGAGATTCAAATTGTATCCTTTTACTTAGGTTTTGAATTGGTAAAGTTTCATGAAAATTCAATGTTGAATTCAAAAGTTGTTTAGAAAGAATGTACAAAAAACATCATTTATTTAGGTTTTTAATTAGTTAAGTGTCATGAAAGTCGATCTGTGATTCAAATATATTTTATTTAGAATTTCAATTGGTGATGCATCATAAAAATTCAATGTGAGATTCAGAATTAATTAAAAAAAATTAGAAAATTAAGAATAAAATAATATTTGGCTCCGTCTGAAACTCATATAATAATACTTGTTTATTAGCTAACATGTATTCTTAGGTCTTAAATTATAATTAAAAAGGTTATATATTACAAATATTTTTCTTATTGAATAAGGTAAAAAAGAAACTATTCATTTGATATAATTAAATTAAATAAATAATTTATTTAACTAAAAATGTTTATTGGTTAAATTAAATAAACTATTCTTTTGAACCATTTAAATTGGTGGAGTAGTTTGAATGATAATAATTTTAATCGCTCCGTCATCTCAAAGTTCATTTTTTATTGGAATTTGGAGAATAAAAACTTTCTCCCACGTAAATTTTTGATGAAGTTACATAAAAAATCAATGTGAGTTTGGAGATTTTAAAAAAGTAAAAAAGAAAAACATTAAAATTCCACATAAGAGGAGGACTGGCATGACACATTTGCTCACTAATTATATACTGACGTGTAACCCATCGAGTTTTGATGGGGATCCACTTTACATTGTAATTTATAATTATTTTATATACTTATACATGTCCCGAATTCAATTAAAATGTGATTTCTCATCTCAAACTCGTACGATAATACTCGCCAATTACTCGAACATGTTTTAATTTATAAAATATAAGTTGTCAAAATAATTGGTTATCCATCAGAATAACAATCCGAACATTACAAAGTAGATATTAATAATAAATAGAATAAATAACAAAAAATCGATACACAGAGAAGATTCCACATGGGCATGTTGATTAAAGTTCAAACTTGTTAGAATTTATATACTCGTATGTGTCCCAAACTTGATTTAAAAAATAATTTTACTATTAGTTCACGTTGCAAATCCTTATAGTAATACTCGCTAATCACCCAAACATACATTCATATGATTCATTTGAATTTATAAATATAAGTATTATAATAAATGATTAATGGCTCAATAAAATCCAAATATTACATAATAAATATTAATAGTAAATAGTATACCATTAGTAAATTGTTTTCATCTCAAACCAACATAGTAATACCAACAAACTTAAACCCAATCTATTGTTTAAAAATGAATTGTACAAATTATTTCATTTTACTTAGGTTTTCAGTTGATGAAATCTCATGAAAAATCAATTTGCAATTCAAATTATGTTATTTTATTTAGATTTTAAATTGATGAAGTCTAATGAAAAATAAATATAGGGTTGAAATTTTGCCAAAAAAACTATACAAATTAATATATACTCCCTCCGTCCCCAAAATAAGTTCTTGAGAATCTTCGGTACGAGTTTTAATAAAAATCGTTAAGTGTTTTATAAGTGGAGTAAGAGTCTCACATTAGTTTAGTATTAAATTAATTAGTGGTGGACCATATATGATAAAATGTATACATAAGTGGTGTTATTGAGGGTAATAGGTAGGGATAGTGGTGGACTATGAATGATAAAAAGTATAAATAAAGGGTTTTGTGAAGGTAATAAGTATGAAGTATTTTGTGGGGTAGTTTTCATAAATGAAAATAAAACAAATTTCGGGGACGTACAAAAAAGAAAACTATGAACAAATTTTGGAGACGAATGGAGTATATTTTTATAGATGGTAAAGTCTTAATTCAAAATCAATGTGAGAGTCAAATTGTACCATTTTATTTAGATTTTGAATTGGTATAGTCTCGTGAAAAATCACTGTAGGATTCAATATTTTTAAAATGTATAAAAACATATCCTTTTATTTAGATTTTCAATTGGTGAAATGTCATGAAAAATCGATGAGGAATTCAAGTATCCTTTTTATTTAGGTTTCAATTTGTGAATAATCATAAAAGTCAATTTGAGATTTGAAATTTAAAATTTATGAATAAAATACTACTCGTTCCAGTCACAAACTTTTAGAATATTACATGCTAATACTAAAACATTAATTCTTATCTTAAATTATACGTAAAGAGATCATATACAAAAAATATTTTCTTATTAAATTGTGTAAAAAAGAAACTATTAATCTGACCAAATGAAATTGAACAAATAATTTTGTGGGATTTGAAATCAAGAAAGCATAAAAACATCACTTGTTCATGTCTCAAACTCATATAATATACCCAATTAGTTTGTCCATATTAGATTGAAGAAACAATTTATTTAGTTAAAATTATTTATTTGGTTAATTTAAATTAAATAAACTATTATTTGGTCAAAACTATATTGGCGATGTAATTTAAATGATATTGAACTCAACCACTCCGCCAATTAAAAGTGGATTTTTGGCTGGGACTTGGAGAATAGAGATACCATTTTATATAAGTTTTCATTTGATTTCAAAAAGGTCAATGTGAGATTAGAGATTTAGAAAAAAATCATGAAAATTCATTATAGAATAGAGAATTAATATGATAAATTTGTTCCATAATCATATATAGAAAAAGATACATATTTACTCAAACATGATGCATTTAGTTTATTGCAAACATATGCAATAAGCTAAAATACAAAAAGCCACACTACGTAATCCTCTCATAAAAAAAAGTTAAGTTATGAAATCTTATTACGTCAGCGTAAGAAAATATTATATTTCATCTAGTTTTATTTTAATTTCCAATTTTCATAATATTTCATTTAGTTTTATTTTAATTTTCAATTTCAATGAAAATTGTAATTTTGTAAAAATATATATTTTACTTACTTCTTTATCAGTATATAACTACTTTTCTTTAGCGACATCAAATTAATTTATAGTACTCTTACTTCGAAAAGCATATGATAGTTCTAGGTCAAATAAAATTAAAAATAATTTTTTTAATTCTAACTATTTTTTTTTTTGGAGAACAAAAGTATCGTGTTGATCTATTTTCATTTAGTAAAATCTATTAAAAAAATTGACATGAAATTGATAGAGAGATAATGTAAATAAGGAAATAAAAGAGATAATGTAAATAAGCGAATAAATGAAGATTTTAAATGAGCAAGAATAAAAAGTTGTGAACGGTTGAGAATTAATATAGTGCATTTACATTATAATTGTATAATGTCATTAAGAGCCCACCCTTTCCAAACCGGGCCAAAAGGGTTTGGGGCCTTTGGGCTGGTCTTGGGCCAATCTATGTGTTGTTTCTATTTCAGTAATTGCCTATAATTAACTTTAGATATAAGGAATAATTATCCATTTTCGACAACAATAACTTTTGTTAAATTGTCCACGTCTTAGTAGTAAAGTGAGTTTTCTATAATAGAAAAATCATAAGTTCGGATTTCTAACATCTATATAGGTCTTAGCTTATCATATGTGGTATTACTCGTCCTGTGAGGTTTGTAGGCATTAGACGGTAACATACGTGAATTTTAGGATTTACATACTATTGCACATGAACTTGAGTTTTACCCAATGTGCACCGAAAAAGCTTGAGCATGTTACACTTAGTTTTTCAAATGTGGTTTATTCGTCATGTGTAGTTTACAGACTATTATACAAGAACATAAATTTTACCTAGTGTTTAAGGGTATGCATCTGTCGGTTCAACGGACCAACCGATCAAAATTACATAAATCGGAAACTGAACCGAAATATAATTTTTAGAATCGAACCTACCGATATAAATTTTTAGATTGATCAAAAACTGAACCGAGAAAACTGTCCAGTTTCGATCAATTCTCGAACATAGACATATATATATATATATATATATATATATATATATAAAAAATAATTTTTTATTTTTATTTTAAAGCACAAACATCACAAAATTCAAAATATCACAAAATCTAATAAAATCTCACAAAGTTCATCATAATTTCAACAAATATTCAATAAAAATAACAAATAAACAAAAATTAAATAAAATAATATATATTATATATTTATATTAATAGGTTTCGATTAGTTCCATTCCCAACCAAACCATTTCACCATGAATCGATAACCGAATCGAAATATATCGGTTCTATAATTTTATAACCGAACCAAAAATTGAAACTTACAAAACCAAACCAAATTGGTTGAAATCGATTGGTTCAATCGATTTTTCGGTTCAATTTGGTTCCTGCACACCCGTACCGGTGTTTTCCAAGTGTGTTATGTGTGGTTTGCAGGCTATCGTACATGAACGTGAGTTTTTTCATGTTTTTCAAGTACGATTTATCCGTCTTGTATGGTTTGCAGGCTATTGTACAAGAACATAAGTGAGTTTTCTCAATGCACATGCATCTATAGGTACGGTTTTTCAAGTGTGATTTATCCATCTTATGTGATTTGTAAGCTATTGCACATAAATATGGATTTTACCCAATGCTTTTCAAATGTGGTTTATCCGTCATGTATGGTTTGCAAACTCAGGTTTTATTAAATGTTTTCCAAATACGATTTATCTATCATGTATGATTTGCAAGCTATTGTATAAGAACATACTTAAATTTTACTGAATATACACTAAAAATAACGACAAAGGTTTCTTATAAATAAAAAAAACTACATAAAATTGTATGTCTTTAAATCATGTTTCAATCTATAAATAAATAAATAAAAACTACATAAAAATGAATGTCTTTAATATGCGTAATAATATGAATTAAGACTCAATAAATTTAATATTGATAGCCTAAATATAATATCGTGGAAGCATGTGGCAGAGGAGGAAGGGTGGTGGGGAAAATCTGAAATTGTAGAATAGAATTAGTTTTAACTCCCAATTAATTTGGTTGCTGCATTTGACTACGCGAATTTTTCTTTGCTTGCACTTTGCGGTTGCCGGGCCTGCTTCTCTACCTCACTACTGCCAACTAATCTTCCTTTACTGGATCTCTCTCTCTCTCTCCTCTTATCTCCGGGAGTAGAATAACACCATGGCGATTACGGGCAGCGGATTCTGATCGGCAGAGTTGGATATGGCGGTGCTGGTGGTGTTGGCCTTCATAATTGGGGCGATGACTGTTGTCGCCATCGAAGCGGTGGCACTGTGGGTTTTAATTCGGCGCCTCGATCGCAAAGTTGTCCTAGAAGAAAACAAGACCAAGACTGCCGGGGCCTCCGCCTTTGAGCCCCGCGTCATCCCCTCCATATATGACAAGCAGGTCAGTTATTGGAATCTCCGTCTTCTTGTACCAAATTCTTATGTTTGTATCGACTTCTCTGTCTCTATGTTGGAATCTTCCTCTTAGGTTTCAGAATTGACAGGGGGACGTGAAAGAAAATTAATTTAAATTATGTGCGTTGCTATATCAGCAACCTCTCTCAAGTTGTAAATATTGAGTTTCCAGCAGGGTTACCTCAATCTAATGAAATTATTGTCATTTTTTTGAAAAAAAAAAACTGATGATCTTTATCAAGAAGATCAAATTCCCGTGTCAGGGTAAATGCATTTACCTGATGTGTGCTATACACCTAATATTTGTCTGAAATTGCTATAATTTTCTGTACAATTTTGCCTAGAAATTTTGGAACCTCTCAATAACCATGTTAACATTAACTGAGTTACCCCTTGTTTATAATACATAATAACAGGTAAAGAGAATCAAATTCCCATGTTTACGATACTGTACTCACAAGTCACAATATAGGTCTAATTTTCGAAACTCAGTCAAAAATATCAAAGAATGAATTAAATGCAGGTTTTCATTATCTATCATTGTTCATTTTTTGATGTGATTATCTTCCAAAGTATCTCTCTATTTGCTTGTCATTCTTCATCCTGTTTGGGTTATTTTTCCCCGTGCATCATATTCATACATATTTATTCTTTTTCTGCTCCGCATTCTCCAGTTCAGACATATAGTTATCTCACCAAGTATGTTTGTTTGCTTTTACTTCTGTTTGTCATTCAGCATTCTCTTAGTTTTCTCTTACCAATTTTAATATATCCCAGTGTGCCAGTTTGCTCTTTTTCTGCTCATGATTATTTTGTTTTTGTGTTTTCAATGAGAAGGGAAATGTTGGAAGAAATGATGGAAAGGTTTTTCTAATTGGACCGGTTTATCATGTTTATTACTGTTGCTTTCCTTCAGTTTTTCAAATTTCTTGTTAATCTCTTCCCTGGTGCTTATTTTTAGATTACACTTTTGCTTGCAGGGGACTTTATGGGTTCTAGAACCAGATAAAATTCCAAAATCTAGGCTTGAAGAGAAAGTGCCAACAGACCAAAGGAGGAAAAAAGAAATTTTGGAAGTGACCCCTGTTAGGAAAAATGCAAGAATTAGAGATCATTATCTTATCCTGATGGAAACAGATGCTCCCCATGTAGAGATCTCACTAAGGGGGTGCACAATTTTTGCTGTTTCTGCTACTGATCTACCGTCAAGAAAATGGTAATTAAGTTTTCCTAGATGTTGTTTTCAAATCTAAGAAACTTAGAAGTACGCATCTGTTTTTAAAATAATGAGTTGAAAAAGTGTTGCTTAAATATTTTGTTTGTTCTGATAATCTGTTTAACCAATTTTTGGATTGATTGCAGTATCTTCAGTTCAGGGTTAAATATATATTTCTGTCCCAGATTCATATTCCATTTGCTTTTGTTTGGTAATTTAGTCTTTTTATCGATTTCAGGTTGCTGGGAAATACTTTTAGAGTTTTAGTTTAACTAGGGCATTAAGCTTCTATGCTTTTCACTTCTACTTATTTATTGAAGTATTAAAAAAAACATATGGCAGTTCTAGTTATAGGAAAGAGATTGTAGAAGAATGGTAGGCTGTTGAAAAACTGGAATAAAAAGAGTTAAGAAAGGGATATATGGGAAGATCACATGACTTGGAGAACAAATATCCATATAGCCAACCCTGCAGGTAGTTGGAATGGACTTTTGATAACAAAGATAATGACGCAAAGATTATAATTTATGAGAAAATCATTCTCATCTGTTTTATCCAAATTTGTTTCAGTTTTTGCTTGCATAATCTATTTTCAGGATTGCTGACCTACTAGTTTCGTATCTTGTATTCATGAAAATTATTGAATTTATAGTAGTTTACTTTCAAAAATTGTGATTGCCAGGGCAAAAAGGTACCCAATCAAAGTAGAGAACAAGGATTCAGCTATATATAAAGGATCCAAAATTGTTTACTTATATCTGGAGACGTCTTGGGAGAAGGAATCCTGGTGTAAAGTCCTTCGCCTTGCTTCCTGTGATGGTGGAGACAAAGTGAATGGTTTTCCAAGCTGAGTATGGAGTTTCAGTATTACCTAGCATCACTAAATGCTGGATATCCTTCTTTTATGAAGCCTTTGGGAGGTATAAATGCTGAATTAACTGACAAGTCAGTTAAACTTGACAATTCTTCTTCAAAGGTTCGCCAGTTCCTGAAGAAACTAGCTAAAAAGGCTTCTAAAAGTGGGCATGATTATAAACCAACTGGACCATTAACTTCAGGACATGAAGAAAGAAAACTAAGTTCAAAGTCTTATTCATCCCAGGACATGGTCATGCCTAATGGCTCAGCTAAAATTGATACATTAGGGAAACTTCCTAACATTTATTCTGCTGACACTAGCATAGCATCATCAGTTTCAGCCTCCACCGAGCAGAGGTCAGGTATTCATTTATCTGGAGTGTCTGAGGCAGATTCCAAAGAGTCCAAAGACAAGTATGTTGATGAAGGCACATTGTGCTTGAATATGGTTATTTCACGGCTGTTCTTTGATGCAAAGAACAATTTTCAGCTTAGGAGTTCTTTGCACAATCGGATTAAGGTGTGTAATATTATTTGTTCTCAATTGAATGTGCTATGTGATGAGATGTTGTCTCACTATAATATGCCATTAGATATTATCTTCTATTTGCAATTGCCAATTGGTAACTTTGTTCTTAGAGTGTGAAATTGCTGCAATATTTCATGAGATTCTTTGCAAATTCTTTTTACAACTTAGCCTCGAGTGATTTATTAGTAGCATGCACTCGGGATGGGAAGTACCATGAAAGCATGTGGTGTGCTTATAAAACATAGTTAGATGGATGGGAGATCGAGATAGTTCCTTTCTTTCATCTGTGCCTCGCTAACCCTAATGTCTGACTAAGTGATCTATAAGTTGCTGATGCAAATGTTCTGGTAATGGATTGGCGAGGAGTATGAAGATTGTTTGGTGAAAGAATTAACCATAGTTGCTTTAGAGAGACCCCTTTTTTAATCCTAAAGAAAAACTAAATTGCTGTTTGATTATGATGCAATATCTGGTTCTTAACAATGTGATTCATCATGATTCTTCTTCTTACTCATCATGTAAATTGCTGTTTAGTGATGCCCCTACCTGGTTGATAACATCATTATTCTTCTTCTTACTCATCATATAGACATCTATTAGTTATGTGCATGTTGAGTGGCCAAACCCCGTCATACTCTTGACCATTGCCCAATTTGATTTTTGGATGATTTAAGCAAGTATTCTTGCTGAAGTTCATGACTGATAACATATGCTTTATACTAAAAGTTACAGTCTACATTAATTCTGTTATTTATTCCATGGAACTTGATTTCCGGATCGAATTGATGTCTTTGGCCATCTCAGGGGATATGTCTATTGATCCTTTTGGTACCTTATCGCTACCTTATTGCTGTTTTGAGGCACACAGGCCTCCTCAGTTATTAGTGAACACAAAACAAGCTGCCCAAGGGACCTATTGGATTTGTCATTTATGAAACTTTTGAATTGTTTTAGAAATTAGGAGATGCTTGGTAGCTGTGTTTTGTCACTAACTCTCTTAGAATTAAAATTTGATCTTACAAAAAGTCATATATCCCACATTACTTACCATAATATAAAACAGATGAAGGATGGAAAGTGCAATAATTAGAGCCCCAATGAGAAGATCAACTCAACTTTTTAATAGTTCAAGAGTTTGAAGAAAATATCTAATTGGTGAAACCTGTTTTCTTCTGTTCAATGAGGTTTGATGTTGTTCAAAACTGTTGGATTACAAAACACAATTTGTTTACGTGTTGTTAGAGCAGACGAGGCTGTTCAAAATGATTTGACAAACACTGCTTGGTAGTTTAAGGAGAATGGGTGGTAGTGGGTGGGTCTGGGTAAGTGAATGGCTTTTATTTTCCCATTTATGAGGGATATGGCTCACTTCCCGCTGTTTGGGGATTGAAATTGGTTGTGGGGGTCCTGGGGGATTGATTTTCCAACCAAGCAACCACCTAATTCCATTCCCATTCCACCTTTCCCGAACCCCCATTACAAGCACCATTCAATATTCCCATTCAGGGCTATGTGTAATTAAGGTACAATATATATGGTGAGATTTAGCGTAAGAAGGCATACTCTGTGGGAGTGTCTAATTCAAGCATTTTACTGGTCTCTTTGTCGAAACATAACAAGAGAATTTTTAAAGATGTCGAGGAATCTTTGGACAATATTTTGGGATATATTAGAAATCAAAGTGGTATGTTGATTTCCATGATTAGTGAGTAAAAGGATTTATTTTTTTTGTGAGCAAGATTGGAGCTCATTTGATTAGATTTGCCTTGGAACATGTTTTACTTGTCTGGATGCCTTATCACTTATGCATTGCAGTTCTCTTTGGTGATAAAATGGTTACTTTGTGGTGTACAGATTATTTTTCATAATTTCTTGCTAATTTTCACCTTCATAACGCAACAGAGAGCACTATCCAATATGCGAATCCCAAGTTACATTGGCGAAGTCACATGTACAGCTGTGGATCCTGGCACTCTGCCTCCACGAATCCTTGCAATGAGGGTCCTTCCCTCAGATATGAATGAGGTATGGTCCCTGGAAATCGATGTTGAGTATTTAGGTGGCTTGGTTCTGGACATTGAAACAAGGCTTGAGCTCCGAGAATTAGAATTTGAAGAAGAGAAAACACGGCTCAATGGAAACAGTGATGGTGAGGTCGCCTCTGATCTTCTGGAAGGTTTTGAGTATCTTGGGGAACAGTTGAAGCTTCATGAAGAGACCATTGATGAAGGACATCATGATAGAGGTGTGAAATAACTGTTACTTAATTCCTCATCCAGTTTTACTAATTCTACTTCAGATGTTGTGCTCTAGTCAATAAAACCTTGATACATGAATTTTATTCTGACTAAAACCTGTTTTGTACTCTCAAACCATGACAGATCATTCCTTTGTTGGATGAAACATCCTGGTTGAATGCATGGACTCTTGGTCAGACCATTAGATAGACAAACTTTATAAGTACCTGAATGTGTTGGACTCTTGGTCTTTTTGTATTGTGAAAATTTTGTATCATCTTGGATTATAATTTCTGTTAAATAGATAAATTGATGGTGAACGAGAGAAAGTGAAAGACTGTAGAAGGTTGTTACGTGGGATGGTGGTAGATCAGTTGTGGATTATGATTTTCAGTTTCCTTTGCCTCATATTAGCATATATTAGGATTTTCTTTTCACCAACACAACATCAACCCACACCAATATTCCTTTTCCTCTTATTTTAGCTTTATAACTTTGCAGATGATACTGAAAATCACAGAAGCTCTGGGAATGCATCATCTCAAGGGTCTAGATGGAAGTCTATATTACATTCTATCACGAAACAGGTGTCACAAGTTAGTAAGCACATTCTGTCCTCTAGCTTATTTATCTTTCACTGTCATCTCTGTAATTGCTGCTGATGTCATCTCTATAACGTGGTACTTTGACTGTTGTGCTTGCTTTCTGATCTTGAAATTTCCTTCCAGGCAGGTTATTTTGATGTCCTCTATTTTTGACTTGTTTTCTTGGAAACTTGTCCTACCCAAAATGATGGCAACAAAAATCAAAGAACTGCAAATTATTACAGGAAGAACAATTTTATGAATCCCAATGTGCTCTCTGTAAAGGAAGCTTGTCTTTATATTTTGCCTTGGATCTGACTACTTGATCCTATGCATATTACCATGACTTCTCAACACTGACTGGTCTGAAAACCCTTCCTCTGTAAAGGATATGTAGTGGTGTAGGAGTCTGCATCCCCTCCGTTACTTTTTATGAGTGAACTGTTTGATAGATAAGGTACAGAAATGTTGGTATTGCCATGTCAATGTGATGCATTCTTGTAACTGCTTATGCATGCATGTATATGTGTGAATACATGTATAATGATTCAGATACAGGGAACATAGTTCTGAGATTGAGATGCATATCATAATAGTACAATAAAGAGAAGATAAACAGAAAAGAACGGGGTTATTTTGTAGAAAAGAACGATTTATTGATATGCCAAATTGGTCAATTGATTTATCCAGCCAATATTCCAGTCATACCAATTCTTTCAATAGCTTGTGGATATTCTCATGAGCATGTGTTGCTGCAACAGTTGCACACATGAAGTTCAATTAAAATTAGCCTGTTTCCTGACATGATTATTCCTCATCTCATCTGTTGAAGGTACCTCTCTCATTGGGGATTAGGGTTTCCTCAATTTATGGAACAATACGGGTGTGCATGAAGCCTCCACCTTCCGATCAGATATGGTTTGGATTTACTTCGATGCCTGATATTCAATTCAACTTGGAATCATTTGTGGGGGACCACAAAATTACAAATGCTCGCCTAGCTTTGTTCCTGATTAGTCGAGTCAAGGTCAGATTCTTTATCTAGATCATTTGCACATTCAATTTTTTTATCCTCATTCTTAGACAAATTTATTTTGTTAATCTCTGTTAATTCTCAGTCACATCATTAGATTGAGCCTCTCTCTGTCAGCATGTCTTAAGTTAGAACTTAGAATCAATACTTGGTATGGCATCCTTGAGCTGACCATTGTGATAATATGAAAATGCCATCTAGTTTCTCTACTTTTATTCACCACACTTATCAAATTTTAATCTGCATTTCTGAGCAACTTCATTTTATTGATAAAGACATAAAGTTGTACATGAAAACTCATTTTGCTTTCTTTTATTATCTTATTTAATTTCCTTTTCTTTGTTTTCTTCATTGTTCTTTTTGGTTTCTGGAAATTGGAAATGTAAATAATAACGTATAAGTCATATGTACATTTGCTTTACTAATATATATATAAGACCATGCATATGGACATGGGAAAGCCCACGTTGCTGCTTTTTTTTTTTTTTCTTTTTCTGTTGGAATCAGGGGAGGTGGATCAATTACTAATCTCATACCCTAAGATTTGTTAGTTTGCTTATGAGAAGAAACAAATGTAGTTTCAGGATTAGGAAATGTAAAAATTGGCTTTGGTTTATATTATGCAATACAATTGGGCCTTGAAATGACTATATCATGTTGAGTGGTGACCCAAACACAATATATGATACTCAATTCTGTTATTATTGGTCATTTTTATCGCATATACTAAAACCTGTCTGTCCAATTACCATAACTATATTTACTCGTCACTCTTCCATGATCTAGACAAGACTTTGAAAATTGTGATCCTTGAATTTGACAAGTAATTCAATGCTCCCTTTTATATCCTTTTATCTGGGTGCATGAGAATATTCTTATTAATTTGGTTAACCGACAGACTGCTGAATTTACATCAGTTTAGACACCACTGTTGAGATTTTCTAATTGTGGTAAATGAATTTCTTGTTGAACATAAATATATAATGAGTCCTCCTCGCTTGCAATTGTTTAGGCTATTCTCTTTCCTTTTCCTCTAGGAAGTTTGTGCATCTTATCTGACTTTCAACTTTCTTCTGAATCAGCATATAAGTGTGGCTGCATTCCACTTTTATGGATGAACTTGTTATTGATTAGGACTGAATTTGCAATCATTCTTTCAGGCAGCAATCCGTGAAACTTTGGTGCTTCCAAACAGTGAGAGTATTGGATTTCCATGGATGTTGGCAGAGAAAGATGATTGGGTCCCCAGGAAATCTGCTCCTTTCATGTGGTATAAAAATAATCAAGATTCTGCTAGTAATAACTCAAAACGAGAAGCACCATCCTTCCAACCTGGGGAATCAGCTCATAAAGTTGAATCAAGTTGTGGAAACTCTACTAGGTCAGAAGTCGACTATGAGATGTCAAAAGATGTGGGTCCTATCCCAGAAGGAACAGGTGAATCCGCAGACCCCTGTGTATCTTCATCAAGTTCCATGGACGAGTCAATATCGAACAGTAGTTCTTGCCAAGAACTTGGAGTCCCTTTGTTGAAGGATGAGAAGATGCAAGAATCTACCACTAGGAGCATAGAGCCTAGACAGAATACCCGTGTTCTTTCTCCATCACGTTTCTTGACAAAAGAACAAATTCAGAAAGCAGATGATGATGATATGAATCCAAAAAGAATAGGACCAAAAGAGCGTATGCGTGGATTAGGGAAGAAAATGGGAGAAAAGCTGGAGGTGAAGAGGCGTCACTTCGAGGAGAAAGGAAGAAGTTTTGTTGAAAGGATGAGGGGACCGTGAGTGAATACTATTGTTCATTCTAGTGTGTCTGCTACTTGCATTATTCTTTTCTAGGAATCTGTTCGTGTCTAATCTTGTACAAGAGGTACATGTTCCTTCCAGTTGTACAAATTCGATAAACATAAATAGGAGATATATACTGAAGGCTTATTATACACAAATTACTACTTATGGCTTCATGCTGTTGCATTTATCGTAGCTTAATATGAGATTTTTCTGCAGTGACTACTTTTTATGGTAGTAAAGGTTCAAACTAGCGTTGTAGCTCAGGGGAGGGTGCTGGGGGATAATTTTTATGTTCATTACCACTGGAGATGTGAATGAAGCAAGACATTATTAAGTTATAGTGATAATGGTGTTTGAGTAATAGTGATGGAATGTTGGTGTGTCTGATTTGATAAATGATGATGAGCATTGCATCATTATGAGTTTAGCCTCCTCGAGGTTGTTACTTGGGAGTGAGAATATACATTTTACAGTCATGCGAAGCTACAGAAGCCGAGATATGTCCTTTGAGCGATCTTCGGGTTGAATGCTGCAGAGAAAGAAAGAGGAGGAATGATTTTGAGTTTGAGTTGAGTAAATGTATGAAAAATTGAATCCATGTTGTTCTTACCGCCCACAAGTCTCTTGCATTGACGATTGCAGTGGAATTAAGGCCTAAATCCGACCAGTAAGCGGTGATAGTCGCTTCTGAAGATCCTCTGTTCCACAAAGCAACAGCTACTCTGTTTCTGCTCAGGGCTCCTCCCCACACCTGCCATGCCATTGCACAAACTTATTTATAAATACTAGTGCTACATCAATTTGCGTTACTATTTCATCCCTACCTCTAAGTCTCCATCTTTCTTCATCTTTTTCCCTTGAACGCCAAGTTTATCTATTTTCCAAAGCAACAGCAACAGGTGAGACAAGTACTGTTGTTTCCTTTTTTGTCACAAAAAAAGGTAGTTCTAGTTGTAGTTGCTCACCCTGGTTCACAGCAATCACCTCCTTATTGCTTAGAAGTTCCACTGTCACATTTTCCATCGACCGGATATCACACCCAATTAGCAAAGGAGCCTAATCTCAAACACACCCTCCATGTTAAACCATCACAACTTTAATTTGTAATCAAATAATAATCTCCTCACTTACTTTGATCAATGCCCATATGCTGAAATGTGACCGATATTCTTGGTTACTCATCCCTCCATTTCCAACTTCCAACATGTCGGGGTCTGTCGACATCATGATGCCCAATCTTCAGTTATAAATAGACAGACTAGATTAGGGTCCAGCAAATCTTACCATTCCATCCACCCGGCCCTGCATACTCTGCCCATCGGTCATTCTGGTCTGCCAGTGAAGTCATACTGTAGTAGTAAATACCCAATTACAACTTGTGATGAGTAGGAGTTACTTCTTGCCATGAAAATTCATTTTCTCACTCAAATCAAACTTATTTCATATCACCTATTCCAGTTATCCTGAATGTCTCCCGTTGTTCTCCAACTGTTCCCAATAGACTTGGCCCAAGTTGCAGGATCTTCTTGGCCCCTGTAAAATATGAAATTGTGGTTAGATATGATATGACAAGAGATACAAAGAATGAGTGAAGGTCAAGGATGAATGCTAACCATTCACACATAGAGTAAAAGATTTGCCTCCCAGAATTCAGTAAAGCCTTTGCCATCACCGGATACCTTCCTCATCAACCAAGTAAATCATTTATGCTTACTCAACTCCAAATATCAAGCACTAAAAATTATACCTTTGCTTAGGGCTGATACCATTGTTGTTACAGTTGTCGTACTTCAAGTAATCAACTCCCTATTTCATTTGGGGAAGAAAGATAATCATTAAGTACTCTACTGCATTCACAACTAAATCTAAATGCACATCATCGATAAAAAGGTACCCATGAAGCAAAAGTTTTTGCATCTTTTTCCTCATATCCTAATGATCCAGGCATTTGCTTGCTGCATGTCTGATTTCTGCAATAGTGATCAAACAAACCATCACAAGTCCATGCCTAGTGCACTAGCTATTTCTTGATTTCTTTTTCACTGTAGGACCATAAGAGAATTACCCAGCGTCAGAGTAAATCCCAAGTTTTAATCCCTTCCCATGAACATAATCCGCCAGCGCCTTGATTCCAGAAGGAAATTTTGAGGCTTTTGCAACTAAATTCCCCTGCATTATATATACATATATATATTAAGAGAAGGTAATCTTTTAATCTGCATGAATGATGATAGTGTCATGAGGGCACAAGCACCTGAGCATCTCTGTTTTGTTCAGCCCAGCAATCATCTGAAATCGACATAGTTTAGAGGGAAATATTAATGAAGATTCATAGAATAGGGAGGTGCATGTACCGAGATTTATGTACTTGTAGCCAAGCGCAGCAAGCCCCGTTGATACCATTGCGTCAGCTGTTGCAGAATTAATTAATAATGATATAATTGTAATTAGGATTGCTGATTGCATATTTGCATGTGATGTGTCCACCTGTTTCCCTAATCAACTTCTCTTCAATGTTACATTGAAAATGATTCCAGCTGTTCCATCTGAACCCAAAAAGCAAAAGAAAAGGGAATAATATATGAGTGTGTGGTTTTCTTCACCTGATGCTATGAATATGCACTCGCAAGTAATTAAATAGTAGGAAGCAAGGTTGAGACAATGAAAATACCCCATCTGAGGAGTTTGAGCCAGCCCATTTTCGAGGAGTTGCCGGGCAGAAATGCCATTGAAGCAGACCAACGATAGCAGTGCCACAATCAGCATATTACTGTAATCTGAATTCATTTGAGAGAGTGGTGGATTCAGTGTCTGAGGATGAGTACTGGAATCATATTGGAAATATATGTCTGTCTGTCTATATATAGAGGAATAGAGAGAGAGTTGAAGTGGGATGGAAGGTAGGTAAAAGTAGATGTAGTAAAGTACGAGGTGAATGGTGGAGGAGAGAATAAAGCATGTGGAGACGTGGATACCAACGCAAATTCCTATTTTTATTACAAATCTCCATGTATGTCTGTCTAATAATATATATGCGTACGTTGTTTGCAACTATCAACTACATTATAATACATTATTGAGGTTGGATTTGTCACAAATCATCTATTGATTTACTTTGTAATCATCACGGGCAGCTTCTTTTTCTTTTATTGCAGCTACTTGCATCTGTAGTTGTCCCCACTTGGGATGTGAATTCGATAAACTTGATACATGATTGCAACACTATTTAGCTTTTCAATCCATATTAATTGAATTGTTACAGGTATTCATTCCTCTTCTTTTCAATCAATTATAATGGACAACTTATGTGAAATTTGATAACAAGATTTAGGGCGATAAAGAAAGCTCTTTAATTGGGTGGGTGGAACGTAACGTGGACGTTGGTTTTGGTTGACGATGCATTCATTGTTTTAGCGCTAAAAGACACTGCTGCAACAGATGCCAAACTTGGATTGCAGCCAAAGATAGCCGTCTTTTTGAACACACTATCCCACACAACACAAGTGGCATAGGCCTAAGTGCTAAGGGGTTGACTTTGTCGTTTCCACCTAAACTTTCCATCAATACAAACTCACCTCTCAACTTCAATGCCTAAGCTCATCCGCTGTCAAATTTTGCAATTTCGGTGATGAGGGTGGAACGGAATCTATCATTTACGAATGTTAATATATGTGAGGCTCAGTTAGCAAGATGCAGTATTAGGATGGATTGGCCAGGCCCATCTGCATTTTGGGTTGGGTTGTACTGAACTCCATGTACAGGAAGGCTCATAAAAAAATTGGACACTTTTGGCCCGACCCGGTGACCCAGCGGGCCGGCCATCGAGCCATACCCACCCACTTATTTTTATCCAAATTATATATTATATATTATATATAATTAGATTAAAATTAGATCTCTATTCAATCCATATTTGTGTGTTAAGTTAATAATTAATTTAGTATTAATTTTATGGATTTATTTTAGATTTAACTGATACATATATTTTAACTTCATAAGCTAACTATCATCCCTTTAAATTAAAAGAGAGATTTTTTTTTTAATATCATGTGGGTCGGTTTGCTCCCTTAAGTAACAAGACCATAAACCCCCAGCGCGTCCCGACCACATTGACACAAACCACACCGTGAATTTGAATAGTGTGACACTGAAAATTGTAACTCTGAAATTCTGGAGACTCTAACCCATCCGCTAGGATGTTGAATTGTTGACATCGTAGCCCACAAGAACCCACCTAACAATCCATACAAAGGTGACCAGCCCGTCCCGACCACATTGACAGCTCTTCTAAGACGTAGATTGTGAATTTGAGTTGTATAGTGTGAATATGATCAGCTCAGAAAGAGACAGAACAAATCAGTGTAGGCGATTTTATGGTATATTTATCTCTGTAGGCCTAAAATTTGACTTGAACTCTGATATACTAATTCCCATCAATCTCATCCTCTTTCCACCTCCATTGGGATTTCAAATGTAAAGGTTTGATTTTGGTATTTCAATTAGTATGCAAGATGTTGGGTTTATTGATGTGTTTTAGGTAAGTGGATTGACGAGCTGAGGCGCCTCGGTTTCCATTTCAAGTACAAATATATATGTTGATGTATTGGAGGAAAAAGTAAAATATATACATGAGTGATGTATGACCATGCATAGGACATCACATAACATTACAATCCATCCATTATTAGAAATTAAACTTACAAATCCAAGTAAAATACGTACACGACGTAGGCTACTACTAGACACGCAACGCAACAAAAAGGCTTTATTTATTCATTCATGCACTCACTCAACAAATGAAAATGTAAATAAGTAGGGAGAGAGCTAGTAATCTTCGGGAGCCAAAGGTTGGTGGTGGGTGTGGTGCGGAGTGGTCTCCGGCAGTATGAGGCCGAACTCGTATATGATGCCCGCCATTGCCGCCCCTATAAAGGGACCCAACCAGTAGATCCAATGGTCACTCCACCTCCACCCCACCAGGGCCGGCCCGAATGCCCTAGCCGGGTTCATGGCTGCTCCTTCGAAAGGCCCTCCCACCAGCACATTCGCCCCCACTATGAATGCAATCGCAAGAGGGGCTATAGTGCCCAGGCTCCCCCTTCGAGGGTCTATCGCTGTCGCGTATACTGTGTAAACCAACCCGAATGTCATCACGATCTCCATCACCAGCGCATTCCATACTCCTACTCCCGCTGCCACCGAGAACCCCATGGGTCTCTGCATACCAACCCATTGTTAATTAACTAATGACATGTTCAATATCTGAAACTAGAGCTATTTCAATGCAATTCAATTCTTACGAAGCCATCTGTTGCGAGCCTCAAGAGGAGGGAAGCAACCACAGCCCCCAAGAGCTGAGCGATCCAGTAGAGAATGGCGCGCAGCATAGACACTCTGCCGCCCACCAGCGCACCGAAGGTGACAGCGGGGTTTATGTGACCACCCGACACATTCATGCTGGAGGCCACCGCAGCAAATAGTGAAAGTGCGTGCGCCAGCGCGATCAGGGTCAGCCCTGCCGCAGATAAATCTGTATCCTTATACATCTTATCTGCACCAACAACACATGCAAATGAAACATCAAACCCTACTACATATCTATATATATATACTAATTCTCCTCTAGTATATATATGTGTAGGTTTACGTACCGAGGGCGAGGACGGAGCCTTCTCCAGCAAAAACAAAGATGAAGGTGGACAGGAATTCCGACAAGGTGGCCTTCACGGAGTCGGGATGGGTCGCATCTTCCGGCCTCCCA
This sequence comes from Salvia rosmarinus, assembly GCA_036937905.1. Lineage (NCBI taxonomy): Eukaryota > Viridiplantae > Streptophyta > Magnoliopsida > Lamiales > Lamiaceae > Salvia > Salvia rosmarinus. Next base: position 96,988,167 of record CM072816.1, read on the forward strand.
AAAGCGTACCTGCGAGGCATCTTGATCAATTAATATCTTTCTTCTCCTTCTGCTTCTTCTTCCTTCTTCTTCTTCTTCACAGTGATCGAGCTAGCTAGGTTGAATATATATGATCAATAGATATGAGAGAGAATCAGGGGAGGATGCAGTGTGCTTCCGGAGATGGAAATGGTGTTTTGTTAGGCACTTAAATTACAGAGTTTGATTTGAGATGAAGGGAATTCCTCAAGGGACACTTGGGAGATGAAATGCAGGAATCATGACACGTAATGTATGCGGTGGCTCTTCAATGCTTATTTTCCACTTACACGGGATTATTGGATATATCTACGCCCCTTCCCTTGTCATCCTTCATTTTTTTTCTTCATTAAATTCAGGATATATAATAGCTAGAGTATTCCGCCAGAACATTACTTCACAGTACTATTGTAGATAAAAAAATAATTCATGACATATTTATATGGATCTAATAATTTAAGTTTGTTTGAATCATTTAATTTTTCAAAAACTTAATCCAATAGTTTCTAAATCAAATGTTAATAGAGATTTTATAACCGCATTCACTGCCATCCTATTATACTATAAACTTATAGTCTAGTCTTAATTATTTGTCACGCACCATGTGAGGGTAGGAAATTGGATTTCGAGCCTCATTTCTCTATCTAAGCTAGAAAAGAAAAGGAATAATATATGTGAAAATCACAACCATCTAGACTTAATATACTATATATATATATATAATATGAAGCATGGATAAAATCAAGCATGTCTATATAATGACGAGTAGAACCAAGGAAGATGCAAGTAATCGGCCGGATATATATATATAAACCATCAAGTCATCTATTGTGGGCATGCTTATCCAAACCAAAGCAGATTGATGAGCCCGGAGTATACGTTTTATATATATGTGAATGAATTAAATTTCCTTCATAATGAAGAAATTTGAATGGCAACATGACAATACAAGTGGTGAATGGCTTGATGATCTATATACATCATTTATGGAATAAAACAGGGTTCTGGAACTAGCTAGCTAGTGGTATCAAGCTTTCCTAGCTAGGTGTTTGATTATTGATCAAGTGGACTGGGAAAAGAAAATAATATATGAATTTTATTGTATGATTATATTGTGTATTGTGGTAAGAAGTTGGATGATTTTGGGTCTCTGTTCCGGCAGGTGATCCGTACACTGAAGCGCCATCTCAGTGAGCTTTAACATATCTTCATAGCCTTCCTTCTCTCCTAGTATTTCTAGGTCGACAATGTCGGTGGACCAGTCGATGCTCACCGCCTCTCTTACCCATCCCGACAGATCCGTGCAGCTCTCATTGGCCACTCTGCCCGTCACGATCTCCAGCACCACAATGCCGAAGCAGTACACGTCCGCCTTGCTCGTCACCTTCTTCCCCTCCAAAAATTCCGGAGTCCTCCCAACCGAAAGCATATGCGGCGGGGCAACCCCCAGTAAGCCGTAATCCGTCAGCTTAACCCTGATGAGGCCGGTGTGATCGCGTTGGATGAGCACGTTTGAAGACTTGAGGTTTCCGTGTGAAACCGAGCTCGCATGGAGATGCTCCAACCCCTCGGCTATTTCCTTGATGATTCCTACTCGGCTATTCCAATCCAATACCCCTCGGCTATTACCGTGTAGCAGGCTGAACAAACTCCCATCGGGTACGTACTCGTACACGATGAGCTTCTCCTCTTTGGAATGGTAAAACGAGATCATCTCTGCCAGGTTTTGGTGCTTCATGTTTCCGAGCAGGTGCATCTGCTGCGCAAACTCCTTCTTGCTCGATCTCCATGCCTTGACGTGTTCCAGTCTCTTCACCACCACTACGGAACCATCGCATTCTAGCATCGCCTTGTACGTCGTGCCCAACTTCCCCCTTCCGATCACCTCTGCAGCCGACCGCAGCAAATCATCCAGCTCAAATATTGGCCTCCAAAACTCCAATTCCATACTTCTTTCTGAATCATCTATACGCACTCGCTTCACGTAAGCCTCTCCTACATAAACATAATTAAACATATATATACCACCCCGACAAGCTAGCTAGACTCAAATATATATATATATATAGAGGATCAATGAACCACATCTTTTATGACTCAAACCATATAAGACGTAAGATGATGCACAAAATATAAAGTATATAAAACTAAAATTATTTTGTTGTGCAACAATTTTATTTCGTTATGCACAACTTTATACCTTTGTGCATTATCTTCAACATCTTATGCATGGTTCTCAAATTCTCAAAAGATGAGTTCTCACTAGATCCAACCCCTATATATATATATATATATATATATATAATTTACCTGCCATCTGCTCCTCTTTCTTTAATTTCGCTTTTCTCATGTAACACCAGAAACACAGTAGACAGAGAGGAACAAGGACAGCTGCGGCTGCAATCAGAGCAACGCTCCACGGTTGCAGCAGGCCACCATATTTCCTTGCTGATGGTTGAAATGGAGCGGGAGCAACGGCGATAGGGCAAGGGCTCAGTCCTGAAATATATCCACATAAAGCTGAATTGTTAGCATAAGAGCTTTCCGGAAATCTCTGGAGCACACGAGTCTGAGGGACCGGCCCTTGGAGTTGATTATTTGATACATTGAACGCGATCAAGGTTTTCTGATTGAAAGCTGGAATTTGGCCTGACAGATCATTTTCTTGTAGCTCAAGTTTGGTTAACTCAGGTAGATCAATGTAGCTAGACGGTATGGAGCCTGAGAAGTGATTTTCGGAGAGAAAAATATATTGGAGGTGCACTAGATTGGTGAGATTGGGAAGAGGACCGTGCAAGGAATTGTTTCTGAAGCTGAGTTTGGTCAAGAATGTAAGGTTGTGGAACAACATAGGTGGGAGAGGGAGAGAAGCAGTCAGCTCGATTCCTTCAAGGACCAAATGCGTCACGTGCCAATCCGAGCACCCAACTCCAGCCCAGTCGCTCTGGTTCTTGGTGATGCATGCTCGACCTGTCCAATTTGCGTGCAGGTTTGAAGAAGACTTCACAATATCCCTAAGTTGAATCAAAGCATCGCGTTCATCCGGAAAAAATTCCTCCATCTCCAACCCAATAATACATTGAATCAACGAGGAAACGATCAAGATGCTCATTGATTTCCTCATTGAGATAAGATTGAGAAAGCATCAGATGTTTACGAGATAAGCAAGCTTGGGCTGGGTTGGTAAGAGATTCCAATGTCAGGATAAAAATATCCAGTCTTTACACGTTCTTGGCGACGTGGGAGAGAGAAAAAAAATTCATTGCTGTTGACAGCTTAACTAGATAACTAACTCGGAGCTGTTAACAAGGAATGTTGTGCTCTTCGTTTATGCTCCTCGTTGCTAGCCCATCCATTTTCGATTATGAAATTTAGATTCCTCACAAGAATGTCACAAAAATGTGGTCAATATAATATTCTCCGTTAACAACAACATCCTCACCAATCACATCTTTGTAAGCAAAGCTTCACCTTATTTTCATAAATGTACCATTATTCTTCGTCAAGCATGCATGCAGCAACCACACGATATAGAAAAGCCAACGCACTTCTGCCCATTCTTGAGTTGTTCTGATATGTAAAGGCATCTCTCTCTTTCAACAAAACTGCAAAAAAAGAGGTCTCTAGTCTGTGCTTATTTTATATCCACCCACACATAATAATATGAAATAAGGTGAAAATGATAAGAGAGAAACAAATTCTTAAGCAAAAAAAATAAATGCAAGAGAACTCGTAGCTTCTAATTAATGTCATAAATAACTGAGGTTGTACAGAGTATCAAATGCACAAGAGATACATAGCATTACTGTAAAAGGAAAATGAAAAGGGCATGACATTATTCCATGAATCAGTCATCATCATCAGAACTTTCATATGCTGCCAACAGACTTTTAACAGGGTTATCCGATTTTGTCTCCTCTCCCACTTTGTTGAAACTAGTAGAAGAATCATCTTTCTCCAGATCCTGATCATTCAAGGATCGATGTTTTTTAGATGGCGGTCGATTCAAAGTTTCGCCGGATGGATCTACATCAGAAGGGGTAGAGATACCATGTTGCTTTGCCTTAACTGCCACCACTCTCTTAAGTAAATCTTGCTGCCTGAGCACAAAGACACTTTTTTTCAGATGGAAACACACAGACATTTGTTTTTCAAATATAGATAGATTGATAGATAGATAGATAGATAGATAGATAGACAGATAGTCTATCATAATCTGAAGCCACCTTATTCCACTTTTTGGCTTGGGTTCCACTCTACGTGGCAAGGGAACTGAAGCTGGGGAAGTTTCGGCCACAGCCTTGTGATTAGTGGTCAAGGAAAAGTACAAGGAGCGAGATGATAGGCATTAACACAAAAACAAGGTCAGGTATTTCGCTAGTGGTCAAGGGGGCCAACTTCAGAACATCCAGAGTTGGATGTACGCAAACAGAATTTGACTAACTGTCATCACCTCAATATGTGAGACTACCGAGAACAAGAATACAGTTAGCATGGTTGGATTTCCCATTTATTTATTTTTTACTGCAAAAAAATCCTATATCTCAGAACCTCAAAACAGAGACAAACCCTTGATAACCACAGTAAATGAAGAATGAAGAAACATTAAGGCAATGGCAAAGAACAACCTCCCCCCACCACCACCAAACATAAATAAATAAAAGTAACAGATTTTATTGAGCCCTTCAGTCCTCTTTGATAATCCCCAGAGTAGTTTCAAGGATATTTTAAATGCAGCAAATGCGCGTTTCTCTGTACGGCGTAGAAGACGTTCTGCATCTTCCTCAGCTTCCATCTGCTCCTTGAGATAAAGCAAATCATCGCTGTCCAAAGCTGCAGATTTACACTAAAAATGCTCAAAAAGCAATGAAAACTATCTAACCTCATGAAATTAAGTGCATTGACAGGCCTACACAAAATTAAATTTCATAAATGGAAAGATGGCATAGAATCTCTACCGCCTCGTCCATGAAGGTACCCTCCACGTTCTCCAGCAACCTCTTGCATCTATACTTATCAAGAACCCAGCGGAAAAAGCCAAGATCCCTGCCGGGGCGTGTTATCAGAAAACTTTTTGAATTTTAAAATTACAGGAAACAACTCAAAGCTCCAAAATGCAGTAAGATAAAACAATATCAAAAAGTAGTGGAGGTTTTAATATAAAACTTGCTTATAACTAAAACAGAAGATGAGATTTTTCTTCTAAGGTTAAGCCAATCTCCACAGTCATTTCTTTTTTCTATCAGAACATTCAGAATTCAAACCAGCAGCTATGTAAGAAATCCACTGGCACGAAACATCTCATGCTAATAAGACTTGTTATATATGCATACATTTTCTCGATTGAAGAAGCACAATAAGAAAAGCAACTTTATCTTCAAGAAATTAAAATTTTTCGGGTCAGCCGTATGAAAGGAGAATGAGGATTCTCTAACCTTGGCAACCATGCGCTGGAAGGTAATTTCTTCATCATCTATTCTGTCCTTCCCCTTCCCCGACTTCCTATCTGCACATCCCACACAGCCGGTTAATATCCAGCATGACTGCAACATAAAAAGAAATATCAGAAAAAGATTGGAAGTACCTTTAGGATCAGTAAGATTTGTGTACTCGCGGACTTCTCTTCCGGCCATCGCCCGTGGAACTTTAATTACTAATTGACCTGATTTCTTGAAATTTGCAGGATTAGAGCTAGCTCTGCGTGCTAGGGCTTCTGATTTTATTTTATTTTTATCGAAATTGGGAAGGTGGAGGGATTTTTGTATGATATTTGAGGGGAGAGAGAGAGCCCACAAAAGAAAAGAGGCCCAAGAGTGTGGGTCCTGAAATGCAGCCCATTGAGGATTGGATTGTGGTTTATAAATTATGATGATTGATTTAATGAATGCCTCAATATTGGGTATTTTGTAGCAATCATTTTCCCTTTCCACATACAAATAAGCTACCTAATACCAGATATATTAGATAATGGATATAATACGACAGCCGTAAAGAAAGTATTAGAGATATGAATGTCCATCAATATCTAATATTGAATTTTCAAATAAACTATTATAGGCCATCAAATTTGTTGCTGGAATACCAATCATTGAGATTCTCCTCAAACAGAGTAGTGCTATTGCTACATCCATCTATAGTATGTATGTAAATAAATTACGGCTCATGCCTTTTCTTTCCCACCTACTCATGATGGTTATATTCATATATAAATATGACTTATTTTATTGCGTCTGAATATGGTTTGTGCTTAATTTACTTTTAATTTAGGGTCACTATCTATTCTATAATAAGCACGTTTATTCGAGTTAATGTTTCACATATTGTATACTCTATTGTTTTCCATCCTTCATGTCGAGGGTGTTTGGTTGAGCTTATAAGCTCTTTAAACAACTTATAAGTTGCTTTATGAACGATAATCTTCAGTCAAGTGTTTGACAAAATAAGCTCCTAAACAATTTATAAATCGTGAAAATAAAGCCCAACAAATTATAAGCCCCTAAAAATAAGTTGGTCAACCCTAACTTATTTTTTCATAAACTTATAAGCAATTATGAATTTACCAAAATAACCTTATTATAGTTCGTTATTTCCTATACATACACTATCAACTTCACATCTCGTCAATTTTATCTCTCTAACTATGATTTTTTCTCTCTAATTCACGATTCTTTCTCTAGCTTATAAGATCAATTATCCAAACACTTTAACAACTTATAAACACTTGAGACATTACCTCTTATAAGCTCTTAAAACATCTTATAAGTTCCAAGAGCTTATAAACTCTCTAAAATAAGCTTAGCCAAACACCCCCTTCATTCGGCAATTAAGAGTCATTGCGGGTTAGATCTTAATAATAATGAAATTTGTGAAACATGAGTTAGAGAGTGTTTGGATGAGCTTGTAAGCTTATGCGAAGTGTTTGTCATAATAAGCTCATAAACAACTTTTAAGTTGTGAAAATAAGTTCTAATAGCTTGTAAGTTTCTCCAAAAATAAGTTCATGAATCCCAACTTATTTGTTTATAAACTTATAAGCAACAATGAATTTACCAAAATAACTTTACTATGAATATATCATATCAACTTCATCTCTCATCAATTTTCTCTCTCTAACTCATGATTTTTTATCTAGCTTATAAGCTCAATTATCCGCTATTGAGACATTACTTCTTATAAACTCTTGAAATATTTTATATACTATGTAACTTATAAGCTCTCTAATATAAGTTTATCCAAACATCCTCTTAATAAAAATGAAATAGAGAGCCTTTGGGAAAAATTGAATAGAGAGGAAAAAAGAAGTAGAAGGGACAGGAACAGGGACATGTAATGGAGTATGGAATGTAGGTGTTGACGTTGACTTGGATTACATTGGTCAAGTGAGGCAGGATTATATTTGGTTAGTGATGGAGGGCACAGTCACATGCTGCAAATCAAATAATAAATAATAGCAAGTTAAACTAAAAACTAAAAAATGGCGGATAAAGTGAAGCAGCGGACCAGAAGTAAATTCTGATGAAATAGTTTTTCCCGAGCACGGGGATTGCATTTTCATTTTCCTTAATTTTTCTGCTTTTGTTTTGGGACCACTCTTTTTCCTTATTTATAGCCGGGCCTCGGCCCCCACCCCACCTTAGCTTAAAACAATCAATTCTCAATATCTCCGTACCTCCCCAATTTACTTTCATCTTCTTCATGAATTCCAATCAATCAAGAAAATGAGAGGTAACAAATTCAATGAATAATGTAACTATTTTTTCAGCTTCCTAGGTCTTGTTTGTTCCAATGGATACATATATATGTAGACTAATTAAAAAACAAAGATGGTTTTCTTCAATTCATAGTTGACCAATATAAGACTTTTCTTAGAGGGTGTTTGGTGAACTTATAAGTTCATTAAAATAAACTTATGTTCGCTTTTTAAGTTTAAAAACAAATTTATAAAAGTTTATTTTTGTAGCTTATAACCTCAACCAAACACCCTCTTAGTAGTAGAGAGGCAAAGCAATGCGTACGATTATAATAAACTATTTCTTTCATCCCTAAAATTTGTTCTTAATTTCATTTTTTGAAACATCCCTTAAATTTGTTTAATTTTCATTTAAGAAAATTATTCACAAAATAATCAATACTTATTATTGTTATCTATGATCCACTACAATTTCTATTTAGTATCTTCAACAATATTACTTATTTATATATTTTATTATTCATAATTTATTATTAATTAATTTAATATTATATTGATATAAATATTTTATTACTTTCATAAAATATTCAATAATTTTCATAAATATGTTTGGGATACAAGAAAAGTAGGATTGATTGAAGGATAGGAAGAAAAAAAAAAAAAGAGCCCAGCGAGTGAAGAAATAGAATTTAGAAGGCGAGATAGAAAAAGGTACGAGTGAGAGTGAGAGTGAGCGTGAGCTGGGAGAGTGCGAATACGTAAGAAAGGTGGAGCCCACCACCCATGTGCCCTCCGCCTGTCTCCACCAGCTCCTGCCCTCAATCATTACCGCTCTCTCTTCTCCTCTCCTCAACTCAACTCTACTCTTCTCTTCTCCACTCTCATTTGCTTCCCAATTTCCAGTATTCCTCTAAACCCTAGCTGCCGCTGGTTCCCTTTTCCTTGTACCACCATGTCTACGTCAGCTGCTGACGGGGCCAACGGACCCATTGTCGATCCATCTCAGCGACACCTCCAGCTCCAGACAGTACCCGCGGCTTCCGCCCCCGTGAAGAAACCCCCCGCCAAGGACCGCCACAGCAAGGTCGACGGGCGAGGCCGCCGCATCCGCATGCCCATCATCTGCGCCGCCAGGGTCTTCCAGCTCACCCGGGAGCTAGGGCACAAGTCGGACGGTCAGACCATCGAGTGGCTCCTCCGCCAGGCTGAGCCTTCCATTATCGCCGCCACCGGCACCGGTACCACCCCCGCCAGCTTCTCCACGGTTTCCCCCTCCGCCCGCAACTCCTCCTCCTCCTCTATCTCCGCAGCCCTCGACCATAAGCCCCTCGCCCATTCCCTCCTTACCCCCACTCCCTTCATTCTCGGCAAGCGACTCCGTGCCGATGAAGACGAACACCACCAGCACCTCTCCAAGGATGACGTCACCTCTGTTTCCGCTTCTGTAGGCCCCACCGTTGCTGCTGGAGGCTTCTGGGCTCTACCCGCCCGAACCGATTTTGGCCAAGTCTGGAGCTTTGCTGCTCCTCCTCCTGAAATGGTTGTTGCAGCTTCAAATAATTCTCCTCATCATCAGCAGCAGCAGCAACAACAACAACAACAACATTCAGCTTCTTTGAGGTTTCTACAACAACATCAGCCCTTGGGAATTGGGGAGGCCTCCGCGGCGAGGGTCGGAAATTACTTGCCCATTGCTCAAGTACAGGGCCATCACCTCAATTTGCTTGCATCCCTCTCCGGGCCTCCGCCTCAGTCGTCCGAACAACGAAGGGATGCTGATGCCAATTGAACATCACAACCTGATCTTAGCGCTGATGTTGCTGTTGTTTGATCGTGCTTATGAATCATTCGCCCACTGTCAGTATTGCATATGAATTTGTACCCTAAGTCCTCATAAGTTGTGCTGCTTTTGGTTGCTTGCTTGCTTGTGGCTTGTGAAGGACATGACACACAACTCTTCCTCTCCTTTTATCACCTCCTAGCACTAGCCGACACGGAATTACGGTGTTTGCTTCTGTTAATTTCGTTGTGGTTTTCTTGTTCATGAAGCTGGTATTGATAAGTTCTATATCCAGTGTTTGTATTTAGAATTCAGAGTGCTGTTTGTAGCTGTTGTTTGCTTGATTCAGATACCCAATTCGTGTAAGATTATAGACAATAAAGGAAATTGTTTCGCACTTCTAATTTCTGGCCTATGTTTGTTTCATTGCGTTCTCTTGATCAGGTTACATACTCAGACATGCTTCTACGAGTATTCCAATAAAGTTTGGTTCCATAATGTCCATGTCATTCACAAGTGTTTGAATTTAGAACTGAAAAAATAGGTGATCTGCAACTATACGAAGGATGGAATACTCCTGGCACGACTTGATTGGTTTATGAAACCCTCTATGGTCTTTCCGTGACCTCCTTCAGTTCAACTCTATTCTTCTGATGTAAGTATTAAGGCTGAGTTTTTAGATGTTCTGTTTCTTTCTAAAGCCATATTCCCCATCTCAAATGTTCACGGAACACTACTAGTGAAACTTGTTATTTTCTTGTTATATGTCTTTCTAAATGAAAACAAAAATAGTAGAACAGGTCCTTCTCATGTTTATTTCAGCAGAACAACTGATAAGGTTGAATTTATATGTGTGCAAAAGAACAACTGATAAGGTTGAATTTATATGTGTGCAAGAGATAAAACTATATTTTACATGAATGTTATTACATTAAAAAGTTCTTACCTATGTTTAATTGTTATTGATCATAAGTTAAAAGTGAGCCTTGTACTAAATCTCCTTTCACTAACTCCCTTCGTATTTGGCTGTTCAGTCATAGAATATGGCAATTGGCTACTCGGACATTATTTTAACTACATATGGAGAACTATAATGAGTAGTTCTATTTGTTGGCCGAATTGATGAAATGAGAGCTTGTGTGCCACAAATTATTGTGTTGGAATCCTTCTTCAGTTAATGAAAGGTAATGAGTTTAGAATGGAGCATGCTTGTTTGGAGAATTATCGTCCAACTAAACTTTGATGTCCTGCAAGAGGTGTCTCAGGCATATGAGGCCTTGAATGGCTGCAATAATCATCATTCATTCTGTATGTCCAATCACTGTGCTACTCCAATGAATGTCAACTGCACCGCCGGTTAAAGTACTGTACTGTCAGATTTGAAGATTTTTCTTAGCACATCTTTTAAAAATCTCTGTTTGTTCCTTTGAAGGATTAGTTTTGTCAGGTTTCTGTATCATTAGTTTCTAGTTTGGAGATCTTTGATGTTTTAGGTACCAGGATTAATCAGGGAAACTTCTTGTAGAAGAACCTAATAGGCTGATATCACATAATACAAAGTTGGTGCGGATTCAGTTGCCTTCTTTTCCTGTTATCTGAAACTGGATTTTTTTACAGTTATTATTAATAGAATTTTTATTTTCTTTTCTACATTAAGCTTTGACTGGCATCTTACCTTCTTCGGTGTAGATAATAGATAAAGAATATCCTACTCAAAAATGGAGCTGGTAATTATAAATAATGTCAATATAGAGTTGGTTTGCAGTCGGCGCTGTTTGTTCATGTTAAATATCATCGGCTGGAGCATTTGGAACAATAAAGTTGTTTCATTTCTTTGCCTTCTCTCAGGTAATGTTAATTTTTCTGCAACTGAATTTGAAAGCTCTTTTATATTGCTTTCTGATGATCCCTTTAATACATTTGGCATGACATCATTCTTGTATTCAGATTTAGTCTTAAGTGATGGTGCGTCATAGGCATGATCCCTTTTGGAATAGATTTCCAGTTAATACTAATGATGCATATTTGGTAATACTAATGATGCACATCAGTCCTTCATGTATAGACAACTCTTACATTGAAAATAACTAAACTGGTTCAAGATTTTAGACATATCTGTGTATATCCATTTCAATTAGTATAATTAAGGGGCTAATTAAGATTTTTGGCAGTATAATTCAAGGATGAGTTGAATGTCGTTTGAGTGGGCAAAGCATAACAGAACATACATAAGGAGGGATGAATGGTGTTTTTCAGTGGTTTTGATGTAATTTATTTATCCATGTTCACCCTTTTCCTTTCAAGGGGCTAATCAAGATCCTTTTGTTCAATTGAATAAATGACCTGTCTTATGTTCTTCATTATGACTTATGAGTTCCACTAATTTTTTTAATATAAAATAATAACTATCACTTCTCTAGTGTGAAGTACTAGGAATTGTATCCCCACATTATTCTTATTACTTGCATTTTGCTGTTGGGAACCTGTTCTTTTTCTATATCCTCGTGAGGATTTACTACGAGGACTTGAGTTTGGTAAACTGTTACTCAAGTTTGATGATCATGCTTTTGCCACCTTTCAGCTGGTCCCCTTAAGTTTGTTTATTGGGTTGTGTATTTGGAAAAATCCATGTCCAACAAACTGATAGTATTACTGTTGCAGTTTTGATTTGATAAAGAGTAGTATTTATTTTTTACATCCAGATCCGCAACATTACATATGTATTCGAAGGTAATTTACAGATGAAGAGCCTTCCTCGGACGCCAGAAGAATTCTGAACAACATACAAATGTAGTTTGTTTGTTCAGTTGATAGAGGTGGAAATAGGGTGGTCATGGCATATTCTACTCAACTGTATCTGAAATCCGTTCACCAATCGAGCTGATGGAAAAAAAGACATGTTGTCATCCTTCACCTGCCTCCACCTGTAGTTTCAGTTTTTGTTTTATACAACAAAGATTTTAAAGAAGAAGATCAAATATATAAAATTTTGTTTTTTGCCGGTTTGAGTATTAGATTTGATTGAAATACCTAAACGTGGTGAGGAAGTACTGTAGGAAGAGGGCAATCTGAAGGCGAGCCAACTCTGCCCCTGGACAAAACCTAGCTCCCCCACCAAAAGGTGCAAAATATGGACTGCTCCTCCAGTTTCTCTTCTCCTGTATTTTGTTGATGTTATGCATGCTATAATATATTAATAGCATATATTTATTTCTCTCAACTCTAGAAAATTAGTAAAGCCTCTGAGATGGATAACCTGATTTTCTGGTTCCATCCATCTCCATGGATTAAAACTACGTGGATCTTTGTAGACATTTTCATCTAAATGGACTGCTGAAAGAAATGGCACCACAAAGCTTCCTTTTGGAATGACGTAATCTGCAGCAAGGGCAAGCAGATGCTAACGAAGAGTTGGTTGTTTGATGGGAATAATTAGATATGATTTGTTGATTTACTGAGCTTTCTGGTTTAACTCTTTGGAGAAATGGTAAGATGAATTAATTACCTTTATATTCTACTTGTTCTTTTACTTCTCTCATGAGCCAAATGGCAATGCCTCCTAGACGTAGAGTTTCATCAATTACCTGGAGAAATTAATGGTTTAAGTAGGCAGAGGTTATATCGCAAGAGTTTTGTGCCAAACTACAGTTACTTATATGTGACTGAAAGAGATGGTGATAGTGATAGGGATAGGTGATTAAAAGAGGACTTACACATTGAGTGAAAGGCATAGCTTTGTAATCTTCCCAGCTTAGCATCTCCTCCTCACCCCTTTTACTCCTTAGGCTCTGGTGTCCTCCTGTGCGGAAAATTGGATGTAATGAAATGGGGTTGGAGTTTGTAGATGAATTAAAGTTGTGATGTATCTATCTATCAAGTTTACCAGCATTTGGTTCATGGCTCTGGGACATTGTGTGAGGAAATAAACAGCAAAGAGCATGGTTTTAGCTGTGGTCTCATTTCCAGCAAAGAGAAGGTTAATGATAAAGTCAGCAACAGCATGATCAGGTAAGCTTTCTTCCTCTAGTAGCCTTCCCAAAACACCATTGCCAATATCTGGGGAGGAATTCCTTTTGTGAGTCTCGATAGTCGTGTTGATCTTGCTTATTATATTTTTCCTAGCCTGGTGAATGAGGAGAAATGAAAACATGTAAAAATGAAGAAGAAGAGTTTATAAGTGAGAAGGAAGAGTTGAAGAATACCTTCATTGCTTTGTGATAAGCGAAGCCCGGGAAATTGATTGGAAGAGAGAGGCAGCCATCGACAAAATGTGAGAATAAGTGAGCTATGTGGTTGACTTGGGATTCAGAAGAGACTCCAAGGAGTTGATTGACCATCAAGTTAATCGCTATCTTGCGGCAAACATCTTGAAGGGGGACGAGTTGATGGTGGTGTAGATTGGTGAAAATCTGTTTGATAACTATCTGGATATCCTGCAAGAAGTGAAACTTGAGCTTGTCGATTCGCATGATGTTGGAGGCGATGGAATGAAGCTTCCTTTGGTGGTCTCCTTGTGCAGTAATGACCCCATTTTTCCCGACCAGATCTCTGAAGGATTTAGGGTAGTTAGACTGGAACAACTTGCCTTCGTTTTGCATAACGAATCTATTGAAGGCTGGATCGGCAGAGGCAACCGCCCACTTTCCGAAGAGACTGCAGGAGAATATTGGGCCGTAGCGTCGGACTTGTTGGTGGACGAAAGCGGGGGGATGAGAACTTGCAACAACATTGTACCAGCTGATGCTATCGCCTATAATCGGCCACCCTCTTCCTCCGGGGGGTAACTTTAACTTACACTTGCGCCCTCCTCTTGTTCTCGTAGAAACAAACCAAATAAGAAGCAGCACTGAGACAAAGCTGATGATGATCATGTACGCATCATTTTCTCTCATTTTCCCCAACCTAACCTGTCTGGACAGGACAAGAATGAATCCTCTCGAGATAGATGGCATCTATGTCATTAACTAAAATACTAAGATTGACAAACAGGCTTCGTTGACTCATTGCCTGTCATACCACGTCTAGAATGTGTAGTGTGCCTCCGCAAGTTATTCCAAAATACACTATTCTAATAAATGAGGATGGACATGGAATTCCCCAACTTCAACTTTCCACTATTGATGAATCTAGCTACGTGAGTGTGCAAGATTTATATAAAGCAATAAAGAACACCCAGGCTTTTTACGTGGTTCGATCGTTAATGAGATCTACGTCCACGGAGGAATGATTCCTCAATACTTTTACTAGAGCTGTTCGTAGAGAGTATTAGTTACAAGTCTTTGTATTCAGTAAATTGCTAACCCTTCTAACATCAGTTTTCCTTCTATTTATACACTTGACTTTGCCCTCGGCCGCCGACCTCTCCATTGGTCGTGGTGTGACTCTTCCTCCGCATGCTCTCCATTGGCCGAGTCGGGACCGTTCGTCTTCACGTGCGCCACGTGGAGGTGGCGCTCGACCTCGGTTCCTGGGCGCCCTCCCATTGGCCGAGGTGGTTCTGGAGGCTAGGGCTTCGAGCAATGATTAGGGCTCGACTTGGGCTCGACCGCTGGGCTCCGCTATCGATGTTAGGCCCGGCTCGCTGGGCTCGTTAGTGGGCCCCATTCGGTTGGGCTATATCCCATCATAGCCCCCGAATAGCCGGGGACGCCGGCCGAGGCGGAGTGAAGACAGTGACCGCCGAGGGTGAGGCGTGGCTTGGTGAAGTTGTTCTTGCGAGGGTCTTCGTGCCGATCCGAGTTGGGTTGTTTATCGTCCGCCGCTTGGAGAAAGATGTGGCACCGAAGGAAGTCAAGTCCGACACGGATAACGCGCTCGCTTTGGTTATGCCGAGTGCGGTGCAAATGGTATTACTCTGTGGTGGTGCCGATGTCCGACCGAGCGACCGCCTTTCGGAATACCGTGGTGTGTCTCGGCCGCCTGAGACTCGCGGCTCGGTTAGCCGAGGTCCGATCTGGTTGTAGAGCTTTCCGACGGGCGGGCCGGTGACAGGCGCCGAGGTCCGATGTGGATTTCGTTGGCATTTGTGGGACGGGCGCGACCGACGCGCCGCATCCGGAGGACGCCGGTCCGCATGATGATTACTAGGTCGATCGCGCGCTCGTCTATCTCTCGGCGACGTCATACGCGCCAGCGGTAGTTGGGCACTCTTTCGAACGGCGCTGCTTGTAACGTGCACGTCCAATCACGTGTAGCGCGTGTTGAATTTGAACGGCAATTTGCGCGCGCCTAGTCTTATAAATAGCGCAAACGAGGCAACTGCTCACTTTCTTCTTCTTCGACACTTAAAATTTCGAGAGAATTTCGAGTTGATTTTCTAAGTTGATCCCGACAATTTGAAGTAGCCGTATACTACTTTGAAAAGTAAGTATGTTTTCTTCATCTTCTTCGCCTCGAAAGTTCCCTTCCGCGTCGGGTTCCGGGCGTGAGTTGCCCTGCGTTAGAGACTATATGTGCTACAACGGTTTGGGTAGGTCTATAGGATCGAGTTCTAGTATTCGCCGGTATCCTCTCGTACGGGATGGTCTCGAAGGTGGCGCGGGCGAGGTCGGATTTGACGCTGGAGGAACTTTTGAGGTTGTGAGGAGCACGGGTTCCGGGAGGCGTGGTGGTGTCTGCACGATCCAGGCGATAGGCGATGGCCCTCCGGAGGGTTTGTTACCGTCATGTAGACAGCTTTGAGGCAGTCTTAGGTACCTTTGTCCCCCATTTATCTTAGCCTTCAAGAGTATTTCCGGATCCCCATTTGTCAATCGACCAATCTGTTAGGTCGCTGGTGGGTGGGGCTCTCTTGTTACGACATTGCCGGCGAGTTGACCTTCGAGGTATTGATGCGCTTTTTAGCGTGAAGACCATAGGAGGGTGTACTATCCGTCACCCCTGCTGAAATTTAAGGTAGCCGCCCCTCCAAGGTGTCCCATCGCGTAATGTATTTCTTTCTGGGTCGAGGGCACCGAGGTACGAGCGGGTATCGGTGTTGGTGGACCCGAAAATCAAGCCCCGGCCATATGGAGGAATTGTTGAGCGCTTGGTAGATCTTATCCATAAGTTACACCGAGGACGATCCGAAGGCCGGCCGAGTGTTTTGCCCAATTGGAGCGTCGGGACCGGGTCCGACGGGGTGAGGCATCCCTTTTCTTAGTCCTTTTCGCTTTATTTTTTCGTGCTAACGTGTCTTCTCTTTTGACGCAGAAGTTGAGGATGAGGTGGGCTCACCATCGCCGGGCGAGGCCGTGAAAAAGCAGAGGCGGGCCGGACCTGGTAGGGGCCGAAGAAGGTGGACAAGATGGGCCACTGATGAGTGGGCTCGAGCCGGGTCCACCCGGCGTCAGTCGCTGCCTCGTGGCGCCTGAGTACGGGTACCGCCCAAGCTTGGTCGCATCCCTCCCGAGGTACATAGTTTTATATTTAGATTTGTTTGCTTCGCAACCATTGATCGACTTGTGCATCTCCTTTTCGGTGGGGAGCTCGATGACGGGGCCCCGCAGCGTATTCTTGGAGCCGCAGGCCGCCGGGCTTGCCGCGAGAGAGCGCAGCCGCAAGAGGCTGAACGGAGCTTGCTGCCGCTGGCGGAGGCTGAGACCGCCGTCTGCTGCGGGCGGGGCGAGGCCGAGGCCGCCAGGGGCTGGCTGCTGGCTTGGCCGCCCGGAAGAGGCACTGGGCGCTGGAGGCCGCCCGTGAGGTCGGCGAGTCGGGCGAGAGCTGGCGGGCGGCATGAACTCGCCGACGAGAAGAGTCTGGTGGCCGACCGGGGACCGTTGTTGAGGGCCGCCCGGTAGGCTCATCGAGTCGGAGAGCTTCTCGACCTTTATTGCCGATCTCGCCGTCTTGAAGTCGGGTGGTGTCGGATCACACAGGGAAGGGCGGCGCCATGCCCGATTTTGATAAGGTCAAGCATGGGTGGACCGAGGTCGACCCAAGAGAGTTGGACAAGCGCTACGCCCGGGTGATCGACGGGCCGACTCTTCCCAAGGCTTGGAGGCTCTGCATCCAGCTCTACCCTCTCGATCACCGAGGCCGCCGCCCGATTTAAGGTGGAAGAGGATCGCGAGCCTGCGAGCTCCTCGAGATCCGGCCGGCGAGGCGGGAGGAGGAGGCGGAGGCGGGGAGGAGGGGGTCGGAGGTCCCACGGAGGTGGGCGGCCGCAGGAGCATCGTGAGGTCGTCGAAACCGCCATAGGCACGAGGTCGATGGACCCGATGTAATAGCGTGACCGCCGGGGTCGATAGGACCGGCCTTTGTAATAATTTTCCTTTTTGAGTAATAAACGCAATATTTTGAAGATTTGTGTTGTCTCGCTTATTTTCAAGATTCGCACCTAAATGGATCGGACTTGACCATGAATTGTCGACGGTTAAAAGAAGTCCGAGGTGCCTGGCCGAGAAGGACGAAGAGGTGCTTTCTGGAGGCCGGAGCTTCGCCGAGAACGAGGCGTCGGTTGAAGGTCGCAGGCGGAGTCCGAGGCGGACATTTGTGCCGACGCTATCCAGGACGCTTGATGCGGTCGAGGAACAACTCAATTGATCATGAGAGGCTCGCTCGGTTGTCGGAGGAGCATGCAGAGTCGAGAGGCGATCCACGGTGGTGGTGGACTACCATATCCGTCGACGATCGAGTCCGAGCTTCTCATGGAGGCATGGTGCTAAGGGATGAGGAGGGCCCAACAAGAAGAAGTTCAAAGCTCTGCGTCAACTCCGTGGTGAAGTTCATGGAGATGTATGATATCGTCCGCTAACGTCGCATGCCCGCGGCGGGCGGGGCCAGCAGCTGGCTCCGCCGACCCGATCATAGAAGAACCCGCAGAGGCGGCTACTCCGATCATGCCGAGGTGCCGAGGTTGACGGGTCGGCGGGGCGGATTATCGAGCGATCCTGCGGGAGCGGACGGCGACCGAGGACCTCGGTCGGCGAGACGAGCGTGGGTGGGGTCGAGTAGTAATCCCACCGGTGTCCGGTCGGGTGTGACCTTGGTGCATCCCCACCGCCCGAATGCCAGTCTTGGCGCCCGCGCCACTCCGGTGTCCTGTGAGCGGGTGGGTGACCACAGGTCGACAAGCCTCGCCCTGCCGCTCGAGCCCGCCGCCGCGCTTCGGGAGCGTGCCGTGGTGATTCCGCCTTATCGATCGGGTCGAAGGCATCGAGTTCATTCGAGCATACATCGCCGGCCCGGAGATTTTGTGAAATTGGTGCGACTTGGCGGGTCTGGCGAGCGGGTCTTAAGCTGAATGAGGCTATGTATAGTATAGGACCTTGTATGTAGATATAAATGTATTTAGACTCGTTTGAAGTGTATATTTTCCTCTTGAGAGGTACAAACATAACTTAGACTTCGTTTTGGTCGTAAATGTATTTATACTTTGTATACATAGGTGTGTATTTTCCCAAATAAAGGGGTATAAACGAGCTCAAGCTCGGTTGTCTCAGATATGGCTCGGTACTTTGTTTGTAGTCGTTAATGCATTTAGACTTTGTATCGAGTGCATATCTTCCCAAATAAAGGGGTATAAAATGGCGAGATCGGTCTCGATGTCGCTGCATGTGACGCCCAACTTAATGGGTAATCAGATGCTTTGCGTGTGACGTCCAACTTAATGGGTAATCAGACGCTACCCTACTTGGTGGGATTTTCATCTTCGTAGTGGCGCCCCTCAGAAGGTTTAGATGTGGTATATCCGAATGGATGTTCACATAGATGTAAGACGAACGGTGAAATACTCATTAGAAAACAAACGCTTTATTAAACAAGTAAACAAAGATCGCACATCGCTTAAAACAATAGGAGGGCTAACATGTCGCCGATCTAAAATCAAAGCTATGTAAAATACCTCCTTAGATGAGTTATGTGCCGTTAGGGAATAAGTGCCGACACAGTGGGCGACTTGTAGCCCTTTGCCGAGGTCCCGTGAACGCGGTAGGTCCTTCCCATGTAGGATCAAGCTTGTTAAGACGCCTCTCGGCTCGGCTTGCTTCATTATTCAGTGGGACGAGGTCGCCACCCGGAGTGTGGAGGCCTTTACTCTCTTGTAGTAGTAGCGTGCGACCGGCTCAGACTGGCTTCCGTTTATGAAGGCGCGAGCTCGCGCTTCCTCGAGGCGCCAAGGTTGGTCCGCAGTCTTCCTCGCTCCCGCCCGGTCGGTCGTGGAGAGTGCGAGGGTCATGCCCCGATCTCACCGGTATGACGACCCCGGTGCACGTGAACCCGTGCTAAAGGGGTTTTCCGTCGCGCCGTCCGAGGCGTGGTCCCAGCAGACCGAGGACTTGAGGAGATTTTCAGCCATCGCTTTAGCTCGATCCACCTCTTCTTCAATCCTTGTATGATCGTGCGGTTCGTCACCCTGGTCGACCATTTGCTTGCGGGTATGCGACCGGGTGAGCGTTGATCGATCCAAGCTCTTCGCACCACCTCGAAGTTTTGTCGACGAATTGGGTGCCGCTTGTCCGAGACCGGGATGTGCGGTATGCAAACGGCGAGACTATATTTTCCACACAAGGTTTGAATCTTACGCTCGTGAGGCTCGAAAGTGGCTCGGCCTCCGACCCATTTGTGAAGTAGTCATGGCTACGACTAAATATCGGTGACACGGTGCTCGGTCGAACGGGCCAACGATGTCGATCCCCACCGCATGAAAGGCCACGGACTGCGCAGCCTCCGTCGATCCCGAGGCGCTGACCGTGGAGTGGATCCGCACTGGGCACTTCTTGACGAGCTCGGCCGAATCTTGCACGAGGCGGGCCAAGAGTATCCCGACCTCGGCCTTCTTTGAAAGTGCTCGCGACCGATGTGGCTTCCACAAGCACCGGTGAATTTCGTTGAGCACATAGTCGGCTTCTTCGGCCCGGGCATCTCGGGAGGGTTGAAGGTAAGACTTCCCAGAGTGCGCCCCACGCATGAGATACTTACGGGATTTTGCCATCATCTTCGGCTTCGAGCCGATCCGAAGCAGTCTTGCCGTGTTCCGTGTAGCCTTGTGGAGACATCCAATTCGGCTCTATCTCGGTGATGATGCCGACGGACTCCGCTATGCTTACGAACGGATCTCCATCACCGTGGACTTGTTGACGACGCAGCTAGCTTCTCGAGGACGTCGGCCGGTGCTTTCCTCGGGGATTCGTGGATCTTGAAGTACCGAACGAGGTCAACATCTCCTTCGCTTTCTCGAGGTATTGTTTCATTCGGTCCTCCTCGCCTCGTGTTTGCCTAACACCGTTCACGACGACCGGAATCGCCAAGATTTGGATCTCATCCACGCCGACTCCTTAGCGAGGCGGTCCCGAGATTGTGGCCTCATACTCCACCTCGTTGTTGGTGGTCGGGAAGGCAAACCGAGTGCTTAGGTGACTTCACCTTATCTGGGCGGAGGAAGAATGCCCGCCTCACGCCCGCTTTGCACGAGGCTCCGCTCACGCACATCCGCCAACCATCCGGTGGGTGGGTCAGGTTCCTCCTCCGCGGGGGTGGGATGACCGAAGGAGGCGTCGGAGGAGCTAATCTTAGCGGTCGACCGAGCTCAAGAACTCGCTTCTACCAGAAATCGCCGAGCCCTTTTATGGCCGGTGCGGGGAGTACGAGATATCGTGCTCGCCAAGCTCGAGGCCCACTGCTATTCGTCCGGATGACTCGTGTTTTGACAAGACTTGCCTCGTGGGTAGGTCGGTCAAGACTGACGGAGTGAGCCTCAAAGTAGGGTCGAGCCGCCGCTAGCATTCACCAAAGCCACATTTACCTTTTCCTACGCACGTGCCTTGTCTCCGGTCCTTTGAGTGCTCGGTGATGAAGTAGATAGGAAGGCGTCGTCCGACCTCGTCCCGCACCAAGATCAAGATCGATTGCCTCGTCCGAGGCTGCCAAGCACAAGGAGAAGTTCGCCTCTTTTGGGGCGGTCGAGGTGGGCGGTCGGAGGTACTCCTTCACCAGTGAAGCGAGGTGGTGCTCTTCCGCCACGCCAAGTCCGGCCCCTCAAGATTTTAAAGAGGGGCTGCTTCTCGGCCGGGAGAGAACCCATCGAGGGCGGCCAGCACCGGTAAGTTGTGGACCTCGCGAATGGTTTTGGCACTCAGATTTGAGCACCGTCTTTACCTTGGTGGGGTTCGCCTTCTTCTTGGAAACCCAACACCCCAAGAATTTCCCGCTTTACCATGAACGTGCATTTTGGGGGTTAAGTTTGAGGTTAGCCGACCGAGGAGTTGGAGGATGGTGCCGAGGTCGTCGGCGCAGCCTCCGCCTTCGACTTTGACTACTATGTCGCCGGCGTGAACCCGACGATCTCCCCAATGTGGTCTTTGAATATTGCATCCACCATCCTCCGGTAAGTAGCCCGGCGTTCTTGAGGCGAAGGGCATCTTCGACGCAAAGACACCAAGTCGGTGATGAATGCAGCTTTGGTGCATCCTCCGCTCATCGTGACTTGGTGGTACCCTCAGATAGATCCGTGAAGTGAACATCTCGTGGCCCACCAAAGCCTCCACCTTCTTGTCAATATCGGGGAGGGTAGCAATCTTTGGGCGCGCTTGTTGAGGTCGGTATAATCGACGACACGCGCCACCCTCCGCCGGAACTTCGACCACGATCGGATTAGCCATCCAGTCGTGTGTTCGACCTCGAACAAGATCTTGGCCTTGAGTTGAGTCACCGTCCCTAACGACCGGCCGCGCTCGTCAACATCCTTTTCTTCCGCTCGGGTCGGCTTGGTGGCCGGGTCGATGTTGAGGCGCGAAGTTATGAGCTCGGGCGACACCCGGTCATATCGGCGGGGACCAAGCAAACACGTCCTATATTCTTTCGAAGTCGATGACGTGCCGTCGGACGTCCGCCGCCCAGGTGCCGACCGGATGACCACGGAGGATTGTCGTCGTATAGTTGGAGGTCCCCACGGTCATCCCGGGTGTCGGCCTCAGGGCTCGTAATTATATGCACGGGCGAGGCCGCATCTTCGAGTTGAGAGCCGTAGGCATTCTTTTCTGACCGTTTGGTCCCTCGGATCTTGAGCACTCCAGGGGTGGGAATCTTGACGGTGAGGTGGTAGACCCGAACATACGGCCTGGTGGCATGGCACCTGACTCTCTCGAGGATAATGTTGTGCGGAGAGGAGCCCGACCGGGAAGAATCGGATGGCCACGGTGGACCGACACAGGAGCCCGCCGTCACACGTCGCTTTGTTTGACACTTCCGCCGCACGGCCCGTTGCCTAGATGGGGCAAGTCGTGGCGAGGATCAATGGTGAATGGCGGTGTGGACTCACGGACGATACATGTGCATACTCGATGATGGGCACCAACATGGTTCCGCCAATCTTGAGAAGGCGGAAGGCATTGAGCGAGACGATTGTCCGGGCGTCGGACAAGGCGGTTGAGTCCGATGCCGTTCCACGATGAGCCTTGCGCGGCGAAACCGATTGTTGCCCGAATGTCCCAGTGTGGGAAAACCTCACGCCGAGGTGGGGAAGCGATAGTATCGCCGTGACAGGTTGGTATCGAGCGGACCGGCGGGAGGCCGTTCGTATGGGCGGAATGAAGCTACCGCGGGCGATCGCCGGCGCGATTGTTCTCTCGGGTCCCCACTGGAAGCCCCAGTCGCGGACTCAGTGTCGGGCGAGGCGCCTGCGTTGTTTGCTCGCGGGCGAGGGCGGGCAAGTGCGCGAAGCCGGCGAGACGGAGAACGAGTTCTCCAATCGGGTGGAATCCCATCAACAGGAAGGAAGGTCTTTCCGGGAAGCACGTCGTGTCCGGGCGTCCACGTTTCAGTGGGGAGAATGTCACACGTCGCTGTTTGACACTTCCGCCCGCACGGCCGCCGCCTAGATGGGGCAAGTCGTGGCGAGGATCAATGGTGAATGGCGAGTGTGGACTCACGGGCGCATACATGTGCATACTCGATGATGGGCACCAACATGGTTCCGCCAATCTTGAGAAGCGGGAAGGCGTTGAGCAAGACGATTGTCCGGCGTCGGACAAGGCGGTTGAGTCTTGATGCCGTTCTCGATGAGCCTGGCGGCGAAACCGCTTATTGCCCGAATGTCCCAGTGTGGGAAAACCTCACGCCCGGGCGTGGGAAGCGATAGTATCGCGTGACACCCGCCCCTACGGTGGCCGGAAGGGTAATGACCCCTGGCCGGATCGCTTCGAGTGAAGCTCCGTAGGCGGGAGGCGCGGGAAGCACCGAATGCCTCCGACCTCAAGCTTATCCGCTACGGAAGATAGCCTGGATCTTGACGGAGGCTCGAATGTCGATATAGACCGGTGGGCGTTTTGTTGCCCACCGCACCTGTATGGTGATGGCGTCCCGTGCGGCATGATCTTGGGCACGGGTCCTCCTTGAGAACGTTATGTTCTCGCCATCCCGAGTCGCTTGTTCTTGCTCTTGAGGGCCGGCCTCGGCATCGTTCTTCGTGGGCGACCTCGTCGTCCCGATCCGCAACAACATGACACTGCTCCATAGCGTTGGGACCTTCGCCTCGCCTTCTTCGGGTGGGTCGCCACGGGTCGGCCCAGCGATTATTCGCCCGCTCCTTCTCCTGCGCTCGCTCTTCTGACCGGCTCGTCCGAGGTATTTTTGAGGCTCCACCTTAACGAGCTCGTCGATCCGTGAGCCTGTTTCTGCGATCCTCGGTATCATGACCATACCGCGGTGATAGTCGCAATACTGCCTGCGTGGACCTCTTCTTGGATCCCCTTCATAGGGGCGAGGCTTGGGAAGAGCTCGGCGTGCTCGAATATTTCCGCCTTGATTTGCAGTGAGGCGCTGCGCCGCGGGGTTTGGCCGAGTCAGAGCTGAACTCCAGTGCCCTCTCTTGATTCGGTCGGCGCTCACGATTGCGCCTCGACTTGATCGTCGGGCTTTTTTCTCGGACTTACCGCTCGTCCCGGATCTCCCGCTTCTTCCGATCGGACTCGCCTCCTTGACAAGTTGTCCACCAGGTTCCACACTTACTCGCCGTCTTTGGTTTCTCCCGTGATTTCTTTGTTCGTGTGGCGGGTCGGATCCCGCTGAACGCGTTGATGATGTAGAGATCGTTCTTGTCGTCGATTTTGAGCGACTTTTGATGAACCTCGAGGCGAAGTTTGACATCGTCTCGTCCCGCCTGGCGGTGAGTAGGTCGGAGGAAGGGCTGGCGGGCGGCATCTTCGATAAAGCACCACTGAACCGATCCGTGAGGTCCTGGAAACGGTGTATCTCGTTACGGCGGGCGAGGTGAACCAACGCCGTGCGTTGGAGATCGACTTCTCGGGAAGATTTTGCACATGTGAAAATCTTCCATCCCTCGATTCGCCATGTTGGTGGTGTAGGCAAAAGGAAGTCGGAGGGTCTCCGAGGCCATCGTGGGCCGCTATATTGGGTGCCCGGTCACGGGGGGGGCGTGTCTAGGATCTCCACGGAGAAAGGAGATGATTCTCCGTCCGGTCGAACCGGAAGATCGTTGCCGTCTCTTTACGGAGGGTGGGGATCGATAGTGGCGCCTATCGTCCTCAGGGAGTTCGACTCGCCTTTCTTCCTCTGTTCCGCTCGACTCTTTGGTCGGCATGACGAGTGGAGAGCGCGGCGCGAATGGCGAGGCGGCGATGGTGGCGGCTCGCCCGCGATGGCGGCTCCGC
The DNA here is from genome assembly GCA_036937905.1 of Salvia rosmarinus. NCBI lineage: Eukaryota > Viridiplantae > Streptophyta > Magnoliopsida > Lamiales > Lamiaceae > Salvia > Salvia rosmarinus. The sequence goes on from CM072816.1 coordinate 97,013,242, forward strand.
GAATGAGGTCGGCGGCTCGGCCGCGGTGGCGGCTCCGTGCGTCGGGCGTGATGCGCGTTCTCGGCTATCACGCCGGTGGCTGCTGCTTGAACGGGAGAGGCGGCCTCGGGAGGCCGTGGTGTTGATCCGGGGCCCTAGAGGACCCGCCTTAGTCCTCCGATTGAGAAGCTTTGGAATCGCGAAGATTGGCGTGGAGGAACTCGGTCACAGCTCGGCCGAGGACCTCGTGGGACGAATGAGCTGTTTGCTCGTCCTCGCTGAGGTCGACATCTTCCCGCGCTGGGGCGCGGTCCCTGGGGTGTCGAGACATTTTGGTGGCCCTCGAGTGTGACCGCTCGTGGCGTCTGCGATCTCCTTTCCGCGACGCCGGCGACCACCGGTCGCCCTCAAGACGGTTGTTGCCGGGGGTTGACGGCGGTTGTCGTGTTCTCGCCATTAAAATGTAGAAAACGCGAAGCTTTTGTGTTGAATGTTCCCACAGACGGCGCCAATGATGAATCTAGCTACGTGAGTGTGCAAGATTTATATAAAGCAATAAAGAACACCGGTGCTTTTACGTGGTTCGATCGTTAATGAGATCTCGTCCACGGAGGAATGATTCCTCAATACTTTTACTAGAGTGCTCGTAGAGTATTAGTTACAAGTTCTTTGTATTCGATGAAATTGCTAACCCTTCTAACATCGGTTTCCTTCTATTTATCAGACCGACTTTGCCCGCGCGCCCGACCTCTCCATTGGTCGTGGTGTGACTCTTCCTCCGCATGCTCTCCATTGGCGGAGCCGGGACCGTTAAATCTTCGTGCGCCGTGGAGGTGGCGCGACCTGGTTACAGGGCGTCCTCTCCATTGGCCAGGGCGGCGGTTCGGAGGCCAGGGCTTGGCGATGATTAGGGCTCGACTTGGGCCGACCGCGTGGGCTCATGCTATCGATGTTAGCCCACCTCGCCGGGCCTATTAGTGGGCCCCATTCGGTTGGGCTATATCCCATCAACTATCAAACTCCACTCTCTCTCTCGACAGTGTATAAACAATCTCAAAGTAGTATTTTGTAGCGTTAGGCGTTTGTTCATATGTAAAAGACAAGAATGATAAAATTATATACGATTAAACAATTCGAGTGAAGTTTAACTGTATGAGAGAGAGAGAGAGAGAGAGAGAGAGAGAGAGAGAGAGAGAGTTAAACTTCACTCGAGCATTGTTTAATCGTATATAATTTTATCATTCTTGTCTTGTTACATATGAACAAACAGCTAACGCTTACAAAATACTACTTTGACTTTGACTTCCAATTGTTTATACACTTGTCACCTACGTCGCCCCCCTTTTTCATCCTCAATGTCTTTTGTCCTCTGTGTGCCTGTTAATGATTTGTCACACACTTGTTTCCATGCGACACAGTCGAGAGTTTAAATAATTCCTCATTGAGCCACTAAAACTTTAAATTTATCCAACCTCATTGCCTGGGTTTCTTCCCATCTAATGCATCTCTCAAAGATATCAATATCTTTATTTGTAGATGACCAAGTTTAAGGTTTAACCATTGTTACTCTCACGTATTTTTCATATGTTCTTTGGGGTGATCAGACCAAATACTACTATATACAGCCTCTACTTGTGAGTATGCTCAAGATGAAAACATTTCATAAATCCTAATTTAACATTTTTAGCTCATACTCATAGTTGAACGCTAATTTATTTAACACACCTATTATAACTTGTTGTGGGATTAGGAGTAAAATGTGATTTATTTTATGAAGGTGCTTTGATGATATGATTGAACTTTGTATTGGACTTGGAGTACCCCTTGTACATATTAGAATCAGGCCCGATCCTGACAAATAATGGGCGCCAAGAATTTTTCTACTATGAATATCAATATATCTAAAAGATCGACAATATATCATTTATAAAAGAATTATTTTTTTTACAAAATTTGGGCCCCCAAAAGTTTATAACAAAATTTTGGGACATTGAATATTTTATTTTTTGAAAGAATATTTATATTAATATAAAAGGATATATAAAGTTTTGGACCTCCTAAAATGATGGGTCTTGGGCGGTCGTCCATGCTCGTCCGTCCTCACGAACGGCCCTCATTAGAATCATAATTAATCGCAATATTGCTATCTCATTTAAATTGACGTGTTAACTTTATAGTTAGGAGCTTTTGACTCGTGAAAGTAATCGAATTACATTTAAGAGTCTTAATAAACAAACTAGATGTATTGAAAAACAAAATAGTCAAACACGTGTTAATTTTATCTGTCATAATAATAATATATATATATATACACATCAATGGCCACTAGCCATTTTAATTGAAGGGAGCCCACACAAAAAAACTAAGAAATAAAATGAGCCCACCGAATACAAAGCCTGTCTGTAAATTTGACTTTTTATATGATTCAACGAATTTTTTTCTAAAAAAAAGTAATATAAGGAATACGGACATTATTTATATTTACACCTATCATATGTAAATTGCATAATAGAATTTAAGATGTCAAATTGAAATTACGAGCATGACACGACTGCGAGATTCCCTTACTTCACGTAGAGGTTAATTTTATATCATTTACTATAACAGGAAACAATTTAAATTTAACGAACAATAATAATCTTATAACTACAATCTTGAGATATACAAATTAATCTACAATATAGTTTATATTGCGTATCTGAATAATAGACAAACTTATTAATAAAAAGATTGTTTAAACATTTAGAATTAGAAAAGTAAAACCGACTAGTTTTTCCAAAATATCATAATATAAACAAAAAGAAACGTGTACATCTGGTGGTTTCTACGATAAGCGAGGCACTGTTGAGGAGTTCCATTCATTCTACTTTTAGAAAAAGAAACGAAGAAGAGATAAGACTAAACACGTAGATTTAAAATTTTCAAATAACGAAGCGAAGGAATGGCTTTACTTGCGTTTCCATCAGTAACAGCTGCACAGGCGCCGGCGACGGTGAATTTCGCCGCACAATTGATATTGAATCTATCTTTGTCCAACTATGTGATGCTGATATTCCTTCGTATTACAGTGCAGCTGGAAGGCTGGTGTGCGAGGGAACCGTCTCCTATTCCGGTCTGGCGATTGTCATTGGCCTTTTAGAAGTGGAAGTGGAAGTGGAAGTGGGAGTGGGTTTGAGGTTAGGGCTTTTTTCCCAAATCCCACCCAACAACCCATTCTCAAGGAGGCGCTCAAGGTATACAACCTCTTATCTTTTGCTCATCTCTCTATGCTTTCAGTTTTCCCTCTGTCACTGTCTACTACACACTCCAATACTCATGTTGTTGTCAGCTATCTAATATGATTTCGTTTCTGGTTTCTCTTTATTACTTTAACTGGTTCATGTAGCCGTTTTAGTTTTTGTATTAAATGTCTATTTTTAGCCATTTCTCAGATTTTTTTTATAACAATTTTGCCTTCTCTTACAATTATATTGACCTGAAGTTCTAAACCTAAAGTGCAATCCGATCAGGACAAGTCCAACGAACTGCTACATGTTATACGTTATCCGATCAAACAAGTGAGCTGCTCATTCATAATCTCAGACTTTATGTTTAAAACTATAAAGTTGACCTGGTTTCTTATTTTCTGGTGTTCATTGGACTATCGAATTGAACGAGCGAGACTCTCTTTTTATTTTATTTTTTTACTTCAGCCATTTGCTAAAATCACATTTTTTTTATCAAGTGATTAAGATAATAGTTTTGTTTGCCTGTTCATGCTTGTACCTGAAGATCGTTTCAAGTTATTGTGATTTTCCATCTTTTTGAAAGAGAGTTTAAGCCTCCATCTCTACTAGAATTTGCTCCTAACTTTCAATTTGGCTTTAGTTGCTTAGTCTGCCAGTCTCGATCTTTTCATTGACCACGACCATCCTATTTGTTTGTAATGAGTCTCTTGAATTGGATTAGTTGTTCTCCCCTTCTAAATTTTAAAAGATTATCATTCTTATTTTTGGAGTATTAAACCTGAGTGCTACACAACATGTGATGATCCAGACAATTATGGTATATTTTCAATTACTGTAACATAGAACTCATGTGCTCCACAATCTTGGATGATGAGATAAGTATGAACAAGAGTGCTTGCGGAAGATGTGAATTAAAAGAAAACCAGGGTGGAGAAAAATAGTTCTGCATTCTCTTGAAAATGTAGTTTCCTCATATGATGGTGAGAAACTCTGGTGCTCTCTGAAACTTGCCCATAGCCAACCAAACATGAAAAGAAGTTCAATTGTTGCGATAGAAGGTAACAGCAGAAGAAGCTGTATATGTATGCATTGCTTATGTTAAGTCTTTCGAAGTATGCAAGTAGTTGACATGGTGTTATTAGTGAATTGGGTAATATGATTAGAAGTTGTTTGTATTGTAGGAACCAGTTGCATTCGTGGGAGGGATATTTGCAGGGCTACTAAGGCTTGATCTAAATGAAGATCCTTTGAGAGAATGGGTTGCAAGAACGGTTGAAGCGTCTGGGATTGCAAGAGAAGAAATTAGTAAGGGTGAAGGAGAAGAAGAGGAACAATTAGCGCAACAGATTGAGATAGAATGAAAGAAATGAAACGCATAGCATTGGCATGATGATTTGTGTTAGAATTGATAAAATCGTTTACCAATGCGCGTGTTGTGTTGTGGTGCACATAGACAGGCGGCGTGCCATTATGGATTGTTAGCAGCCCACCTCAGCTTCAGCAATGCTTTGCTTCTTTTTGTTTGCTTTTTCTTTCAGCGAAGCATTGCATTGGTTCCACTATTACATGTTTTATCGATTCAAGAAACGACAAGGAGATAATATCAAATTCAACCACATCTATCAAAGATGTAACGCAGTTATGGCTTCCGGTAGTTGATGTTTCCAGATATCTGGGAATATACTACTAATATGTAATTGGTGATAGAGTGAGACAGTACCCTCAGTCCGACAACGTTAATTGAAAAGAATCCAAATAACGTATCGTGGCATTGGGTCTTCTTACACTTAGTTTCGTCTGCCTTTTAATGGTAATCGAATTTCCACTAAGTTCTGCTCACGCTTTTGTAACAATTCTTTGTCTATGATGAGCATTGTACAGAGTTAGCCGATGCTTATTCCCCAGATACCGTCATTGCTTCTTCTCCGGGAAAAGAAATCTTCATTGTAGACACGTTTTCTTTATTTTTTTCCTTTTATGGTTATAAGTATGTTTCTTGACTTGATCATATTCGTCGTCATGTCAAACAACAAAGTGTCCTCTTTCTTATTTAAACTTTCTGCAAATGAGTGATACTTCAATTGTCCTGCAGCTGGTGGATGGTTATGGGATTCACATACAACTTTCACATCCCAATTATCATCATTTTTAAATTTCACTCCTTGCAACATAAATGGGCAACCTTTTTTTTTATATACTGATCTCACTACGAGACATTGTATCAATGTTGGTAATATTTTTAGGGAGCTTATACGTTTCACTACGCTCACAACCAAGTCGTAATCTAGTTTTCATTCCACCCTTTTGAAATTGATATAAGACTATGATATAGTATCCTCATCTCTTTCCAGTTTCTCTCGCCCATTGAAATAATTCTTCTTTACAGTTAAAAACCTGTGATATAAGATTAATTTATTTGTTATGATTGTGTTTATAGAACTAATTTATTTATTTTCAACCAACTTTTTAACTTAAAATGTCAGTAGCAAAAGCACTAGTGGAATCCAAAGGCTTGATTTCAGGAACAACACTCTGGAACTCATATTGTTAGCAGCAAGACCAAGAAATAGCTGATATAATACACTCATTCAAACGAATTCTTTAACTGAAAAAACACTATATTGTATTACACATTAGAAGGACTGTATGCCTATAAATAAAATAAATGTTAACAGATTGCATATCCTCTCGGCAAGTTGTCCAACAACAAATAAATGCCTAAACTATTAATTACATCGATTCAGGGAGAGGTATTAGAATATGGAAAATATTCCAGAAAAATCATTGCTGATTATCGGATATCTGTAAAATCATTGCTAAGGGAGAAAGTTACAGATCTCGACATTGCTGAGATAGTAAGCAGATGGACCGGCATACCACTATCTAATCTCCAGCAGACTGAGAGAGAGAAACTCGTCCTGCTGGAGGAGGTTCTCCACAGAAGGGTTGTTGGGCAGGACATGGCCGTGAGATCTGTAGCTGATGCAATACGACGTACCAGGGCAGGGCTTTCCGACCCAAAACGGCCAATTGCAAGCTTGAAGTTCATGGGGCCGACAGGTGTTGGTAAAACTGAACTAGCAAAAACTGTTGCTGGGTACCTTTTGAACACAGAAAATGCGCTTGTACAAACTGATATGAGTGAATACATGGAAAATCATGCAGTTTCGAGGATGGTTGGTGCACCACCAGGCTATGTTGGATATGAAGAGGGCGGACAGTTGACAGAAGTGGTGCGGCGAAGGCCATATTCGGTGGTGCTGTTTGATGAAATTGAGAAGGCACATCATGATGTTTTCAACATCCTGTTGCAGCTCTTGGATGACGGAAGAATAACTGATTCTCAAGGACGGACTTTAAGTTTCACTAATACAGTTCTGATCATGACATCAAACATCGGGTCTCATTACATCCTTGAAAATCTTAGAAACATAGATGGTAGCAAGGATGCAGTATATGATGTGATGAAAAGGCAGGTGGTGGAATTAGCAAGACGGACTCTCCGGCCAGAGTTCATGAACCGGATTGATGAAATACATTGTTTTCCAGCCTCTGAACTCGGAGCAAATCAGTAAAATTGTTGAAATTCAGTTATTAGTTGCTTCATTCATCAATTATTGTCCCTTAAACGTAATTGTTCTAGTAGAGGAGATAATGATGGAAGATATATATTTTGTTTGATTTGATTTATGCAGCTGGATCGTGTCAGAGACAGACTGAAACAGAGGAATATCAACTTGCATTACACAGAGGACGCGGTTAAAGTGGTGGCAACATTAGGGTTCGACCCTAACTTTGGAGCGAGGCCCGTAAAGCGGGTGATTCAACAGATGGTTGAGAATGAGATAGCGATGGAAATATTAAGGGTGAAATCGAGGAAGAAGATTCAATTGTTCTTGATTGGATCCCAGATGGTCAGGATAACAACCGATTGTGCATTAAAAAGGTCGAAAACTTAGCCCAGGATGCTATGGTTGGTCTTTTGCTTGAGTTGAGGAGGATGTGCAGAAATTTTGTTTCGATGTGGAAATTAGAATCTAGTGGTTTTTGTTAAGTTCCGTGTAAGTGAACTTTTTATTCAGGTGATGGATGGTAAACAATCGAAGTTACAATAATGTTTGTTTGAGAAGGACCTCTCATTTTGTCTTCAAATGAGCATCCCTTTTCATTTCTGTGGAAATTGAATAGATATTCAAAGTAAGGCTATGATTCTATTGAAAATACATGAGAGACGGGTTATTTTGATATATATACAGCAAGTAAAAGTATTGAGTTTGTTTGTACTTGAGACAATTAAAGTTTGGGTCACCTTTCATGCATTTACCGATAAAGGGCACTTTCTTTGATAAAGAGAAATCATTGGATGTGTTTCTATACCATAGGAGAAGTTGTAGGCAAAAATCATCTTTAGTGTAGCGGAACTGTCGTTACTTGTACGCAGGATTTATATATTTTTGAGTTTGTCAACTTAGAAAAAAAAAGGGGGTGATGAGAAAGATGATTGAAGTGGCATGATAGAAAAAGAAAATAAGAAGCTAAGCTGGACTGACAAGTAAGAAAAAGATGGAAGTTACGATAAAGAAAAAAAACATTATGAAACGGTAAAATGACAAAACTAATAAAGTAAAGGGGACAGTTAATAATTTAGTGTCGGGCTGATATACATATACATATATAATTTGGTCTGGTAGATCAACTCAAAAGTTAAAAACTCCCATCTATTCTCTCTCTCCTCGAGCTGCCGCCTGCACAACCCCAAGTCTGACCGTCTCCACTACCTCCGCTCGTCCCATTAATGAATTGAATTGCATATGCATTAATTAATGAAAGAAACGGAGACTCCTACACTAGTGTTAGTGTGGGTGTGGGTGTGGCTGGCTTTCTAATGTAGACATATACCCGTACACGTACCATTTCTCTATGCTGTTTATAAATGCGCTGTAATCCACCTCGCTCGCACTCACAAATCACAAATATTCATTCACATTCCCTCACTTGTAGACTAGAGTTTATGGATGTGCCCAACTGAGTGATCACCATGGGCAAGTGTGAAGGCGGATCGGTGGTGCTGGAGCGCCCCCTCAAGTTCTGGTCTCTCATAATCGACAGTGTGCGGTGCGGCGGAGGTCTGCACAGGAAGAAACCCGAACCAAAGAAGGCCGGCGGATCGGAAAAGTTGTCGGAGCTGTTGAAGCAGCCGGAGTGGTGGGAAAATGATGAGGAGGTGAGGCGGAAAGAGCAGGTACTCCAAGGCCTCAAAAATGTGGCTCGGAAACTGCAGCTGGAGGAGGACGAGGGATCAATGCTGGAGGGGGCGGCGGATGTGAGGAGGTTGACCAAGGACGACCCCCAAGCCCGCACCACTCTCGCCCTCCTCGGCGTCATTCCGCCGCTTGTTGCTCTGCTCGACGCCCGAGATCCCACTTTCCGCTCTCAGATCGCTGCTCTTTATGCTCTCCTCAACCTCGCCATTGCAAACGATGCGTCAGTACCTCCCTCCCTCCTTTGACTTTTTCTCCCCCCCCCACTGCTGCCTGCCTGCATTCACTCTAGCTAAGCTAGCTACTTAATTTCTGGAGGCATTGCATTGCTGTGACTTTCGTGATTAATTAATTTTGTTGCTTAATCGTTAACTAGGTTTTTGGAAATGCTGAGAGAGGTTACTGAATTCTAATTGAATATTGTCAGGTCATTTCATTTTGCAACTTGATTAATTTGATAGGAGGAGGATATTAATTTTTGAAATAGTCAGCTACTACGTCGTAGATCTTGAACGATGGATGTTGGTTGTTTGTTTGTTCAGGAACAAAGGTGCCATTGTGAAAGCAGGCGCCATCCATAAAATGGTGAAGCTTAGTGAATCTGGTAATGAGGGCATCGCCGAAGCAGTTGTGGCTAATTTTCTTGGGCTGAGCGCGCTGGACTCGAATAAACCAATTATCGGTTGCTCCGGCGCTATCCCTTTCTTGGTGGAAACTCTGAGAGTGACAGAGCAAAGTCAAGCTAAGCAGGATTCGTTGCGAGCGCTGTACAATCTTTCCATCTCACCTTCAAATGTGGGTGTGATGGTGGAAAGTGATGTCATTCCCTACTTGCTGAGCAAGGTGGGAGACATGGATATGAGTGAGCGAATCCTTTCGATTCTTGGGAATCTAGTGTCGGTAGCTGAGGGGAGGAAGAGGATAAGCAGCGTGGCGGATGCGTTCCCCATTCTGATGGATGTGTTCAATTGGATAGATTCGCCCGGGTGCCAAGAGAAGGCGAGTTACATCCTTATGGTGATGGCTCACAAGTCGTATGGCGATAGGCAGGCAATGATTGAGGCCGGCATTGTCTCATCCCTGCTGGAGCTGACTCTACTGGGCAGCACCCTGGCGCAGAAGAGGGCTTCTAGGATGTTGGAGAGCTTCAAGGGCAAAGGAAACACGTCAGCTCCGCTGTGTGCTTTATCGACCTCGTCTTCAATGGAGGCGGCAGCAGAGGAGTGCTTGGACGAGATGATGATGAGCCAAGAGAACAAGGCAGTAAAGCAGTTGGTCCAACAGAGTTTGCACAGCAACATGAATAGGATGGTGAAAAGGGCTAATCTGCCCCATGATTTTGTTCCCTCTCAGCATCTACGCTCCCTCACTTCCAGTTCCACATCTAAGAGCTTGCCCTTCTAATCCAGAGAGAGATACTGCTGGTTGGCTGGCATGCATTTTTGGGTTGCTTCTCATTCTCTCTCTCTTGTGTTATTCCTTCCCCGTGCTTTGCATTATTGAGCACTACTTAATATGCAATATTAACTTAGGTTGTTTTTCGTTTGCATTTCGCACTTGTTATTACATCTTCATTTAATTAGGAGAATTAATATGGGTAGATGGATTAGATACTGCCTCGTTTTTCTTTTTTTTTTTTTTTTGGGGGCTTGTAATAATCAGGAGAGCACACTACTTCTTGGTATTTGATGTATGCAAACTAAGTTCTATGATGACAAGCTTTGTGTGTAGTTGCATTCGTATATTGTGAGTGTTACATATCTATATTTATGATACCTCACCTATATCTATATATAAAAATTGATTTGAAGTTGATATCGTCCTTGTATTGGACCCACTCTTTGTCCTCCTCCATTCACATCCACAAGAGTATCATTATGGAGAGAGCAGTCTTTTGGTTTAGTGAATTAAGGAGAAGCCTGCCTCTCTACTAATAAACCTATTTCATTTAAACCACACACGTGAATGTTATCCCACTTTGCTGTTTACATTACTTCTACTTATGCTAATCGTGCATGTCTATTGACACTATATCATTAAGCACTACAATGATTTGAATGTGCGATAAATTGATCTTAATATCTTTCTTTATATAGTAGAGATCAAGTACGATGCATGTAAACTCTCCAATTTGAGTATGACAATCATTTTATTGAATCATGTATTGTAAATTGTAAGTGTTTTCACTTTTATGTGTATGATTGGCAGCCCGCCTTCACGATATTATATAGCGCAAGCGAAATAAAATATAGGCCCATTTTTAAAATTCATAGAAACACTCGCTTATTATTTTACGTGCATACACATAAACTTATGTTTCCTTACAATAGCTTGCAAACGATACAAGACGAATAAATCACACTTGAAAAATCATGTGTGACAGGTTTGAACCTAGAAAGACGATAGTGAGATTTGAACTCATGATCTTTAGCCACATGAACTAATTTTATCATTAGACCGTCCAAAAGGGACGTAGCTACACCGATTGAGGAAAACAAGAAAGAAGAATGCTAGGGGTCCATTTTATTATACTTATAAGATAAATCGAATTTATAAATTTAAGTAAAATTCAAGTGATCTATAAATAGAAATATATAATCAAAAATTATCAAAAATATATATAACTTACTTTTCATCCTTATATTTATATATCTCAACTATCATCTACGATACGATATCATAAAAATAATTTATTCGAATATTTGCAAATGCAAAATCATTAATAATCACATCAACATCAATATTTTCTAACATATTTTTGGATCAAATGAAGACATATATCTATAAATAAAATATAGAAAGATTTAATAGTTTGAACCTTTAAAAAAAATTATTTAAATTATCTAATATTTTGAATCTAAATAAAATTACATAAATTATTTTTTAAGGTAATTTGGGCCCCCTGAGATAATGGGCCCTGGAGATCGCCCAGGGTTGCCTACCCTTAGGGGCGACACTGATGATTGGGCTTGCCATAGGATGAGATGTAGATTTTGAAGTGCGTGAATGTATCAATAATTGATTTACTATGTTTGGTGAGGCTAATGAATTGTCTTAACACATACACACATGTATATAAATATAGATAGGTTAACTTAAAAAATGATTTTTATCATGAAAATGTGGTAATAAAAAAATGATTAATTTATTGTGAAAGTTGATGAATTCATCGGGAAAGTTATTGAATCCAAAAAATAGAATTTTTACATCTCATGGGATTCGAACATAGGTGAAAAATTTTAAATTTTTTAATTCAGTAACTTTCCCAACATATTCATTAATTTTTTATAGCGTATTCATTTGATTCTTAGTTTTTTAGACAAAAATGGTTCTCATTTGAATCTAACTCTTTCTCCCATTCTATCTCTCTCTCTCTCTCTCTCTATATATATATATATATATAGGAGTAGGGTCAAATAAAAAACTTATTTAAAGAGAGAACGTGAGAACCATTTTCATTCATTAGGTCGCAAAAGATCAACGGTGATGCATCACTTTACTGGAAGAGTGCATTGTGCACCACCCGGGTTCGAATCTCATGATGAAAGAAAATTCAAATAATTTTGTTTAGTGGAGTAATTTTCAAGGACAATACATTATTCTTACGTTTGTAGGATTACAAATATTTTTATAATAACTCACTCATATATATATAGATATATAGGGAGTGGTTATGGTGAGAATAGATATATATGTAAGAAATAAGAACGTATCTCATTCACTAATTAAAATAAAATGGACGGTCCAGATTCTCAGATTTTAATACATAAAAATCTATTCCATTGCACACAAAAATCGAGGAAATGGTGATACTAGAAAATGAGAAAGTTAAAACCTGCCAACTTCATGCATCCGATTTTAATGGGATTGAGAATGCTAATTGACATCTTCTCACAACTACTCATATAAAAAATATTATATTAAAAAAAATTCATTCCAAACGTCATTTTCAATTTTCCAATTGTAGAGCATTAATACATTTCCATTACAATACTCACTTGTTTTGTCTAGACTCGAACAACGAACACTCACACTCATTCCTGTCTATTACACGTTTAGAGAGAAATGAGAGATTGCAGAAGAATTAGCGTGGCCGTGGACTTTTCACCGTGCAGCAAGAAAGCTTTGAAGTGGGCTGTTTATCATTTTTAGTGTATCTGTGTTCATGTCATTTCCCATTTTTATAAATGTTATAGTTATTCAATTCGTGTGTTTTTTCATTCTAGGGTTGTGTTTTCTATTTTTGGGACCTACAATTCTATATGTGGAAATTTTTTGGGTTGATATTGTAAATTTTGTTATATAGAAAATGAATGTTGGTCCCAAAAAGTTATTCTTTTTGCAATGTTTTTATACACAGATTTACTACTTCATGTTGTATTTTTTATTGAAAAACTTGTGATTCAAACACTTCGTGTTTTATACAATTGTTGGAGTATTTTAGTCTAGCAATTTTAGTACACTAATGTTGCATTTTATATTACACATGGGTTAAAAAATATTACATTCATTTAATCTCTGAACATATATGAATTTATCACATATTTGTCATAAAAATTGTACATTGTTCGTAAAACTCAGCAACATTTGAAATGCGAATGTAGCATACGATTGTTATTGATCATTGCATTTGTTATATAAAGTGTAGCTCTGGTTTAATAAACGCCAACATCATATTAGAATTTAGCACATAAGCGTCAAAAAATTGCACATTGTACGCTTACCTTATGCACAAGTTCAAATGTGATTGTAGCATACGATTGTTATTGATTGTTGCATTTATTATATTAAGTGTAGCTCTGGTTTAATAAACGCCAATCATCATATTAGAATTAAGCACATAAGTGTCAAAAAATTGCACATTGTACGTTTACCTTATGCACAAGTTGAAATGTGATTGTAACATACGATTGTTATTGATTGTTGCATTTATTATATAAAGAGTAGCTCTGGTTTAATAAACGTCAATCATCATATTTATATGTAGCACATTAGTTTCAAAAATATGCACATTGTTCGTTTACCTTATGCACAAGTTGAAATGTGAATGTAGCATAAAATTGTTATTGCTTATTACATTTATTATATAAAGTGTAGATCTAGTTTAATAAACGTCAATCATCATATTTATATGTAGCTCATAAGTGTCAAAAAATTGCATTTTGTTCTTTTACCTTATGCACAATTTGAAATTTGAATGTAGCATACGATAGTCATTGATTGTTGCATTTTTGATATAAAGTGTAGTTGTAATTTAATAAACCTCAATCATCAAAATTCTGCTGAGTAGATCTGACATCTGATAAAAAAAGAAATGAGAACAACAAATGAAATGACTATATTTCTTAAAAAAAACATAAACAAAAAACTTCATATTATAATTTCGTGTTTTGTTCAATATTCATATATTAGAACTTATTAAATGCGCAACAATATAACTATCAAAAGCACCAATTTTATATAGACTGTTCAATAAAAATGTTTCGAATTATAAAATATGATATAGGATGCTTAAATACATTAACGAAATACTTCATATTAGAAAAATATGGCTGACAAAAAATGAATGCGAATAACAAATAGATAAAAAAACGAATGAGAACAACAAATCGCGTGCCTATATTTCTTAAATACATTAACCAAATAATTCATATTAAATTTTCGTACTATGTTCAATATTCATATATCCGAACTTATTCAATGTGCAACAATATAAACTTCAAAAGCAACAAGTTTATATAAAGTATTCAATACAAAATGTCTGGAACTATGAAATATGATATAGGATGCTTATATCAAAATTACTCTAAAATGCAACATTATGTAGAACGAAAAGCTATGATTGTATAAAATAGATGCAGAAAATTGTTAACGAGTTAATACAATACAAATACTCATAAAAAGTTAACGAAAATTCAAAGAAAAACCTGAATCATCCATTATGTTTTGTTCGAGAGATAGAAAAGTAGTAGTTTCTATTTGAGAGAGAGAAAACGAATTGAGTCAAAAAAACTAACCATATCCACTCAAATCCCATATAATTAAGAACTAACAGATTCTAAAAAATAAAATTACAATAATAACCTTCTTAATTTCGGTAATACACTAAATCATAGCACACGAATTGAATAATGACAACATTTATAGAATCAAATCTAGACCATAGATCTATCTTATTTAAGGGCTGTAATTCATTCTTATTTCTCACAAAAATATCCATTCTCACATGATCACTCCTCTAGATATATATATATATATATATATAGATATATATATATATATATATAAAATGATATTTTGATAGGAAATGAAAATGAATCTGGTCCTTTGATTTGTTAGATCAATGGTTGAGATTTAATTTCGATTGTACTACAGTTTTGTGTTTTGTGTGCTACGCGGATTACTGTGCAGCACTAGAACCCTTCTTGTGCTACGCTGCAATGAAAGATGTGTTGAACTAATATATTTAACATATGTGCTATGAAAGGATGAAATATATGTTAAACTAACATGTGCAACATAGTAATTCTGATTATGCTACACAAATATGAAAGATGTGCTATTATTCATATTTCCTACACTAATGAGCTTTTTCACCATAACATACCCTTATATATATATATATATATATAAGAATGAATTATAATATATCACATATCTAGCCCAAATTTGCGATCATGACTAATTTAAATTAAATTGATTATGCCAGCCATCATTTAATGTGGTTAATCGAAAAGGGGTAAAACGTTAAAAAGAAATTATTTTATCTGCTAATCCAAACAAAAATCTCGTCACTTGCCGAAAAAGTATGGATCTTCTGCCTAATATATAATCTGCTCAAATTATTATTGAACATACTAAATATTCTTTAGCACATGACCAGCAAATATTTAGCATACATTTAATATCATGTAGAATAATGTATTGTTGCACTAGCTAAAATTCTTGTAACACACATTTAATAAAAAATATGTATTATTTGTGGAATAAAACGTTGTACGTTTTTCCTTTTTGTATTGAATATGGAATTTTGATCGGTTTCACGCCTAAGAGAATCCGTAACATATTTATAACATACACTATGTTCAATATAATTGCATAAACTAACCGTTCTAAAACATATATTTAATAAATATGTGACATCTTTTACACATCACACAACACATTTTATTGTTGCACTAATTATACTTTCTGTAGCACATATATAATACAAATAATGCATATTTTGTGAAATTAAAAGGTGTACATTTTTCTTTTTTATTAATGATGGAATGTTGATTTGTTGCATGCCTATAACTATATGTTGCACATTTTTAAGATATTATTTGCTTAATTTATTGTTGCACAAAGTAACCTTCATTTAGTCAAAATTTAAGAAACACACAAAAAAAAGGACAGAAGGAACCAAATCAATTGGCAAAACAAATGAATTGCATTACTAGTCAATAAAATAAGTCCGAAAATAAAATAAACATTGAAAATGGAAAAGTAACTAACCATCAAATTAAACTATATTGAAAATGCCACAAAGCTACAAATCTACAAATATAAAACATTCAAACATAACACATAATTACATGAGAAGTTTGAAAAAACTTGATAAACAAAATATATATACAACAACAAATCAAATTAATTGGCAAAGCAACGAAAGCAAACTATATGTGCAATATTTACAAATTCGAATCAACAAACGACAAATGCTATGAATGTATTCCACCAGTGTAACAAAAACACACATCAATGAACAAGATAAAAAAGAACATGTGTTTTCCATATATTTTGGAGCTTGAAGAACAATTGAATTCGTAGATATTAAGGAATCGTTTGGACTTTTAATCTATCTTCACATAAAGTATAATCTATATAAAATATGAAGTTACATAATAGATTATATCAAATCCCTAAAAACATGAAAATAATAGAAA
This sequence comes from Salvia rosmarinus, assembly GCA_036937905.1. NCBI lineage: Eukaryota > Viridiplantae > Streptophyta > Magnoliopsida > Lamiales > Lamiaceae > Salvia > Salvia rosmarinus. The sequence goes on from CM072816.1 coordinate 97,029,637, forward strand.
ATAAACATATTAAAAATTACTAATATATCCTTAAAAATAATCCAACGAATTTTATGTGCAATATATATATAGATATTAAATCCGGCACATCTTAAATTATTATGGTCCATTGATTTACTAAATCAACAACTTAGATTTATTCTTATTTTTTACAAATATTTTCATTTTAATTTGATCAATCATCTTTCTTTCTCTCTCTACATATATATAGGGAGTGGTTATTGCGTGGACCTTTCTTATAGTGTAAACATGAAGACAAATATCAATCATTGATAAATCAATATGGATGTTTCAGATTCAATGCACAAATGCATAATTATATACAGAAATATGCATATAACTAATTAAAATGCACACTTAAATATAACTATTAGATTTTCAAATCTAATGTACATACATGATTTATTCTCATTTATGTATATTAAAGATTATATATACATGAACAAATTTCTATATATATATATATATATATATATATATATATATATATATAGATAGAGAGAGAAAGATATAATCAAATGAGAATTCTAATTTTGTTAGAACTAAAAACTAATGTGGTTCATCCATTGTTTATAATATCACGGTCAAAATTAATTATAAATCGTTTATTATCCTCAGATTTTAATGGTAGTCATTTTAGCCTTACAATTAAAGGATTTTATATATTGATTTATGGTATTTGTTCTCACATGCACAATCTATTGGGAAATCTAAATTTATCCGTGCTCACGATGATCTATCTTGAATTTTTAATTCACCATACATTGATTATATTACTAACATGCTCATATATAATTAATTACAACACATATGAATTTTCTTGTGTTTACTACGAATTTATGGCACAACTGATCAATAACTGACTCCAACTTTGATCTTCTGAACTGTATCCCGGATATCTGATTTTCTATACTTAATGAGAGTAATTTATAGAGAACACTAAAAAATCTTTACCCCTTATGATAATAATAATAATAATAATAATAATAACAACAGAGATTTTTGAAAATCACTATGTGTGAAGTGGGATAATCTGATTTTATCATACCTTCTATTTATAGTGTTCTTTCGAGAATCCTAATAATAAGATAGGATTCTGACACATCTAATAATACAATCTTGAAGATAATTTATTTATAGAATAATTATCTCTTGATATCTAATAATATCAAATAATATTTATTTAGACTATGAGATTTATTAAGAAAATAATACAGTAATTAGAACATAATCCCAATGGGATTTTATAGGGTCGTCGAAAAGTACAACAACAGTGGTCAGTGGCGGAGCCACGTTGGGGCCTGGGGGGCCCTTGGGTCCCCCAACTTTTTTTGAAATAATAGATATATATTTGATATGTAAATATATTTCAAAGCTGCCTGGGTAGTATGATGGATAGGAGCCTTCGTTATTTGAAGAGGTCTCAGGGCCGAAACCCTGCTTTCGCTTTCTGCTTCTGTTTTTTTTTTTCCTTCCTTTTTTTCTTCTTTCTTCTTTCTTTCTTTTTTCTTTTTTCTTTCTTTCCTCCTTTTTCTCTCTCTTTCTCGGCTTTTCTTTCCCCTTTTTTTTCATCTTCTCTCTTCCTTTTTTTCCCTCTATTTCTTTCCTTCCTTTTTTTCTCTTATGTTTCTTTCTTTTTAGGTTGTGCTTTTTTTCTTCTCTATTCTATTTCTTCTCTTTATTTTGGGATCTTTTTTCTTTCTTATATAATTTATTTTATGTTAATAAATAAAAATATGTATGTAAATAATAACACTATATATGTGAATTAACTCTTAACTAAATATGTGTGCTCTCTCTATAGATATTTAACATTTAATAACTAAATCTATTGTAGTCTAATAGGTTATGATTTTCATCTCTCATTTAGGAGATCGTGATTCGATTCCTCTTAGCTACATATTTTCCTTTTTCTTTTCCTATACTTATTTTTCTTTATCTTTCTTTCATTTTTCTTTTTTCTATTATTTGTTTTATGTCGATAAAATGCTCTTTCTTTTTTTTTCTATAATTTATTTTATATTGATAAAATAAAAGATATATACAAATAATAAAATTTTATATTTGAATTAATATTATCAATCAAATTTCTAAAAAAATTATAATATCTCATTATATTATTTAAATTATTATAATTTTATAATTTTATTTTATTATCTTTTAAAATTATTATCTTACAATTCCTTTCGAATTGGCGAAACGCTGGCAGGTGGGCCCCAGAAAATATTTCTGGCTCATATGATAGTGGGTCTTGACGGGTAAACTCATGGATCAAATAAAAAAAAATAAAGATGAGCCTAAAATAAATTAATTATCTTATGTTTAACCCATAATATGAATTAATTCATAAACATTTATTCATCCTTTCATTTCATGACTTATCCTTTTATTTTTGAAGTTGAGTGAAACATATACTTAGACTTACGAATCCACGTATTTAAGATATGACACGTCCATTAATTATTTATAGTACTTTGACTGCTTAAAATAATTAATTTCTTTAATTTCTTAAATAGTATCACTCAACTTTTTTATTGTACTTGAGCTAACTCAACCTTTAGGGTTTAGTAAAATAAATATTTTGAGCTCCTTAAGGGGACGTCATCATCCTAAACGGATATGGTGATTCGATATAGGTAATCAGCATGACATACTAGCGCGCTGACAAAGTAGTGGGCCGGGCCGAGCCCGTCGAGCTTTTATAATTTTTGGGTGAGGCCCAGCCTGCCCAAAATTTTTCGGGCCTAAAAATATGAAACTTAAACAAACCCCGGGCGGGCGGGCTTTTTTAGATTATTTTCTAATTTTTAATATATAAAATTAATACTTTAAATTTAAAAAAATTAATAAATTAAATACATAATTAAAATATCATAACTCTTTAACTTAAATAAAGAATCAGTGATACAAACATATTGAGCTTACTTATTCTTATGATAATGTTTCTTGTACATCTTGACCTTTTATGTATTCATATGATGATATTGTAATGCAATATAATTTTAATTCTTTAATTTAAGAAGAAAAATTAGTAATTATAAATCAAATGTAAAATGATATTATTAAACATCAATTCAACTTATACACTTAAAATAATAAAAAAAATAAATTAATCATACAGTATATGTTTAAGATCAAGGATTCAAAAAAGTTTTTACATACTATAAGGTCATTAATCTTAAGCCTATATATTTTTAGAGATCATTTCTCTTAAGAATTATTTTCTAATATTTATGAGGTTATTATTTTTTTTCATAATTTGATATATTGCAATTCAAAAAAATTTATTTTCCTGATCATCATTTGAATTAGTAAGAAAATTTTACATAAAAAATAAATAATTATATAAATATAATTAATATTATTTAAAAAATTATAAATATGTATATTAAATAATAGTATAAATATGAACATTTAATAGAATATTAAACTGTAATAACCCGAAAATTTTAAAACTTTTATTAGTGATGATTAAACCAATTGCTTATGGTTCTAAGACTTTAATTATGTTTAAGGTGACCAACGAAATGAATTAGAATCGATTCGGAGATCGAAAACTAGAGAAATAAAAAATTAGTGAATAGTCCAACCGAATTAGGGTTTCCTGAATAGCCTGAACATAGAATGAAAGATCTAGAATGAATCTCAACAAAATAATTGCATTTCTGGAATCTTCTCACGAAAATATGTGAGAAGCCATGGAATTAGAATTTTCGGGCAGACTTGCCTGATCAGTCTCAAAAATACTATTCCCAAGCCGGATCAAATTTCAGTCCGTGATAATCATTTAAATTAATGAGAACAATCAAAATCATGAATGAATATATTATTATGAATTTAGAATTCATAAGAATCAATTTCTGAAAGAAATTCCTGAAGAACTTAACCGAACGTCGGTTATATATACCGAAAAAATCCTAAACTGATCTGAACGAACCAAAACTCCAAACAAGGGTCTAAATCAATAAGAAATGATTAATAAGACTCAAATTAATTATGAAAGCTCAAGAATTCAATAAAAATTCGAATGAACATAATTTAATCGTCGGACGTCGTTTTTCCTTGATAATTCAGAATTGACTTACCGGATGCAATCCGAACTTCATGAAATTATTGTAAACTAATAAGTCTTTTTAATCTATTTAAGAAAATAAAACCTTAAGTCTCCAATAAAAATCAATCGAAAGCGCGATAAAACTTAAAAAGCCGGTATTAACATGTCAAATCGGATAATTTGACTAGCCTTCTCCCAACTATCACAATGGGCACCTCATATAGGCTTACAACAACCCATTTTTTAGCAAATTACAGTAGCATTTCATGCCCTTTCTCTCTCTCTCTTTGGAATAAATTATCCCTTTGTTTTTCAAAATCCTTCACTTTTCCTAAGCTTTAATCCATCTTTCACAACCATTCCAACCCTCTAAATAATTTTTTAAGACCATACAAAGGTAGAATTCATCATTCTCTTCATTTGTACCGGAGTAGATTTTTTTTTAGATTTTTGTTTTGGAATTCTTTCATGAAGAACACTAATTTTGTTCTTCATTTTTTTTATGACTTTTGAGACATCAAATACTCTCAAGATATGAATTAAATATGCTTAGAAATGTGTTTTAAGGTTGTGTTTAAAGTTTGGGAATTTTAGGAGCATGTTTGGTATTTTTTTATTTTTGTTTGAATTTTTTTCATAGAAGATAAAACATGTTTTTGTGAATGTTATTTCATATTGTTGTTTTTTGATGTGTTAGGAGCATATAGAATAAAGAAGAGAATTTTTAAATTATTTCTCCTATTTATTTTGTTAGGGCCGAAATATATATATAATTTTTCAAAATTATTTTGATTTTATTTGTTAAAAACTAGTTGAGGTATAGTGTTTGATATATGTTATGAACATCATATATTAATCTTAAAATTATTGAAATACTCATATTTATTTCATTTGAACCAAAACTATATATATATATATATATATATATATATATATATATATATATATATATATATATATTATTTAATTTTATTTGTTGAAAATAATATGATATATAATGTTTAGAAATAATATGAACTTATTATGCATTGTTGGGAATTTATTGAACACATATACAATATATGTGTGAGGAAAAAAAGAATTCCAAGCATTTAGTTCATATTATAAATATTTAGTTGATGTTTAAAGTTAATATTCCATGTTTATTGCATATTATAAATATGCTGTGAAGTTGGTGGAATTTATTGAGTATATTAATAAATATAAGGATATTACTGAAAATTATATATAGTAATAAGCATGTGTTTTAATTTTAATGTATGGTATGAGATGATATTTCATGTTTAGTATATGATATAATCATGATATGATTTTTGTGGAATTTATTGAACACAAATGTTCAATAAATCATTATTACCCAAAATATAATGCTTATTAACTCATGATTTAAATTTTATTTGATGATATTGAATTGGTAATTAAATTCTATAATATGATAGGAGCATAACATGATTTTATTGGATACTTTTGCTAATTATTGCTAATTATGAAAAATATAGCAAAATGGTTAAGTATGAGTTTGATTTTAATTGTAAATGATGTTATAATAGTAATCTATAAGTTTAGAATGAATGATATGAGATTATGACGAATAAATAGAACACTCATACACACATACACAATGATTGTGTATTATGTTAGAAATTATGGTTTTCTAATTGTTTAGTATGGTATATGTTGTGTATGGTGTTGTATGGTTATATTTATGTTATGCCGACAAACAAAACCTCAAACGTAAACAACATAGTATTTTATTGTCACGACCACACTCAGGATAACCCGGAGTGAGCGGACTAATACTAGGAATAGTATTCATGGATACGGAAGACTGTCACGATAAGGCTTATCACATGAGAATATAGAACTTAGGATTAAACATACACTTATAACATTTCGGATCAAAGGTTTAAGCGATAGATCCAAAGGATATTACGATCGAAGGACTTCATAGTTCACATTATCTTAACATTCAACATAAAAATAAAACAGTTCAGAGTTTCAGCGGAAAGTGTGTGAATATATATATGACGATATGTATTCAAGGTTGATAATTCCTAACAAACATCAAGGACAATGGACTTTCTCAACACTCCTCCATCATCAGCATCCGAGCTCAACCTGCACATTTAAAAACAAACATGCAGGGCTAAGTACAAAATTTGTACCCAGTGGACTTATGCCGAAAACATTTTATTTTCTTTGAATTACTCTGCCGATATAATGGTAAGACACAAGGGTTTTATTTGAAAATGCCTTGCGCTTACTAAAATATTTTCATGAGTTCATAAAAGTTGCTTGGCCAAGCATTTTCTTGGTGTGTATGATCCATATCCCTTACTATCATTCCATCATCTTATCATAGTCGAAAGTCGTGAGGGAGGCCTCCCTCTACGACCCCGTGACCGGCCGTGGATTGTCCTTACAGCACACAGTCACCATCAGTGTACACGTTAATCCTAGCCAGGTATAAGCCTTCCGGCATAGGATCCGATATCGATTTTCATTCATAAGTTGGGAATAACCCAACAACATCACATCATTCATGGATAGGATGCAATACACAAAACGTAAACATTTTGGCAGGTAATCATTTAAACAATTTTATCAATAGTTGAAAAGTACTGTAAACAAAGATAGTTGAAAGAGCAACAAAGTTGTTCTGTTTTAGTAATAAAGCCCACCTGGAAATTATTGATCGTCTTTATCGTTTGCTTACTCGTCAACGTCCAGCTGGTGCGTCAGCGTCCACACCTTTATATAAAAAGGATGTTTTAGTACGTCGTTTACGTAATTCGATCTTACAAAGTCTATAATAAGATTCGATATTTTATATCGATATGAATTTAATTCTTAAATGAATTTAATTCGTTTCTCAAACGCGTATCATCTTAACATTTCTCGTTCTTCGATAGAGACGAGATATGTATTGAAAGTTACTAATTTACCCTCTTGGTAAATGATCCAGCGTTTTCTCACGTTTTCGATTTCACGACTTCAAATATGAAATCCTTTCATATCAACGTGATGTCATTAGCAATTGATCGTCTTACGGCGTATTAGCGTGTTTATCGAGCGTATATTATCGTTGATTCCAAAAGTCGACAATTTTGACTTTTCTTAGTAATTTAATTACTAAGTCATACTTTGATATTAAATTCTTTGAAAATCAATTGGAAATTGATTTCTTTTATAAACTGTTTTAATATGTTTAAAAATAATTTTTAAACATATAATTCATTATAAATAATGAATTTTAAGGATTAAAATCCTTATTCGAAAATTCGAAAATAGCTCACGACTTTTTTTAAGTTTTACAACTTAAATAATTTCGAAAATTCCAAATATGTCTAAAATAATAATTAGACATATAATTTATAACTAACTTAATTAAAAGGATTTAAAAATCCTTCAAATTCTTATAATTTCTCGGTAATTATTAAAAATTACCAAATAATGTCCAAATTTTTTTCAAATTTTATATAGTGTATTATTATACACTATGGTCATTAATATGTCATAATATCAACCAAACTTTAATCAATCATCACCTTATTTAATCCATAAGGTCTCGGCATTTTTCAAATAAATGCCCAACAATTTTCTAAAATTTCAATAAATTAATACAAGGTACAAACATTAGTTCATGACATATTTATGTCATATAATTCATCATATGACAATGTTATATCATACAAATGGGCACTATAGCTCTCGGCCCTTTCATAATGTTCATCAAACAATTTTATAAAATTTTCCAAAATCATTACATGGTCATAATTTATATTGTAGCAACATTACAACATAACAACCATCAAAACCAATTTATTCATCACCACAGTGAGCTTAGCTCTTGGTTTATTTGAATAAGATAGGTAATTGATTTTCATAATTTCTAATAACAACATAAAATGCATAAAACATATTCTAAGCTAATAATTTAGCATTGCATGTACTAAATAAAATCACACATTAATTCATATCTATATAAGCTCTCGGTTTTTCTTAAAAATAATGGATAAGATTTTCTAAAAATTCCCAATAATTTACAAGAGATATATATATCATCTTGAATCAACAATATGTACTTGCATGTTCTAAATAAAAATTATACATCAACTTATATATATATATATAGCTTCGGTTCTTTCTTAAACAAAATAGATAGACATTTCCAAAAATTCTAATTAAATCATAGGGTATAAAGTTCATACTCTAGAGTAATAAAACGTCATTGCATGTCACAAAATAAAATCATACACACATATATACCCATATGTAGCTCACGGTTTGTTTTGAGAATAAAAGGGTAGGAATTTTTTCTAAAATTTTAAATAAAATGCTATGGACTTTTATATTATTATAGATTCACTTATATGCAATTGCATGTCTTAAATAAAATTCATCACTCACATAATATACATATAAGTCTCGGTTCTTATGAAATAAAATAGTAAGAGTGTTCTAAAAATTCTCAAATAATTTATATGCATTCTCAATACATCATAAATCAATAATACCACATTGCATGTACCAAATAAAAATCATACATCCACTTATTAATTCATATATGCTTCGGTTCTTTTAAAAGAAATATCAACATATTTCTAAAATTCTCAATTTAATCTACAAAGAACATATATGACATTATAAATCATTAGTCTATACTTCAAATTAAATCACCATGTCTCGGTCATTATTTTGAAATTTTATATCATGTTTAATAAATTTTAAAACATGATCTAAACTTCAAACATCATGCTACACATTCTTAGCACTCATCATAGCTATGGATTCGAAAAGTTTTGAAGTAAAAACCCACATGCAATACATTTCTAAGAACAAGAACACATATCTACATACCTCTTATCATCAATACACATGCATTAACAAGATATCCCCAACAAAGATTATCTAAAACACATGCAATGAACTAGACCACCTCTTCGAAATTTTTCGAAGAACCAAGAACAAAATCAAGCTCTTAATCGACACCTACCTTGTTAGTATAGATTAAATGGACAAGGTACAAGGTATTGATGTGTGGTATGTAGGAAGAGAAGAAGAAAATCAAGCTTGGTTATGGGGGATGGAGCTCTCGGCTATGGCTGTTTTTGGGAGAGGAAGATGAAGTTGAGAGAGAGAAGGAGAAGTGTTGAGTGTAGGGTGTTTGAGTGTGGAGTGATGAATGAAATAAAATCTGAAAATACTCCCCTTATCCCCCTCACTCTCGGTCATCCCCCCTCCCCCAATACAACACAAGACTTTTCAACTTTTAATACTAATTTATTCACTAATGGGTTCCCAATCATTAGTGTCTTACACAATATCTTGGAAATAGCTAAAATGTATCATTAGTGGGAGATTTGTTGATATAAAATCTGAATATATACATATATATATGCATGTAAGAGTGATAGAATTAAAAATACACTTTGTTATACACATATACATTATACACGGCTTTTATGCCTTAAGCACATTAAATAATTTAATTCCATGCTAAACATACATATATACATCATATAATATAATTTAGATGATAATTAATATCATAGGTTAATTAAATAGCATAAGTGAAGAAAATAATTCAACATTGTGCACAAAAAAATGGCTATCGGCCATTTGGCTAAACCATAGATTAAATATTTTATTTCATATCATTTATAGGTATGTGCACCTTAGTATATGATTTAAAAGATAATTAATTAGCATAGGATAATTAAAAAGGCATGCATTTTAGAAGAAAACCCTAATTTCGAAATATTAGGGTTTTCGAAACTAGTTTTGAGATTTTTACTAATTCTAAGGTTCAAGCATCATTTAAATGCTTAATAATACTGTAATATTATAAAAATATCATAGGAAATAAATTCCTATAGTATCTTGATCATTAAAACCGTGGTTCGTTTCATCTCTAAACGTTGACGTTTGAAAACGTCTCAAAACGTTACGTATCGACTCATCTTTAAAATTGGTTATAAAAGATCCTAATCACATTATTAAAATATTCCATTAAAAATGGAATATAATTCTAAGCTTGATTGCTTAGAAAATATCGTGAAATTTCAACGATCGATATCGTTCGACGTTAAAATGTCTTCTTAGATAAAAGTTAAAACATTCGATTTCTTTCATTCACTAATTTTAGTGAATGTGTCACAGGAAATTATTCCTTTTTAAATAATTGAAATCATATTCGATTTCAAATTTAATTTGATTTCACGGCGAAATTCTATTTTTCGTGTTTTAAAGACCGTATTTAGGTTTTTTAAACTGCGGGTTATTACATCCTACCCCCCTTAAAACAAATTTCATCCCGAAATTTGTATACCTTAAAAGAATAATCTGGGGTATCGTTCTTTCACTGCATCTTCTAGCTCCCACGTAGCTTCTTCTTGTCCGTGGTGTTTCCACATCACTTTGACCAGCGAAATTGATTTGTTTCTCAATTGTTGAACTTTGTGGTCTATTATTGCTGTAGGTTCCTCTTCATAGCTCATGTCCGAGTTGAGAACTATGTCGTCTTGACGGATCACGTGTTTTGGATCATACACATATTTTCTTAATTGAGATACGTGAAAAACATTATGCACATTTCCCAAGTTTGGCGGAAGAGCCAACTTATAGCTCTTGGGCCTATTCTTTCTAGGATCTCATGTGGTCTATGAAGCGTGGTCTTAGTTTTCCTTTCACACCAAATCTCATGATCCCTTTCGATGGAGAGACTTTGAGAAATACTTTGTCTCCAATTTCAAATTGCAGCTCCGATCTGCGCGTATCAGCGTAGGATTTTTGTCTATTTTGAGCTTCTTTAATTCTTTGTCTAATCTGTCGGACGATTTCAATCATTTCATTCACTGCTTCTGGCCCTACTACTTTCCTTTCACCCACTTCATCCCAGTAAAGTGGTGATCTACACTTCTTGCCATATAAAGCTTCGTATGGGGCCATATCAATCGTCGCTTGATAGCTATTATTGTAGGCAAACTCAATAAGAGGTAAAATGTCTTCCCATTTTGCACCTCGATCGATCTACGGTTCTCAACATATCTTCTAGAGTTTGGATTGTCCTTTCTGACTGCCCATCAGTTTGTGGGTGAAATGCTGTACTGAAGTTCAACTTTGTTCCCAATTCTCTTTGTAGGCTCACCCAAAATCTCGATGTGAACTTGGAGTCTCTATCTGATGTAATAGATTTTGGTACTCCATGTAGTCGTATAACTTCCTTTACATATATTTGGGCTAGTTTATCAGCTCCATATGTATTACGAATTGGTAGAAAATGGCGCACTTGGTGAATCTATCCACTATTACCCATATGGTAGTGTTCCTTTTTTAGACTTGGGTAAATCATGTGAAATCCATCGTTATTTCATCCCACTTCCATTCGGTATACCCAGCGGTTGTAACTTTCCGTAGGGACGTTGGTGTAAAGCTTTTACTTGTTGGCAAACAAGGCGTTCTCTGAAAGAAGCTATGTCTCGTTTCATGCCTTCCACCGAACTTTTCCTTTAGGTCTTGGTACATCTTCGTCTTGCTGGGTGGGCGGTATAAGGTGTATCATGAGCCTCACTCATTATGTCGTTCGAATCTCGGCATCGTCGAGAATCATAATCTCCTTCAAACATTAAAGCATTATCGATGCTTCATGGAAATTTTCAATTCGCGATTCTCACCCTTCCTCTTATCTTTTCTAACTTTTCCTCCATCCTTTGTCTCTCAATGATCCTTTTTCTTAGATCAGGTGTCATGGTGAGTGTAGCGATACAGCTCATGATCGTCTCTGGCTGTTTAACCAATTCAATTCTTAATTTGCTGAACTCCTCAATGAGTTTATCTTCTTGCGTAAGGAGACATCCCAATTTAGTTTGATTTTTACGACTCAAAGCGTCAGCTACTACATTCGCTTTACCTGGGTGATAGTTAATACCACAGTCGTAATCTTTTACTAGTTCGAGCCATCTTCTCTGCCTCATGTTTAGATCTCTTTGTTCGAAGAAGTATTTCAAACTCTTATGATCTGTATAAATTTCACATCTCACTCCGTAGAGATGGTGTCTCCATATTTTCAGTGCATGAACCACTGCTGCTAATTCTAAATCATGTGTTGGGTAGTTCAGTTCATGTGGTCTAAGTTGCCGTGACGCGTATGCTATTACTTTTCCTTCTTGCATCAAAACGCATCCTAGTCCGTTCTTCGAGGCGTCAGTATAAACCACATATTCCTTATCTGATTCTGGGACTGCTAACACTGGTGCACTTGTTAACTTTTCTTTGAGTTTTTGAAAACTCGCCTCACATTCTTGATCAGTGTACTTAACTCCCTTTCGAGTAGTTGGGTCATTGGTCTCGCTATTTTGGAGAATCCTCAATGAATCTCCAAATAACCACCAACCCTAGAAAACTCGGATCTCATTACGAGTTCGCGGTGATTTCCACTCTTGCCTTCTTCCACTTTGGTGGATCCACTTTGATTCCATCAGCGAGACACGATGTGTCCTAGGAACATTACTTCCTTCACCAAAATTCATTTCTTTGAACTTAGCAAATAATCTTTCATTCCTCAAAGTTTGTAACACCATTCTTAGATGTTCCTTATGGTCTTCCTCATTTTTCGAGTAGATGAGAATATCATCTATGAAAACCAAGACAAACTTGTCTAAGTATGGATGAAACACTCGGTTCATGAGGTCCATAAATACAGCTGGTGCATTTGTTAACCCAAATGGCATAACCACGAATTCATAATGGCCGTATCTTGTTCGGAATGCAGTTTTAACTATGTCTTCAGGTCGTACCTTAAGTTGATGGTATCCTGACTTGAGATCGATCTTTGAAAATATGCCGGCTCCTCTTAATTGATCAAACAAATCGTCGATTCTTGGTAAAGGGTATTTGTTCTTGAGTGTCATCTTGTTCAACTCTCGATAATCTATACACATCCTTAAAGATCCATCCTTCTTCTTGACAAACAATACTGAGCGCTCCCAAGGCGAAACACTAGGTCTAATGAAACCTAGGTCCAACAGTTCTTGGATTTGGATTTTCAGTTCTTCCAATTCCTTTGGGGCCATTCTGTAGGGTGCTTTTGACACTGGAGCCGATCCGGGTTCCAAGTCGATGGTAAATTCCAATTGTCTATCGGGGGTAATCCTGGTAGATCCTTAGGAAATACATCCGGAAATTCCCCGACAATTTCTATGTCTTCTACCTTCGATTCGGCTTTTCTTCTCCGTTCAGATAAACGAGAAAAGCATGGTATCCTTTCTTATTTATCATTTTCCTCGCCTTCAATGCGGATACAATTGGAACTCTCCTTCCCATACTAATTCCATGGAAGTGCGTTGCTTCTTGTCCAGGAAAATGAAATGATATTTTCCTTTCTTTACAAAGAATCGTGGAGTGGTTTGCAGCTAACCAGTCCATTCCTAGGATTATATCTACGTCACCCATGGGTATTATGTTTAAATCATTTGCCAGAAACCTAAGTGATCCTAAGTTCAACTCTAGGTTCGGCGAAATGTAATGATCATAATCCTCCTATAGGTGAAGAGATTCTCATATCTGATTTGCTTTTATAGTACTAAGTCCCAACAGATCTCGCATGATTTCGCTATGAAAGAGTGCGAAGCACCGTGTCGAACAATACTATAACAGGCGTGTTGAGAAGGATTCCCATACCGCCGAGTTTCCACTGTCTGTTCGTTTTGTCGCGGTGCAAAGCATATGCCCTAACTTTGAGGTAGTTGCGGTGACGTTGTGCTTGCCTTTCTTTGAAATTTATTCTTTGTTGTCTTGGCTCTGTTGCCAGCGTTGCCGTGATGGTTGTTGTCTTCGTTCTTGAGGTGGTTGCCACTTCTTCTGCTGTTGTATTCTTTGTTGTGGTTGTTGCCATTGTTGTTCTTGCAGGTTGTTGCCATTTTCTGTTGAGGTTGTTGAGGTTGAAATTGAATAGCTCTCGGGTTGGACATTACGGGTTGGTTCGGCCTTCGTTGTTTCGAGCGTACCCGGACAAAAGTTTGCATAATGTCCTTTCATACCACACCTAAAACAGTTCCCGCTGCCCGCCATGCACATTCCCGTGTGCATCTTTCGGCATTTTGGGCACGGAAGAGCCCTTCGTTGCTCTTGTAGTCCTCTTGTTGGAGGAACAAATGCTGGCTTCCTCCATCCTGGCCCTTGACTTGCTGAATTCCCTTGCCACTGTTGTTTGTTATTCTTGTTCTCAAAATTTCCCCTGCTGCTATTACTAAAACTAGTATCCCATTTTCTCTTTCCCCTGTCCATGGTATTACGCATACGGTGATCTGACTTATCATCTGGCATTGCTGCCTCAATGTCCAAAGCTCGTGTAAGAGCCTCTGTATAAGTCATGTCTCCAAGACCAGCGAGAGACATTCTTATTTCTGGCCTTAACCCTGACCTAAATTTTTCTGCCATTTTAAATCCGTGTCCACTTGATCCAGTGCATATCTAGACATTTCGCAAAACGTGCGATCGTAATCAGTTACCGACATCTTTTCCTGCTTTAACAAGAAAAATTCATGTTCCTTCTTCTTCTTATAACTTTTCGGTACATACTTATCATACACTTCCTTTTAAAATCTTCCCATGTTAACTCTTCCATACATTACGCGTAAAGGTTTTCTTTCTGGCCTCCCACCAGAAATCAGCAGGTCCATTTAACTGAAAGGCTACACATGACAATCTTTCTTGTGCCGTGCACCTTAAAAATGTGAAAATTCTCTCGATAGTTCTCATCCACTGCTCAGCATCTTCTGGACTACCTTTCCCATTGAAAGTAGGAGGTTTTGTCTTAAGAATAATTCCTCTATCCTGCGATCGGGTTGAGGTGGAGGTGGTTGAGTATAGCACTTCTTCTTGCTCGGAGTTCTACCTCTTCTCCTAGTGCCGCCTCGCCCTTACTCCTTGTTCGGGGTCTTGTCTAAGAGGCGTTCATTATGTAAAATATATCATTAGCATTATGCATCATTTTTATAACTTGAATATGTACAATTTCATTATTGCCTTTTTGGAAACAATAACTTAAATAAAACATTTCATTCTTGTCATACAAAATTTTGTTGCAAAAGCCCTCTCGGGTCATATATATAATTGCAAAAGCACCATAGATAAAGTACTTTGCAAACAAAAGTCATTACATCCGGGATTACTTACAGGCTTACTTCCAAAACATTTCAAAAGAAAAGAGCCATACACATATCGGCTTTAAGGCTTTACAAAAATAAAAGTCATGCACAGTGGCTTTATAGCCTTACAAAAATCCAGTTCCTAAATCGTCAAGTTCTTCAAAAACATAAATAAAACATACATAAAATAAATAACATAATCCTTCAAATTTTTACATCAACATCAATATCAACATCAACTCCTCGAATCTTCCTCATCCTCCTCGGGATCCTCTTCCTCCTCGTCCGAGTCATCGCCCTGGCCATATACTCTAGAGGGTCCAGCTCCATTACTCTCTACCATAGGGATGTCCCGAAGTGGACCATAATCCACACGAATCGGATCAGTGTGGCTGTCATGGATGGGGTTATACCCATCAAGAGTACTGTCACACTAATCCATGTTGTCGATGAGAACTCTCATTGGCGGTGGGGGTGTTGCCATCGGTGGTAGGCGGGAGTGGTGAGCGCACCGGTGTCCAAACATCGGAGGTGGGAAAGCAGGGGCTCCCAGGCTCTGGGTGCAGGCTGCTCCGCTCGCTGAGCAGTCGCCTCGTCAATCCGATATCGAGGCACCACTGGGTCAACTATCCGTGGAACCTCGGTGTACAGCCACTCAGGTGACTCATCACGCCATGTATACTCCCGTGGAGGGAGATAAGGTCCTCTCGGTGCTGCGCCATAAATGCTATATACATATGTCAGGTGGCTGATGAACCTGGGTAGATCGCCTATCAAATCATACCCTCCAGTCGCACGGTAAATGTAGTCTCCGGAAACTTCACGAGCATAGTCTTCCCAATCACATGGAAGTATGGTAAGAAGACGTTTGATGCCATCATAGTCCGTCACGCCATATGCTCTAGCGTTCCTCCATAGTCTAAAATAGTACATCAAAAACTCTCCTAGATCTTCGCCGGCACACATCCAGCTTTCCCGGTAGATACGGATAGTCTCCTCGGGAGTCGGGTCAGGTCCTATCCTCCTCCTCGCAATGTAACGCATTTCCTCCATCTGTCACGATCAAAACTAACGTCAGTCACTACTAATATCTGATAGCAGATAGGGTAGCTTAGTACTTCGATTAATCAACTAGGATGAACTATTCAACCTATAAGGCAATAAATGCTAACGATTACAACCCATATCAAGACATTATTAGTCTACCTAGAAACAAAACTCCTATTGCTATGTTAAGCTACACGAGGTACCATAGATTTTCTGCTCTAACTAAAACTCGAGCTAAACTTTAACCAGACTCTACTGTATTCTGGAGATGGAAAAAGAGATTCTGTCCTTCATAACAATTGAAGTTCAGAGTGTTAGGAATACGTAGGCGAAAACCATGCGTAAAATGGAGTCCTATCGAAGGAGTACGATTAAAAACAAATTTACTGCACAGTGCAGAAAATTTTCGCGATTGTAGCAACATTTCGAGAAAATGTCGACGACGAATTTGTGCACGCTATGGCTGATGCCGACGTAGTATTACTATTACATCCACGTTTTCAAGTTGATGCTTTATCATTCGGAAATCCAGGTCAACGGTCACGCATGTTGAAATTGTGATTATGGTCGCTTGCTTTAAAACTGTGATACGATATCCACCTTCTTCATTCTTCATGGCCAACGTTGTTCTCGATCATCTTTACGTTCCACTCTCGTCGTTCAAAACCAAAAACTAAAACACATTCATGCTTCCTATCATTCTTTTGTTTTCTTTCATTATGTGAACATACTTCCTATATCGTCTACGTTCTTCTCAAGAGAATAGCATACTCTGTTATCAACATAAATTTCATAATTCATAAACATATCATCAGAACAACATCATAGTTCATTCATACATCTTTGTACATATCATCTTGCTTCCATACATTCGTCTTTAATCGCCATAATTCGTTTCAAAACATACATTTCAACTTATCCACTTCATATCATTACTATTCAACTTCAAAATTTAAAATTTTTGAAGATCTTTACTCATAACTTTTCATTTCAATCATCATCACACTACAACTTTCCTTTTCCTTTTACTTTAAAAAAAATCTTTTCAAACTTGATCATCATATAAAATTTTTCACTTCATAAGTTTAAAAGAAACTAGTTACCTTTTCCTGTTGAGCTCGATGTGATGGAGTGTTGAGGATAGCCAGTAGATTTTCTAGAAGTCCAGTGACTCAATCTAGACTTAGTTTTAGAAGGAATTGGAATTTCAAAGAGCAAGCGCTCGATACCACTCTGTCACGACCACACTCGGGATAACCGGGTGGCGGACTAATACTAGGAATAGTATTCATGGATACGGAAGGCTATCACGATAAGGCTTATCACATGAGAATATAGAACTTAGGATTAAACATACACTTATAACATTTCGGATCAAAGGTTTAAGCGATAGATCGAAAGGATATTACGATCGAAGGACTTCATAGTTCACATTATCTTAACATTCAACATAAAAATAAAAGCAGTTCGAGTTTCGTGGAAAGTGTGTGAATACATATATGACGATATGTATTGAGGTTGATAATTCTAACAAACATCGAGACAATGGACTTTCTCAACACTCTCCATCATCAACATCCGAGCTCGACTGCACATTTAAAACAAACATGCGGGGCTAAGTACAAAATTTGTACCCGGTGGACTTATGCGAAAACATTTTATTTTCTTTGAATTACTCTGCCGATATAATGGTAAGACACTGAGGGTTTTATTTGAAAATGCCTTGCTTTTACTAAAATATTTTCATGAGTTCATAAAAGTTGCTTGGCGAAGCATTTTCTTGGTGTGTATGATCCATATCCTTACTATCATTCCATCGTCTTATCATAGTCGAAAGTCGTGAGGAGGCCTCCTCTACGACCCGTGACCGCCGTGGATTGTCCTTACAAACACGTCACCATCGGTGTACACGTTAATCTAGCGGTATAAGCCTTCCCAAGATAGGATCCGATATCGATTTTCATTCATAAGTTGGGAATAACCCAACAACATCACATCATTCATGGATAGGATGCGATACACAAAACGTAAACATTTTGGCGGTAATCATTTAAACAATTTTATCAATAGTTGAAAATCGTAAACAAAGATAGTTGAAAAAAGCGAAAAGTTGTTACATTTAGTAATAAAGCCCACACGAAATTATTGATCGTCTTTATCGTTTGCTTACTCGTCAACGTCCAGCTGGTGCGTCAGCGTCCACACCTTTATATAAAAAGGATGTTTTAGTACGTCGTTTACGTAATTCGAGACTTACAAAGTCTATAATAAGATTCGATATTTTATATCGATATGAATTAATTCTTTAATGAATTTAATTCGTTTCTCAAACACGATCATCTTAACATTTCTCGTTCTTGATAGAGACGAGATATGTATTGAAAGTTACTAATTTACCCCTCTTGGTAAATGGTCCAACGTTTTCTCACGTTTTTCGATTTCACGACTTCAAATATGAAATCCTTTCATATCAACGTGATGTCATTAGCAATTGATGCGTCTTACGCGTATTAGCGTATTTATCGAACGTATATTGTACGTTGATTCCAAAAGTCAACAATTTTGACTTTTCTTAGTAATTTAATTACTAAGTCATACTTTGATATTAAATTCTTTCGAAAATCAATTGGAAATTGATTTCTTTTTATAAACTGTTTTAATATGTTTAAAAATAATTTTTAAACATATAATTCATTATAAATAATGAATTTTAAGGATTAAAATACTTATTCGAAAATTCGAAAATAGCTCACGGCTTTTTTTAAGTTTTACAACTTAAATAATTTTGAAAATTCCAAATATGTCTAAAATAATAATTAGACATATAATTTATAACTAACTTAATTAAAAAGGATTTAAAAATCCTTAAAAATTCTTATAATTTCTCGGTAATTATTAAAAATTACCAAATAATGTCCAAATTTTTTCAAATTTTATATAGTGTATTATTATACACTATGGTCATTAATATGTCATAATATCAACCAAACTTTAATCAATCATCACCTTATTTAATCCATAAGGTCTCGGCATTTTTCAAATAAATGCCCAACAATTTTCTAAAATTTCAATAAATTAATACAAGGTCCAAACATTAGTCCATGACATATTTATGTCATATAATTCATCATATGACAATGTTATATCATACAAATGGGCACTATAGCTCTCGGCCCTTTCATAATGTTCATCAAACAATTTTATAAAATTTTCCAAAATCATTACATGGTCATAATTCATATTGTAGCAACATTACAACATAACAACCATCAAAACCAATTTATTCATCACCATAGTGAGCTTAGCTCTTGGTTTATTTGAATAAGATAGGTAATTGATTTTCATAATTTCTAATAACAACATAAAATGCATAAAACATATTCTAAGCTAATAATTTAGCATTGCATGTACTAAATAAAAATCACACATTAATTCATATCTATATAAGCTCTCGGTTTTTCTTAAAAATAATGGATAAGATTTTCTAAAAATTCCCAATAATTTACAAGAGATATATATATCATCTTGAATCAACAATATGTACTTGCATGTTCTAAATAAAAATTATACATCAACTTATATATATATATAGCTTCGGTTCTTTCTTAAACAAAATAGATAGACATTTCCAAAAATTCTAATTAAATCATAGGGTATAAAGTTCATACTCTAGAGTAATAAAACGTCATTGCATGTCACAAAATAAAATCATACACACATATATACCCATATGTAGCTCACGGCTGTTTTGAGAATAAAAGGGTAGGAATTTTTTTCTAAAATTTTAAATAAAAGGCTATGGACTTTTATATTATTATAGATTCACTTATATGCAATTGCATGTCTTAAATAAAAATTCATCACTCACATAATATACATATAAGTCTCGGTTCTTATGAAATAAAATAGTAAGAGTGTTCTAAAAATTCTCAAATAATTTATATGCATTCTCAATACATCATAAATCAATAATACCACATTGCATGTACCAAATAAAAATCATACATCCACTTATTAATTCATATATGCTTCGGTTCTTTTAAAAGAAATATCAACATATTTCTAAAATTCTCAATTTAATCTACAAAGAACATATATGACATTATAAATCATTAGTCTATACTTCAAATTAAATCACCATGTCTCGGTCATTATTTCGAAATTTTGTATCATGTTTAATAAATTTTAAAACATGATCTAAGCTTCAAACATCATGCTACACATTCTTAGCACTCATCATAGCTATGGATTCGAAAAGTTTTGAAGTAAAAACCCACATGCAATACATTTATAAGAACAAGAACACATATCTACATACCTCTTATCATCAATACACATGCATTAACAAGATATCCCCAACAAAGATTATCTAAAACACATGCAATGAACTAGACCACCTCTTCGAAATTTTTCGAAGAACCAAGAACAAAATCAAGCTCTTAATCGACACCTACCTTGTTGGTATAAATTAAATGGACAAGGTACAAGGTATTGATGTGTGGTATGGAGGAAGAGAAGAAGAAAATCAAGCTTGGTTATGGGGATGGAGCTCTCGGCTATGGTCAAGTTTTGGGAGAGGAAGATGAAGTTGAGAGAGAGAGGAGAAGTGTTGAGTGTAGGGTGTTTGAGTGTGGAGTGATGAATGAAATAAAATCTGAAAATACTCCCTTATCCCCTCACTCTCGGTCATCCCCTCCCCAATACAACACAAGACTCTTCAACTTTTAATACTAATTTATTCACTAATGGGTTCCCAATCATTAGTGTCTTACACAATATCTTGAAAATAGCTAAAATGTATCATTAGTGGGAGATTTGTTGATATAAAATCTGAATATATACATATATATATGCATGTACGAGTGATAGAATTAAAAATACACTTTGTTATACACATATACATTATACACGGCTTTTATGCCTTAAGAACATTAAATAATTTAATTCCATGCTAAACATACATATATACATCATATAATATAATTTAGATGATAATTAATATCATAGGTTAATTAAATAGCATAAGTGAAGAAAATAATTCAACATTGTGCACCAAAAAATGGCTATCGGCCATTTGGCTAAACCATAGATTAAATATTTTATTTCATATCATTTATAGGTATGTGCACCTTAGTATATGATTTAAAAGATAATTAATTAGCATAGGATAATTAAAAAGGCATGCATTTTCGAAGAAAACCCTAATTTCGAAATATTAGGGTTTTCGAAACTAGTTTTGAGATTTTTACTAATTCTAAGGTTCAAGCATCATTTAAATGCTTAATAATACTGTAATATTATAAAAAAATCATAGGAAATAAATTCCTATAGTATCTTGATCATTAAAACCGTCGTTCGTTTCATCTCTAAACGTTGACGTTTGAAAACGTCTCAAAACGTTACGTATCGACTCATCTTTAAAATTGGTTATAAAAGATCCTAATCACATTATTAAAATATTCCATTAAAAATGGAATATAATTCTAAGCTTGATTGCTTAGAAAATATCGTGAAATTTCAACAGTCGATATGCATTCGACGTTAAAAATGTACTGCCGATAAAAGTTAAAACATTCGATTTCTTTCATTCACTAATTTGAGTGAATGTGTCACAGGAAATTATTCCTTTTTAAATAATTGAAATCATATTCGATTTCAAATTTAATTTGATTTCACGGCGAAATTCTATTTTCGGGTTTTAAAGACCGTATTTAGGTTTTTTAAACTGCGGGTTATTACATTTATGTACGAGAATCCAAAAGAAATCGATAAATTTCGATAACTTAAGAAGAAATTAATGAGAATCGGAGTTAAACACAAATTAGGATTTTCTATTAATAATATGGTACTCAAACGTGAGTTCTTAAGTTAAAGAAACCAAAAGCCGACTTACAAATAAATACTCAACAACAACAACCTAATACGATATTAGATTGAGCATTAAGACAACTCGATACGAATAGCGATTATATAACGTACACAATCTCCGACGAATTAAAAGAAACAACACGATGTCGAAAATTGTAAGCTAAGATTCGAACATAAGATGCCGATCCTTATGTCTCAAAGGTCGAGTTATTATTCATAAAGAATTTCATTTATTTCTAAGTAATTACTTATGTGATAGTATGGATAACTTGAATCATAAGTCAAGACTCCCCTTTATTCGTCGTGTTAATACGACAAGCTGTTAAACATAACCTACTAGGACGTAACTATAATTGTTAAGTCTAGTTAGTGGCTTGAGAATATCCTAATATACGAATCATAACTTGAGTACTAAAAATCTATAACGTAATAACGTTTAGAAGAACACTAAGGTTAGAGTCGAGGTTAGACTCGGAATATAGGACTCATAAGTTGAGGTTTATCTATGAATGCACTACAAGAATTTTGCTCATAGACCACACGTCATAGACCACGCACATTAGTATTAAAGTGGTCTATTATGACATAGACAACGTGGGTGGTGAAACGCGTGGTCTATAACCATATTTTTAAACGGTTATAGACCACGGGTTAGAGAACCGCATGGTCTATTAGCGTGGTTTTCATATTATAGACCACGGGGTTCATTCCGCGTGGTCTATTAGCGCAAAAATTTCATAGACAACGGGCTTTAACCCATGTCGTCTTTCTCTCGTATTTATTAAATACAACGGGTCATTAACCGCGTGGTCTATTGCCTCATTAGCCACGAAAGGAATGAAAAAAAAAAAACTCTTTCTCACTCTCAAACTCTCGGTACCCTCCCCAGAACCCAATCTCTCATCTCTTTTTTCCTTTGTTTTCTCCTCCTTTGATTCTACCGCCCTCCTCTCCTTCAACCCCCTTCCCGCCACTGTCCCTTCTCCTTTCCTCTTTCGCGATCTCCGACCTCCTCTCTCGCCACCGCCACCGCCGACCTCCTCTCTCGCCACCGCCATCGCCGCCGCCGACTTCCTCTCCTTCTTCCACCACCACCGCCGACCATCTCCTTCTACCTTCACCACCGCCCGCACCTCCTCTCATTCTTTCACCACCACCGTTGACCTCTCTCTCTCCCAACTCACATACACACTGGAACACCCACATACATTTTTTTCACAAAGAACCCACTCACGCACATACTCCTCCTAACCATACCACACCACAACGAAGCTAAACAAGTGTAGAGAGAGAAAGAGAGACAAATCAGATGGAAATTTCTTTGCTGAATCTGCTAAAGTAGAGAGAGAAAGAGAGATAATATATATTTTATATTTATTTTGTATTATTGTTTTTTAATGATAAAAACAGGTATCTTGAATTATATAATAAATAAATAAATAAATAAATAAATAAATTTTTTTTTCGTTGACTAGTCAATAGACAACGGGCTTCTCCCCGTTGTCTATTAATGTATAGACAACGGGGATGTCCGCGTGGTCTAAAACACAATAGACAACGGGGTTTAACCATTGTATAAAGCTAGAACACCGTTGTCTATAACAACATAGACAACGGTAAACCCATTGTGTCTATGATGCTATAGACAACGGGAATATCCATTGTATATTACAGGCCCCGTAGTCTATAACATGATAGACCACGGGGATTGTCCCGTTGTCTATGTTATGATAGACCACGAGGATTTTCCCGTGGTCTATAGCCAGCTCTAATAGACTATAACTTGATAGACAACGGGGTTTTCTGTAATAGACAATGGGGAATCCCCGTGGTCTATAACCAAAATTCTTGTAGTGATGATAAAGTAATATAGTTTGGGAATTGAAAATGTAAGATAATAGAAATTATCTTAAAAACCATCATACGAAATCACAAGGAACCCCTAATTGGGAATCTTAAGTCGTAATTTATAAACGACCATCGATCGATAAAAGAATCTAAAAAGTTATTTTCTTATCAAGGACACGATCGCGTGGTTGTCGGGAAGGACAATCATACCGCCCGCTTAGAACTTATAGCCCGGACTAGCGGTGGGCTTATTTTGTGACGACCGACTTTGAGGTATGCATATCATTTTGTTTCAAGAGAGCTCACCGCTAGTCCGGTTATGGGTTCTAAGCGAGCAGAGTCGCTGTCCTTCCTCGGCAACTACGCATTTAACAGGCCCTTCATAAGAAAATAACTTCTTAGATTCCTTCTATTGGTCGATGGTCGTTTATAAATTACGACTTAACGTTTTCAATTTAGGGTTTGTTTGTGATTTCTTCGGATGGTTTTCAGATAATTTCTATTATCTTACATTCTCAATTCCCAAACTATATTACTTCATCTTTCATAGACGAACCTCAACTTATGAGTCATATACTCCGAGTCTAACCTCGACTCTAACCTTAGTGTTCTTCTAAACGTTATTACGTTATAGATTGTTAGTATTCAAGTTATGATTGGCATATTAGGATATTGTCAAGCCACTAACTAGACTTAACAATTATAGTTACGTCCTAGTAGGTTATGATTGACGGCTTGTCGTATTAACACGGCGAATAAAGGGGAGTCTTGACTTATGATTAAAGTGATCTCATACTATCACGTAAGTAAATACTTAGAGATTAACGAAGTTCTTTGTGAATACTAACTCGTCCTTTGAGACCTAAGGATCGACATCTTATGTTTGAATCTACGCTTACACTTTTCGACATTGTTTGTTTCTCTTAACTCGTCGGAGATTATGTAGGTTATATAATCACTATTCATTGTCGAGTTATCTTAACGCTCAATCTAATATCGTATTAGGTTGTCGTTGTTGAGGATTAACGTTGTAAGTCGGCTTTTGGTTTCTTTAACTTAGGAACTCATGTTTGAGTATCCTATTATTTAATAGAAAACCCTAATTTGTGTCTAACTTTGATTCTCATTAATTCTTTCTTAAGTTATCAAAATTTGTCGATTTCTTTTGGATTCTCGTACATAAAGTACTATGTTGTTTACGTTTGGGGTTTTGTTTGTCGGCACAACATAAATATAACCATACAATACCATACACAACATAAACCATACTAAAACATTTGAAAACCCTAATTTCTAACATAATACACAACTATTGTGTATGTATGCATAAGTGTTCCATTCATTCATCATAATCACAACAATTCATTCTAAACTTATAGATTAACTACCATGACATCATTCACAATTAAAATCAACTCATACTTAACTATTTTGCTATATTTTCGATAATTAGCAATAATTAGCATAGGTATCCAATAAATTTCAATAAAATCATGTTATGCTCCTATCATACTATAGAATTTAATTACTAACTCAATATCATCAAATAAAATTTTAAACCATGAGTTAACAAGCATATAGTTTTCGGCAACTTCACTTTATTGAACAATGATGTTCAATAAATTCCACAAAAATCATATCATGCTTATATCATATACTAAACATGAAATATCATCTCATATCATACATCAAAAATTAAACACATGCTTATTTACTATACATATATTTTCGGTAATAACCTTATATATATATATATATATATATAAGCTCAATAAATTCTACTAACTTCACAACATGTTTATAATATGCAATAAACATGGAATATTAACTTTAAACATCAACTAAATATTTATAATATGAACTAAATGCTAGAAATTCTTTTTGTCCTCACATATATATTTTATATGTATTCAATAAATTTCCAACAAAGCATAGTAGATTCATATTATTTCTAAACATCATATATCATATTATTTTCAACAGACAAAAATCAAATAAATCTTAAAATATATAGATATAGTTTCGATCCTCTTGGAAAAATAGTAGTAGTATCTCAATAATTTTAAGATTAATATATGATGTTCATATCATATATCAAACACTATACCTCAACTAATTTTCAACAAAAAAAATCAAAATAATTTTTAAAAATTATATATATATTTCGGCCCTAACAAAATAAATAGGAGAAATAATTCAAAAATTCTCATATTTATTCTATATGCTCCTAATACATCAAAAAATAATAATATGAAATAACATTCATAAAAACAAGATTTACCTTCTATGAAAAAATCCTACCAAAAATCAAAAAATACCAACCATGCTCCAAAAATTACCAAACTTTAAACACAACCTTAAAACATATTTCTAAGTATATTCCATTCATGGTTTGAGAGCATTTGATTGCTCGAAAATGAAGAAAATGAAGAACAAAAATTAGGGTTCTTCATGAAAGAATTCAAAAAAATTCTAAAAAAAATTCTAATCCATTAAAAATAAAGAGAATGATGAATTATATCTTTTTATGGTCTTAAAAATTATTTGGAGGGTTGGAATGGTTGGGAAAGATGGATTAAAGCTTAGGAAAGTGAAGGATTTTGAAAAACAAATGGAGAATTTGTTCCAAAGAGAGAGAGAGAGGAAATGGCATGAAATGCTAGTGTAATTTGGCTGAAAATGAGTTCTTGTAAGCTCATATGGGGTGCCCTTGGTGGTAGTTGGGAGAAAGACTAGTCAAATTACCCGATTTGGCAAGTTAATACCGGCTCTTTAAGTTTTATCGCGCTTTCGATTGATTTATCGGAACCTTAAGGTTTTATTTTCTTAAATAGCCTTAAAAATACTTATTTCATAGTTTATAATAATTTCATGAAGTTTGGATTGCATCCGGTAAGTCAATTCTGAATTATCGAGGAAAAACAGCATCCGACGATTAAATTATGTTCATTTGAATTTCTATCGAATTCTTGAGCTTTAATAATTAATTTGAATCTTATAAATCATTTATTATTGATTTAGACCCTTGGTTTGAGTTTCGATTCGTTCGGATCAGTCTAGAATTTTTTTCGGTATATATACCCGGCGTTCGGTTAAGTTCTTCAGGAATTTCGTTCAGAAATTGATTCTTATGAATTCTAAATTCATAATAATATATTCCTTCATGATTCTGATTGTTCTCATTAATTTTAATGATTAGAAAAGATTGAAATTTGATCCGGCTCGTGAATAGTACTTTTGAGACTGACCGGGCAAGTCTGCCCGAAAATTCTAATTATTTATCTTCTCACATGATTTCGTGATACGATTCTAGAAATGCAATCCTTTTGTTGAGATTTATCCTAGATCTTTCATTGTATATTCAGGCTATTCAAGAAACCCTAATCCGGTTGGACTAGTCACAAATTTTTTATTTCTCTAGTTTTCGATCTCTGAATCGATTCTAATTCATTTCGTTGGTCACTGATAAACGCGCTTTTTACTCGTTTATAGTTGATATTTTAAGATGAATTTAGATCTATTAAGTACGTTTGTGTATTGGATCTTAATGCTTTTATCTATTATTAGAAGATACTGCTCTTGAGTTCCTCTTTAATATTCGAAGCCCTAAAACCTTATCAAACCAAATCTGTTCTTGGATAATGATGAATTGTTGTTGAGTTAGCTTCTGTGTTTTCGTGTTACAATCCATGTGGATACGATACTCGACTTACCTTTATACTTGCACGTTTTCGTGTTAGAAAAGTGAGAGATCAAATTTTGGCACCGTTGCCGGGTATTGTTAAGATTATATAGGAATAACTTGACGATTTGGAATTATTAATTCAAGTTGTAAATTTATTTTATTTTTATTTCTTGCCAGAGCTGATTTCTCCCTTTTTCTCCAAGTAGTTTATGATCACAAGGTCTCAAGGACCTCCCGAACTACTTTTAGATCCAGAAATCAAAAACAGTCAAAGGAGAAGGAGACGAGAAAGAAGAAGGCAAGAGATGGCAGCAAATCCGAACAATGGGGGTGTTCTTCCCAATGAGGGTATACCTCCAGGCGCGGCACGCGTCTTGGCGAGTTTACAGATCTGCGCGGATGGCGAACATGGGACCCCTTGTCCCTGTTCCAGAGACGAGACCGTTGAATTACATGTATCGATCCCCTACTAAACAATTTCAAGGAGGAGGATGGGGCCCAGAGGTGAATGCGAATAATTTTGAGTTAAAGTAGGCCCTGATCAGCATAGTTCAAGGAGAGCAGTTCGGAGGAGGAGTAACAGAAGATCCGAATGCCCATCTCGAGATATACCTCGATATATGTGACACCATCAAACAGAATGGGGTGCCACAAGACATAATCAGGATGCGCATGTTCGGGTTTTCTCTGCGCAGCTAGGCGATGGATTAGTTCAAGAGCCTGGACTGTACTGGGATAGACAGTTGGGGAAAAATTTGCGAGAAGTTTCTTTCTAAATATTTTCCGCCGGCGAAAGTGCAGAAGATAATAGCCGAGATCTCCCATATCTGCCAACAAGGAGATGAATCATTATTCGAGGCATGAGAGAGATTTAGGGGCTCATTGAGAAAGTGCCATCAACACGGATTCTCCAAAGAGCAGTGATCACACAATTCTATAGTGGACTAACGCTTCACACGAGGAGCATAGTAGATGCGTCGGCAGGGGGATGCCTGTTGAACCGACGAGTATAGGAGGCCACCGAATAATAGAAGAGATGGTGGCCAATAGTTATCAATGGTCGATGGAGAGAACGCCAGTGGTTAAAGCAGCTACCGTAGAGGTCGACTCGAGATACAATGATCTCATGGAGAAGTTTAATCTTTTGAAGAACCAGTTCGAGACAAAGGATGTGAATTTTATAAATCAGAGGAACCGTACTGGGGAAAATCCGGCATACCATCCTAACAACAGGAATCATCCTAATTTGTCGTGTGCCAACCCCAATAACTTCCAAAAACTTCCAACATGAATCATCCTAATTTGTCGTGTCTAGCGACCATGCTCGTGACCGCAAGGCATCCCCAGAATGCATTTTTTCACGTGTTTTTGAGTTGTGTGTGCGTTTTCTCTCCTATATTTTACCTTATAAGATCATATGTTAGTATGGGGAAATTTTACTAAGTTCAAGTTCGGAGATATATATTGATATGGGTTGATGTTTACATTAAATTTCTTTTTAATACGTACATGAGCTAACTTTGAAATATCTTTAGGTACATTATGTCACGTTAATCCGACCACAAGCGAAAGGGAAAGGAGGTCGTTTCCACTTCACACGACGAGCCACATGATGAGTTCCACCCTGAATCTTTTGGGGTGCGATTGCCGAATCCCTCGTCAAGGGACCGCTGGAGGAGATTGGTGCAACTAAAGCACAGGCACTCGAGATTCATGTGCATCAATACTTGCCAAGCTATGGGGATAGCCAATGACGTAACGTGGCTAGCTGAGAGGGCCGGTCTTAACTCTATTATCACAGCCAACTATCTGACGTACCGGACCCTAACTCTGGAGTTTCATCGACCATCCATGTCCACAAGACGCAAGGGTCGCCAGACTACATTACATTCCAGATGGACAATGAGCACCGACGGCTCTCAGTGGATGAATTAAACGCCATCATCGATGGCGTCCCTGAAGGCAAATACATTGGGGATTTGGAGAACTCGGCTCAGCAGATGTGGTCGTTGTTCATGGACGCAACAGTAGAGCAGACCCCGTACTATGACGCCTCAAGGGCGAAGGCAAGTTCAATACGGAATCATGCGGTCCGCTACTTCCACCGCCTCATCACCTTCACTATACATGGCCGATCCAACGCCGGCACTGTCCTCTCCCAAGACATGAGTCTTCTGATTGGGGCTGCGATAGGACAGAAGATGCACGCCGACATGTTCCTAGCCCAACACTTCCAAATGCAATCAGAGGTTTCGGGGAATGCAAGGATATGCATAGGAGCATTCATTACCCTTATTGTCGATTTTTTTCAGGTGACGATTCGAGAGAATCCTATCTCTCAGGAGATTTTCCTAGACAATCCTTATCTATACGTCCAGACGTTCCTGAAGAGACACTCCAACCGTCACCTCTGGCTGCTCTACGACAAGAACGACCAGTCCATATTTTGCCTGCCCCACACAGATCTCACCAGTTTAAGCGGATTTAGGCCACCGGAGTCCAATTGGAACTTGAGCTCACGTGTTCACTACGGATGGGCTCAACGCTTAAATGCGTAAGGCGAGATCGAGGGAGAGCAGCAAAAAGAGGAAACCGAGCAAGAGGAGGCACCGAGACAGGCGGCACGTTGCACCCACAACCCGTTCAAGAAAATCCTGGGATTTATGAGCGTTTGGATCGCATAGATGGTCGTCTAGACCACATCGACGGGAGCCTAACCTCCATGATATTCAACAACAGTCCTCCTCGCCCAACACCAGCGCATCAAAACACCAGCGTCAGTGATGGAGATGATGCAGCAATGGGGTCAGTGGCGAGGATTTTATCCACCATCCGAAGTAAGGTCTCTCTCCCAACTACTCTTTTCTGCAAACCTTATTGCCTCCATTTCACACCTGTTCACAATAAGTTTGGGGGGAATGGACGAGTTTGGTTGGTTGAGAGTCCTGTTTATGTTTTTATTTTATCTTGTAAAGTTTTTATGCTTTGGGGCTTTTGTCGTGTCTTTGTTTTCGTTGTTGTGTCTGTCGATCAACGAGTTAAGTGAAATGTGTTAATCCATGTGGCCAATGATGATAGAAATTTTCTGAAAAATATGTTGATAGTACACATGATAAGTTAGAAAATGACGCATGGATAACTTGAGATTGTTTAGCTTGTTATTTTTCACCATTTGCTAAAACCGTGAGACTTAAGCTTCACTGTATAAGCATCTTGATATAGTTTCTTTTAATTGTGTGATATCGTGCATGTAATAATCTTCTAGAACTTACCGTATTTTCTGTGTCGAGGCTGTAATATGTGTTTCGAATATGGAAATGATAAAAGACCATCTTTATTAACCACATATTTACCCATACACTAACCCGATGATATATACCGTTTGTCGCCTTCTTTGAGCCTTTATTAGACTTTATTTTTTGTTAACCGGATGATAGGAGGTGATGATGGATATGGGAATCAAGGGGGGTAAAATTTGTTTTGATATATTAAGTTGGGATAAAAGATGGAGAGGTACCTCTGTAGAAAAGAATGAATCCTATAAGCTCTATCAAAAGAAAAAAAAACATTTTTACGTATTACATAGGATCCTCTGTGGAAAAGAATGATACATCTATGGTAAAGAATGGGCCCTATGTGAATAATGTGAGCATAAAGGGATTTTCAGCAAAAATATAGGTTTTTCATGTTTAAGAAATGTTGATTTAGCAAGTTGGAAAGAAAAAGGGAAATGGACAAAGTCCATATATTTCGAAAAGTATAAAAGGGGGTACTTGGAGTAAAGTTTGAGTCACTTAGCCATATATCACCTTACCTTAACCAATGTGCCTGGGGGTATCAACGGGCGGATTTTACCCGGACCAGAACCAATAATTTAGTATTGGTTCTGGTTCTGAAATCGGCCCAGTAAATACTAAACCCGAACCGGATCCGACCATCAAATTATGGATCCGGATCGGGTATTATCCATTTCTAATCGGTTACCCACTGGATCTTATTTCCTACTTTCACTCTCATACCTCTGTATCATAATTCATACATTTCGCAATCATAATGTTGAGAATATGAATTTATGTAATGCTACACTAGCTCAATATTTCAATTTTGTTTTAAATTTCCGGCCTCAAATGTTATCTTTCTGAACTTAAGTGGCATTAAACAAAAGTTTATTTTTACACATGTTTGTTCACGTGAAGCTACATTAAATTCACAACGATTCTACTTAAGTTTCAAGTATCAAAAAATATTGGAGATAGATTTGCATAGTTTTCTATAGTTCAGGTATCAACGAACGAAAATCGATAGTTTATAATATAATTGAAAAATTAGTAATAATTCAGGATATATTTTTAGTATTAAGCCAAAATCATTAAGGCATTTTTGGAAATATATGACCCCAATTACCAAATTAGTCGATACATAATCATGATTTTTGCTTAGAACAATCCGTTTTCATATAACCCAAGAAACGAACTTATTAACCGCTTAAATCCTTAAAACACACTACTTTGGGTCTCGACCACTTAGAGCCATCTACACTCGAGTCATTTCATTCTATCTTGTGGTGATGGACCAAAACCATACAAAATTGTGGTAAGATGATACTCACCAAGCTAAATGATATGTAAGAATCCTAAGAATTGATGTTCCAACATTGGGATGTCGGTCTTTGTAAGTGTTCCCGAGTGATCAACATCAAGAATCTTGAACCAATCCATCACCATAGCAACGTCTTCCTCGCAGATCTTCCCCATCTCCTCGAGTTTATACACCATAAACTCCGCCGACCGCAACCACAATTCAAGAATAGCTTGAGCGGATATGAGATAACAAACAAGAAACAAGAAACACAAAACAAATTATCTAACTTGCCTCACGCTTTATCATGATCTAAATCTGCGACCTCGAGATCGAAGTCGTCAATTTCTTATCTGAGACCCATTTCACCAAAGAATTTTCTCGACGTTCAAGATACTGATTCACCGAAAGAATAAAAGAACCGAGCCAAAAAATGGTGCTCATCGAGATCCAAAGGAAGCAAATATCGCCTGTGGGTGGAAAAGCTCTTGTCTCCATAGCCGAGAGTGGTGATGGTGGCGCATACACGATGAGCCGCGTCAAAAAATCAAACCCTCTTTCTCATACAAGAATAGCGTCCAAATGACCATGAACATCGAGCGAGATTAAAATTTGTAAAAAAAAAAAAATCGGGTCGACGAGCACATTTTTCGTGCTCTTTTTGGGGTAGTCCTTGCCCTAGAAAGAGTGCATTTTGTGTGTGTTCTTTGCGTGTGTTTGTGTCTGGGAGGACACGCTTTGGGGTATTACAGGTTGAGCCGGACCTTGGGCAAGATCAGGCCACCTCCTGTGAGAGAGGTAAAAATCCCGAAGACTATCTTGGCAAGGCATTCTGATATCTTGCCAAGACACCGTATCCGCACGGGAGCCGAGCCCGATCAACGAGTGACGAGAAGCGAAGGTAATCGAGATAAGGAAGAGGTAAAAGGACGAGTGTGATGCGGTGGACGGAGGTCAAGTCGGGATGCGGTGGAAGATCGGAGACAAGATCTCTGGCAGACTTGCACGCAAAAGGAAGGATTCTGGGCAAGGTCCTCTTTGCTCGCCTATTTGATTTTGCCGTAAGGAAAGTTCACCGCGATCTTGCGGATGACACAAACATGCTGGCCGAAGCGGAGGAGCCGCAGTCGGGGTCCAGAGCCCGAGCCAGCTTGCTGCCCTCACCACCTACCACCTCGAGATACGTGAACCGACCAAGACAAAGAGGAGTTTACTTGAGGCTTCCAACATAATTCCAACTCCAAGGGGAGAATTCATAATTGACGACACAACATACGGGAATGGAGAGCATCAGTCCGAAATTCTCTCTAGACTTATCTCTTTTATTTCTCTTTGCTTTCATGAGTGATTGGTGAGGAAGAAATAAGTCCTACGAGCAAACACTTATTTTATGTATTTATGACCTCTACTCGAGCAACTGCTTGGCAGAGACTGCCTTTAATTTCAGTTTGATTTTCTATTCAAGTATGGTTTCGATGATATTCTTGTTTATTGCTCTTATGTTTATGTGGATTATGTGTGAGTAGTCGGTTTGGTTGGGCTCGGGGTGAAGCACGTTGAGTCGAGGTCATGAGAGTCGTGAGGTCTAAATGTCCTTAGAGCCTTGAGTGTGTGTTCCCGAAGCTCTAGGCCTTTATACCCATGTTATTCCTTTCCTTGAGCGTTAACTCGGCCGATAGCCTTGGGGGGAAGGGTAGCTACAAGCAATAGCCGAGTAAGACATCGAGTGTCTCTTTGTCCCGGGAAGTGTGGCTCGAGTGGGTGATTGTAGCCGTCGGCCTTGGGCAAAGGTCAGAGCCACTCCTCGGACCGGTGTGGCTAGTTAAATTTGTCTAGTGAGTAAAGTCATTGGGGTGAAGAACCTATCTTGGAGACCGTCTTGGCAAAGAGGGCAAGGCGGGGGCCTCAGTGCTTAGTCCTAAAATCTACGGCAAGTTTGGGTGGGGGCACAGTGTGCGTGACAACCTAAAAGGCATCTACCCTTGGTACCTTTAACCACGACATACACTCATGGTGAAAATCCTTGAACCTATGACCGACGTCTTGACCAAGATCCCAACGTCACGGAACCCTTGGCCCAACTACTTGTTATTTAATCTCTTTACCTTGTGTTTAGTTTCGCTTTACATTCGCTCAAGATCTATATCTCGAGACATTTCTCATCGAGACCGTCACCGATCGACACCTTGCCTCTGGGCAACCTCCTACTCAAACTGTGACAACTCGAGTAACAACACAACCAGCTCTCTTGGGTTCAACCCCTTAACTTACCATATACGGAACTATTGGAGGAGATTATAAATGTATCTTGACGTGTCTTGGGACCTCTAACGACGGGTATCAAGAGTGTCGTCGATTAGCGCCGTTCTTGGGGTCTGCTTATTCTAATGTTGTTATTCACTTTTTATTTTTGTTTGGTTTTGCATGCTCCGACCTAACCTTCTTTGGCGAGGACGGAGAGCTCTTGTTTGACCAGATTGAGAGAACCATTCGGAGAAGAAGCAAGGCGAGGAGAAACGCCCCCGTCTTGAGTAGGCACGGACCAAGGCAAGACAACATGGAGGAGTGGAACCCACAAAACCCACCACCTCCAGGAGAGCAAACGCTTCGGGAAATGATGTTTCCAAACAACAACAGTCTCCGCCCCTTGGGCATCACCTTGCCTGAGATCGAGGACAACTAGGAGCGGAGGCACTCTTTCATGCAGATCTTGCCAAGCTTCAGCGATATGCCAGGAGAAGACCCCTGATCGCTCACTTTTATAACACTAAAACGTGTAAGTATATAGGTAAGTCGAGTATCGTATCCACAGGGATTGTATCACGAAAACATAGAAGCTAGCTCAACGATAATTCATCATTATTCAAGCACAGAAATTGGGTGAGAGGTTTAAGGGCTTCAGAATTTAATCCAAAGCAGAGGTAACAAAGCAGAAAATAAAAGAAAGCAATAAATATCAAAGATGATAAAACAGATAAAAAGACTAACCCTAGGGATCATAAATCCTACCCACGATGTATGTTTATCCTGCTTCCTATTAGCCAATTTTAATCCGATAAGATGGAAGATCACATATATAACCAACAACTTGATTCACGACAATTGTGGTCAGAGATTACTAGTTTTCCTAACATTCTAGGTGAAAACAAGTAACTCCAAAAGGATCACTAAGAATATGCTTCCTACGAAAATCCTATCTCAGCCACGACTCGAGGTTTATTCAGTATCATGCATTCAAGATCGATTGACAATTAATACGATTCGTCGTTAATCGGCAACTAGATATGCATCAAGATTGATCGAAATTAATACATATAAATAAGCAAAAAGAATCATGAATCAATGCACGGAAGGTAAATAGCGATAACAGAATCACAACATATAGGATCGAATCATGCAAACCCTGTGGATTAGAACGGAAAATTACCTAGACATAATAAGCGGAATAAAATACGAATAAATCATAAAAACGGAAATTAAATGCATAAAACCCGGATAATAGCATTGGATGAACAATGGTTGGTCTTGAATCCAATCCCAAGCTAAAGACGGAAAACAACGAAAACGATCGGACAAAACGTTACGAATCGATAACAATGAAGAACTAAACTAGAACAATGGAAAACTAATGCTAGAATGAAGACTAAAGCTCAACAAAGAATGAAAACTGAGGAAAAATTGAAATAAACTGTTCTGGGGCGTGTCTGGGTCCAAGGAGGCGCAAGGGAGGCTTGCCCTATTTATAGATAAGGGTGGAAACCCTAATTTGCGCGCCTGCCGCTACGTCTCGCGACCGATCCTCGTGGTCGCTAGCTCGATCGCGAGGCATCTCCCGCGCGTGCTCTCTTCACACGCGGTCACCTCTTGCGCTCTCAGGGTTTCCTCACGGCCTAGCTAGCGGTCGCTAACCATGGCCGCGAGAAATAGCACAATGACTTCTCGACGCTGGGGCTTGCTCGCGGGCACGATGTCGCGGTCGCGTCTGATCTTGGCGCTCGCTGGATTGCCTAGCGGCCAGCCTAGCGACCGCTAGGCTGATCGCTAGAAACTTGGCAGATGTGGTTTTTGGCTCGTGCTTCGTTCCTTGATTCGATTTTCAACATATAGACCTACACAACACCAAAAGAACACCCAAGAGCAGTATTTTCTAGAAATAGATAAAAACATTAAGATCCGATACATAAACGCACATTAAATGATCTAAACTCATCTTTAAATATAAACAATAAACGTGTAAAAAGCGCGTTTATCAAACCCCCCAAACTTAAATCATTGTTTGTCCTCAAACAAAACCAAAACAGAAAGACACAACGAAAAGATCAACGAGCGTAGCAAAGATGATAATCATTATAAGCCTCAGAAACATATTAACGCTCAAAACATTAGCGCACATGACGACGTTAGTCAACTCAACACAAACAACAATTGAAGGCAAAAACTCATTTAATTCAACCCTCACAACGGCATGTGTGTAAAATATAGATGATACATTCAAACTCATAAAGAAATTAAGGACATATATATACTCACAGATCAATGCAATGCAACATCTTACCATAGGCTTGCCATTTCTCTAATATCTCCACCGCGTCAAATGTGTTCAAATTAGGATCAAAAAGGTCTTTTCATAGGTTATAATGTAGGCACATTGGTTAAGGTAGGGTAATATATGGGTAAGTGACTCAAAAATATTCCAAGCACCCCCATTTATACTTTTCGACACATATGGACTTTGTCCATTTTCCTCTTCTTTCCCAACGTGCTAAATCGACGTTTCATGCCACAGAAGGTACCTATACTTTGATTAAAGACCCTTTATGCTCAAAACACATAGTGAACTTATCATTGCTTTTTTTTTTCTTTTCTAGAGCTTATAGGGTTTATCATTCACAACAAAGGTACTATTCTTCACCACAGATGTATTTCTCCAAAAGTAATTTTTCTCGTCATACTACATCAAAATTTCAACCCCTTTTGATTCCCATATCCATCCTCACCTCCTATCATCCGGTTAATCGAAAGAATAAGTTTAATAAAAGCTTAAAGAAGGCGACAAATGGTATACATCATCGGGTTAGTGTTTGGGTAAAATGTGTGGTTAACAAAGATGGTCTTTTATCCTTTCCAAATTCGAAACACATATTGCAGTCTTGACACAGAAAAATGGCAAGTTCTAGAAGATAATCACATGCACGATATTACACAATTAAAAGAAACTGTATCAAGATATGTATACAGTGAAGCTCAAGTCTCACAGGATAAGCAAATGGTGAAAAACAACAGGCCTAAGCAATCTCAAGTCATATCATGCGTCATTTTCTAACATATCATGTGCACTATCATTAAATTTCACACAAAAAAATTCTATCGTCATTGGCCACATGGATTAAAACACTTCACTTAACTCGTTGATCGACAGACACAACACGACAAAAAGCAAAACAAACGAAAAACAAAACAAAACACAAAAACAAAACAAGAAAACGTTGGGTTACCTCCCAACAAGTGCTTAATTTAACGTCTTTAGCTAGACCATCACATACCTTGTTCAATCCGGTGTTTTGGTGGCAACAGAAATCTTTCCCAATTTATGGATCCTCCTATACTTAGCATTCACGGATGACCACCACTGACCATGGAAATGGCCACCCCCAAACTTGAATGATACACTCGAGTTCCATGCCGAGTCCACTTCTTCCTTCTCGCAGCTTCCTCGATTGGGAAAGTATACTCTAAGCGCGACGCGCGGCAAATGGCGATCGTGATCGAGTAGCAATCTTCCTTTTCCACCGCCGTGTTGCTTGATGGCGTCATATATGGAAATCTTGAGCTCCTCATCGTTAAAACAAAACGTGAGATTACCTTACTGCACATCAATCAAAGCACGACCAGTTTCTAGAAAAGGTCTGCCCAGGATTAGTGGTTGTTGTTTGAATTCGGGAATATCTAAAATCACAAAATCGGAAGGAAAAACAAAGTCCCGAATTCTTACCAACACATCTTCGACGATACCTTTAGGATATGTGATGACCATCGACCATCATCGATGAGATCTTCGTTGGCTTCATCTTTCCCGGTGTAGCCGTTGAATACGTTCAAAGGCATCGATTGATGCTCGCCCCAAGTCGCACAACACATTTGGAAGCGTATGCTCGCGATCTCGCATTCTAACATAAACCGCCGGGATCCTACATTTGAGTCGACTTCTTCGCAAGACGGCATCGCATTCTTCTGATAGGGTAATTTTTCAAATTTCCCAATTTCTTCTTGCTTTTAAGCGCGCCTTTAAAAATTTCATGTATCCGGCATGTTTCGCAGCTTCAAAGAGAGGCAAATTGATCTCAACTTTTGAAAAATCTCTTTGAAATGAGCAAACTCCTCGTCATATTTCGACTTGACTAGTCGACTCGAAAATGGGACCGGAGGAGTGTGCGTCTGGCCCGGACTCTGAGGTTTCTTGGCGGTCGACCTCGCGATCATTGGGCGGTCGCGAGGCATTTGTTGGGCGCTGAATCCTTCTTCAGTGCGAACTTGCGGGCACGAGTTCGCACGCCGATTTCTCGGCGGATGCTCTCACCGATTGCTCGCGGATAGGCTCATGGGCGCATGCTCGATTGCGAGCTTACGGGGAATACTCGGACTCCCGCGATTGGGCTCGCGGTCGCGAGCTCGGTCGCGAGTTTCTTCTCCGCTTACTTTCACCTCTTCTTCCTCGGTAGGCTCGGGTAGCTTGTCCACTCGCTCGTGCGGATGGCGAAGCATTGATTTTTGGGTTCACCAGACATTACTCGGAAATTGGCCCGTCTTTTGTAGTGCATTTAATTGTACGGCTACTTGACCAATCTGATTTTCCAACATCTTTACGTGTTTCCCCATAGCCGTCACAGTCGACTCCAGATGAGTTATTTTCTGCCCGGTACTGCTTATAAATGCACTCTGTTGATTTGCCATCTGTTGCACCATATCTTCTAAACTTGGCTTATTCGGCTCTTGGATCATACCATTCTGTACCGTGAAGCCTGCTGGAGGTTGCTGAAAATTATTTGGGTTGGCATACGACAGGTTCGGATGATTTCTATTGTTTGGAGTGTATGCCGGATTCTCCCAGCGGTTCCTTTGATTTATAAAATATCGTCCTCCGTCTCAACTCGGCTCTTCAACAGAGTGAATTGCTTCATCACTCGTCAGATCTCGAATCGACCTCGACGGTCTTTGCTTTAACCATCGGCGTTTTCTCCGTTGGCCATTGATAGATGTTGGCGATCATCTCTCTAAAATACGGCTCGCCTCGTCTATTCGCCGATTTAATAAACAGCCCACCGCCGACGCATCCACAATGCTCCTTATGTCTCAAATGTCGACCCTTTGTAGAAGCGCGTGATTTGTTGCTCCTTGAGAATCCATGCTTGTGGACATCGCCTCAATAGACCTCTCAATCTCTCCCATGCCTCGAATAGTGATTCGTCGTGGTTTTGGCAAAATGGGAGATTTCGCGATGATCTTTCTTGCGCGGCGGAAAATATTTCGAGAGAAACTTCGCAAAGTTTTCCCAAGTGTCAATGCCGATTCGGTCCGGACTCTTGAACCAATCTTTCGCATGATCACAAGAATGAGAAACCGAACATCGCATCCGGATCGTGTCTTGTGGCACCCCATTCGCTTGATGGTGTCACAAATATCGAAAAGGTCTCGAGATGCGCGTTCGGTCTTGATGACTCCTCCCCAACCGCCTCCTCGACCATACTTGATCGGGCGGGCTTGACCAAATTTTTGCATCCACGCGGGCCCCATCCCTCCTTGAACTGCTCAAGAGGAGGTCGGTACATAAAATTCAGTGGTCGCGTCTGGGGTAGGGACAAGGAGTCCCATATTCGCCATCCGCACCGCATCTCTGCGAAATCGCCTAACATGCGTGCAGCTTGCTCGGGAGGAATGCCCTGCTACGTGGATTAGCCGCCATTGCACCCGTCCTCTCTCGTCTCTTCTCCTTTAAGAGTTTTCGATTTCGGGATCTAATAATATTTCAGGAGGTCCCTGAGATCTTGTACGCATAAACTACCTGAGAAAAGAGAGAATTCAGCCCTTGCAAAAATAAATAAATAATAAATAACTTGAATTAATAAATCCAAATCGTCAAATTATTCCTATGTAATCTTAACAATCGCCGGCAACGGCGCCAAAATTTGATCGCTCACTTTTATAACACTAAAAAGTGTAAGTATATAGATAAGTCGAGTATCGTATCCACAGGGATTGTATCACGAAAACATAGAAGCTAGCTCAACGATAATTCATCATTATTCGCCACGTAAATTGGGTGAGAGGTTTAAGGGCTTCAGAATTTAATCCAAAGCAGAGGTAACAAAGCATAAAATAAAAGAAAGCAATAAATATCAAAGATGATAAAACAGATAAAAAGACTAACCCTATGGATGCATAAATCCTACCCACAATGTATGTTTATCCTGTTTCCTATTAGCCAATTTTAATCCAGATAAGATGGAAGATCACATATATAACCAACAACTTCAGTTACGACAATTGCGGCTGTAGATTACTAGTTTTCCCTACCATTCTAGGTGAAAACAAGTAACTCCAAAAGGATCACTAAGAATATGCTTCCTACGAAAATCCTATCTCAACTACGACTCAAGGTTTATTCGTATCATGTATTCAAGATCGATTGACAATTAATACAGTTACGTCATTAACTGGCAACTAGATATGCATCAAGATTGATCAGAAATTAATACATATAAATAAGCACCAAGAATCATGAATCGATGCCTCGGAAGGTAAATAGCGATAACAGAATCACAACATATAGGATCGAATCATGCAAACCCTAGAATTAGAGCGGAAAATTACCTGACATAATAAACGGAATAAAATACGAATAAATCATAAAACCGGAAATTAAATGCATAAAACCCGGATAATAGCATTGGATGAACAATGGTTGGTCTTGAATCCAATCCCAAGCTAAAGACGGAAAACAACGGAAAACGATCGGACAAAACGTTCCGAATCGATAACAACGAAGAACTAAACTAGAACAATGGAAAACTAATGCTAGAATGAAGACTAAAGCTCAACAAAGAATGAAAACTGAGGAAAACTCAAATAAACTGCTCGGGCGTATGCGGGTCCAGGAGGCGCAGTAGGGATGGCAATGGATCCAGGACCGGTCCGAGATCCGTGATCTAGATCCATTTTAAGATCCGGATCCTCAAAATATGGACCCGCGGATCGGACCGGATCTCAACATATATCAATATTTCGGATCTCGGATGCGGGTTTAGGTTTTAAGACCCGGATCCGGTCCGGATCCGCCCGTGGACCGCCATTATATATATATATATATATATATATATATATATATATATATATATTATAATTAAATTAGTTAACCTAAATAAATTACAGTTAACCTAAATAATTTTTGTTTCCATTCCAAAATCCATTTAGTTATATATATATATATATATATATATATATATATATATATATATATATATATATATATATATTTTTTTATTATAATTAAATACATAACTCCAACTTAAAACTCTTCAATTTTCTTTTTCAAATTATTCTAAAAAAATATGTTCCAAATTTCATTTCAAATACTCCCAATTATGTATCTATCGGCATTCACGTCGAATTCGCGTCACTTACACCAATCAAGATCGAGTTGTTTGTTGCTTCCTACTTTATAGTAAATTTGTAACTAACGCCTTCCAATATAGTGATAATTGTAGAAATTCTAAATAATTATTATAATATTATTATGCATTTAGATTATTATGGTATTCTTGTGAATTATAGTTGATTAGAATTTATTTTAGAAGCGAAAACATATGGATCCGGGTCAGACCACGGACCCCGTGGATCTTATAGATCCGGATGCGATTTAATTTTTGGACCCAATGGATCTTGATCGGATCCGGACCAAAACAAAAAAAATCGGATCTGGATCTGGACCTAGCCAGATCCGGTCCAGATCCGGCCCATTGCCATCCCTAGGCGCAAGGGAGGCTTGCCCTATTTATAGATAAGGGTGGAAACCCTAATTTGCGCGCCGCCTTCACGCTCATGACCGATCCTCGCGGTCGCTAGCTCGACCATGAGGCATCTCCCGCGCGTGCTCTCTTCACTCACGGTCGCCTCTTGCGCTCGCAGGGTTTCCTCGCGGCCTAGCTAGCGATCACTAACCATGGCCGCGAGAAATAGCACAGTGACTTCTCGGTGCTGGGACTTGCTCGCGTGCACGATATCGCGGTCGCGTCTGATCTTGACGCTCGCTGGCTTACCTAGCGGCCAGCCTAGCGATCGCTAGGCTGGTCGCTAAAAACTGGGCACATGTGGTTTTTGGCTCGTGTTTCGTTCCTTGATTCGATTTTCAACATATAGACCTACACAACACCAAAAGAACACCCAAGAGCAGTATTTTCTAGAAATAGATAAAACATTAAGATCCGATACATAAACGCACATTAAATGATCTAAACTCATCTTTAAATATCAACAATAAACGTGTAAAAGTGCGTTTATCAATCCCCAGCGCCATCTCCAGGACTTTGAAATGGTGTATAGCACAATAAGGTGTGCGGATGAACTCAAGAATGAGTACATCCGACTCATATCCTTTCCATTCACTCTCCATGACGGTGCTCGAGAGTGGCTGTACACTTTGCCTACGGGTAGTGTCACTACTTGGGGGCTTCAATGAAGTTCCTTGAGAGATACTATCCCATCTCAAGGATACAAAGCGTGAGGAAAGGATGAGTTCCTCTAGATGGGGAATGGCGAGACGGTGTCGACTATTGGTGTCGTTTGAAGTCCATTTTGGCAAAGTGTCCCAATCATCAAATCTCGATCAAGATCGATTGAATACTATGCGAATGGCTTGAGGCGAGTCGAGGCAGCTCGTGAGTCTGCGTGTGGAGGTTCCATACTCAACAAACAATCCAAAGAGGCATTCAAACTACTCGCAGACTTGGTCGAAGAGTTTCGAGATGATGCCAACGCAATGGTCAAGACGATGCCCGACCAAGAAGCTACTACTTGACGGATCCGACATGAAGGACATGAAGGCCGTGATGAAACAAATGATGGACTGATGAGGCCCTCTATGGCGAAGAAGAATGTCAAAGCATGTCGACTTTGCTTTGCCACCACCCACAACACGGACGAGTGTCTACAAGTAGCCGAAGAAGAAGAGGTGAATGCCTTTGGGCATATCAACAATGGTGGTGGAGGAAACGCTCAAGGTCAGAAGCCCCACTTCAACCCGTACAACCCACCATGGAAAAATCATGAGAACTTGAGGTACGGAGGCACACACTATGTAATACCCCGCATTTCTGTAGCAGTCCTGTAGCAGAGATTAGATCCTAATTAAGAGCTT
The DNA here is from genome assembly GCA_036937905.1 of Salvia rosmarinus. Lineage (NCBI taxonomy): Eukaryota > Viridiplantae > Streptophyta > Magnoliopsida > Lamiales > Lamiaceae > Salvia > Salvia rosmarinus. Next base: position 97,073,277 of record CM072816.1, read on the forward strand.
ATAATAAGGGCATTGCATCCTTAAGAAAGAGTTGTTTAAGTTAAAAGCTTTTATATTAAGCTTCGCATCGATAAAAATAGAATTTGAGATTTATTCGAGATCGATTCGAGATGGAACCTAAGATAAGATTCTTAGGTATTGTTTAGAATAAGAAGACCTAGATTTCAAGAGTTTTGAGATGATAGATACATGCTCAACGAAATTTTGATTTCAAAGTTTTGTTCTTTGTTTCATCGTTTGCCGATTAAACCCTAATCGTCAATTTGAATGTTTAAAATGGTTTTGAAGCCAAGAATGTTTTATAATCAAATTTTGATGATTATAATATGTTATTTGAGTTAAAAAAGAGGATTTTAAGTAGAGAGCATTTTATTAGAAATTGAGTTTTGAAATCGGAACGATATGGATTAATAGTATGCATTTATAACATTGGTATTATTTATAAAGAAGTGTACATTTTTGTAATTTTCCATAACATGATTATTCATCATGTATTAAAGAAAAATAAAAATAGTAGAAATTTTGAGAATTCTTGAGAATTCTCTAGAAATTGATGAATAATCACATTTATTAAAGAAAATGAAAAATAAATTAGAAATTAGTGGATTATGTTATAAGCGAACTTATCACTATTCATCATCTTTATTCTTCCTCAAATATTGAAACACACACTCCAAGGTGAAAAAATTTCAAGCTCAATTTTGAAGATCCAATAGTTGGATTTTGGATCCGTCTTCGATTTCAGGTATAATTCTAACTTTAGAACACATCTATGGTTTGAAAATTTGAAAATCATGAACTTATGATCATGTGTAATTTTCGGTCATATTGATATTTTGAAGGGTATATGTTGTTGTTTGAATAATTCTTGGTTCTATGTTCGAATTATCGCCGACAAGTTGTTTAACGTTGAAATTTTGAGCATATGTTTATCCTTTGAAATTTTGTGAAATTTTCGAAAATATGGAAGGTCTTGATCTTGAATATATGATGTTTAATGCTTAATATTATTTCATATATGTGTTGAGGAGTTGATATAAACATGTTTTGTACGCGAAAAACGATTGAAATCGAACCTATGCAAAAACTCCATTTTGGCCGAAACCCTAGCCATCCTTATGTTGGATTTTTGATTTTATTTGATGATTTTGGCTTCATATTTAGATTCTAGGTTATGAATAAAGCTTAAAATGATTTATTCGGATTTTTCGACCGACGTATTCAAAAGTTGAAAAATTTAGTTTGCCGACGAAAAATTGCTTTCAATGCTAAAGCTTTGGTCTTTGTGTTTTGATGATGGATTGATGATATCTAATGATAGTTGAGCATGTATAGAGGTTCGTTGGTATTAGATGACGTCTCGTGTGATTTTGACGTCGGACATAAGCTATGTCTTAAGGGGGCGTTGGGTTTTTGGCTAAGATTTGATGGTTTAAGCTTGTTGCCGAGTTTCTATGCTCATATAGACATATGGTGATGATTTGATGAAGTTTGGTTGATTTGGTATTGAAATGGCGATGCGTTTTATAAACGTTATTCTACCGAAATTTCATTAGAATTTGTTTATATAAGATGTTAGAGGATGCAATGACCCAAGTGTTATCCACCATTGTGTCTTGATATCGAAAAGATATAGTCGTATTGACGACTAAAATAAGTTATGTTCTTGTTTAATTCTTGGTAGGCTTTTACACCGATCTATGTTGATTGAAGGACTAAGAAGAAAAAGAAGAAGAAAGGAATGAATGATAAAAGTACAGTCGTCGGTGGTATCGCCGCAAGTGGGTAAACTATTTTCTAAGATAATATGATATGATTATGCTTTTACATACTTTGAAATGATATGATATGCTTATCTTGTTGCATATTTTCAAAATGATATAAAATGCATTTATATGCAAAGTTTCAAAGTTAAATGACTTGCGGTTTTGAGCATAAGCATGAGCACGATGCATTTACCTATCCACTAAAATGAAAGGAAGAAAAGAAAGAAATGATGAAAGAAAGAATGAAAGAATGTTACCGACGTCGGGTATGACCAGTGGCATGGTACCGCCGGGTCCATCAACACGGGTATGATATGGATCTTGGTCATAGCGTGTTTGAGAAGGAGGCCTACTTCTCAACACATAGACGTAATCCGTGGATATGGGAAAAGAAAGTTGTCTGAGACAAAGATCATGCATATGCATTGGTTTTAAGGCTATGAAATGAAAGCGGTAAGTAAATGTTTATGTTTATTATGATGCATGCACGGGTTATTTCACTAAAACCCATGTGCATTGCTAACGTTATGGCAAGTCAATTATATAGCCCTAAGGCGATGTTTTATATTTTCGCATATACCCACTGAGTGCATTTTTGTACTCACGCCCTGCATGTATTTCTAAACGTGCAGGTTGAGCTTGAGAGGATGCTGGAATCGAATGCTGTGCAAAGGAGATTCTCTAAATGTCCCGACTTATAATGATAATATTAAATTGTCAATGTTGTTTAATTGAGGTTATCATGTTATTTGCCCAGAGTTTTATGTCATCATATATAATTCTCAGCCACACTTCTCGTTGCCGAACCTTGGCCTTCACTTGCTGATATGTTTTGTCATGCCGAATTGATTGACCTAATTTGGATGACGGTCATTGTTTTATTGTTATGATCTCGGCATCGTTGTTACGTTGCCGACTTGCTTATGAGAATATGGATTCATTGAAATGCCCTTATGAACAAGGATTTACTTAAAAGTTCAGAATAGTTTTATTTAACCAAGTTTTGTTAGATTCAACAGGATTCTGATAATATGGTTTATAATGTCTGGAGCATTGTTAAACCATGATTTGAACGTCAATAAGTTTTTTTTTATGTTGTGAAAGTTTGCTTAAAGATGTACATTCTTGTTAGTGGTTATTCATTTATGATCAATTGTCCTCAGACATTATTCTTCCTTATTCAATCCTTTATTATGGATCGAGGACTTAGAATCAACCTTTGTCAAATTTCAATTTATTTCTTTTCACCATAAATGTTTGATTTCTTAATGATAAAATTTGATATCACACCTTGCCATTGATATTAATTATTAGTCACATTGTTATTATTGATTATCAAAAGATCCTTCTTAACCCACGTCACGGCCTAATTACCTGTTTAAGTAGTCGGGCTGTGATAGAATGGTATCAGAGCAGTTTTGAATTCTGAACCTGTGAGCCTTTGTAAATTTGTGCGTTTTGAATTCTTAACATGTAAATCCTTGTTAATCCTTGTGCAACTTGTGTGCTGTCTTGAATTCTAAAATCATGAATCTTTGTGAGTCTTGTGCAGTTTGTGCACCTTGAGCATGTGAATTCTTTTGAGCTGACTATATTTGAGAATTTGAGTTATGAGTCAGTTGTTTGACTATATCTTGAGAATCTGAGTTTATAGAATCAGTTGTTTGATTCTGTTTCAGAATATGAGTTAACGAGTCAGTTGTTCTTAAGAGAAGCTCAGCATTTCGATTCCATCATCTCTAGCTCACCAGGTATGAGCTTTTGCTTATGATTATGATGATTATGATTATCATAGTTGATGATTGAGTATATGCTTCATTGAATGAATTGCTATATGTGAATATATGCTTGAAATAAGCTATTGCTTATGAGCTAAAGTTGAAAGAAATCCTGAGAATGGACGACAGAGCAACATGAATATGTTTTCTGCAAGCGTTCGAGCGTTCTTTTTATCTAGGATGGCGAGGACCTTCCGAACAGCTTGGAAGAGTACGACTCATTGGTTGTCATCTTGTTTATCGTAATCTCGTTTGCATTATCACGTTTGTCGTCATTTCGTTTATCGCCAACAGCAAAGATCAGATAGCTCTTCTATCTATGTACATAAGATGAGCAGCTTATCTTGAACGAATTTCTTGCTCAATTCCATCGCTTTTGGAAAGAGGTATTTGAGCACGGTGCATCGAAACTAAATGGAATACTCCCGTTGATTTCGTTTATTGCCGGAGGAATGGCAAGTTTTGACTGTTGTTGTTACCATTGATCATATTGAGCCTGATTTAGTGCTTTTGAGTACGCTGATTTTCCCAAATTCCTAGCTACCATCAATTTTCAGTGTTATGTTTACTTGAAATCCTTTTTGGCTCATTTTCCTCTATGGCCGATTTTATCAACCATTCATCAACTCTAGTTGGTTTGTAACTTTTCAGTTACACCTAATGACCAAGAAAATGTTGAACCCATTAATGATGATCCTACCATCTCTGAGTATGATGCTAGTACCCATGCTCTAAAATAAAGTTTTCATTTCCAGATATTCAGTTAGTTATGCCTGAGTATGATTTATATTCTATATAGTTTGATCATTTTATCGCAACACCGAGATGTTTTCTATTGACCTAGATTAGTATGGTCAATCTTCATATCTTTTGAGAATTCTATATCGATTCAGTCTGTTCAATTTCCTTATGTTTTTGAAATTTCTCATTTGAGATTTGAGAAGAGACTCAAGCTAGTTTATCGAGACTCCAAATGTCTTAAGATCTTTTATGTCTAAACCTGAGTTTTGCCAGTTATTGGCACAACATATCTGACCACAGATATCGACCAAATGTCTTTTATGGCGATTACGATATCCTTTATCCTGGAGTCATTCTTTTGTATTCATTTCCCGATTGTGCTATTGATCTACTATCTCTTGAGATTGAGAAAGATTGTAGAGATTCCAGACTCCTATAAAGCCGTTGATGACAGTGAGGATAGAATCGTAAAGACGTAAGAAAAGAATGATGACAATGATAGCCTATCGTGAACATATGGATATATACATATAGGTGATGTAAATAAATTTTTTTTATGATGCGATAGCGTGCTTGAGAAGCCGTACCAGATAAGTTGTTCCCAAGATGCCAAATTATCTATATGCCTGAAAACCGCCAGATTGCAATATTTCCCTGCTTTCTTCCCTTGACATATATGATTATTTTGCTATCCAACTGTGTTATTTCATATCATAACTTTGTGATAAACAATTGTGAAGATCCTTGAGACATAAGTCTGTTTGTTGAATAAGAAAATTTTTCCCATTTTAGTAAATGAAACATGCTGCATTTTGGCATTTGTTTGCAATGTAGCGTGCCACCCGTAAAAGAAATCCTTATCTTAAAGAGGAGAAACAAGAAAGTGTAAAATTTTCTTAAGCTTTATCATGCCTTATCTCTTTTAAACCAATTGTGCCTTTTTGCGTGAATCCTTCATCTTTCCATGAAATTAATACCCAACTAATCTTTGAAGACGGGTTTACGCTATAAATTGAGTTCCCAAGTTTTGGAGTGTTTTAATCGAAAGTGTTTTATATGTATATCGTTTCGCTATGAGGGTCCGCAAATTTCGATGGGAATTTCCTCGAAAAGTCCTTTCTTTGAGATCTCTATCATGTATGAAGCTGATAAGTTAGTTCGAATATATGTACATCCGGTTCTGGGCGAGTTTTAACAAGCGATGAGTAAAAGATTTAAATTGCGTATAACGACAACTACCAAGCAACGATCGATATGATGCCCTATGAAGCCTCTATAGCAGAAAATGTAGATCGCCGCTCTTCTAAGACGCGCGATTGGAGAAAGAAAAGTAGTTGGACTGAAGCAATTGAGGAAAGGGTCGTAATCATACGACAATTCAAGAAAAGAATCCAAGAAGCTCAAGATCGTTAAAGTTCTATAAAGATACCGAATTTACAGAGCTAAGCTTGAGATTGGAGATAAAATATTCATGAAAGTATATTCTTCCAAAGGAATATATCGCTTTAGAATCAAAGGAAAGCTCAACCAAGATGTATCGACCGTACGAGATTCAAGAAAAGATTGGGCCACGCTGCATACAGATTAGTGATGCCTTCAAGTTCCGACAATATTTACGATGTTTTTCATATGTCGTAATTAAGAAGATATGTGTTAATCCAAAACACATTGTACATCAATAGAACGTTGTTCCTGAACAAGAACTACGTTATGAAGAAAAACCAGAAATGCATCTTAGATTGAAAAGAACGACAACAAAGGAATAAATAAATTCCTTCAGTTAAAGTCCGAAGAAAGTATCATGATTTAGAAGAAGCGACACAGGAGCTAGAAAATTAGATGAGAAAGAAGTTTTCGTACCCTGAATTCTAAATTTCGGGATGAATTTTTTTTTAAGGGGGTGGGAATGTAATACCCGCATTTACATGTGATCTGTGAAGTAGATTAGATCCTAATTAGGAGCTTATAAGAAGGCATTGCATCCTTAAGAAAGAATTGTTTAAGTCAAAAGCTTTTATATTAAGCTTCGTCGATAAAAATAAATTTGAGATTTATTCGAGATCGATTCGAGATGGAACCTAAGATAAGATTCTTAGGTATTGTTTAGAATAAGAAGACTTAGATTTCGAGAGTTTTGAGATGATAGATACATGCTCAACGAAGTTTTGATTTCAAAGTTTTGTTCTTTGTTTCATACGTTTGCGATTAAACCCTAATCGCTCGGTTTGAATGTTTAAAATGATTTTGAAGCCAAGAATGTTTTATAATCAAAGTTTGATGATTATAATATGTTATTTGAGTTAAAAAGAGGATTTTAAGTAGAGAACAATTTATTAGAAATTGAGTTTTGAAATCGAACGATATGGATTAATAGTATGCATTTATAACATTGGTATTATTTATAAATAAGTGTACATTTTGTAATTTTCCATAACATGATTATTCATCATGTATTAAAGAAAAAGAAAAATGGTAGAAATTTTGAGAATTCTTGAGAATTCTCTAGAAATTGATGAATAATCACATTTATTAAAGAAAATGAAAAATAAATTAGAAATTAGTGGATTATGTTATAAGCTAACTTATCACTATTCATCATCTTTATTCTTCCTCAAATTTTCGAAACACACACTCACACACACTCCAAGGTGAAAAATTCCAAGCTCAATTTTTGAAGATCCAACCGTTGGATTTTCGATCTGTCTTCGATTTCAGGTATAATTCTAACTTTAGAACACATCTATGGTTTGAAATTTTGAAAATCATGAACTTATGATCATGTGTAATTTTTGGTCATATTGAGATTTTGAAGGGGATATGTTGTTGTTTGAATAATTCTTGGTTCTATGTTGAATTATCGCCAACAAGTTGTTTAACGTTGAAATTTTGAGCATATGTTTATCCTTTGAAATTTTGTGAAATTTTCAAAATATGGAAGGTCTTGATCTTGAATATATGATGTTTAATGCTTAATATTATTTCATATATGTGTTGAGGAGTTGATATAAACATGTTTTGTACGAGAAAACGATTGAAATCGAACCTATGCAAAACTCCATTTGGGCGAAACCTAGCCATCCTTATGTTGGATTTTGATTTTATTTGATGATTTTGACTTCATATTTCGATTCTACGATATGAATAAAGCTTAAAATGATTTATTCGGATTTTTTACCGACGTATTCAAAAGTTGAAAAATTTTAGTTTCTTGAAGCGAAAATTGTTTTCAATGCTAAAGCTTTGGTCTTTGTGTTTTGATGATGGATTGATGATATCTAATGATAGTTGAGCATGTATAGAGGTTCGTTGGTATTAGATGACATCTCGTGTGATTTTGACGTCGGACATAAGCTATGTCTTAAGGGGGCGTTGGGTTTTTGGCTAAGATTTGATGGTTTAAGCTTGTTGCAAAGTTTCTATGCTCATCTAGACATATGGTGATGATTTGATGAAGTTTGGTATTGAAATGGCGATGCGTTTTATAAACGTTATTCTACCGAAATTTCATTAGAATTTGTTTATATAAGATGTTAGAGGATGCAATGACCCAAGTGTTATCCACCATTGTGTCTTGATATCGAAAAGATATAGTCGTATTGACGACTAAAATAAGTTATGTTCTTGTTTAATTCTTGGTAGGCTTTTACACCGATCTATGTTGATTGAAGGACTAAGAAGAAAAAGAAGAAGAAAGGAATGAATGATAAAAGTACAATCGTCGAGTGACTGTCGCCAGATGGGTAAACTATTTTCTAAGATAATATGATATGATTATGCTTTTACATACTTTGAAATGATAGATATGCTTATGCTATTGCATATTTTCAAAATGATATAAAATGCATTTATATGCAAAGTTTCAAAGTTAAATGACTTGCCGGTTTTGAGCATAAGCATGAGCACGATGCATTTACCTATCCACGGAAATGAAAGGAAGAAAAGAAAGAAATGATGAAAGAAAGAATGTAAGAATACCGACGTCGGGTATGACCGTGGCATGGTACCTTCGGGTCCATCAACACGGGTATGATATGGATCTTGGTCATAGCGTGTTTGAGAAGGAGGCTACTTACTCAACACATAGACGTAATCCGTGGATATGGGAAAAGAAAGTTGTCTGCAGACAAAGATCATGCATATGCATTGGTTTTAACGCTATGAAATGAAAGCAGGTAAGTAAATGTTTATGTTTATTATGATGCATGCATGGGTTATTTCACTAAAACCCCTGTGCATTGCTAACGTTATGGCAAGTCAATTATATAGCCCTAAGGGTAATGTTTTATGTTTTCGGTGTATACCCACTGAGTGCATTTTTGTACTCACGCCCTGCATGTATTTCTAAACGTGCAGGTTGAGCTTGAGAGGATCTTTGGAATCGAATCTGTGCAAAGGAGCTTCTCTAAATGTCCCGACTTATGATGATAATATTAAATTTTCAATGTTGTTTAATTGAGGTTATCATGTTATTTGCCCAGAGTTTTATGTCATCATCGTAATTCTCACCACACTTCGCGTTGCGAACCTTGGCCTTCACTTGCGATATGTTTTGTCATGTCGAATTGATTGACCTAATTTGGATGGCGGTCATTGTTTTATTGTTATGATCTCGGCATCGTTGTTACGTTGCCGACTTGCTTATGAGAATATGGATTCATTGAAATGCCCTTATGAACAAGGATTTACTTAAAAGTTCAGAATAGTTTTATTTAACCAAGTTTTGTTAGATTCAACCGAATTCTGATAATATGGTTTATAATGTCTGGAACATTGTTAAACCATGATTTGAACGTCAATTAGTTTTTTTTATGTTGTGAAAGTTTGCTTAAAGATGTACATTCTTATTAGTGGTTATTCATTTGTGATCAATTGTCCTCAGACATTATTCTTCCTTATTCAATCCTTTATTATGGATCGAGGACTTAGAATCAACCTTTGTCAAATTTCAATTTATTTCTTTTCACCATAAATGTTTGATTTCTAAATGATAAAATTTGATATCACACCTTGCCATTGATATGAATTATTGGTCACATTGTTATTATTGATTATCAAAAGATCCTTCTTAACCCACGTCACGGCCTAATTACCTGTTTAAGTAGTCGGGCTGTGACACACTATCAAGCATCTCCTGGGCAGAATCCACCTCAAGCTCGGCCATCTTTAGCCGAGATAGTGCACAATCAAGGAGCTACACAAGGAAGGATAGTGCAAGACCTCGACAAGTTCAAAACAGAGACAAGAGGAGTCCTACAATCTGTATTGACTCAGCTGAACACCTTGACGCAAGAGATATCGAAGCTCAATCAAAAGCTAGGGACGCTTCCTGCTCAAGTACGCAAATCCAACCCAATGCGCACGTCAACGCAATCAACTTGAGGAGCGGCAAGAACTTGCCAAGCAGGGAGGGAGCCCCAGTCAAGGAGCCAGTCGAGATAGAAGACATAACCGAGGAAGTCGAGGACTTGGTCAAGGAACCCGAACCCGAGGTGAAGGCTTCCTTGCCCAAGGTAGCAGACAAGACAGAGATCAAGATCATACCTCCCTTTCCAGGAAGGTTGGCAAGGAACAAAGAAGCCGAAGAGATGAATGAGATGATCAAGATCTTTAAGAAAGTAGAGATCAACATACCTTTGATCACTGCTTTGACCTCGATGCCGAGGTGTGCCAAGTTCCTCAAGGAGCTGTGTACCAAGAGAGTCAAGTACACGGACGATGCCAAGTTCCAAATGGGGGAGAACGTCTCAGCCATACTCAAACGAGATCTCCCAATCAAATGTACCGATCCGGGATGTTCTATATACCTTGTGTGATCGGGACAACGAGGATAGACCAAGCTATGCTCGATCTCGGGGCGTCAATCAATGTGATGCCCCTATCTATCTATCAAGAGTTAAAACTCGGACCACTCCGGCCATCTTGTGTTGAGATTCAATTGGCAGACAAGTCAAGTGTCTATCCCGAAGGGATCATTGAGGATGTGCTCGTCAAAGTGCAGGACCTTATTTTCCCAACCGATTTTTACGTTCTAAATATGGGCAGTACCCGGATCAAGAAGCAGCTCATGCTGCTAGGCAGGTCGTTTCTCAAGACGGCCCGAATTTTAATCGATTGCGATACGGGAAGCTCACATGCAAATTCGTTGGGGAGACGGTCACCTTTGACATCTACAAAGCCGAGCAATTTCCGATCGATGCTGAGATGGTGGACTTTGTCAGTCTCACCGAGAAGGATGTTGAGAGATACTCTGCCAACGTGGTGATCAATGACGTGTACGACAGAGTCATCCAAGGACACACTGAAGATCTAGAGTATCTCGACAAGGAGGAGGTCAAGGCAACCGAAGTGCTTGAGGTAGAAGCCGACCCAAGTGGGGACGATCAACCAAGCTATCAATCACCGCTAGTACATGACAAGGAGATTATGCAACCTTCCTTGAAGAAAACCCCCAAGCTACAACTCAAACGCCTACCGAAGCACTTGAAGTATATCTACCTCGGAGCCAACGAGACGTTGCCAGTAATCATAAGCTCCGAGCTGACGATCAAAGAAGAAGAAAAGACGAGGGCCATCTTGAGCAAGTACAAGGAGGCCATCGGCTGGACCTTAGCCGACCTCAAGGGCATCAGCTCTACTGTTTGTCAACACTACATCTTGCTCGAGGACGATGCCATACCGATCAGAGACCCCCAGATGAAGCTTAACCCGGTGATGAAGGAAGTTGTCAAGGTGGAGATACTCAAACTCCTTGAGTTGGGCCTTACTTACCCTATCTCGGACAGCCGATGGGTCAGCCCGATCCACGTCGTGCCAAAGAAATCCGGCGTACAGGTGGTCGAGAATGAAGGCAAGGAACTGGTCGCGATGAGACTCAAGACAGTGGAGGTTTGCATCGAATCTGACTCAACAAGGTGACCAGGAAGGACCTCTTCCCCCTGCCGTTCATTGACCAGATGCTTGAGAGACTCGCTGGGAATAGGTATTTATGTTTCCTTGATGGCTACTCTGGTTATATGCAAATTTGTGTGGCATTAGAAGATCAAGATAAGACTACATTCACTTGCCCGTTTGGCACATTTGCATATCGTCATATGCCATTTGGTTTATGCAATGCCCTGGGGACATTTCAAAGATGCATGATGAGTATATTTTCTGATTTGCTTGAGCAATGCATTGAGGTGTTCATGGATGATTTTACTGTTTATGGCAAGACGTTTAACCAAAGCATAGAGCATCTTGAGTTGGTTACTGAGAGGTGCGTGGAGAAGGATCTTGTCTTTGAATTATGAGAAATACCACTTCATGGTCACGGAGGAATTGTCCTTGGACATGTCATCTCCGAGAAGGGCATTGAGGTAGACAAAGCGAGGTGGAGATCATAGCCAAGCTGCCTATCCCACCAACATCAAGCAACTCCGGGATTCCTTGCCACCTGGATTCTATCGGCGGTTTGTCGAGACTTCGCCAAGATAGCACAACCAATGAACCGCCTCCTCCAGAACGATGTACCGTGGGAGTTCGACGACGCATGTAAAGAAGCCTTTCGGGTATTGAAGGAGCACTTTGTCACAGCGCCCATCATAAGGCCACCCGAATGGGGCATGCTGTAATACCCCGAAGTTTTAAAGCTTAATTACGATAATAAAAATCGTAAATTAGGGTTTCGTCTCGATAATCGAAATAACAAATTATAAAAGCTCGATTTCGATTATTTATGATATAATAAATTCTTATATCATATTCACTAATGTTAGTGAATCAAGGAATATAGTTATATTATTCTTTCGCCAGTAATATTTTAACGTCGATTGAATATCGATAGTTAATATTACGTTATTTTTCTAAGTGACGAAGCTTAGAATTAAATTTCATTATGAATGAAATGAATTAATAAAGTGATTACGAACATTTTGAGATGATTCGGTTATTAACATTTTGAGACGTTTTGAACGTCAACGTTCAGAGACGAATCGAAAACTGAGTCTAATGATCAAGGAATTATAATATTTAAATTCCTATGATTATTTTATGTAATAAGAGAATTATTTATCATCGAAATAATGCTAGAGAATTAAGGATTAATTATTGAATAAAGTGTACAATTTTCGAAAACCCTAATTTTGAAAATTAGGGTTTTGGCACATGAAATCATTTTAATGATTTTTCCTATGATTTAATTATCATCTAGGACTTATAATATGTCACATAACTATATATTATCTATATGTTACAAGAAAATAAAATGTATAGCATTAGTGCTATATAAGTTTCGAAATTATGGACTATGGTGTGAAATAATTTTAATTCCTATCTTTGATGATGTTATGCTATTATTATGAAAGTGTTAAATAAATGAAATCCACCTTTCTTCTTATAGAAGTGGACGACGCAAATAATAGAAATTGTGAGAAATTGTGTTAAAATTTTGAAAGTGCCGATAGTGTTGAAATGTTAGGATTCAATTAATTGAAAATTTCTATCTTTATGTCACATAAGTAATTAATGTAATAATGGGATATATTACACATAAAAAAAGATAGTAAATGAAGGAATCAAGTGGGATGCTTTGTGCCTTGTCATGGACGATTTTGTTGACTAAATAAGTGAGAAGAAATTGTTGGACTCTTGCAGGTGATGGTTTACATATGGTAATGTATAGGATCTTTAGATATGGGTACAATACAAAAATTAAAACTCCTCCCTTGGCTTAAATGAGAGTGCCGACGTGTTTGAGGAATGAAAGTTGAGGATATTTGCTTCAATTAATTTATGATGTTGATATGCATTTACTAAATGAATATTGTGATGTATTAAAGTGTGAGTGAGTCACCAAAATATTTTGTTTTGCTTTGTATTTGTGTGAACCGTGAAATGTAGGGAGGAATTAAGGGTATTAGTTGATTTTATTCCTTTAATTTTTAAGTCTTAAGTGATAGGTTATTACATCAAACATAATATCATTCTCTTTCCAAAACCACTACTGCCGTGAGTATTTTTGAGAGAGAATAAAGTGTGTTCTTCATTTTTAAATCCCAAACCTTGATACAAAAATCATTTGCACTAAAAATCCAAGTTGATTGAAAGGTTTGGAATCGAACAAGCTTTATATATACGTTAAAATTTTCGATTTCCAACCGTTAGATTTTAAATTATATACTTATGTTATAAATGCTACAAGTATGAGAAATTATGTTATCATGCTTAGTGATTTGTTAATTATGTTTATTATGTTAAAGATGAACATATGTATTGTTTAATTAAAAGCTAAGCATGTTATAAATTTTATAGTTATGATCAAAAAAATTTAGGGTTAAAGTGTTGATGGATTAATGATATATGATAGTAATGGAACTCATTGTGATTTATTAGGAATTTTTAGAAATCATATGCAATACATATGAAATTACCGAAAATAATTGAGAAATAATATGTTAATGTATGATTAATGTTTAAGTGATATTATAGCTTATTATTGATGTAGAGCATTGATTAACTGCTATGTGAATTTATTAGATTTTTAGCAAATGTATGTTCATATGTATTGAAAAATTTCGAGAGGTATAAGGTTGGTACATTGATGTGTGAGTTGAAATTGTTGGATATTATGTTATATTAATGATATAGGATGATGATTAAGTGTTGTGAGAATTTATTGAATTTTTAGAAAAATGTTTGGATATATTTGTAAAAAATCGAGAACTATAAAGAATAGGAAAGTGATGTCCAATTTTCCTATAGCTAATGTTAATACATATTAATGATCCTATATTAATATAGTATGTTATGTGATTTTATAAGAATTTTTGGAAGAATTTTGATAATTATATCAATGATGACCGAAAGCTTAAGTATGATGTTTAAGGGTTTTAAATTCATTTTATCAAGAAAGATCACATATTATGGGTCAAGAATATATTTTTAACCTACTATGAATTTATAGGATTTTAGAAACATAGTATACTATGTTTACGACGAAACGTTATATTAAATAACGTTAGATGTGAAAAATAATTTGTAATGTACAAGTTAGATCATACTTGAGTAAAGTATTGATCATGTTTGTTGAATAACGTGAAAAATCAAGATTTATGGTTATAGGATAAGAAATCGATTGAAAATCGACTTAAATGAAAGTTTGTTAACATATATGTGAATAATTCGAAAAATATGTTAAGAAAAGTCAAAAACGTTGACTTAAGACTAAACTATGAAATACGTTAGTATGTGATCAATGTTGTAGTATACGTTGAATAAATACATTAATACGTGTAAAACGTATTAAAATTATAAGAATATCTCTTTATGAGAAATGATTTCATACTTGAAATCATTTTATTGAAAGTCGTTAGTATGAGTTCGACGTTTAACCTAAATGGTTAATATGAGACCATAGATTATATTACGTCTCTATCGAAGTACGAAAAGTTATTAGCTAGGATATGCGATGAAACGACATACTATTTTAGTTAAAGGATGCGAAGTATTATTATAGAAAGTTATCAAAGTTTGTTAGACTTTGACGTTCTTGAAAAACGTGACCGACGTACTTAATTAGCTTCTTACGTAAAGGTGGGACGCGGACGTGATCGTTGACGTAGAAAGGAATTGTTTAAAGAAAGTCTACAGTCCAGGTGGGCTTTACTATACTCAAAAAGATAAAATGCTTACCAAATGATTTATTTACGATGCTTATTTGCAAGAAATGATGATGAAATGATTTATTTAATTACCTGCCCAAAATGTTTATGTTTTATGTATGTATCCTATCCATGAACGAATTGTGAATGTTGTTGGGTAGCTCCCAACTTATGAAATGATTGAATTTGTATCCTTGTTAGTACCAGCAATGATGATTGAGAATTCGTATCTTGTCTTAGGAGTGGCAAGGATTTTTGTGCACTATTTGGTATTTGTGTCTGAAAGGGTTCTCGGCCGGTCATGGCGTCCGTGGGAGGAGGCCTCCTTCTGCGGCTCGAGATGAATTTATGAGATGAGTTTATGAGATGTTATATGAGAAAGAAAAGGGATATGGATCATACATACAAGGAAAATGCTTGCCAAGCGACGTTTATGAAAATGATGAAATGTTTTAGTAAGCACAGGCCTTTCAAATAAAACCCTCAGGTCTTACCATGATGGGCGATGTAATTTAAAGATGATAAAAATATTTTGGCGTGAGTCCACCGAGTGCATTCTTGTACTCGACCCTGCATATTGTTTTAAATGTGCGGTTGAGCGAATGATGGATGGAGGTGTGTTGAGCGGTAGGAATCCCTTTGATAATGATATGTTAGAAACCTCGACTACACATCGTCATATGTGTATTCACATGTTTTCATTGCGATAGAACTAGGTTATGTTTGATATCGACAAATGAATTCCTTCGATCATTTGAATCTTTTGTTAAGGATCATTGGTGGTCTTTCTATATGTAAATTATGTGTGTCTTGTATTTAATGGTTGAAGCCTCTTAGTTAACTTAAATTATGTGCCACAAGTCTATGATTAATTGTCTTTCATGTTCCTTGATTACTGTTCCAAGTATTAGTCCTCGTTAATCCGTCCTTAGGATTAGAGGGCTGTTACAAAGTGGTATCAGAGCGGTTCGCTCTTAGAATCCAAAACCTCCTTTCAAAGTTAAGTCTAGATTGAGTCACTAGACTTCTAGAGATCAACCGACAATGCTCAACACTCCATCACATCAAGCTCAACTGGAATGAGGTAAATGATTTTCTTCGCAAAAGTTTTGAAAAAAAAAAGATTCCAAGAATATGCAGGTATGAGACTGCATATTCAAGGAAAGTTTAAAGGATTCCAAGAATATGCAGGTATAGGACTGCATATTCAAGGAAAACTTAAAAGATTTGATATGCACTAGGTAAATGATTTTCTCAGTTTTGAAAATGAAAAGTTTGAAAATAAATGATTCTTTCTCAAAGTTTTGAAATGAAAAATTTGAAAATGGAAAATGATGTTTCCAAAGAGATGAAAGTTATGAAGTATAATTGAAAATGAATGTTATGATGATGAGGAGAATGTTTATGAGGTGGAAAGTTATATGAGAAAGTATTGACAAAGATGGGTCAATAGTGAATGGATTGAATTCATGGAATTCAATGAATAATTGTTATTACAAATGAGTTATGATATTAATGTTTGAAAATGCTCAAAAATGGACATTTATATGTCAAATATGATATGTTGAATTATTGAAATTCAAAGAAGTACATGAGTACAAATGAGCCATGTTATAAATATTTGAAATTTTATTTCAAATCTTAAAGTTGTTTATGATGGTGGGTATGTTATCCCAAAAGAACGTAGACTGTTTAAGATGCATGATCTCATTTGCGAAAGAACATAGAAAGATGAATTATGAGAATTTTATTCCATCCCGAGAACAAAAGCGAGATCGAAATGAGAATCTCGAAATGAATGATGAGAAGAAATTTTGTGAGCAGAAATGGAAATGATGTCAAAATGATAAATGTCACTATGCGATAAGTGACATGAGTATAGTCTTTTTATTTGGACGTTCACGCGTGACGGAACTCCAAATCGACTATGACTTTTTCGTTAGAAACGAAATAGAAATGTGATCAAAGAATCAATTGATGCAAGTATCGTAAAATTCTTACAAAAGAAGAGACCACAATGTGGTAGAAAATTGTTAAAAAGGAAATCAAAAGTTAGTTCAATAATATGAGTAAAGTTCGGGATGTATGGTAGTATATTGATAAACCTTACAACCTATGATGACCTAATACGAGTACATAAGGTTTTAAATTATATTCATTACCCAATTTTTGTCATTGAGTTTAACTCTATGATCTAGTTCAAATTGAGAAATCATTCGAGTTTCTCGCTTTTTCTGAAGGAAATTTTTAACGCAAAGATTTATAAAGGGTCCTTTTGAAATCAAGTCCTTATGTGACTGAGAAAATATTTATGACGGGTCTGGCTAGCCCATATGACCAAAGAAATCTCAGTAGTCGTCGTTCTGGTCTTCGGACCCTAGATCCCAAGCATTCAGTCCAAAGAGCATATGGATTCAATCATTAAAAGATGTTATTTTGATTTGTGAGACTATACCTCTTACAAATTATCATGATGAATTTTCTTCAACCCTTGAAATCAATAAGTATGATGAAGGTTGACTTACCTTGTCACCTAAGTGTGAATTAGTAAAGTGATAAACATCAGGTATGATGTAGGTTGACTTATTTAATCACCAAAAGTTTCAGATCAGTAAGGTGATAGACATCAAGAAGTGATGATGTAAACAAGATCTCGATGGTACCAGATATATTATCCCGTATGATGCACATTGATGCAATGACCCCTGATGGGCTCACTAGATACTGATAACAGTGAAGTTATATCTTCATGCGATTGTTATGATAATAGAAGTTATGAATGAGATACTCTTTAGCATTGAATGCAAGAGTAGAAGTAAAGAAAAGTATATGATATCCATGGGATATAATCTTCCCTTATTACGTCATAATAAGAGAGATTACAACTTATCTTAAAGATAGTTGTTTGTCCCTAAAACCTCGTTAGTAGGTTGGACATGTCCAAAGAATAAAGATGCATAATATTCTTTTCAAAGGATATATATATATAAAGAAATGATAGCATCTCATATCACAAATCTCTCGCTTTATACCTCAATCAATGAGATTATGCTTGAGCATAATCGATTCCAAGTAATTGAGACTTGGTTAAACCAATGATAATAAGATTGAGGAATCATAATCATTGAGATGTGTGAGCAGCTAGGATAGACCTAGCATTTGAATCCAGTATGGAGGATATCTCCAAAGTCAAGACATGGTAATGAGATGCTTGGAATTTAAGTTATGGTGTACAAATGTACTACCTTACCAAGCTATATGACAATAATAACGATTCTAGTCCTGAGATTGAGAACCGAAATATAATGAAAGTAATATTACTTTCGATACCATGTTAGAAAAAAGGGACAAAAGCCAAAACAAATAGAATAGCTATACAATTATCGAAGAAATTACGAGCTATGATTACGATTATGAGATAGCCCGTGATATGATATAAGTTTTCAGAGACTTTATGATTTGACGATAAGTAAGGTAATTCCTAAAATCATTCGAAGTAAAGTAGCTTGCCAAGCATTTTCGTGGTAATTGTAAGTTCTAGAAGGAAGTCGACCCAAAAGAGTCGTGGTTCTGGAGATATAAGAAATATTTTTCAGAATTTCAGATTTAGATTCATTTCTGATTAAATGAAATTAATCTTAGTACTCTAAGTTATATAGAAAAATTTTCAGACAAACATGTTTCATGAAGACCGTCTGTTGTCTTGTGTGTCTTAGTAATTAACAAGCATGGTAAGATAACTTGAGTTCATTATAAGGAATCTAGGAATGCAACCAATCATATTGAAAATCCACTTAAGTCTAGTTTAATCCAGAAAAGCCTTACTCAATGATTCATAGACTTTTAGAGCAAAGTGTTTTGAAAATAGAATTAAAATAGAAAATAAAGTTGTATTGACTTGAAATATTTTCAAGAGAACAACCAGGAAGAGATTCACATCGAGGATTAGACTTTAAGGTGAATCCCATAATTGGAAAGTTTATCCTCATACTTTTGTGACGATCAATAAAATGGGATATTAAGTATCTCGACATGGAAATGAATGCGATCATAGGAGGTCGAGAATATGGTAATGAAATAGGATTCATTATTTGAAATTAATCGTCTCTAAGTTATATAGCAAAATGTATGATATGTCCTCAAGAGAACAAAGGAAGAGATGTTTACCAAAGTTTATCCTCATACTTTTGATTTTATCTCTATACAAAAAGTATGATATGTCCTCGCCTATGAAGAATCAATAAAGAATGTTAACAAATGACGTATATCCTAAAAGGATATTACAAACGATGGCGCTAAATGCCGGTATAAGGATTTCTTTGGAAAAAAGTTTAAAGTAAGGATATATGAGAGATATATTCCTAAGGTCGATAAAGTGAAAAAGGGAATTGAATCATTCATACTGGATCAGGAATGAATGATAGTGATAGAGACATCACGATCTCTACGATAAGATTAAATTATCGAGATATCAATATCAAAGATAGGTTGATATAGACCTAACCACAGAATACTATTGATAAAAGCATAACTGCATCGATGCCCGGAAGGATATGGTGAGCGAGGTAACAGAGGCCATAGAGGAACATAATGTCCCAAGGGAAAGGACAATGATATATGAAATAGATGTTTACTTGAATAGACGGGAACACCGTAGACCAGAGCCTATACTTCGCACCGAAAACAGAACGAACAAAAACCAGGAAGGCCTGATAGTATGAGAAAAACTTCTCAGAATACCTATAATATTTTGTTCGATATAGGTGCTTCACATTCTAACATTGCACAAGTATGTGTAGAAACGATAGAACCTAATTCAGGATAAACGAATCAAGAAATGAAAATCTTTTCACCTATATGAGAATTATGGTCGCCGCAGGTGTTACTCAAACTTAGAATTGAACCTAGGATCGCCTAAAGTTCTAACAAATGATTTGGATCATAACGTCTATGTGGAACGTAGATATAATTCAAGAAACAGAAGTTTTGAAAATGGATGTCACTCACGTGATTAGAGACATGGACATAGTCTCTCCATTTGAAATTCTACGCGACAGATATTAGTATCCACTATTAATTACACGAATTAATTTAGAGCAATATACGAATGAAGGTGTAAAACGTAAAATGAGGAATAAGATAAGTGCTTATGAGTTGTGTTGTAAGTTGTTTATAAGTTTATGGCTTAAGATGGCAGGAAAAGTGAGTATTACGGGTAAAAAGTTAATCACAAGGCCTACAGGCTCAGAACTCACACGGGCATATCGGCTCTTTTATTATAAACCAGGCACGAATTTAGGACCGTTTTTGGAGGAATTTCTGCACCTTTGGAAGGATGCTCGTAACTATGGAGTGACGGATGAGGATGGTATCCAACAACTTATCCGTCGTTTGCCAACAGACTGGCAGGATTTTGCAAAAGAAGTGTCAAGAGAATATACTCTCCATGTAGAAAATTCCAAGGTTTGGGCAGACTTACCAGGATTTGTCAACCGACTCAAGTATACATATAATGCGCGTGGAACGGCACCTATGAGTACTTGTCCTGGTCCCCGGCAAGTTACACAGCATAATATAAAGGAATGGTTGTACCCTGATATTCCAGACACCGGCCCACGTCCTGTGCCGTTGATTATACCTGAAAGAGATGAGAATGGCAAAAGGACAGGATCTTACCGCCCTCGAGGATTAGGGGAATTACCGCTACCAACTGATCGCTCCCTTTTTCACACGTAAAAGACGTATATAGAAGGTAAGCAGAGTATCGTATCCACAGGGATTGCAATCCGAAAACACAGAAGCTAATTCAACAATAATTCATCATTATCCAAGCACATAATTTAGGTTGTGAATTTTTAGGGCTTCAGATAATTAAATCCAAAGCAAAGGTAACAACAATAAAATAAACTAAAGCATAAAATATCGAGGAAACAAATATCAAGAAAGACTAACCACAGGGATGCATTAATCCTATCCACAATGATGTTTATCCCGCTTATTACTAACCATTTTAATCCGCACAAGATGGAAGATCACATATGTAGCCAACAACTTGATTCGACAATTGTGACGATTGATTACTAATTTTCCTATCATTTATTCGTCTAGAGGAAAATAAGCAACTCGAAAGGATCACAAAGAATATGCTTCCTACGAATGTTCCTATCTCGATTCGACTTAAGGCTTATCCGTATCATACATTCAAGATCGATTGACAATTAAAACAGATTCGTAATTAGCGGCAACTATGATATGCTTCAAAATTGATCAGAAATCAACACATATAAATAAGCACCAAGAATCATGAATCAATGCCTGGAAGGTAAATAACAACAGTAGGAATCACAACATATATGCTAGAATCATGCAAACCCTAGGATTAGAGCAGGAATTAGCTAGACATAATTAACGACATAAAGTAAGAAATAATCATAAAAGCAAAATTAAATTGATAAAACCCGTAGGGTGGCGTCGAAGAACAATCGTTGGTTCAAATCCCAACGTAAGCGGAAAACCGGAAAACGGTGGAATTCTTCGACGAAAACGTTCGAATCGATAACAATGCGTAGAACAATTGCGAAATGATGGAAAACTAGTACTAGAATTAATCTAAATCAAAACTAGAACGAAAATAAATGGAAAACTATGAAAACCGAGGAAAAATATGCAAAATAGGTGCAGGGTGCGTTGGGGCGGGGTGAAGCCTATTTATAGATTAGGCTGAAAACCCTAATTTTGGGTCTGCCGCCTCGCCTTGCGGCGGGCTCATGACATGAGCTCGAGGTCGCGAGGTTCTTCGGGCGATTTCTCGGACATGAGCTCGGTCGGCCAGCTCTGCGCGACTTCACTGTTTCGCTCCGCTCTCGCGTCCGAACTCCGAGTGCGATCCGTTTGCGCCTATGGAATCCTATCGAGATGCTCTTTAACATTATAAACTTTTCACATCCATACTTGTCATATCCATTTCATCATGTTTGGTTACATCTTTACCTTATGCATCGATTATCACCTGAAAAGCCTACAAAACACCAAAGAGAAACCCCAAGAGCGTTATCTTTAGAAATAGATAAAACATTAAGAATCGATACATAAATGCACATTAAATGATCTAAGCTCATCTTTAAATATCAACAATAAACGTGTAAAATGCGCGTTTATCAAACCCCCCAAACTTAAAGCATTGTTTGTCCTCAAACAAAAACATAACAGAAAGACACAACGAAAGATCAACGAGCGTAGCAAAGAGGATAACCATTATAAGCCTCGGAAACATCTCAACGCTTAAAAAGATTTAGCGCACATGACGACATTAGTCAACTCATCACAAACAACAATTGAAGGCAAAAACTCATTTAATTCAACCCTCACAACGGCATGTGTGTAAAATATAGAGGATACACTCAAACTCATAAAGAAATTAAGGACGTGTATACACGCACGCATCAATGCAATGCAACATCTTACCATAGGCTTGCCATTTCTCTAATATCTCCACCGCATCAAATGTGTTCAAATAAGGATCCAAAAGGTCTTTTCATAGGTTATAATGTAGGCACATTGGTTAAGGTAGGATAATATATGGCTAAGTGACACAAAAATATTCCAAGCACTTCCATCTATACAATCAACTCATATGGACTTTGTCCATTTTCCTCTTCTTTTCAACGTGCTAAATCGACGTTTTATCCTCATAAGGTACCTATACTTTGATTAACGACCCTTTATGCTCAAAACACATAGTGAAATTATCATTGCTTTTCTTTTCTTTTCTAGAGCTTATAGGGTTTATCATTCACAACAAAGGTACTATTCTTCACCACGATGTATTTCTCTAAAAGTAATTTTTTCGTCATAACTACATCAAAATTTCAACCCTTTTTATTCTCATATCCATCCTTACCTCCTATCATCCGGTTAATCGAAAGAATAAGTCTAATAAAGGCTCAAAGAAGGTGACAAATGGTATATATCATCGGGTTAGTGTTTGGGTAAATATGTGGTTAACAAAGATGGCCTTTATCCTTTCCAAATTGAAACACATATTGCGGTCTCGACACGGAAGAACGACAAGTTCCGAAGATAATCACATGCATGATATCACACAATTAAAAGCGTATCAAGATGTTTATACAAAGAAGCTCAAGTCTCACGGGTTAAGCAAATGGTGAAAAACAACAAGTTTAAGCAATCTCAAGTCGTTCATGCGTCATTTTCTAACATATCATGTGCACTATCATTAAATTTCACAAAAAATTTCTATCTTCATTGACCACATGGATTAAAACACTTCACTTAACTCGTTGATCGATAGACACAACACGAAAAGACAGACAAAAGACCCAACATATAATATCTTAACAAAACAACGCAAAACATAACGAGGACTCTCAATCACATCACACTCGACCACTCCCCCCCCCCAAACTTATTGTCAACAGTGTGCAATGGAGGCAATAATGTTTGCATAAGAGAGTGATTGGGAGAGACCGTACCTCATATGTTGCGCTACTCCGGCGGTCGATAGAATCATCGCCATTGATGATATACTTTGGGACTAAAAACAAACAAACAAGACACATCAAAACAAAGAAAACAAGAAAAACAAAACGAAAAACAAAAACATAAAGCATGTAAAACGTTGGGTTACCTCCCAACCAGTGCTAGATTTATCGTCGCTAGCTCGACGTTACCTCTCATCAATCAGGCGATTTGTCAACTGGGAATTTTCCAAACTTCGGTTTGCTCTTGTATTTAGCATTTACAGCAGCCCACCAATTGGCACAAGAATGGCATCCACTGAATTTAAACGAATCACTCGGATTTTTATGCCGAGTCTATCTCCTCTTTCTAGCATCTTCATCGACTGGTCGGTTGCCCTTCAAGTGTGAGACTTGACTTGCGATGTGATGGTGATCGAATAGCAATTTTCAGGCTCTGAACTATCGTGTTGCTTGATGGCGTCATATATTGAAATCTTTAACTCCTCATCATTGACACGAAACGTGAGGTCACCTTCCTGCACATCAATCAAAGCACGACCAGTTGCTAGAAAAGGTCTACCCAAGATTAGTGGTTGATGCTTGAATTCGGGTATGTCTAATATAACAAAATCAGCAGGAAAGACAAAGTCCCGAATTCTTACCAACACATCTTCAACAATTCCCTTAGGGTATGTGACTGACCTGTCAGCCATCATCAATGATATCTTTGTTGGCTTCATCTTCCCTAGCTCCAGGCGGTTGAATACATTCAGTGGCATCATATTGATGCTTGCTCCCAAATCGCACAACACATTGGGGAATGTGTGCTCAGCAATCTCACACTCTAGCGTGAAGCTCCCTGGATCTTTCTGCTTCAGAGGCAACTTCCGTTGTAAGATGGCACTGCATTCTTCAGATAGGTTAATTTTTTCAAATTTACCCAATTTCTTTTGCTTGCTAGTGCATCTTCGAAACTTCACATATCTCGGCATGTTTGGAGTGCTTCAAAGAGAGTAGATTGATGTTCACTTTTGGAATATCTCTTTGAATCGCGAACTCCTCGTCATATTTCGACTTAGCTAGCCGACTTGGGAACAGGATCGGAGGTGTCGTCGGATAGCTCGGCATTTAGCGTCCCTCGCGCCATGCTCGCGGTCGCGAGCACGGTCGCTAGGGTCCTGTGATACATCGGCTCTCTTCTTTGCGTCTGGCCACGCGGTCGCGTCTTTCCCCGAGCTCTCTGCGTGGTCGCGTTCGCGACCGGGCACGCGGTCGCGAGGTGCTTCTCCTTCGTGGCTGCCTTCTCGCTCGCGTGCTCATCGGGATGACGGGACGCGTGATGGCTCACGGCCGGGCCCGCGGTCGTGGGCTCGGTCGCGAGGTGCTCTTCCGTCACTCCTTCTTTGTCCGGGTGGTTCTGATATTCTTTTCCACTTCTCAACTGGATAGCAAAGCACTGATTCTTTGGGTTCACCTCCGTATTACTCGAAAATTGGTCCGTCTTTGGTCAGCATTACATTGTGCAGCTATCGACCAACTGAGTCTCCAAGCATCTTGGTGTTTTCCATAGCGATCATCGTGGATTCGGTGTGCACCTTTTCGGTGCTTGAGTATATGCTTTCTTGCGGTCCAATGAGCTTGTCGAGGTTAGGCGATATCTAGCTACTATGCCTACCATCGCGATTCCTGTGTGCATAGCATTGCGTACATGAGACTTCCTACGGCGAGCGTAAGGAACTTGTATCATTTCCTCTATCTCCTGCGATCATAGGTGATTGTGTCTTGAGATAAAGGCACGCGATTCCAAAAGCAACTTTCAAGGCTGTCATACTAAAACAGTAATTCACAGAGATCAATGTAAGGCGCCCGAGATAAGCTCAGCATTTTCTTCTTGCGATCTCGGTAAACCTTGATCCCAAGAATGTACTCGCATCTCCTAAGTCTTTCATTTGAAACCGATCGGATAGCCAACTCTTTACGTCGATACTTGACTTCACGTTGTTGCCAAACTAGAAGGATGTCATCTACATAAAGTGCAAAAATACCACATCACGTTGACATCTAACCGATACACCTGACTCGCTAGGCAAGCTGCGTAAATCCATAGGACTTTACCACCTCGTCAAGCGTAAGTTCCATGATCGGGAGGCTGCTTAAGTCCATAAATGGACTTCTTAAGCTTCCATACTAGATGCTCTTCACCCTTTACCACATAACCTTCGAGGTTCTCGCATATAGATGTCTCTGCGCCTCAAGGTAACCGTTAGAAAAGCGGTTTTAACATCCATTTGCCAAACCTCTAGGTTCAGCTGGTCACTATGGCTAGAAGAATTACGATGGACTTGAGCATTGCTACGGTGAAAAGGTCTCATCGAAATCGATGCCTCAATCTGAAAGTGTACCCTTTTGGCAGCACAAGCCCGCTTTAAAAGCCGAAACCTCTCCGTCGGAATCTCTTCTTCTCTTGTATATCCACTTACTACCTATGGCTTCCTTGCCATCCGGTGAGGTGTCTTTCATATACATCCATAGCCGTTATGGACTCCATTTCTAAGTCCATAGCGGTGTGCATGATCTTGCATCAATATCTTGTATCGCCTCCTTGTATGTCCATGGGTCGATTATCGCATGTTCGTCTGCTGGGACTAAATCCGAAGATTCACCCACGAACATAAATCGCTCGGGTTGACGAACAACCTCCCACTACGACGAGTTCTCTGAGCACAATGGCAACGGTAGGTGCGAGATACTTGTGGTTCTCTAACTTGCACAACTTCATCTGTGTAGGTACCACTTGCAGTCGGTATCTCGGTGGAACTCGACCCACTTCAATTTCTTGAAGTATCTGGTGTCGATCCTCCCACTAGACT
Source organism: Salvia rosmarinus (assembly GCA_036937905.1). NCBI lineage: Eukaryota > Viridiplantae > Streptophyta > Magnoliopsida > Lamiales > Lamiaceae > Salvia > Salvia rosmarinus. The sequence continues at coordinate 97,099,549 of CM072816.1, forward strand.
CGACATCTCGTACCTTTGGCTGTCGGTGGTGGAATCGATCATCTTCTAATTCTTGAAGAATGATTTCAACTTTGGACTAATGATTTTCATATAATCCTCTTACTAAGAATCGGGCATTAGTCTAATAATGACCTTCCGATCCTTAGGACTATAGAATAAACCACCTTCGCCCTCTAGGATAGCGATAAACACCTTGCGTCGGATCTAGCCTCCAACTTGTCGGCCTTCTTGTTCAAAGACGTGTCTTTGGACTACCCCATATCTTTATGTGGCTTAAAGCGGCTGCGCCCAAACCACAACTCGAAGGGGTCTTTTCGATCGACTTGGACGGTACTAGATTTAGCAAGTATGCCGCCTCTAAGGCATATCCCGAGCGAAATAGGCAATGTAGCATAACTCGTCATAGATCCAACCATTTCCAAAAGAGTCCTATTCTTCGCTCGACACACCATTTTGTGGTGTGCCGGGTGAAATGCGATGGGATGTAATCCCACACTTCACTAGATAGTCCATAAACTCGTTCTTGAGGTATTCGCCATCGCGATTCCTGTGATGACTTGATACTTTACCTAGCTTCCTCCACTTCCGCCTTAAACTCTTTGAATTTCTCAAAGTGCGGTGAAGCGGTATACGTATCCGCACCTCGAGTAATCGTCGATGAAAGTGACAAAATACTCGTACCCTCCACGAGCTTGTGACATCGCGATTCCAGACTTTCTGCGTCGTCTTTGCGATGAGCGAGTTACTGGCGTGCGGCCATCGGTCGATTCGATTAAATCGTAATTTGTTGGTTGCTCACAACCAACTGCTGCATCAACTCCTCTATACCCTGCTTCTTCGGCTCTTGAATAACTCCCTTCTGAACGGCGAAACTTGCTGGTGGTTGTTGGAAGTTACTGGGGTTGGCATAAGACAGATTCGGATGATTCATGTTGTTCGGTTGATATGCCTGATTTCCCCCATTGTTCCTCTGATTGATGTGGCTGACGTTCTCTGTCTCAATCTGGCTCTTCAACAGAGTGAACTTCTTCATAAGATCGTCGTATTTCGAATCACTCTCAACAGCAACTGCTTTTACCACAGGTGTTCTCTCCATTGGCCATTGATAACTGTTGGCCGCCATCTCTTCTATGATGCGGTTGGCCTCTTCTACTCGGCGATTCAGCAGGCATCCCCCTGCCGACGCATCTACTATGCTCCTCGTGTGAAATGTCAGCCCACTGTAGAATTGCATAATCTGTTGTTCTTTGGAAAATCCGTGTTGTGGGCACTTCCTCAGTAAGCCCCTGAATCTCTCCCACGCTTCGAATAGCGACTCGTCTCCTTGTTGGCAAAAGTGGGAGACCTCGGCTATGATTTTCTGGGCTTTGGCTGGCGGAAAATACTTAGAAAGGAACTTCTCGCAAAACTTCCCCCCAGCTATCTATCCCGGTTCGGTCCAGGCTCTTGAACCAATCTTTGGCCTGGCTGCGCAGAGAGAATCCGAACATACGCATCCGGATCGTGTCTTGTGGCACCCCATTCTGTTTGATGGTGTCACAAATATCGAGGTAAGTCTCGAGATGGGCATTCGGATCCTCCGTGACTCCTCTCCCAAATTGCTCTCCTTGCACCATGCTGATTAGGGCCGGCTTCAACTCGAAATTATTAGCATTCACTTCCGGGTCCCATCCGCCTCCTTGGAACTGCTCAGTGGGAGGTCGGTACATGTAATTCAGTGGCCTCGTCTCTGGGGTAGGGACAATGAGTCCCATATTCGCCATCAGCCGCTGCATCTCTGCGAAATCGGCTAGCATGCGTGCAGCTTGCTCGGGAGAAATACCCCCGTTCTGTGGATTAGCTGCCATTGCTTGCTGTCTCTTTTCTCGTCTCCTTCTCCTCTTGTGAGTGATTTCGATCTCGGGATCAAAATGTTGTTCAGGAGTTCCCTGTGACCTTGTGAACATAAACTACCTGGAGAACAAGAAGAAAATCAGCTCTGGCAAGAACAAATAAATATAATATAATATATATAACTTGAATTAATAAATCCAAATCGTCAAATTATTCCTATGTGATCTTAACAATCCCCGGCAACGGCGCCAAAATTTGATCGCTCCCTTTTTCACACGTAAAAGGCGTATATAGAAGGTAAGCAGAGTATCGTATCCACAGGGATTGCAATCCGAAAACACAGAAGCTAATTCAACAATAATTCATCATTATCCAAGCACAGAATTTGGGTTGTGAATTTTTAGGGCTTCAGATAATTAAATCCAAAGCAAAGGTAACAACAAGAAAATAAACTAAAGCAATAAAATATCAAGGAAACAAATATCAAGAAAGACTAACCCTAGGGATGCATTAATCCTATCCACAATGATGTTTATCCTGCTTATTACTAACCATTTTAATCCAGACAAGATGGAAGATCACATATGTAGCCAACAACTTGATTCACGACAATTGTGACGATTGATTACTAATTTTCCTATTATCATTCGTCTCAGAGGAAAATAAGCAACTCGAAAAGGATCACAAAGAATATGCTTCCTCTGAATGTTCCTATCTCGATTCGACTCGAGGCTTATCCGTATCATACATTCAAGATCGATTGACAATTAAAACAGATACGTAATTAATCGGCAACTATGATATGCTTCAAAATTGATCGTAAATCAACACATATAAATAAGCACCAAGAATCATGAATCAATGCACTCGAAGGTAAATAACAACGATGGGAATCACAACATATATGATAGAATCATGCAAACCCTAGGATTAGAACAGAAATTAGCTAGACATAATTAACGACATAAAGTAAGAAATAATCATAAAAACAGAAATTAAATTGATAAAACCCGTAGGGTGGCGTCTGAAGAACAATCGTTGGTTCAAATCCCAACGTAAACGGAAAACTGGAAAACGGTGGAATTCTTCGGACGAAAACGTTCCGAATCGATAACAATGCGTAGAACAATTGCAGAATGATGGAAAACTAGTACTAGAATTAATCTAAATCAAAACTAGAACGAAAATAAATGGAAAACTATGAAAAACTGAGGAAAAATATGCAAAATAGGTCTGGGGTACGTTGGGGGCGCGAGGGGTGAAGCCCTATTTATAGATTAGGGCTGAAAACCCTAATTTTGGGGTCTGCCGCCTCGCCTCGCGGCCGGGCTCATGGCATGAGCTCGGTCGCGAGGTTCGCGCGTTTGGGCGTTCAGGCGATTTCGCGGCACGCCTCGCGTCATGAGCTCGGTCGCCAGCCTCTCTGCTGACTTCATTTGTTTCCTCCGTTCTCTCGTCCGAACTCCGAATTGCGATTTGTTTGCGCCTATGGAATCCTATCGAGATGCTATTTAACATTATAAACTTTTCACATCCATACTTGTCATATCCATTTCATCATGTTTGGTTACATCTTTACCTTATGCATCGATTATCACCTGAAAAGCCTACAAACCACCAAAGAGAAACCCCAAGAGCAATATCTTCTAGAAATAGATAAAACATTAAGAATCGATACATAAACGCACATTAAATGATCTAAACTCATCTTTAAATATCAACAATAAACGTGTAAAATGCGCGTTTATCACCAACCCAACCTTACTATGTGATAAAAGCAACACACACTTCTGGTACTGAAGAAGAAACAGGGAGTAGTGTGACCCCTGGCTCTTTGAAAGAGATAGATCGTCGGAGATATGAGGCAAAAACGTACAAAGTGAAAGGCAAATTTCCAAATAAGGAGTACGATTCCGACGAAGGCCACTCAGAGACACAGAATCCTATGATAATATGAGACTTATATGTAGGTAATGGGTCATGTTGAAAATGGTATGGTTAGAATGTATAAAATAAACGTAGTTTGGAATATTTTGTGAATATGTGGAAGTGGTGTCAAAATTTTGGGTGTAAATAGAACTAGACGCCATGTAATAGTTGGCTTGATAGAGCGATCCTCGTAATTAATGTATGGAAAGTCCTCATTGAGGCATTTTGATGAGATATATTATATGGGTTTTGTATAATGGTATCTGAAGTACGAAAACGAATTGTTCCAAATAAGATATGGTTATTATGAGATTAAAGGTTTATGCCATTCGGACTAACTAATGTACCAACCCTGTTCATCAACCTCAAAAATCGAGTGTTCCACACGTACTTAGACAATCTTGTCTTAATCTTTATGAATGATGTTCTTATCCATACGAAGAGGGAGAAAGAACATAAAGAACATCTAAGGACTGTATTGCGGACATTTAGAGTCGAACGAATTTTGCTAAGTTTAGTATATTAATTTTGGCTTAAAGAAGTAATATTCCTTAGACACATGGTGTCTTCCGAAGGAATCAAATTTACATAGACCAATAAATGTAAGGTCATGTATTAAGGTGAGAAAGATAATAGCTTACGCATCACAATGACTTAGACCTCATGAATGGAATTACCCAACTCACGACTTGAAATAGCAGCAGTAGTATACGTACCAAAGTTTTGGAGACAGCACCTATAAGGAATGAATTGTAAGATCTTCACAGACCACAAAAGTGTGGATTATTTCTTCGAGCAAGAGACTTAAAAATGAGATAGAAAAGATGGCTCGAATCAGTAAAAGATTACAATTGCGATATAATTATCACCTACGGAAGGTTAATGTAGAATCTACTGCACTAAGTTATAAAATTCAGTTTAAGTTATGATGTATCCCTACAAGAAAAGGGAAACTCATCGGAGAGTTTAAGAAAATGAATCTAGAAATAGTTGAGAAGCCAGAGACGATCATGAGCCGTATTGTCACACTCACGATTACGTCAGACTTGAGAAAAAGGATAATAATAAAGGAAAGATTAAAGATATGAAAGAATACGAGCTAAGAAGAGGAATGAAAGCGTCGGACAATGTCATATTGTCTAAGAAAAGGTTATATATATTTCAAGCAATAATAAGCTTAGAAATGAAATCATGAATGAAACTCATGATATTCCTCATACCGCCCACCCAGGCAGCGTTAAGATATATTATGATTTACGAGAAAAGTTAGATAGTAGGGAATGAAATGAGATATAACCACATTGTCGAGCATTGTCTCGGTCACCAACAAGTGAAGGCATTGTATCAATGACCTTATAAGAGGTTATAATCTCAAGAGATACACAAATGAAAATGGAATGATATAGCAATGGATTTTATGACGGGTTTTGCCAAAATCAAATGAAATAACACTACTATATGAGTAGTAGTGGACTGACTCACCAATTATGTTCATCTCTGCCTATTCAGATAACTCATGGATATGATAAGTTAGCTCAGTCGTACATAAAGGAAATCGTATTTTTACAGGGGGTACCAAAACCTATCATTTCAGATAGAGACTCCAAGTTTACCCCTAGATGTTGAACTAGCTCACCAAAAAGGAGTTAGACATGAGATTGAACCTTAGCATAATTTTCACTCACAGATAGACGGACAGTCAGAAAGGACAACCCAAACGCTTAAAGATATGATGAGGACATTAATGTTAAATCGAAATGCAGGTGGGAACATGTCATGCCACTTGTTAAAGTTCATGTACGACCATAGCAGTCAAGCAACGATCAGTATAGCCGTATGAGGCATTATGTGGAAAGAAGTATCGACCACCACTTTATTGTAATAAAGTAGGTAAGAGAAAGTATAAGGTCCTGACAACGTAAATGAAATGATTAAGATATCCGTCAAATGAGGCAAAGAATAAGAGAAGCTCAGGACAGGCAAAAGTCTTACGCTGATACGCGTAGATCAGAACTACATCTTGAATGCGAAAATAAAGTTCCTTAAAATTTCTCCATCAAGGAAAATTATAAAGTTCAAGGTACCAGGAATGTTGAGATCACGTTTTATAGGACCTTACGAGATCTTAGAAATGATAGGTCCAGTAGCCTATAGATTGGTACTTCCACCAAATTTGGGAAATGTACGTAATGTTTTCCACGTGTCACAATTAAGAGAATATGAATATGATCCTTAACTCAAATATGAGTTATGATGAAAAATCTACGACTATTTTGATCGTAAGATTCAACGATTAAGAATCAAGTTTGGGTCTTTAATGAAATTACAATGGAGAAACCATGGACAAAAAGAAATCACGTGGAAAATTGAAGATGTTATGGTGCAAAGATACCCCATACTTTTTGAGGTATGCAAATTTCATAACGAAATTTCTTTTAAGGGGGGTAGAATGTAATACCCCAAAGTTTTAAAGCTTAATTACGATAATAAAAATTGTAAATTAGGGTTTCGTCTCGATAATCGAAATAATAAATTATCAAAGCTCGATTTCGCTTATTTATGATATAATAAATTCTTATATCATATTCACTAATGATTAGTGAATCAAGGAATATAGTTATATTATTCTTTCGGCAGTAATATTTTAACGTCGATTGAATATCGATAGTTAATATTACGTTATTTTTCTAAGTGACGAAGCTTAGAATTAAATTTCATTATGAATGAAATGAATTAATAAAGTGATTACGAACATTTTGAGATGATTCGGTTATTAACGTTTTGAACGTCAACGTTCAGAGACGAATCAAAAACTGAGTCTAATGATCAAGGAATTATAATATTTAAATTCCTATGATTATTTTATGTAATAAGAGCATTATTTATCATCGAAATAATGCTAGAGAATTAAGGATTAATTATTGAATAAAGTGTACAATTTTCGAAAACCCTAATTTTGAAAATTAGGGTTTTGGCACATGAAATCATTTTAATGATTTTTCCTATGATTTAATATCATCTAGGACTTATAATATGTTACATAACTATATATTAGCTATATGTTACAAGAAAATAAAATGTATAGCATTAGTGCTATATAAGTTTCGAAATTATGGACTATGGTGTGAAATGATTTTAATTCCTATCTTTGATGATGTTATGCTATTATTATGAAAGTGTTAAATAAATGAAATCCACCTTTCTTCTTATAGAAGTGGACGACGCATACAATAGAAATTGTGAGAAATTGTGTTAAAAATTTGAAAGTGCCGATAGTGTTGAAATGTTAGGATTCAATGAATTGAAAATTTCTATCTTTATGTCACATAAGTAATTAATGTAATAATGGGATATATTACACATAAGACAAGATAGTAAACGAAGGAATCAAGTGGGATGCTTTGTGCCTTGTCATGGACGATTTTGTTGACTAAATAAGTGAGAAGAAATTGTTGGACTCTTGGAGGTGATGGTTTACATATGGTAATGTGTAGGATCTTTAGATATGGGTATAAGACAAAAATTAAAACTCCTCCCTTGGCTTGAATAAGAGTGCCGACATGTTTGAGGAATGAAAGTTGAGGATATTTGCTTCAATTAATTTATGATGTTGATATGCATTTACTAAAGGAATATTGTGATGTATTAAAGTGTGAGTGAGTCACCAAAATATTTTGTTTTGCTTTGTATTTGTGTGAACCGTGAGATGTATGGAGGAATTAAGGGTAATAGTTGATTTTATTCCTTTAATTTTTAAGTGTTAAGTGATACGTTATTACATCAAACATAATATCATCCTCTTTCCAAAACCACTACTGTCGTGAGTATTTTTGAGAGAGAATAAAGTGTGTTCTTCATTTTTAAATCCCAAACCTTGATACAAAAATCCTTTGCACTAAAAATCCAAGCCGATTGAAAGGTTAGGAATCGAACAAGCTTTATATATACGTTAAAATTTTCGATTTCCAACCGTTAGATTTTAAATTATATACTTATGTTATAAATGCTACAAATATGAGAAATTATGTTATCATGCTTAGTGATTTGTTAATTATGTTTATTATGTTAAAGATGAACATATGTATTGTTTAATTAAAAGCTAAGCATGTTATAAATTTTATAGTTATGATCGAAAATTTTTAGGGTTAAAGTGTTGATGGATTAATGATATATGATAGTAATGGAACTCATTGTGATTTATTAGGAATTTTTAGAAATCATATGCAATACATATGAAATTACCAAAATAATTGAGAAATAATATGTTAATGTATGATTAATGTTTAAGTGATATTATAGCTTATTATTGATGTAGAGCATTGATTAACTGCTATGTGAATTTATTAGATTTTTAGCAAATGTATGTTCATATGTATTGAAAAATCTCGAGAGGTATAAGGTTGGTACATTGATGTGTGAGTTGAAATTGTTGGATATTATGTTATATTAATGATATAGGATGATGATTAAGTGTTGTGAGAATTTATTGAATTTTTAGAAAAATGTTTGGATATATTTGTAAAAAATCGAGAACTATAAAGAATAGGAAAGTGATGTCCAATTTTCCTATAGCTAATGTTAATACATATTAATGATCCTATATTAATATAGTATGTTATGTGATTTTATAAGAATTTTTGGAAGAATTTTGATAATTATATCAATGATGACCGAAAGCTTAAGTATGATGTTTAAGGGTTTTAAATTCATTTTATCAAGAAAGATCACATATTATGTGTCAAGAATATATTTTTAACCTACTATGAATTTATAGGATTTTAGAAACATAGTATACTATGTTTACGACGAAACGTTATATTAAATAACGTTAGATGTGAAAATAATTTGTAATGTACAAGTTAGATCATACTTGAGTAAAGTATTGATCATGTTTGTTGAATAACGTGAAAAATTGAGATTTATGGTTATAGGATAAGAAATCGATTGAAAATCGACTTAAATGAAAGTTTGTTAACATATATGTGAATAATTCGAAAAATATGTTAAGAAAAGTCAAAAACGTTGACTTAAGACTAAACGTATGAAATACGTTAGTATGTGATCAATGTTGTAGTATACGTTGAATAAATACATTAATACGTGTAAAACGTATTAAAATTATAAGAATATCTCTTTATGAGAAACGATTTCATAATTGAAATCATTTTATTGAAAGTCGTTAGTATGAGTTCGACATTTAACCTAAATGGTTAATATGAGACCATAGATTATATTACGTCTCTATCGAAGTACGAAAAGTTATTAGCTAGGATATGCGATGAAACGACATACTATTTTTGTTAAAGGATGCGAAGTATTATTATAGAAAGTTATCAAAGTTTGTTAGACTTTGACGTTCCCGAAAAACGTGACCGACGTACTAAATTAGCTTCTTACGTAAAGGTGGGACGCGGACGTGATCGTTGACATAGAAAGGAATTGTTTAAAGAAAGTCTACAGTCCAGGTGGGCTTTACTATACTCAAAAAGATAAAATGCTTATCAAATGATTTATTTACGATGCTTATTTGCAAGAAATGATGATGAAATGATTTATTTAATTACCTGTCCAAAATATTTATGTTTTATGTATGTATCCTATCCATGAACGAATTGTGAACACCAAGGAGCTCATCAGAACCAAGGAGATGGTTGTGCCAAAGCGGCTGGAACCTGCACTCCTCGAGAAAATGGGTGTCAAGGAGGAAGTCGAGAGGTTGTTTAAGGGAATAGGATGGGGGAAGTTTCTCGAATGGGATACCACAATATACGCACCAATGGTGAAGGAGTTTTACAGAGATCTTAACATCGACCACGACAAAGGGGTGCCAGTAGGCACACAGTTCACTCTCCTCGGGGAGCGAAGAGAGTTTACGGTTGACGAGCTCAACCAAGCTCTAAACATGGTAACATTGATGGAGGCAAAGGGAGCCAGCTACAGGGGAGCAGCCAAGGTGGTACCCAATTTCACGGATGGAAAGTTGTCGGGCATCTGGTCAAAATTAATCGGCAAGGATGGCGCACAGTTCAAGTCGTGTGATGCCAAGGGGACAGCCCTCAAGGACCCGACCATGCAAGTATGCCACCGGATCCTCTCCTACAATCTCTTTGGCAAGAAGGACAACAGCGCAACCATGTCGAAGAGCGAGTTGTTCATCCTCTGGGCGATGCACGAAAGGATGAGGCTCAACTTTGCATCCTTCGCAATCTCGTACATGAAGAGCATCATGGGCGGGAAACAGAGGCTCTCCTTGTGCCACTTGCCGACTAACTTTGCCAAGGAGAATGACCTGCTTGGCCCCGACTTTGCCATGACACCCGAGAGAGAGGACGCCTTTGACTTGAAAGTACTGAAGAAAATGCTCAGGATTGTGGAGGACGAGGACGGCAAGCTCACCATCCAACAAGAGCTTGAGAAGCTCGTTGCCAAGCCAGCACGCTCAAAGGCTAAGGCAAGGGCAGGACCTTCAGCAACACCGGAGCTTGCCCAAGACGACACTCAAGTCGCCCTCGTCAGAATACAAGAAACCTTGACTGAGATCCAGACCGTCCAGCTCGTATTTTTCACCCACCAGGGATTCAGGTACCCACCTGCATCCCCCTAAGCTTTTCCTCCCTTGTTTTTTTTGTTTTTGTGTTTCGTTTTTTCTGTTTTTGTGTTTGTTTGTTGTGCGTATGTGTGTTTATGTTTTTCGGGGACCATACTCAGTCTAACACTTTGCCACAAGAAAAGTGTGTGAGTATGGAGAGTCCCCTGTTTTTGTTGTGTGTGTTGACCAGCATGTTGAGATGAGCATGATAATTATGATCTTGGCATAGGCTTTGTAATACATGTTTAGCTTGTTTCAATAAGGTTGGTATGACGGAAAAGGGGCATGGCATGCACACCTGTGAGAGATTGAGCCTATATATGCTAAACCATTGCAATCATGATTTTTATTCTGTGTGATATTCGGATGCTTATCTTGGTTGTGCTAGAACTTGCCTGCTGTCTTGATCAAAGCCCAACTGCTGTAGGTCTGAGTGCTCTAGATGATTTAGGCTTTCTCTTCATAGCCATGGTCTACAATGAAAATAAACCCAGATATATGTATCCTTTGCAAGACCCCTTTGAGCTATTTGTTTTCTTTTAAATTATCTTGTGCTCTTCCCTGACCTGGGGATTGAGAGAAGAAGAATAGGGAAGGGATATGTACGTCTTGGGCATCATTCTGGGCAAAACACAACATTAGATGCTTTGGCCTTCGGCCTGACATAATGAGCTTAAATCCAAAATGTGTAGAAAAGGGAAAGGGTGGGGGAACAACGTTTAAAAAATAAGAAAAAGAAGTTCCCCCAAAAATATAAAGTGTGCTCAGGCCCGTAAGTATCTTGCCAAGGGAAATGGAAAACATTCGCCAAGACCTAAGTCGAGACAACCTTACCCCAAGATTAAATACTTCCAACTTAGCGAAGCCACTCGATGCAACCCTAAAGACCTAAGGATAGAGAACTTTGACCAAGGTATAAAGCGAGAGCAGTGAGCGGTGGCAAGCTATGACACTTCCTTGATCAAGTCATCATGGAGTAAAACCCTAAACACGAGAGTTTGAGTGCTTGAGAGGAACTCCCACAAACTTGTTTTGCCCGATCTTGATTAACCTTGATGCATAGCTGTATTAATCGCCTATGCCGGATTATCTTTATTATGTTTTCATCTTATCCTTGCTGGTCTTTTGCGTGTGTTGTTTGTGTGTTTGTTTTCTTTGGGCGAGGAATGCTTGCACGCTTGAGGACAACCGTGGTTCAAGTGTGTGAGTGTGGCGAGCCGTTTTCGTGTTCTTTTTGGGGTAGTCCTTGCCCTAGAAAGAGTGCATTTTGTGTGTGTTCTTTGCGTGTGTTTGTGTCTGGGAGGACACGCTTTGGGGTATTGCAGGTTGAGCCGGACCTTGGGCAAGATCAGGCCACCTCCTGTGAGAGAGGTAAAAATCCCGAAGACTATCTTGGCAAGGCATTCTGACATCTTGCCAAGACACTGTACCGCACGGGAGCTGAACCTGATCAACGAGCTGACGAGAAGCCAAGAAGGTAATCGAGACAAGGAAGAGAGGTAAAAAGGACGAGAAGTGACGCGGTGGACAGAGGGTCAAGTCAGGATGCAGCTGGGAGATGCAGACAAGATCTCTGGCAGACTTGCACGCAAAAGGAAAGATTCTGGGCAAGGTCCTCTCTGCCGCCTGTTTGATTTTTTCTGTAAAGGGAAAGGTCAACCTGCAGTGCTGCGGATGAGACAAACCTGCTAGACTGAAGCCAGAGGAGCCCTTGTCGGGGTCCAGAGCCCGAGCCAGCTTGCTGCCCTCACCACCTACCACCTCGAGATACGTGCGTTGACCAAGACAAAGAGGAGTTTACTTAAGCTCCCAACATAATTCCAACTCCAATGGGAGAATTCAGAATTGACGACACAACATACGGGAGTGGAGAGCATCAGTCTGAAATTCTCTCTAGACTTCTCTCTTTTATTTCTCTTTGCTTTCATGAGTGATTGGTGAGGAAGAAACAAGTCCTACGGACAAACACTTATTTTATGTATTTATGACCTCTGCTCGAGCAACTGCTTGGCAGAGACTACCTTTAATTTCAGTTTGATTTTCTATTCAAGTATGGTTTCAATGATATTCTTGTTTATTGCTCTTATGTTTATGTGATTATGTGTGAGTAGTCGGTTTGGTTGGGCTCGGGATGAAGCACGTTGAGTCGAGGTCATGAGAGTCGTGAGGTCTAAATGTCCCTAGAGCCTTGAGTGTGTGTTCCCGAAGCTCTAGGCCTTTATACCCATGTTATTCCTTTCCTTGAGCGTTAACTTGGCCGGTAGCCTTGGGGGGAGGGATAGCTACAAGCAATAGCCGGAGTAAGACATCGAGTGTCTCTTTGTCCCGGGAAGTACGGCTGGAGTGGGTGATTGTAGCCGTCGGCCTTGGGCAAAGGGCTGCGAGCCACTCCATTGGACCGGCTGTGGCTAGTTGGGCTGTCTAGTGAGTAAAGCTATTGGGGCGGAAGAACCTATCTTGGAGATCGTCTTGGCAAGGGGGCAAGGCAGGGGGCCTCTGTACTTAGTCCTAAAATCTACGGGCAAGTTGGGGCTGGGGGGGCTGGTGTACGTGACAACCTAAAATGGCATCCCCTTGGTACCTTTAACCACGACATACACTCATGGTGAAAATCCTTGAACCTATGACCGACGTCTTGACCAGTATCCCAACGTGCGGAACCCTTGGCCCAACTACTTGTTATTTAATCTCTTTACCTTGTGTTTAGTTTCATTTTTACATTCTGCTCAAGATCTATCTCGCAGTAGATTTCTATTGAGACCGTCAGCCTGACTGACACCTTGCCCTCTGGGCAACCTCCTACTCAAACTGTGACAACTCGAGTAACAACACAACCAGCTCTCTTGGGTTCGACCCCTTAACTTGCCATATACCGAACTATGTGTTCAAGTTGGAGGAGATTATAAATATATCTTGACGTGTCTTGGGACCTCTAACGACGGGTATCCGAGCCTCGTCAGGGTCGGACCGAATCGAACAAAATGGGTCGGGTCTTGACCGGGCCGGGTCCAAGCGGTTCTGGAACCGAAACCGGAACCGTTGTTTTAAAATTTAATGGGCTTTGAACGGTTCCGGATCGGTCCGGGTAAAGACCACCCGTTGACATCCCTAAATGTGCCTACATTACAACCTATGAAAAGACCTTTTTATCCTAATTTGAACGCATTTGATGTGGTGGAGATATTAGAGAAACGACAAGCCTATGGTAAGATTTTGCATTGCATTGATCTTTGAGTGTATACACGTCCTTAATTTTCTTATGAGTTTGAGTGTACACTATATTATACACATGCCTTTGTGATGGTTGAATTGAATGAGATTTTTGCTTTCAGTGTTTGTACATTGTCGAGTTGACTAATGTCGTCATGTGTACTAGTGTTTTCGAACGTTGAAAGATTTCTGAGGCTTGTTATGGTTATCACCTTTGCTGACGCTCGTTGATCTTTCGTTGTGTCTTTCTTTGTGTTTTTGTTTTGTTTTTGTTTGAGGACAAACAATGCTTCAAGTTTGGGGGTTTGATAAACGTGCTTTTTACTCATTTATTGTTGATATTTTAAGATGAATTTAGATCTATTAAGTGCGTTTATGTATTGGATCTTAATGCTTTTATCTATTATTAGAAGATACTGCTCTTGGGTTCCTCTTTGATGTTTTGTAGGCTTATAAGATGATAATCGAAGCACGAAGCGAAGCACGAAGCCCCGCCCGCGAGAGCCAAGGAAAAGCTTCTGCCCGATTTTTCGCCGCCAAGGCTAGCGACCGTGAGCCCGGCCACGAGGCACAGCTAACGGGTGCGAGTCCAACCGCAAGCCGACCGAAGAAGCGCGCGCCCAGAACCTCGCGACCGATCTAGCGACCGCGAGCTCGGCCGCGAAGTGAGGCGGCTGGACGCGAAAATTAGGGTTTCGCCTATGCCTTTAAATAGGGCAATGCATAGCCCTCGCGCCCCCAACTCCTCCAGCACGTTTTTACTACAGTTTTTGATAGTTTTTCATATATTTTGACTTTAGCTTTGCTTTATATTCATCTAGCATTAGTTTTTCCATTATTCTACATTAGTTCTATGCATTGTTATCGCTTTGGAACGTTTTTGTCCGAACGATTTCCATCTTTTCCTGTTTTCCGTCGAGGTTGGGATACGAACCCAACGATTGTTCTTCAGACGCCGCATTACGGGTTTTATCTATATAATTTTTATTTCTATGATTATTTCCTATTTTATTTTGATTTATATGTCTAGCTAAATTTCCGTTCTAATCCTAGGGTTTGCATGATTCTATCCTAAATGTTGTGATTCCTGCAATTGCTATTTACCTTCCAGGCATTGATTTATGATTCTTGGTGCTTAATAATATGTGTTAATTTCTGATCAATCTTGATGCATATCTAGTTGCCAGTTAATTTCTTAACAGTTTTAATTATCAATCGATCTTGAATGCATAATATGAATAAATCTTGAGTCGTAGCTGAGATAGGAACATTTGTAGGAAGCATATTCTTTGTGATCCTTTTGGTGTTGCTTATTTTCACCTAGAGACGTAACAGTAATAGGGAAAATTAGTAATCAACTGCCACAATTGTCGTAACTGAAATTGTTGGTTACATATGTGATCTTTCATCTTGTCTGGATTAAAATTGGTTAATAGGAAGCAGGATAAACATACGTTGTGGGTAAGATTAATGCATCCCTAGGATTAGTCTGTCTATCTTATTATCTCTTTGAGTGTTTATTGCTTTCGTTTATTTTTGCATTGTGACCTTTGGCTTTGGATTTAATATTCGAAGCCCTAAAACCTTATCAAACCAAATATGTTCTTGGATAATGATGAATTGTTGTTGAGTTAGCTTCTGTATTTTCGTGTTACAATCCATGTGGATACGATACTCGACTTACCTTTATACTTGTACGTTTTCGTGTTAGAAAAGCGATCGATCAAATTTTGGCGCCGTTGCCGGGGATTGTTAGGAATAACTTGACGATTTGGAAATATTAATTCAAGTTGTAAATTTATTTTATTTTTATTTCTTGCTAGAGTTTATTTCTCCCTTTTTCTCCAGGTAGTTTATGATCGTAAGGTCCCAAGGACCTCCCGAACTATTTTTAGATCCAGAAATCGAAAACAGTCAAAGGAGAAGGAGACGAGAAAGAAGAAGGCAAGAGATAGCAGCAAATCCGAACAACGGGGGTGTTCTTCCCAATGGGGGTATACCTCCAGAGCAGGTTGCACGTCTTCTGGCAGAGTTTCACAGATGCAGCGCCAGATGGCGAACATGGGACTCTTTGTCCCTGTTCCAGAGACGAGACCATTGAATTACATGTATCGACCCCCTACTGAACAATTTCAAGGAGGAGGATGGGGCCCGGAGGTGAATGCGAATAATTTTGAGTTAAAGCCGGCCCTGATCAGCATGGTTCAAGGAGAGCAGTTCGGAGGAGGAGTAACAGAAGATTTGAATGCCCATCTCGAGACATACCTCGACATATGTGACACCATCAAACAGAATGGGGTGCCACAAGACATAATCCGGATGCGCATGTTCGGGTTTTCTCTGAGCAGCCAGGCGAAGGATTGGTTCAAGAGCCTGGACCGTACTGAGATAGACAGTTGGGGAAAACTTTGCGAGAAGTTTCTTTTTAAATATTTTCTGCCGACGAAAGCACAGAAAATAATAGCCGAGATCTCTCATTTCTGCCAACAAGGAGATGAATCATTATTCGAGGCATGTGAGAGATTCAGGGGCTTATTGAGAAAGTGCCTCAACACGGATTCTCCAAAGAGCAGCAGATCACACAATTCTATAGTGGACTGATGCTTCACACGAGGAGCATAGTAGATGCGTCGGCGGGATGCTGTTGAGCCGAAGCAGTAGAGGCGGCCGAATAATAGAAGAGATGGCGGACAATAGTTATCAATGGCCGATGGAAGAACGCGATGGTTAAGCATTGCCGCAGAGGTCGACTCGAGATCGATGATCTCGTGGAGAAGTTTAATCTTTTGAAGAACCAGTTTGAGACAGAGGACGTGAATTTTATAAATCAGAGGAACCGTCCTGGGAAAATCCGGCATACCATCCTAACAACTGGAATCATCCTAATTTGTCGTGTGCCAACCCCAATAACTTCCAACAACCTCCAGCAGGCTTCGTTGTGCAAAATGGGATGATTCAGGAGCCGAAAAAGCAAAGCTTGGAGGACATGATGCAGCAGTTTCTTGTGAGCAACCAACAACTGGCGACTCAACAGAATTTGTTCATCAGTACTACTGGTCAGAGGATAACACAATTGGAATCCACCGTAGCAGCCATGGACAAACACATGAAGATAATGGAGAATCAAATCGGTCAGATAGCTGCACAACAAAATGCACAGTAAAAGACGGGCCAATTTCCTAGCACTACGGAAGTAAACCCAAAGAATCAGTGCTTTGCTATCCAGCTGAGGTGTGGAAGAGCGTACCAGAACCACCCGGAGCAAAATGATGAAAATATGGTGAATGAGGAGAAACTTCGCGACCCCGCCACGGAAACCGGGCGGGCGTTTTCGAGATGTCATGACGACTCAGCGACCGCTAGGCCGACCGTGAGCAAGTGGGCAGAGAGTTCTGCCGAGGAGTTAGCGACCAAGCAGGCAACCGCCAGCCCGGCCGCGAAGAAGATGGCAGAAGCAGCTCATGTTCCTAACGACCACCCTAGCGATCGCGAGGGTGGTTGCGAGGCAGAGAAGATGATGAAATATCCAACGTACACCCCTCCGATTCCGTTTCCAAGTAGGCTAGCCAAGCTAAAGCATGACGATAGGCTGACCCGATTCTTAGAGATGTTCGAGAAGGTGAATATCAATATCCCCTTACTAGATGCGCTCAAAGATATGCCGGGGTACATGAAATTCCTAAAGAATGCCGTCATCAACAAGAAGAAGCTGGAAAAGTTCGAGGCTATTAATTTGTTTCAAGAGTGCAGTGATGTGCTGCAAAAGAAGCTGCCGTTAAAACAGAAAGATCCAGGCAGCTTCACAATACCTTGTATTATTGGAGGGCATACTTTCTCCAGAGTTCTGTGCGATTTAGGGGCAAGCATCAACTTGATGTCGTTGTCCATATTTAACAAGTTGGAGATCGGGGAGTTAAAGCCAACTACAATTGCTCTCCAGATGGCAAACGCATCAATCACCCGTCCAAAGGAAATAGTGGAAGATGTGCTTATCAAAGTCAAAGATTTTATCTTCCCAGCGGATTTTGTGGTCCTTGATATGCCAGAGGATGGGAACACGCCACTCATTTTAAGGAGACCGTTTTTAGCCACAAGCAAGGCTCTGGTCGATGTGCAGGATGGTGATCTCATCTTCCGTGTGAATAAGGAGGAGTTAACCATTTCAATATATAATACCATCAACCGAAATGATAACTCAAAGCCTGAAGATTGTTGTTCGGTCACCACTACCACAGCCAACCCTCTTGTGAGTTTGGATGTCAATCGAATATTTGACGAGCATGCTATAAAGAAGAGGTGGACTCGACATAAAACTCAGAGTGGGTCATTCAAGTTTAGAGGAGGCTATTCATACGCTAAATGGTGGTCTGTTGTAAATGATAAGTATAGGGGCAAGCAAAAGTTTGATAAGAGGTCAATTGTCAAATTCAGATAGGAGATCGAAATAGTGATAACTGAAAACATTGTATATAAGTTCAATTAATCTGCTTTCAGCATACAAATCCAACAATCACTATGATTATATACACAACAACATGAATTACATGAACATAACATTGTATTGGAATGTGATAGTATGTATAAGAACTACGATTACCTAATCAACAACATGAATTACATGAATAACGAATAATGAAATGTGAAATATTTTCGGGATAAGGATCTCCAAATGGAATGTGAGAGATTTTTTAGATTTGGATATCCAAAAAAGGGGATTTTGACTATTTTATCATTAAATAATTATGAGTTATCCAATTTAGTTCGTATCTTAGATATAGTTACCCTTATAACCAATCTATGTATATACCAATCAATTGGGTGAGGTAGGAATGAGCTAATTTTTATGAAATCCATTCGAATCAAATCAAAAGGTTTAATTTGAAAAAAAAAATGGCCCGTGTGGTATTCTTTCAGCCAAACTAAAAATAATTGAACTTACATATTTATATTTTTAAATACTGTCTATTTCAAATTAAATTATACTCTCTATGTTCCATAATTATTGTCTCAAAACTTTATGATACGTGAATTAAGAAAAATTGTGTTTTGTATATAAAGTAGTTAACGTACAAAAGACGAGAAACTTTTTAATGTAAAATTAATTCTTTTCTTAATGAAACAACAATTGTGAGACGATCCAAAAAAAAAAACGAGACAACGATTATGAAATAGAGAGAGTCTAATTTAAAAAAATGTGTATCTTATTAATTATTGCTTTCAGAGTAGATTTTGTATCGCTTATTATGTGAGGCTATAATAAGCGATATTTGACAAATGACAAGAGTCTAATTTAAAAAAAAGTTTGATATTAATTATTGCTTTCAGAGTCGAATATTTGAATATCGCTTATTATGTGAGGCTATTGTCATTTGTAGATTTTGAAAAATGACTAAAATTATTTTTTTGTAATAAATAAATAAAATATAAAAACTTGTTAAAAATGAAATAATCAAATAATTATTTCGATTCAGTTATTTTCAAATCAAATTGAATAATAATCGATTACTCACCTATATGGATGAGTTATTGTAGAAAGCAATTCTTATTGTATAAACTATAGACATGAATTTATTAGGGTTATTTATTTGCATCGATTTATTAATTAGATTTGTGGGGTTATACGTTTTTTTATATGCAGATTTATGATGGGGTTATATACGTATTATTCTTTTCAGATTAATTTGGATAAACTTACTAATTTTAAAATTTAAATTGGGGCTATGAGTTTTTTATGTGAAGATTTAGATGGGGTTTGTATGTATTATACTTTTAAATTAATTTGGATAAATTTATAATTTATTATAATTAAAATTAGAGACTGTTAGAATAAAGTAGTAAATTTATTATTAGTTTTATTATTTTTTAAGTAAGGAGCCATATTGAGAAAATAAGAGGATATACAGAATTCCCCCTCACGGATGTTGTTTTGTTGGATTGGAACTAGGAATGACAATGGGTTGGATCTGGATCGGATCTGGTTAGGTCCAGATCCAGATCCATTTTTTTTTTGCTTGGGTCCAGATCCAGTTCAGATTCATTGGATCCAAAAAAATTAGATCCAGATCCATAAAATCCGTAGGGTTCAGGGTCTAGACCCGGATCCATATATTTTCGCTTTTAAAATAAATTCTAAATTAACTATAATTCACAGTAACACCATAAAAAATCTAAATACACAATAATACTATAACAATTATTTAGAATTTCTAAAATTATCACTATATTGAAATACGTTAGTTACAAATTTACTATAAGGTAGGAAATAAAAAACAACTCGATCGTCGATGGTGTCAGTGACGAGATCCGTCGTGAATGCCGACTGATATATAATTGGGAGAATTTGAAATGAAATTGGGAGTAGATTTATTTTGGGAGATTTTGAAAAAGAAATTAAAAAGTTTTAAGTTGGGGTTAGGTATTTAATTATTATAAAAATAATATATATATATATATATAAAAAATAAAAAAAACTAATGGATCTATGGACCGGATCTGGATAGGATCCGGGTCTCAAAAAATAAATTTCGGATCTGGAGGGATAGGATCCAGATCCGGTCCAGATCCATCGGGTCCAAATTTTTGAGGATCCAGATCCTAAAAAATGGATCTGAATCCACGGATCTGAACCGGATACGGGATCCATTGTCCTCTCTAATTGGAACACGAAATCCATGTATATATTGGGTATTGGGGCTTGGGTTTGGGCTGAATCGTGCTTTTCTTATTTTTTATTACTTTGATTCCTAAAATTTGTTCATAATTTTTCTTTTTGATATAATTATCTTATAAAATATTTATTATTTTCAATAACACTATTATATATTTAATCATACATAACTCACCACTAATTGATTTAATACCAATGTAGAACCCTTACTTCATTCACAATACACTCAACAACTTTCATTAAAACTTACGTCGAAGATTTTCAGGAATATATGTTGGGGACAACGAATGAAGTATTATAGAATAAAAGAAATGGAACGACCATATCGTGGAGGAACTTTTCATATTTTTATTAAATTTTTATTTTAATGCAGAATCCAACATGGAATTTTGGCAACTACATAAACGTTTGTACGTAATAAATCGATGACAAGATATTAATAGAAATTTTCTAAAACGATAGGGATTAAAATAACAATATGCTTACGTTGAGATGGTAAGTGAAAAGTCGCGAAACAATTGTTTATAAACTGATACTTACCCTTTCTAAGACTACCTTTAGTGACGTCCAAATGAAACACTGGTTGGTCGCTATTTTAATTTTAATTTTAATTTTTTTAAATGGCATTTGATCAAGTCTATGGGCGATGTTAGACCGAACCCAACCATTGTCCACAACCATTCATTTTGGTAACTTGTCAGAAAATATGATTGAATCGTTAGATTTTATGATAAAATCTCTTATACCAAATATATATATATATATATATATATATATATATATATATATATATATATATATATATAGTGAAGAGTTCAAATAACGCAGAAAACTTAAAATCAATGCGACTTTAAGTATAAAGTTAATGATTTTATGTATAAAATTACCGCACTATAAAAATTGATGAATAATATTGACTTTTTCATAACTCAATGGTGCATTAGTTTTTACATAAAATGCATTAACTTTATATGTAAAATGCGTTGGTTTTAAATTTTACTAAAAAATAGATTTTATTATAACTCGACTATATATATATATATATATATATATATATAGAGAGAGAGAGAGATTGGTTCCAATGAGAACTCGTATTTTTTGAGAACTATGCACATATGTATAAAATCGATGAATAAAATCTATAAAGTTATGCACAATGAAAACATTCTAAAATTGTTGCACAACAAAACAATTTTAGAAAGTTTTCATTGTGCACAGTTTTATACTGTTCTATGCATCATCTTTACACGTCTTATGCATAGTTCGCAAAAAATATGTAGTTTTTATTTGATCCACTCCGTATATACTGGGCCTTTGATTTGCTGGATCAATGATTGAGATTTAATTTTGGTTGTGCTACAGTTTTTTGTTTTGTGTGCTATATGGATTACTGTGCAGTACTAGAACCCTTCTTGTACTACACTGTAATGAAAGTATACTAAACTAATATATTTAGTATATGTGATACAAAGGGATGAAGTATGTGCTAAATTAATATGTGCAACATAGTAATTTTGATTGTGCTACACAAATATGAAAGATGTACTACTATTCATATTTCCTACATTAAAGAGCTTTTTCACCATGACTCACTCATATATATATATATATATATATATATATATATATATATATGAGATGAATCATGTAGGAAAATATAATTTGGTAGGAAATGAGAATGAATCTGGGCCTTTGATATGTTGGATCAATGGTTGAGATTTAATTTCGGTTGTGCTACAATTTTATGTTTTGTGTGTTACACGGATTGCTGTGCAGAACTATAACCATTTTGTGTTACGCTGCAATGAAAGATGTGTTAAACTAATATATTTAGCATATGTGCTACAAATGGATGAAATATTTGCTAAACTAACGTGTGCAACATAGTAATTATGATTGTGCTACACGAATATGAAAGATATGCTAGACTTATATATCTATTCATATTTCCTATACTAAGGAACTTTCTCACCATAACTCACCCTATATATATATATATATATATATATATATATATATATATTAAAATACCATTTTTTCTTTTTTCTTCTTGATAAATAGAAACCAATATTTTTCATAGTAACACAATATAATTACCTCTGATTCTCTACATATTAAATTCATGTAAATTAATCATGAAATCACGATTCCGATCAGTCGAAATCGTGATTTCATGATTAATTTAAACGAATTTGTATATTTGAATAGCCAATTGATTATTTTAGATGAATTTGTATATTTGTGCTACAATTATAAAGTAATTTAACAATCCAAATATTGAAATCAAAGATGTCATTTTGAACAATAAACCATGCAATCAACTATGCATCCACTGTGTGTTTGTTTGGCCTAGTGATAGAGTAGTTAATATCTAAGGCCAAAGCTTTAGGTTTGAGTCCATCGTAATGCGGTCTTTAAATTTTTATATTAAATTGACAAAAAACTATGTATCCATTTTTTATAATTACTTTTCTTGGTTTATCATATTTTTTTAATTTCATTATTTTTTAATTTTTGTAGTATGCCTTTTGTTGTAATTTAAATTTATTTTTATTATAATTAATTATAACTAATATTGTGGTTGAATAGTTGGAGTGATTATTGATAAATCATACAAAAATAGGAGTGATTGCATTGGAATGAATATTGATGATGTGAAAGTAAAAGAAATTAAAAATATTAGAGAAATTATATAGTTAGGTGATTGTATTGATTGCTGATAAACATAGTTTAATAAATTGTATATTGATTATTGGCACTAGCTCCCAGTATCTGTTCTTAGTATTTATGTATGAAAAAACTTGTAACAAATAATTTCACTTTTTATAAATGACTTGGATGTTCAATAAAATAATCTCAACACCTCTATTTCAAATTTACATTAATCTCTTAAAACTCAATTGATTCTTACGGTAAAGTTAATTTTTGGACTCTAAAAATACGAATGATTCGTTACCTATAATAGATTTTTTTGCACAATGCAAGTTACCTTGGGCGAGTCTTTGTCAAGTAGAAATATTTATTCCCAACGCACGCACTATCCTAAAATTCGATGGAAACGGGACAAACAGAAAATCGTTTCGGTGTTAGATATTGCTCCGGATTCGCAAATTGGGCGCTGCTGCACCTAAAAAAAAACAAGCGGTAATCTCTCTGTCTCTCTCCCTTCTCTCTCTCACCGGATTCTGCTTTACTTCCCAATCCCAATTCCTGCTCTATTCTAGGGTTTCGAAGAATTGCAATTTCGAAATTCCCAGCGGGACACTAGTTGCTCCTAATATTCAAACCAATTACAATTGTCCCTTCCTATTCCTGGGCCTAGGGTTTCCTGGGCATTTGTTCATGCTTTTCAATTGAGTGTTGTCTGTTCCGTTTTGCTTTTGCGTAGAAAGATCTGATAACAGAGCGACGATGCCTCCACTTTCCGACAAAGAACTGGAAGAGCAGCTTACCGCAGCTGGGAAAAGTCTTGCTCTGCCTCCTTCGTCGCTCGATGAACTCCTCCCTCTCCTCGATGTAAGCTCTCAACGCCCTCCCATGCTGATTGCCTTGTATTTCTTCGGGTTTTTCATTTATTCTACGGTTACTAGTCATAGTAATTATGGTAATTACTGCTTTCATTCACTGCTCTGCGCATTTCTGTAACGTATTTTGTTCTTCTTGTCCCAAAAGGGGAAGCTCTTCCCTCAGAGCTCCACATGAGAGTGTGAGGGGTTAATATTTTGTTCTTCTATATGTTGCTCTGTTGACTTTCTCTAAATTCTCTCTCTCTCTCCCCCATTGTTAGTATATGTAGGTAAATATTGGGTCCATCACGCCTCACGCCTAACTGAATGATGCAATGCAGTTCTACATATGACCTATAAGGATTTATTTCGACAGGAAAGGCTTGACACCCGAAATTATATTAGGATTTATGTGGATGCAGGCATATTTGCCCAATTACTTTACCATGGTTCCCTGCCAAAATTCATTGGCCTTTTTTGCTCCCAAGAATGTCAATTTGGTTATCAATTCTCTGACCTTACC
This sequence comes from Salvia rosmarinus, assembly GCA_036937905.1. Lineage (NCBI taxonomy): Eukaryota > Viridiplantae > Streptophyta > Magnoliopsida > Lamiales > Lamiaceae > Salvia > Salvia rosmarinus. The sequence continues at coordinate 97,123,806 of CM072816.1, forward strand.
TTTCTGATACTTAATTGTGTTGCTAACTATGTATTTTCTCCTTGCCAATACTGTTAACATACAAAAACGCCTCCTGCCGTACTCTGTTATGGCAATAGCAGCACTCCGAAACCTAAAAGGTTATTCTATTTGCATTTTCTCGTGTTGCATTTTTATTTAAAAATGCTGCTTTGCTCTCCAGTATTCTGGTATTTACTCGTTTGCTCTAGTATTTGTGTCACATTATCCACGCATATGCTGAAACTTCAAAATGAAGATTCTTTCATCACTTCTTTCTTTTGTTGACTGAGGCCACAGGAGCTGTAGAGAACATGTTCCAACGAGCATTAACAAAATATATGACCTTCTATTATACTTCCCATTTTATTTATTTTTTAAGAATTTTCAGTCTTGTGATTCATATAAATCTACTGTCAATGATAAGCATTCTTTTCTGATTCACATGCATATTTCATGTGGATACATGTTCTTACTATTTTTATATTCATAATGAGAAGACATGAATGTGAACTCATTAAAGTTTCTCCCATTATAATCTCGAAATTTTTTAATCTGATTATAGCGAGTTGAGGAACTTCTATCAAAAGTGGAACAGTCTCCTCCCAAATCAATGCAAACTGCCCTTTCTCCACTAATGAAGGCACTTGTCATGGAGGTGCTGTTAGAGCACTCTGATATTGACGTAAAAGTAGGTGTAGCTTCTTGCATCAGTGAGATAACTAGGATCACTGCCCCGGATGCTCCATATGATGATGACAAGATGAAGGTGATATCTTTGATACCTTCTCTCTCTCTCTCTCTCTCTCACACACACACACACACACACACTCACTCTCACTCTCACTCTCTTCAGCTGTCTTGGTTTTGGTTGTGACCCTTCATTTGGTTTCAGGATGTCTTTCAATTGATTGTATCATCCTTTGAGAATTTGTCAGACGTTTCCAGCAGATCCCATGAAAAGAGGGCCACTATACTAGAAACTGTGGCCAAAGTAAGGTCCTGTGTTATCATGTTGGATTTAGAATGTGATCAGATGATTGTTGACATGTTCCAACACTTCCTGAGAGCTATTAGGTAATTTCTGCATCATGTGTTGGTCAACTGCTACTATTACCTTTTTGATCCTTCTCTTTCACTTTATTCTCCTGCGGGACAAGGCAAGTGGTAGATCTGTACTTCACTATGTTGAAAGTTTTTATGCAGTCTAATTTGATACTTGTGTTGTGCTCCTTGGTCTTTATGCCTTGAGATACATTGAAACAGATGACAACCTAATCATTCGGTCATAAGTTTTTGGAATGTAAAATGATAAGTACTTTCTTTAAGTTATGCATAGAAACTTTCTGTTTCCAAGTTTTGAATTTCTAATGGTTTCTCCTTGAGATGGGAACATGTTCCTACCCGAAGTGCTTATGTCCTGTTATTTGCTTCTCACAGAGCTTATCATGCTGAAATTATTTTTGCATCCATGGAGACTATAATGACTCTTGTTATAGAAGAAAGTGAAGATATCTCCCCAGATCTACTTGCTCCAATTTTGGCTACCTTGAGAAGAAACAATCAGGTCAATTTCCTGGGCGTTCTTTACCAATTCTTCTATCCCATGTTCTACGAGGTGCTGACAGAAATACGTTGACAGGATGTTACGCCAACTGCGAGGAAACTGGCTGAGAGAGTAATTCAGAACTCAGCTGACAAGCTTAGGCCTTATTTAAGACAAGCAGTAACATCTTTAGAAACTTCATCAGACGAATATAGTGAAGTTGTAGCTTCTGTGTGCCGAGAGAACACTGATACTGTCGGGCATACTAATGAGAGCATCTTGAAGAAACAGCCGGTATGATTCCATTTGTTTATTCATTTATTGTCTTTTATGGCAATTTGGACATCTTTGGCTGTTGCTTTTAGCCACTTTACTATTACTGCTGTCGGCCTTGTGCTTCTTTAGTTGTGGATTACGATAAGTACTATTCAATTAAAAATTTATGTTGCATTAATGATTTTATTGTCAATCCATTTTGCAAATATGGGACATCTACTTCCATCCTCTTTTGCTTTGTTTTACTTATGCTTCATTCATCCTATGATTTTGGTCCATTGTTTGGCTGTGACGATATGCGTGAAGTTTTGATGTATAGTCTGGATTGGTAAAAGCAGAAAGCATGTGGCTCTTCTATTGAATTTTTTTATTTGGTTCCCCTGGTAAATGTTTTAGATGATGTTGAAATTTGAGTCTGGGTTTTATTATTAATCTTGATATTCTATGATACTCTGTTATAGGTAGTTGAGGGAAATTGTACCAGTGCTTCTCCAGCTCGGGATCCAGGAACTCCGGTATGTTTATGTAATGGCTTAGATTTTTAGTTGATATAATAAATGAAGCTTTTTCTCATGTTCAAAATTAATGCATGGATTACACTTAGAACACCTCCCCCCCAAAAAAAAAAAAAAAAACAAAACGAAAAAACAAAACACTATGAAGATTAGTTGCAATATCAAATTCCAAATTTATGCCATCCTTTCTGCAGTGTCCTCCATGCTTGAGCATTTATTCAATGGTTTCTCTGCTGTTATCTCGTACTTTTGGATTTAATTTAACCTTTTATTTTAATACTGATTGAAACAATTGAAATGATTTGGATTTAAAAAGCTTTTTAGGTGATAATAGTTGTTATGTCATTTGTGCAATTGAACTTTCAACAATCTTGCCCATTTTATGTTACTAAATGGGGCAGTTAGGATTCTTAATTAAAGAAGACAGAGATTTCTTTAAACCCATGCCAGTTGTACTCCAGTTTGCTTTCTTTATAAACATGGGAGGTTTTTGCTATTCAGTGCATATTCTTTAACCTCTCACCTCTATTATGAGCAGGCAGCTCAGGATGATGAGGAAAGGACCAACTTTCAGGATAAAGATTCCACTGCTATCAGATCACCAAAGTATGTTGTGAGTAATGGTATCAATGGGATTGGGACCAATGAAATTAGAACTGAGGCAAATACGTCAAAGAAGGTTGATTCTGAAGGCCAACTTTATGCAAACTCAACGATCAAAGCTGAATCTGATGATTGTGATGCACATAAACCTGAGAAGCTGGAAGCTGAAGTTGAAGCTGAACAAATACAGCAAGAAGCAGAAAACCATGATACTCCCGATAAAGATGTACATACTTCTCTGACTGAGAGTAAACCTGTTGAAGCTGCCGAATCTTTGGACAAAGTAGAGGACAAAAGTGTTGACACTGTCACTGAAGCATTACCTGTTGAGGCTCACACTGAAGCATCTAAACCTGTTGACTCTGTCACTGAAGCATCTCCAGCACAAAGTGGCAGCCATCCTGATGAGAGCCTATCTGAAACAGATATTAAGGAAATGAGGGAAGAAAAGATTGTTGATGAAGAGATGGTATCTGTTGATACTGCTCCTAAGAAAGCATCTGAAGAAGAATCCATTTCAGAAGTAAAGAAGCAGCGGCGCTCAAGGAAAAAGCGAACTGATGACTCGGCTAACAAGGATATGGCATTGACTGAAGAAGTTGCATCAAAGAACGACAATGGCTGTGCAACTGATTCAGAAGCAAGATCACTGGACCAGGCAGAAAAGCCGAAGGATGCTAGTAATAAAACAGAGTATGGATTGGCATTGAGGAAGGAAGATGTTAAAAAGAGTGGACGTGACAAACTTACCTTTGAAAAAGATACTCCAAAATCTTCTGCGAGGGAAGACCATGGGAAAGTAAGTTGGGTTCCTCCAGAACTATATATTAGTTTTACTTTCCCTGATCGAACATTCTCTCATCTATCTTGTGTTTCTTATTGTAGGACTCAGTTACTCTGAGGAAATCCCAGTTAAAATCCACAAAACACGAAGGAGGTCAGGAAGAAACTCCAAGAACAAGTACAAAGAGAAAAAATACTCCAGGCAAAGAGAAGGTATCAACTTTGAATATAAGTGCTGATCTACTTTTTATGCAACTGAAGTTTTGCAGTTTCTCTCACCGGCATCCCTGAAATATAATGTTCGAGTACAAATGGACAGAGCACATTGTCCTAATTCTTAACTTGTAATTCGTGAGGAGCAGCCGATGGTTGCCAAACTTGAATGGGCGATTTTTTATTAGTGAATATTTACAGGGATTTTGATCAATTTGTGAAACATTTTGTCAATCGTGCTTTAATCCTTCTCCTTTGGTTTTTCCTATCGCTTACTTTACCCTTTATCTTCCCAGATTGGTAAAAAATAGTTGCTGTGGGATTTCTTGTTTCAAAATTTTTCTTCGTGAGTTATCTCAAGCTGCTTTCAAGTAGTTAAAAATACCTGTCATTGAAAATCAAATATGCTGATTAAGAACTTCAAAACAATAATTACTAGATATCAATTTATATATATGATAACAGTTTGCTCTAAATATGTGTTATATGCAAAATATTAGACGATTAATGTTTATTGTGTAATAATTAGAGCTGAAAGCAACTAGATCTAGTGCTTGTTAGATATTGACCTTCATGGCTTTGAAGGGTATGTTTCCATATGATGGTTATGAGTTTTAGAAAGTCAAAAACTATGGCGGTTGACATATACTTAAGGTGGTACTCGCTGATGTTTGTCTCTACCTTCTGTCAAACAGTATGCCTTCAATTAATTATGTTTGCTCTCGACTGTCAATTAAATGTGTTTACAGCCTGACTTGACTAGATAGGATAACCTTGTTGGTTATCCAATTAACCAAACACGTGGATTGCATCGGAATCTACATTTGCATCCTCAAATATTGCATCTGAATGTAACTCAGACCATTGAATTAATTCTGGTTGATTATTGCTTGTCCAGGCATCTGAGACCCTAGAGTACGACAAGAATTTAGTTGGTTCAAAGGTGAAAGTGTGGTGGCCAAAAGATCGGGCGTGAGTGATTCTCTTACATTTCATATAGTTCTTAAATGTGATTAATAACACAATGATAATATCATTTGCTTTTTGTTCATCATTGCCAGGTTTTATGAGGGTGTGATTGATTCATTTGATTCTGTCAAGAAGAAGCATAGGGTCAGTGCAAAAGTTAGATGTTGCATTTTGTTTTTGTTGTTTTGATTTAGAAATCCTAATTTAGCTTCATGCTTCCATCCTAAGTAGGTCTTGTATAATGATGGCGATGAAGAGATACTGAACCTCAAAAAAGAAAGGTGGAATTTTCTTGAGGATGATGTGGTTTCAAATGGGGTAAGTGACTTTCTGTCTTCTTGACCAGAGGAGTAACTTCCTAATTTTGTTATAGTTGTATTCTCTACTTTCTGTGCTTATTCTTCATATTTTCTGTGAACAGGATCAGGATGTTGAACATTCAAGTCATGATACTTCCTCCGGCATGTAAGTTTATATCCTCACAAATGCTTCAACCTTGAGTATGTTAAAGTGATCACATCAGTCATCTCAAATATACAGTGGGTATTGTTTGAGAAACTGAGGGTGAGATTGAGATTTGATAGCCTGTAGAATTTATGCTCTACTTTAGTTACTGGTTTTGCTGAAAGTATGCTTTCCCTGAACCAGACAAGTAAAGAAGAAAGGTAATACGAGTTCTGAAACAACAAACAAACGCCAAAAGGTGGAGGGTTCACCTAAAAGGTCTGTTTTCCTTGCTTTTGATCTCCTTATGCAGCATTTACAACTATTATTTTAAGAATAATGGAAGTTGGTTTTCGCTTCTCCAGTAAGCAAAAAGATACTGCAACAAAACCTAGTGGCAAATATAAGGATGATGGGAAGGCAGAGTCAGGGTCCAAAGAAAAAAACCTAAAGACCAGTAAAAAATCTGTGGATGATAAATCTAAAGATCAATCTCAAAAAGTAGGGGGCAAAGGTCAAGTTGATTATGCCAAAGCATCTGGAAGATCTAAAGAGGATGCTGGCAAAAACTCTAGTCACTCGAAACAAGACAACCTGCGGACTCCAAAGTCAAAAGGTAAAACCACACCTGGTGGCAAAACCCTCGGTTCTGGTGGTATGAGAACAACAAAGTCTAGCACATCAAAGGTGAAAGAAACTGATCGGATGAAGGAAAAAACACCTGATACTGCAAAATCATCAGAAACGGCCAAAGGAAAAGCCACAGATACTGCCAAATCACGAGAAGGTGAGACTAAGAGCGGAAAGAAGCGAAGAAGGTGAATTATATGTTGGTGTTATGCTCCTATTGGGTTGTCTTTTCACATGTCCAGTTATTCTGTAGACTTTCCTGCAGTTCCTCTAGCATTGTAGGTTAAATTAGGCTCTGATATTATTAACTGTCTTAGCTTTAACATTTGTCCTTGTAGTTGGTAGTGGTTATTTTGGAGGTAGTTTTCTGTTGGTCTTGTGTTATATCTTCGGATGGATGTAGTTTTGGTTTTAGTTTTGTTCGGTCGTACATTAGCCACTATTAGTATGGCAATTGAGAGAGTTCAGCAACACTTTCCGCCAATTTATGTAACATAAAAAAATGCAATATTTGGGTGAATCTTTCATCAGAGAAGATTATTGAGAAATTAATTGTGAAGTAATGCGTTAAGGTTTATGGTATATGAATTTGTCGAGTGTCATTAGGGAAAGAGTCGGGCAAAGTAAATGTTCACACTTTTCCGTGTGAAATAAATCAGGTCACTGCCACGGTAATAGAAGATAGAGTTCCAATGCAATGAAGTGAAATAAAAATCTAATAACATATTGCATAGTCCCACAAAAAAATTCACTATGGTCTCTTATTTTAAAAATAATAAAATATTGGATTTTTGATAAGTTGTTTTAATAATAACATCATCTATCGTTATTTAATAAAGTATGAACGTTTAATGAATTTCGAACTCAATATTTACATGAGGTCATTCCTTGAGTGATATGTGAGAAAATACACTACTACTATGCAAAAAAAGTTGTGAAATATTATTTTTGTATGTCTATTTTGCTACTAATAATTAAAAGTAGTGTTGTTATTTTAACAATTTATAAAATTTATAATAATCAATCACATATTATAAGAAGTACTATTAATATAGTCCCTGGAGGCTTCGATTTATAATTCTAATAAAGCCTAAAAAGCCATTGCTATAGTTCCAATTCTGATGTCTTAGGAAATAACATATGGAACAGAAGAATAAAGTGAACATGATGCTCCAATAATTTTCCCAGTCGTCTTCTCGTATTTTGAAGATGTATATGTGTTACGTGATACAAGAACAAAATTGGAATTCTGAAAAAAGAGGAAAAATATTTCGGGTATAAGCAATTGAGCTGCTGTAAATTATAGTGGAGAGATTATAATTTAAAATAAGTTTATTTCCAACTTTATCAAGTGTTATAGCACTTAGGGCTGTGCAAGCATTGAATCGAACCAAAAAAATCGATCGAATCGATTCGTTCGGTTCGATTTTTTAAATAATCGATTAGCGGTTCGATTTATAAATTTTGGTGAAATCGGTTTTCGATTACGGATTTTTGGTTCGGTCGATAACCGAACCGAACCGAAACTATTAATATATAAATATATATATATTTATATATTTATTTAACATTGATATACTTAATTAAAAAAACTGAAATAAACCCTAAATATCCCATTCCCTGATCCCGTCCCTCCCAGAGCAGTTCCTCATTCTGCCTCTCAAGTCGTCCGCCGCCTCCTCCTCCCACCGCCACTCCAGTCGCCGCCGCCGCCTCCCTACCGCCTCCTCCTCTCATTTCACTCCTTCAGCGCCGCGCCGCCGCTTCCCTACCGTCTCCTCAGTCCTCACGGTTTCCTCCATCGCCGTGACGCCGTCCACCGCCTCCTCCCACGGTCCTACCGCCTCGGCGCCTCCTCCTTCTGCCTTTCAAGCGTCGTTGATTAGAGGTAACTTACTCTATTGATCTCAGAGATAGAAAAACAGAGATGAAACTGAATGCTTCGACACACTTTATTATAACTAATGAAATGGCTTTAAATAGCCTAGAGATGAAGACTCAGTCTTCTACAATTACTTGAACCAGAAAAATAGGGAGAGCACAACTAACTAAAACGAAATACTAGGAAAACCTATTGACTCCTTATTAGTAGGAGATAATTCTAGACTCTAAAACAAACTAACGACTAATTCAAACCCAACAATGCCTCTCCTAAACTGAAAGCGGTAGCAATCAGTTTACCTTCTCGCATACTCCAAGTTTTTCCCTCAATCGAACAAAGATCTCCAAACGCAAAGGCTTGGTTAAGATATCTGCAATTTGTTCGCTTGTTCCACAATGAACCAGCTTAACAACTCCTTCCTTAGTAAGATCCCTCAAGAAATGGAATCTGACATCGATATGTTTGCTTCGGCCATGGAGGACTGGGTTCTTTGATAACTTAATAGCTGAGCTATTATCACACATGATTGTGGTGCTTCCTGACTGCTTTAACCCAAATTTCTCTAAGATCCTCCTCATCCAAATGCATTGACAAGCACAGTAAGCAGCTGCAACGAATTCAGCCTGTGTTGTTGATAAAGTTACCAACGGCTGCTTCTTTGACGCCCATGCTACAGCTCCACCACTTAGCAAAAATGCATAGCCACTAGTACTCCGTCTATCATCGATATCACCAGCATAGTCACTGTCCGTGTAAACAGTTAACTCACCCACTTCTTTCCTTTTGTAAAGGACACGAATCCCAGAGTACCTTTCAAATAACGAAGTACCCTTTTTGCTGCTTGCATATGCTGATCATAAGGATCTGCCATGTACCTGCTCAACAAGCATACGACATACATCAAATCCGGCCTTGTCGATGTGATGTACATTAAGCTCCCAATGAGCTGCTTGTATAACGTTGGATCCACCTTGTTCCCATCTCCTTCTTTTGAGAGTCTTGTCCCTGGCACAATCGGATTTTTAACCTCATTTCCATTCAACAAATGGAACCTCTCCAAGATTTCTCCTGCATATTTCCTTTGATGAATAAAAATCCCATCTGCATCTTGTATCACTTCAACGCCTAAGAAATATTTCATCTTCCCCAAGTCTGTCATATCAAACTCATTTTTCATGGATGATTTGAACCTTTGAAGCAAGTTCTCATCATTTCCGGTAAAGATCAAGTCATCCACATACAAGCTAACAATTAAAATTCTGATACCTTCATCTGTTTTAACAAACAGCGTATGCTCGTATTCGCATCTTTGGAATCCTTCCTTGGAGAAATATGTCTCAATTTTGCTGTACCAAGCACGAGGCGCTTGCTTCAAACCGTATAAGGCCTTTGTGAGTTTATAGACCTTATGCTCCTCTCCCTCTCTGATGTATCCTTGCGGCTGCTCCACATAGACATTCTCAGACAACTCACCATGTAAAAAGGCACTTTTTACATCTAGTTGATAGACACACCATTCTTCTTGAGCTGCCAAAGCTAGAATCATACGTATGGTATCCCACCTTGCAACTGGGGCAAAAACCTCATTGTAGTCTACACCTTGTTGTTGTGCATAACCCTTTGCTACAAGCCTGGCTTTGTATTTATCCACCTCTCCTTTTTCATTTAGCTTTGTCTTGTATACCCACTTCACACCAATCTTCTTTGTTTCCTTTGGTAGCTCTGTGAGAAACCATGTTCCATTTTTCTCTATTGACTCCAATTCAGTCTCCATAGCTTTTATCCACTTATCATCTTCTTTAGCTTCGTCGAAGGTGATTGGATCATCGAGTGAGGCAAACATGACAAAGTCGTCTGTGTTTTCTTCTTCTTCTCCAGATAGATCTTCTCCAGTCTCATAATCTCGCAGGTAAGGTGGTGGCCTCCGAGTTCGTGTTGTTGGAGAATTCTGATGATTCTCCTGAGAGGTCTCCTCTCGTCTTTCAGCTATTTCCTGCGGCAAATCTCGTCTTTCAGCTATTTCCTGTGGCAAAGGTGGATCTTGATTTAACTCTTCCTCATTGATTTCTGACTCACTTTCCTCCCATATCAACTGTTCTTCATTCATTTTTCCTGCTCCACTTCCCCAATTCCATCCTTCTTCTTCCTCAAATATGACATCCCGACTCGTCACAACCTTCTCCGTAATTGGGTTGTATAAGCGATAACCCTTCGACTCATTGCTCACTCCAATTAATACACATATAGTGCTCTTATCATCCAGTTTCTTCCTTCTTTGCTCTGGAACATGAACATGTGCCAAACATCCGAACACTCTGAAGTAATCCACCTTTGGTTTGACTCCACTCCACATCTCTTTAGGTGTTTTTTCTTTCAAAACAAAAGTGGGGCTTCTATTTAAGACGTGAACTGCCCATCTCGCAGCTTCAGGCCAGAATCTTTTGGGGACATCTTTATCATGTAGTATGCATCGCACCATCTCCATAATTGTACGATTCTTACGCTCAGCCACTCCGTTTTGCTGAGGCGTAAAGGCTGTTGTGAGTTGTCTGCTGATTCCCGTCTCTTCGCAGAAGTTTTTGAATTCATTAGACAGGTATTCTCCTCCTCTATCTGTTCTCAGACATACTAGGGTTTCTCCAGTTTCTCTCTCCACCTGATTCTTGAATCTTGTGAAGGAAACAAAAGTCTCAAATTTATTTGACAAAAAATAAACCCAAACCTTCATGCTGTGATCATCAATGAAGGTAAGAATGTATCTTTTTTTACTGTTTGATGCTGGAGATTGGACCACAAAGATCCGAGTGTATCAGTTGTAATCTCCTTGAAGCATGCCACATACTCTTCTTTGGAATGCTCTGTCGATGTTGCTTTCCCACCAAACAGTTTACACACTTTGTAATTTCTCATGTTTTCTTTAGCTGAGACATCCCTTTCACCATGTTCTGATACTGCAAGGTTCTCAAGCTTTTGTAATTGAGATGTCCATACCTTCGGTGCCAGAGCTGAAACTCGTTTGTTTCACTGATTTGATGACACTCCGATACTGCATTCACGACATTTTTGGTTGCTTTAATCTTGAACAACTTGTTCTTTGTCATTTTTGACTGCATGATCAGACCTAGCTCCGGATGGTATAACTTGCATACTCCTTTCCTCATCAGAACTTCACACCCTTCCTGGAGAAGCTGTCCTATGCTCATCAACTTGCTTTTTAGATCTGGTACGAAATACACATCGCTGATTGTGTGTGATCTCCCATCGATCCGTAGACTCACACTTCCTTTTCCCAATACTGTCAGCAATGCGTTATTCCCCAGTTTCACCGAATGACGAAACCCTTCATCGATTGAGGAGAACCAAGACTTGTCTCCACACATATGGTTGCTGCAGCCTGAGTCAAGGAACCATACTTCTCCATTGTCTTCATTTTCTCATGTGAATGAAGACAACAGTACTTCATCTTCTTCGCCATCTACCTCAGCATAGTTGGCTTTACCATCCCAACTTGGACATTCATATTGAAAATGTCCAAGTTTATGACATTTAAAACACTCTATACTCGCCTTGTTAAAGGACCTCGATCTCCCTCTTCCTCTTCCTTGTCCTACTCCTCTTCCTCTGCCTCTACCCCCACGATCTTCATAGGTAACTTTCAACGCTTGTTCTTCTCCTCCATAGCTTAGTTTTCTCATCTTTTGCTCATGAACTGACAATGAGCTTTGCAGTTCGTCTACTGAAAGACTATCAATGTCTTTGGACTCTTCGATGGAGCAGACAATGTAATTAAAATTCTCAGTTAGAGTACGCAGGATCTTCTCTACTATCTTCACATCTTGCATGTCATCTCCACAATTCCTCATATCATTTGCCACTACCATCACTCTCGTGAAGTAATCGGTGATGGACTCTCCGTTTTTCATCTCCAACAACTCAAAGCTTCTCCTTAATGATTGCAATTGAGCACGCTTTACTCTTGAGTTCCCTTGATATTTTGTCTTCATCGAGTCCCACAATTGTTTGGAGGTCTCCTTCAAGGTGATCGTCTTGAGAACGGATTTGTCAATTACACTAAAAAGGTAATTTCTTGCTTTGAGATCCTTCAGTCTTGCCTCGGCAAGAGCTTTCTTCTGCGCATCAGACAGCGTTTCTTCACTAGTCGGCTCTGCGACTCCATCTTTCACCACATCAAAGTATTCCTTCGATCTCAGAAGGTTCTCCATGATTAGACTCTAGTGATCGTAATCACCGTCAAAGCTCGGTATGCTCGGCTGAGCAAAATTGCTTGAATCTCCCATTTCTTTCTTAGTCACTCACCCGTGTTTACACTCTCTCTCACTTGTGTTTCCCTTTACCCAGGAATTTAGCTCTGATACCAAATTTATTGATCTCAGATGAAACTGAATGCTTCGACACACTTTATTATAACTAATGAAATGGCTTTAAATAGCCTAGAGATGAAGACTCAGTCTTCTACAATTACTTGAACCAGAAAAATAGGGAGAGCACAACTAACTAAAACGAAATAGTAGGAAAACCTATTGACTCCTTATTAGTAGGAGATAATTCTAGACTCAAACAAACTAACGACTAATTCAAACCCAACATACTCATGTTTCATTTTTTTTCATTGTTTGGGTCGCTAATTGCTCCTTCATAACATATAGCTCCTATTTGCTCAGATTTGAACTTCAATGAGAATTAAAAATGAGAAAACATTTACTTTATCAAAAATTTGCTGGGAAAAAACAGTTTTTTTTCAATGATATAATCACTACTTTGTACTTCGCCGGTTTTCTTGGTTGCGTAATTAAGCTATTTTACTCGAATTAATTGAGGGCTGATCTGTTTTTTCCGGGAATTAATGTTTTCTTTCTTAGTTCCTATGTTTTTGCTGTAAAGATTCGACTGTTTACAACAAGATCTGGCATAATTGCGGCCTCCGAATTTCATTTCCTTTCCTTGTTATTTCTGTTATTCCTGCATATAATACATAGTGCGGTCGGTTTTCGATCCGACGAAAACCGACTTATTTTTTCTGTTCGGTTTTCGGTCGGTCAGACAATTCCAATCGGTCGGTTCGGTTCTAGTTACCATAATTCTGTTTGGTTTTCGATTTCTGGATTTTTGGTCGGTCGGTCGAACCGACCGATGCACAGCCCTAATAGGAATTCTCATATTTGTGATTCTGGATCCCAGGAGTGGGATATGTAAATAACACATTAATATTCTTATCAGACTGAACTAACCCCTTACCATCTCAATCTAATAATAATTGGGAAGTAGTTACTACTTTAAATTGGGGTTATGTATAGACTATAGAATCACCCATTTTTAATTGGGATGAAGAAAGAGAATTACAACAATTACCAAGGTTGATGCTCCCAATTATATTGCCTTAATTTTATGTAAGGCTAGCCTGGATGTCACATGCTTAAAAATCTAACTAATGCCGCCTCGTCGACTATCATTTACAATTATTACATCTTGCGGCCCAGTTTAAAATATTGGAAGTCATACATAGGAATTCTCATATTTGTGATTCTGGATCCCAGGAGTGGGATATGTAAATAACACATTAATATTCTTATCAGACTGAACTAACCCCTAACCATCTCAATCTAATAATAATTGGGAAGTAGTTACTACTTTAAATTGGGGGCTATGTATAGACTATAGAATCACCCATTTTTTAATTGAAGCCCAATAAATAATTTAAAACAGCGCAACACTAACCAATACAATACGTTTAAAGTTCTGGGCCTTTCAAATTAATGCTACGGCCCACACAAAGAAAAAAGAAGGGAAAAACAAACAAAGAAAAATACAAATGAAAATAAAATCAGCGGCTTCGTCTTCTTCTCCGTACCTCTGTTCCATTCTAGTTTGCATCTTCTCCTTGAATTAAACAGAAAAAGTGCATTTTACATATTCTAAAAAATTTAAATCTATGTTATTGAAACACAATTTCCTTAAAGTTCGTATACAATCTTCGAACTATTGTATGTTGTATAATTCTTCCTCTTATTTTATAATCTTTCTACACTCAGAAACCCTCAGATGTCAATTCTGCAGATTTTGGTCTCGTATGCGCTAAATTCATGACAGCTGACATAAATCTAAGAGTATACAACACCCTCGGCTACTGAAGTTGCGCATATGTTGTAGATTCAGAAGATATAAGGTAAATGTTTTATCATTACTAATCTTAATCAATTGATAAATAGCTCATTTGTTGCAACGTATGAGATAGAGAGATAAATATTTTCGGATATGTAGAGAATTATTGTAGGTGCATAATCTGAATTTTGCACTTTTTTGTTTTTCTTCCACACTGAAGTTGAACTCTGCTCTGTCGCTGAAAATATATCTTAGTAATATATTCTAAATTCAGTTTCTGCTCCTTAAACCAGCAAGGTATTGTCATTGAATTTCATCGACCTTCAAGATCCATTTTAAATTCTTGTGTCTTGGCTGCATTGCATCAAATGGATTTTGTGAGATATGATGTTAATCTAAAAATAACTACAAATGTTGAAATATTTGCTTTGTTTTTTTATGGTTGTATATGTATTCTTGCAATCATTTGATGCTAATAGTCTCTTGTATAAATATTTGTTCAGGCATCATATAGGTGTGGTATATAAATGGAATCCCACTTGCATAAGGGTTCTTCTCCAACCATTCATAAATGGAGAAAAGTTGCATATGGCGGGTCGCAACCCGGGTTTGACGACAATCATACAGATGACTCTTTCCTAGAAGACATGATCATGAACGCCAATGTTGTGAAAAGAGATTTGGTTAAGGTGATTCTTGACGCGGTGTCCATCTCACAATATCTGTGTGTTGTTGCTCTTGTTGTCTTGGTCTGGATTTACACACTTAGATCCATCTTTAGCGAACAGTCTCTCTTATTACTCGATATTGCTCTTCTCGGGTGGGGTTTCGTGGTTGTTCTTTTGACAGCGGAAATGCTATCGTTTGAGCTGCTTCTCAGTTGCATTATCAGAATATCTTTCTTCATAACCGGCATATACATTTTATCTCCCATCTATCACACTTTGACACGCTCCATAAGTTCTGATTCCATTTGGGCACTTTCGGCCTCTCTTGTCGTACTCCATTTGTTTCTGCATAACTATTCTGGTTCCATGTTGGAACCTCCCAGAGCTATTGAGTTTTCAACCTTCACGAGCAACATTTCTCTTAATGTTTCTATAGTTGCTTCACTTCTGATTGCTTCCCGATTTCCTTCAAGGCTTCATGTTTTTGCTATCGTTCTATTCTCCTTGCAAGTCTTCTTGTTTGCTCCATTTGTTAGCTATTGTATCAAGAAATACTCTTTTCGGTTGCACTTGTGTTTCTCGTTGGGTTTAATGGCTGTGACTCTGTATTTTGTCTTTCAGTTGCACCAATTGCTCTTTATTTTGTTGTTGAGCATATTGGTTTTCGTTAATTTGGTATGCCCTTATTGGCTGATTAGGATTCAAGAGTACAAATTTGAGATAAATGGCCCCTGGGATGAGGCTAAGCTCTGTTTTAACATAACTGAGTGAAACTGTCCCTCGTTGTACATGTACTAATTGTCTACTTCCGGGCTTCTTTTGTATATGCTATAGGATCGTGTGGATAAGACTTGATATGTATGACTATGATGCCTTTTACAATTTTTTGTTTGTGTTGATGTATCAGAATTTCAGCAATATATAATCCAGTTGTCTGGTTGGGTATATTAGATTGTAATTCATAAATTGTGCTTTAATTTTATTGTTACTTCTAAAGATTGGGTTCGTTATTTTGATGCCTTAGATTAATTAACCCTATAGACTTGCTCTACAATTGTTAATGTGAATTCAGTACCAGTCTCATAAACAAAATGCTTATCAACCATGGACAAAAACTAACAAAGATGCAGTTAACAACTACAGAAACCATATTTCCAACGGCAAATTTATACTAAATCACAGCACACCCATATAGGGCGACTAAAGTGACGTTCTTTCTTTTTTTCATTTTTCTATTCTTCCCAACAATGAAATTTTAGCAATAACCGTATCAACGCAAAATATAAACTTTAGCGAGGTGGTGGAGCTTGATTGATGTTTCTAATTAGGTTGTAAGTGAGATGGTTAGGGGTTAGTTTAGTCTGATAAGAATATTAATGTGTTATTTACATATCCCACTCCTGGGATCCAGAATCACAAATATGAGAATTCCTATGTATGACTCCCAATATTTTAAACTGGGCCGCAAGATGTAATTATTGTAAATGATAGTCGGAGAGGCGGCATTAGTTAGATTGTTAAGCATGTGACATCTAGGCTAGCCTTACATAAAATTAAGGCCAGATTGATTGTGAAGAAACAAGGAGCACAATATCTCCAAATCCTGTATTTCTAAGGATTCTTATATGATTTCGATTTTATGATGCTGTTCCATATTCACGAATAAGCAAGATAAGATTTCTATTTCAAGTGGCTGAGCTTGTGAGCAAAGAGTTGGTTTTGCTTTGTTAGATTATGTATCTATTAATTTTTCTGCGGAGTATAAAACATGACTTGCTGTGATGTTACTAAAACAGGATAATAAATTGCAGAATTTAATTTGAAAAGGATACCTTTAAGAATGGATGATGCTATTGCTATGATGAGTCTGCAGAAAAATATCTTATGATTTTAGCCGCTAGCTGTGTTACTTCTGTGTTAAAACAACTAAGATCCTACAGATTTAAGAATTTATCTTGGTAACTAGGGATGACAGTGGATCTCGGATCCGGTCCAGATCCGCAGATCCAGATCCATTTTTCAGGATCTGGATCTTCAAAAAATAGGATCCGACGGATCTGGATCGGATCCGGACCATTCTTTTAAAATCCGGATCTGGATCTCGATTTCTGAGATCCAGATCCGGTCCATGGATCCATATAATATATATGTAATATAATTTTTATTTATATTTATAAGTGTATTATATTATTTTTCTTTCTAGTCGAAGTTGGATAAACTAGGTTACGAAATTGAATAGTATGTTAGTAATATTAGAAATTTGTACCTTGTAATTGGGGAAATTTTGTATATGAATGGTCTATTTGCTAAAATATGTGTGCTACTTCTTCTATTACTATTGCAATATTATTTGTTGTCATGAAAGCAATAGTGATGATTGTAGAATTTAAAATAATTATTATAGCGTTATATGTATTTAGATTATTATTATTAATATTATGGTGTTACTGTGAATTATATTTGATTTATGATTTATTTTAGAAGAGAAAATATATGGATTCGGGTCTAGACCCTGGACCCTGTGGATTTTATGGATCTGGATCTGGATCTAATTTTTTTGGACCCAATGGATCTGGACCGGATCTAGACCCAAGCAAAAAATTACGGATCTGGATCTGAACCAAGCCAGATCCGATCCAAATCCGGTCCATTGCCATCCCTATTGGTAACTTAGTGGTTGAGAAATCTGGTGATACCGGGTAAAAGAGGCTAATTAAAAAAAAGTTATTGAGGATTATTTTTATTTTTTTACAAATTTTAAAAATTATTAATAAATATATGAATTTAATAGTAATGTATTTTTTTTTCTATAAATTGAAAGACGATAAAATTAAAATTGACATGACAATCGATGTGATATCATTTCATCAAATCGATATCGTTTTACTTTTATTTATATATATCTCTTTCTCTAACTTGAGAACTATGCACATCTTCTCTCTCTCTAACCCGCACCCCAAATCTCTTTCTCTAACTCCAACTTACGATGAGGTTTGGAGATAGAGAGGGTTTGGAGAGAATTTTGACCATCATTTAATTTGTGGAAAAATTATAATAAAATTATTGTATAAGTAAAACGATATCATTTTGATGAAGTGACGTCACGTCGACTGTCATGTCAGTTTTAATTTTGACAATCATTCACTTTGTAAGAAAAATTACAATAATATTAAGTTTGTGTATTTATTGATAAAGTTGGTGGAAAAAATCAAAATATACTCAAATTTCATGTATTTAGAATATTTGCAATCTTATTGCAACTGGGATCAGCTTTGGTTTGTGATAGCTAGGTTGATTTTATTCAGGTTGCTCTGAATTTTTTTGTAGGAATACTTTCCTAGGTTTTATAGATTGTGACAAAGGGGTAGGAGAAGTAGGATTTTACTTGGTTTGTATTTCAACGGTAGATTGGATGCTATAGCCTTCTCTATTATAGTCTCATTTAAGATGATGTCACGTAGTTTAATTGATTTCAATTGATTGGAACCACTACTTTTCATATGATATCATCATATCAAATGAGGCATGCAATGGATAGGGCCTTAACATCCAATATACTGTACTTTCAGTCCCGTTTAATTGTATTGAGGAAGGTTTTGTACTTTCAACTTCCCTTTTCATTTTATTGGTGTACGGACTTCATTAATATTGAAGTGCCAACTCTTCCTACATACTTTGTGAATAGAGCTTTGTTTTTTTGTAACCATCACTTGCTATTCACTGAAATCTCCATAGTTAAGCATGCAAATACGAGAACCACAATGTTTTCCTACCTTCTGAAAGAAACTTACCCACCCAATGTGCCACTGACTGAAGCAAAAATGATATTTGAAACCATTTTGTAGGTACAAGTACAATGTTCAGAGAAATTTTATTGAAATAATACCACTCGGATTGAAACTCCTCTTGCAAAATTTAGTATAAGAATGATGATAATGCATGAGAAGTATTAGCACTGCACCAACAATTATTTGGCGATTCGAGTCTAGAGACCTGACCAAAACTTTCAGTACTTTATAATATATTTCAGCTGACATTATGGTATGAATCAATAATAGCATCAGCAAGGTAGTCGCACTTGGCAGCAGACAATCCAGCTAAGGATATCCTTCCATCCTTGGTCATGTATACGTGCCACTTGCTGGTCATGTTCTCACTCTGGTTCGACAAAACAGTAGAAATATCAGACCAAGTTGCAGAAATTACATTTTCCAATTTGAGAATTCTAAACAAATATCTGATGTACCTGAGCTTTGTTCAAGCCTGTAAATGAGAACATGCCAATCTGTTTCAGAATGAAGGACCAGTCCTTCGAAGTTTTTTCCTTCTCAGTGATACTATTATATAGTTTCTTTCGGACACTCTTTATCCTTCCGGCCATTAATGCCATTTCATCTTTCCATTCTTTGAAGAGATCTGGGCTCCCCACAACATTAGCAACAATCCTGGCTCCATGTATGGGAGGATTTGAGTACATTGGTCGTGCAATCCTTTTCAATTGGCTCTTTACCCTGCAGTTACAAACAAGTCGCTCTTAGCAATATCCAAAGCTTAAGTTATAACTTGAACATAATCATACACCCTTAAAGCAAAACCTCCATGGAAAACTAAAGAGGTAAAAGTCCTGCACTAAAGATATACTTAATATCAGATTTATCTTGTTAGATGATGTGCATTTCCTTTGCCTCTTCTGTAAAATTATGTCAAATCCTTACATCTTGGCCATTTTAGAGATTAATACAAAAAACTCTGAATGTCCAAGAAGAAACCACCCAAAGTCAAAGTTCTATATAGAGTAGATTGGACAAACAGTAAGTGTGACATTTAACACATGCCTAGTATGTTAACAATTTTATCATTACAATGTGATGTACATCCCAATAGCAGGGAGAATCAGATGAAGTTGCTTCACATTGGCAACTTAAAAATAAAATGATCACTTTCCTTAGTATTGTTACTGCAGCTAGCAACATGCTCAACAGAAACAATACAAAAGACAACCCTATCTTATTACCTTTGTGCTACTTCGGACGATGAGCAGACAACGTTAATTGCTCCAATCCTTTCTGAATACAAACCCAAATTTTTACTGTAAGACTGAGCTACAAGAAGCTCCAGTCCACGGGCAGCAAACAATCTCACTGATGATGCATCTTCGTCAAGACTCCCGCTTGCAAACCCCTACATTCAAATTGATAATTGTATAAAAAGAAATACCCCCTACACATTCAAATTGATGATCTACAGACACTATGTTATCAGGGTTTTTTTTTTCCATAAATTTATTTCATACAATGTTGTCCACATGTGAAATCAATCAGTATTAGGTTCATCACAAATGAATCACCATGGACCACACAAACACATACACATGCCTACGCACACACACATTCTCACATATTCATAAAGCTAATAGAGATGTGAATTCAATAACAGGCACCTGGTAGGCAACATCAAAGAATGGAATATGGTTTTTTTCCTGAATGACATCAGCTATTACTTCCCACTGTTCTGGAGTGGGGTCGATACCAGTGGGGTTGTGTGCACAACCATGAAGTAACACAAAGGATCCTTCTGGAGCTGCCTGAAAACAAGAGTTTGTACCCAAAATTTATGGAATGAATTGCATATAACTTTGGCCTATATGATTTCTCTTGATTAATGAGGAAAAGAGCACAATCTATCACGTCCTCTTTCACTCAGATGCAACTCTAAAGAGACAAGTCTTGAATCTTGAACTGATAGACATGATTTATTATCCGATCAGAATTGAATAAACGATGTATGTGAACCTGATTTAATACAAAATAGAACATACACAGTTGACTAAAGTGTCATGATCCTAGACGTCCCTTATTAGGAGGATGGTAATGAGGTGGTGACTGACGGGCCTTTAGTTCCATCTTAAGATTCTTGACACCTGACTTTTCTGACTGTTCTTTTTTCCTTTTTTTTAACTATTGAATAGCATAGATAGCCACATGTCAATAAAAATCTTCATCTGTTAAGCAAGATGCAAAAATTGATGGCCACTGATTTTACTGAAACAAGACAAGATACCTCACTTGTGAGCTGGAATGCCAGACAAGAAGCCAATGAAACATGAATCAGAACAATTACTGAGGGTAAACTTATATGCAGGTACAGTTGTTTGTGGGTGTTTTTTTTTTTTTTTTGGTTTTTTGTTTTAGTAGGGGGAAGGGGGGACAGTGGGGTTTGAACCATAGACCTCTCTCTTTACACTAAGGAGGTTCAACGTTTCGATGTCCCCAAAGAGACGGGTGGGTTTGGATTTGTTATCCTCTAGAAACCACACAGTAAACCAAAACTTCAGTTTAGCATTTTCGTAGATGGAAATCAACCCTCACATGCACAAACCATAGTTTTTATTTGGTTTGGCTCGATTGGTTTGGCATGATCAGTTTAAAAATAAGTACTACAATTATAGATAGCTGGTGGAATCACTATGATTTTACAACCTTTATGTCAGATATCATCCCATCAAAATCCAAACCAACAGTTTTGGGATCATAATAGCGATACTCGGACCATGGAACTCGAGCATCGTTGAAAATGTTCTTGTGATTCCCTGTAGAGATTTTAGCGGTCAGAAGAAAGATGTTAACATTTTATCCAGGGAAGCTCATTAGAACTTTAACAAGTACCCCAGGTTGGAGATGATATCAGAACTTTAGCACCAGGAAAATATCTCTCTATGAGCACTGCAGCAAGGCGCAGAGACCCAGTTCCTGAAAGACCCTGGACAGTAGCAACCTGTGACAGAAAAAATAGATTTTTCATACAGTTTGGTCCTTAAGCAAATTATAATGATTTTATTTAATTCAACTTGGCCCATTGGAGATTTTTAATTCTTAGGCACAAGGAGAGGACTTTATGTCTCTTACTCTTTGTTGCTGAAGAACATCACTTTCTGCTCCAAATAATAGTTCTGCAGTAGCCTTGTTGAATGCAGCCAAACCTTCGATTGGTAGATACTACATATAATGAGGCTCATTATAAGCACAAGTGATCAATAACTCGGTAATGACCCTAGCTCAGCCTTGTGGAGTTAAAAAAATTAAGTACCTCTTTGTTCTCTCCCCTTTCCAGCATAAGGTTTTCTGCCTACAATTTGTTTATCAGTATTATCATTTGTTTAGTAATTGATCAACAATCGAATATGCAGTGCAATCATTGCATCTTACAGAAAGAAAGCAGTTCTTCTACAACATGTAAACAAGAGTGTGAAGCAACTTACTTTCTTAACAACATCAAGCACATACGGCTGTAGATCTTCAGTCCGATAGGCACCAACACCCAGGTTAAGCTTCATTTCATGAGTATCTGCTCGGAATGCTTCAGAAACTCCAAGAATGGGGTCTGGAGGAGCCATTGTTAGTTCACTGAACCTGGAAACCTCAACCGCAACGGTCATGCTTGTCCTAGTGAAAGGCTGAAAGACGAGACAAGTAATATGAGAGAACAAGTTATATTTCCAAAAAGTGAAAGGAGCATTCCTTAGATAAGCCATGAGAGAGCTAATTCCAGAATCAAAGCAAGCTTGCAATTCAAGTCAAAATAGATAAGTGACTGGACAGGCGCCAGTAACTGTATCAACAATTCATGGAAACAGAGTTGAGCATTATAGGGCTAAAACGCTCGGACAGACATACCTTGGCCTTGATAAAATTCTTTCCGAAAAATGTCGTCTGACTGGAAGCTCCAAGCTTTGGATTTGCCTGCTAACCCCACAGAAATAACAAGTTAAACTGATTTTTATTTCCCAAAAAACTCCAATCTCATGACTCATAATACTGGAGAAGAGAAGTGAGAAAGCCAAAATCTGAGAAAAATAAACAAGTGGGTGATGGTATGGTTACCTTGAGAGGTTCCAGCAAAGAGCAAGAAGCCACCGGAGAAGCTGTAGTGAGCGAGACAAAAGCTGAAGCCATCTATGTATAACAACAAGTATGAAATCAACCAATCAAGCAAATAGATTTTTTTGTTAAAAGTTTATGGATGGAACGGATCACTTTTGCAAATGCATCGGCGACCTCATACAATAAGATTGGGAGGAGATAGCAGATCAAAACAGAAAGAATAGAAAGAGTTTGAAACAGAAAGAAATACCGTTTCAGCAGAGCAGAAGGGAATCGGCCAAAGTCGACAACACCAAGAGTGGGAAAGGTGAGGTCAGAGGAGGGCGATAAAAACGAGCACAGTTTTGGCTTTCACTTTTTATTTTTAAAAATGGTGTAATCCTCATACCAATCTTTTAAGGGTGGTCTCCTGTCCTATGCACGCGTACATAAGACTCACCCTAATTAATTAATTAATTTTAATTAATTAAATTAATTAGTTTAATAAAATTTAATTATAAATTAATAAATATTAATTTTAAATTAATATATCTTCATTATTAATTTTAAATTAATATATCTTCATTTGAATTAATACACTCTAATCATGAATTAATAAATCATAATCATGAATTAATAAATTTTAATTTTGAATAATAAACTCTAATTTTGAATTAATAAAGTCTAATTATGAATTAATAAATCATAATTTTGAATTAATAAACCATATTTGAAATTAATAAACCCTAATTTTGAATTAATAAATCCTAATTGAAAATAATAAGCCCTAATTTTGAATAATAAACCCTAATTGTGAATTAATAAACCCTAATTTTGAATTAATAAACTCTAATTTTAAATTAATTAATCATAATTATGAATTAATAAACCTCAATTATGAATTAATAAACCATAATTATGAATTAATAAATTCTAATTTTGAATTAAAAATTATAATTAAAATTAATAAATTTAATTATAAATTATCTAATTATCCTTACTCACCATTATTAATATATAATTATTTTAACAAAAAACAAGGGTGAGCTACTCATGTCTATTTTCGGTCGTCTGGTGAGAAGAATTTCTTGACTGGAAACATACATTAGTCGATCGAAAATAATGAAATTAGTCTTCAATTTATTCACCCATTTCCTTATTTTCGGTAGACTAATGTCTGTTTTCGATCGAGAAAGTCTTCTCTCTAGTCGACCGAAAACAAAGAAATTAGTCTTATTTTAATGTAATGGGTATATCGTGTAGAAAATTTTAAAAAATGTTATAGATGGTATATGTTTTAATATATATATATATATATATATATATATGGGTTGGATCTAGTGAGAACTCATCTTTTTTTAGAACTTGAGAACCATGATAAGATGTTGAAGATGATTGTGCATAAAGAAAACTATAAAGTTGTGCGTAAAGAAAACTTTCTAAAATTGTTGAACAACAAAATAATTTTAGAAAGTTTCCATATATATATATATATATATATATATATATATAGTTTGGTTCAAATAAGAACATTTTAACGTGAGAACTTTATACCGCTTAATGAATCACTCGATCATCTTCAACGCTTTTTATTCATTAACTTTCGCGATCATTACTTCATAACATATTCTCACGTTCATAATAAAAATGGTTTCTTAGCGTAAAACCATTTTTATTGCAGGTAGTTCACAAAAAATGTGATTTTCATTTGATCCACTCCTATATATATATATATATATATATATATATATATATATATATATAGTGAGAGCGAGGAGATTTGTTATAAGAGAAACCAACTCTAAGATGAGAAATAAGAACTAATCAAAACCTTAAATTATGTATTAACTAATGGTTCAGATTAAATTAATGAATAATGACATGTTTTGACTTGATTCATCAGATTTTGACTATTTAAGTGTGTTAAGGGTGAATTGGTAATATTAAAATTTATCTCACCCCATCCAAACCACTCACCCTCCCAAAATTTGCGTACTAAATCGTTTCCCCTTATTTCTCTTTCATAACTTTCTCTCTTATCGTAAAAAGTCAATCTCTCATAATCTTTGCAAATAAAAATATATAAGACCTCCTCAATCGTGTGTTCGTCCGAAAGTCTCGTTGCATAAGCAAGCATAAAAGTGTGGATATATACAAGGTTATTCAAATGGTAAGGACACTCTACACAGATTTGGGATTAATCAATTTTTGCATTTGCGAAGAACACAAGGTTTGGGTTGTGAACAAGACTTAGGGCTTTGATTTTTTGCTTAAGAACCATAATTCGGATCAATTTTAAGTTACAGAAATTATATAGAAATTTTTTCAATGTGTAACAAAAAAATGTTGATGAAATAATTTTGTTGGTATTTTCAAGCTTTGTTTTTCAACACATAAATTATGAGGGGGTCAAGTCGTTGTTGAATTGTTTTATAGTTTTGAAAGTGTTCTCAACTTATAATATATGTGGAGTTTGTCGGTTCTTTTATAAATAGAATCGAATCTCGTGATGCATGTCCTTCCATAAAGTATGTTGTTTGAATATTTCATGATTTCAATTTTTTAGTCCCTTAATGTGGTCCCCGGTCTGGTGTAGCTTGAAGATTACTTTCTTGATAATCGTAAAAAGTATTTATGAAGATTTAATAATCGACCAAAACTATGCACAAATAAGTTAAAACGTGTGAATATACAAATGCATATTGTGCACAAATAATACAATTCTCTATCCTTTGTGAAAAAAATTTATTTTCGATATATCATTAGTAAAATTCTTTGATATTTTATATGAAGTTGTTATTCTAGTCATTAAATCATTCCAGATTTATATTGAGCATTCGTTTATTTGAACGAGGATGCATATCATACTTTAAATGTTTGTATCAATTAACAAATTTTCAATATCTTATGCATTTGTGCATTAATAGCCATGTGATATTCATGTGTTTTTCTCGTATTATGCACATAATCAATTTTGGATTCCATATGTAGAAAAAAGAGCTTATGGTTTATATTGAAGATGTGGTAGGAACGGATGCGCATCGAATATTGTGTGTCCATGTTGAGATGTCCCTTAAAAGTTATGAAAAAGAAGTCTTCGATGAAGCATCTATTTATAATCGTGAGTTGTGCATGGATGTTGGCTTCAATGAATATATAGTTTTATTTGGATGAAAATGACAACATGTTGTCGTACAATAAAGTTAATTTATTCTAAAGAGACAAGCTCATCTATTTCACATTTTCGAACGATATTGTTTCATTAATATGAACCTTCTAGGGTGCACTTGGGATTGAAATTTTTATATAACATTTAAAATCAAAATATCTTCATTTAAAAAATCAATTGTTTATATTTAATGTGGTCCCAATTTATATGTAAATTGGGACAAATATATCTCTTGTACATTACATGTTGGGAAATATCCTTAATATCAACAAATCTCCATATAATAAGTACATGATACTTAAATTCAATTACTTAATCATGATAAAAATATGAATATGATAACATTATTTTGTGCATATGAGTCAACAAAGATATGCTTAAGATGTGCATACAAGTTTAATATTATGAACATTTGTCCAAAAGTTGTGCAAAAAACTTATGAACCCGACAACCATAACATCTTTGTACGTATAAGTAAGTATATTGTGCATACTTATTTTGTTTCTATGCAACAAACTACCAAGTACAATCCAATATATTAAACAATCAAAACAAATAACAATGAACAAGCCACATAAACAAACAACAAAAACATAAGATTGAAAAAGATTTTAAAAAGAAAAAGAAAAAGAGAACAACTTATGTTCACTAATAAATAGATAAAACAAAGGAAATATGCAGCCATAAAATAATTGTGCATATAGTTTACTTGCAAATATAAAATAATTATGCATTTAGTATAGAGTATTATGCACGTTCTACGACTAAACCAATAAACCAAAAAAATAATCAAACAAACGATACAATGCAACGATCTTGTGACAAGATTGATACCAATTTTTATACGTTATTATCCACAAACTAAATAATCGAACAACAAAACATAATCAATTTTGAAGTTATATAAAAATTTGGAAAGACAAACCTGATGAACATAATATGCAATTCTTCATTTTTAAATAATATAAATAAACAAAAATAAAAACTAATTATAATAAAAAAAATGAAAACACCGGATCAAACCTTCCACCACCATTTCTACTGTTCATGAAAAAAACATACGAAGCAGAATGAAAAAGATAATATGAAAACAAAAAAATATACGCATAGATTGCACTCCATAAAATATGCATATCTAATCCCTTAATTATAGTCATCACATCCATTTAATCATCACAAAATTACTTAATTAATCCCAATATTAAACAAAATCATAATTATGCTGTTACACGAAATTAAATGAGGGCCACAAAATTAGATAAAATCAACACTCTAAATTAGTTCTCATTTCTCAAAATACTTTTCCATCCATATCCATATATATATATATATATATATATATATATATATATAAGAATGAGATCAAATACAAACCAATCTTAAAGTATAAAATAAGAATAATTTTCAGCCATTGATTCGTGAAGATCTACGGTGAATTCATCACCTCACTTGATGAATTCAAACGCTTGGGTTCGAATCCCATGAAGAACGAATTTTTATTTTTCTGAATTCAGACACTTTCACGGCGAATTCATACAGTTTCAAGAGTTCGTAGTTTATAGGTTAAGGATGATTTTTACAATAACCACTCCATATATATATATATATATATATAGGGAGGGGTTATGGTGAGAATATATATATGTGTAAGAAATAAGAAAGAATCTCAATCCTTGATTTTTAATACAAAGGACGGTACAGATTGTTATTGCAAAATACTACAGAATTAATCTAAGCGAGTAGTTGGGGTTATAATTGGGAAAAAAAAATTAAGAAGCACTAATGCACGTCCAGTTTTGAAGATATTAACAAATCCATAGATATATTCTCTTTCATAATCTATGCACTTTCTGTATCTTTTCTAAATCTTTCTAAAGATATGTTCTGCATCTACACAAGTACCGAAACAATTTACTGAATGTGAAGAGACGTCTCTTTATTTTCCTTTCATTCAATATACCATATTCAGCATTCAAAAGTTTGTAGAAAAAATTGTTCCTTTCGTCTTCCATTCCTTGAATACTCCATCGGTCTCTATCCTTTGCCTTTTCAAGAATATCACATTCATTATTTCCAGGAACTCGTTTGTGAAGCAGTTGCGTTTGATTATTCCTGAGTATTGGTCCTCGTTACGAACAAAAAAAAACGATGGCTAAGGAAGAACAACGTAATACACGAAGCAGAGTTATACAACGTAAAGATGGTAAGTGTAAATCTAAATTTTCTGTAAATTTTTCGTCCCATTCACAGCAGATACGTTTGCTGTGTTTTAAATTATGCACGTAATGGTTTAGGTAAAATTGTAAATATGTGTATCTTGTTGATTATTTTCAAATAAATGTATTTTGTTTATAATATGCAAATCTGTGTGTTTTGTTGAGAATTATTTAATCTATGTATTTTGTTGAGTTTTATCAAATCTTGTTTTGATAATTTTTTATGTTATTATGTATTGCATTTTATAAATAAGTTATTGCATTAATTGTATTTATCCTTGCATTTCTGTATGTTTTGTTAAGAATTATCAATTCTGTGTATTTTGTTGAGAATTATCAAATCTTATTTTTAAAATTGTTTTTTGCTATTACGTATTGCATTTTATAAATAAATTATTGCAATAATTGTAGTAATCCTTGAATTTCTATGCGTTTTGTTGAGAATTGTCGAAGCTGTGTATTTTGTAGAGGATTATCAAATCTTATTTTGATAATTTTTTTACGATATAACGTATTACATTTGATAAATAATTTATTGCATTAATTATATTAATCATAGCATTTATGTGATTTTTTAAGAATTATAAAATCTCTTATTTTTGTTGATAATTGTCAAATCTTATCTTGATAATTTGTTTATGTCATAACCTATTGCATTTTATGAATAAGTTATTGCATTAATTTTATTAGTCATTGCATTTGTATTTTTATCTTTCCATATCTAATCTGACATCCTCAATAACTACCTTATATTGTAAAATGTTAAATTTGTTAATTAAATATTAATTTATTTGTAGATCGTGGTAAGGGTAAAGCTAAAGTTACTGAAGAAGTTACAAAGAAAAGAGGAAAAAGTTTGGCTATTAACAAAGCAAATGAAAAGCAGAAGAACGTTGATCCAGAAACAGGTATATTACACCTACATTTGAGTTTAGCACTTTGTTTCTTGTTTATCTTCAATCATAAATTATCACTTAATATATTGCACATAAATGGTAAAATTGTTGCATTAAACATAAAATATATTAGTATCGTGATTTATTGTTGCATTTTCTTATTAATATATCTAATGATTATTTGTAATGTAGGATATGATAGTCAAATATATTGCACATATATTGTAAAAACGTTGGACAATAAAAAAATAAATGTCTAATACTATCGGTGTTTAATGTTGCACTTTCTTCAAAATACGTAGCTAATGTTAAGTTGTAATATAACATATATGATTCAAAAATATTGCACATCAATGGTAAAACCTTTTTTAAACTATAAATTATTTGTAGCATAATATTAGTATATATTGCTGCACATTATTTAAAAATATGTTGCTATTGAGTAGGTTTAAAATAAAATATTCAAATATTTAGCACCTCAATGGTAAAACTGTTGGAAGCATTAAAATTAGTGTAATAAACTGCTTGTATAAGTTGTTGCATTTGCTTATACGTATGTAGCACTTTTACAATAGTAGTATATCATTTCGTTCTAAAAAAAGGAAACATCAATAATGAAAAAATTGCATAGATTTTAAAAATAATGAGGGAAACTTATGGTATTGTTCATTGTTTTTTAACCCACATTCAGCTTATGTTTAATTGTAATTAAATATTATAATAATATAATATTTTAGGTATATAAAGTTAAACTGTTGTATATTCTAATAATGATTTTAGTGTGTCGTTGTTAGTAATTATAGCATTTATTTAATGATATGTTGCATTTAATAAAATAAATATAGCACATTATTTATCGTTTCTTTAAAAACATAGCACCTATACTAATATATGTTGGACATTAAGTATCTACATGTTACTTATATTTACTGATATACAGTATTAGTGTAATAAACTGTTTGTATAACTTGTTGCATTTGTTTATACGTCTGTAGCACTTTTACAATAGTAATATAGCATTTCGTTCTAGAAAACGAAAACATCAGTAATGATAAAAATGTATAGATTTAATAAATAATGAAGCAAACTTATGGTATTGTTCATTGTATTTTTTTAAACCACATTCAGCTTATGTATTTTTTTAAACCACATTCACCTATACTAATATATGTCGGACATTAAGTATCTACCTGTTACATATATTTATTGATATACAGTATTATTCCATGTTGGTTATTTTATTTTGTATAGGTTGATTATTACAGTTTATATATTACTATTGAAGCTTAGTATTTTAATAAGATAAGTGTTTGTTGCATTTAAACTATATTATTGTAATTGTAATATGTTTATTTATTTTTAGATCGTGGTAGGAATAAAGAAACTGAAACAGTGAAGACGAAACACGGATTAAGTGTGGATCGAAAAAGCGGATTAAATGTGGATCGAGCTGATAAAGCCAATAAGAAAAAACAACCTAAACATTCTAATGCCAACAAGGGTTTGGAACATGCGGGAATTGAAATACGGAGAATTAAACAGATCTAAGCTAGGGGTTGTCAATCCCGAGCTATACTAATAAAGCGATAAATCTAAACCGGGGTTGTCAATCCTAGTTGAACTACGAAAGCGATAAATCAAAAGCGATAAACAAAAGCATATGCAATCATATTATTCATAGGGTTTGTCAATCCTAATCTAAATCTAATTGCGTATAAATCATAATCATCAATCCATCTCCAAGAACAGAATTAAACGAAAGCGATAAATCATTAAACAATATAAATCAACGGAACATGAAAATCCAATCCATCACACTATGAATTGAATTGACAAAAATCACAAAGCGAGAAACCATAAAATTGATCCGAAAGAACTGGTAAATCTCAAAACATAAATTGATAAATAAATCATTCGATCAAACTAGAAACAAGAATTAAACTAAGATTTATCTGTGTTGTGTCGCCTAAAGAGCTTCCTGAAGAATCATGGTGAAGAAGAAGCGCAGGCATTTCGCTGAAAAAGATGGCCGAGAACGGCGTCCCCCTTATGACCTAGCGCGCGATATATATATATAAATTAAAGATGAGCGCCGGTTCAGAGTGAGCGTGAGCTCAAAATACATTCTGCCTTAAATATGAACGCCAGCTGTGGGTGAACGCCCCGTGAGGAAATATTCTCTCACAATGAGCGCCGCTCAAGGTGAACGCGCGAGGGAGTTGGCTTGAGCGCGCGCTTGGACTTGAGTTGGCGCTGAAAACAGGATGAAAATTGAGTGAACTGGCGTTCACAATTGTGAACGCGCGCTCAGTTGGAGGCTTACTGCATGTGAACCGGCGTTCACAATGAACTGGCGCTCAAGAGGGGCTGGACAAAAGGGCTGAACATAATACTGAACGCGCGCTCAGCTTGAGAGGGCGTTCAAGAGGGGCTGGAAAGGGCTGAACGCGCGCTCACCCTGAACCGGCGCTGGGCGTGCGAGCGCGCGCGGCGCGCGGGCGCGCGGGCGACACAGCTTTGTGCAGTATTTTTGTTTTGGCCCGTTCTCCTTCGTCTGAACTCCGATTTGTGCACGGTTTTCGCCTACGGAATCCTATCGCAACGTACTTTACTTCTTATGAAGGACAAAATCCTTGATTCCACCTCCATTATTCATGAGAATCATTGGAAGTGTTCAGCGCCGGCGCGCGAACGGGCGCGTGAGTGCGTCGCGCGATTTTGAAGAAATGATCCGTTCTCTCTCGTCCGAACTACGAATTAGGATCCGTTTTCGCCTACGGACTCCTATCGAAAGGCTCTTCAATTATATCTGATCCTTGGCAGATCCAATTCATCCTATTTTCTGCCGTTTTCCTACAAAACATCGAGACGAACGAAGTAAGTCCGAATCGATAAATATTACTCGAACCAAAGGCATAAATAGGACAAACCATAGAAAATGACACGTAAAACAATACCAAGAAACATCACAAAATCATACCAAACAACTCCCCCACACTTATCCATTTGCTTGTCCTCAAGCAAAGTCTATACTAATAAGAGTCGAAAGATAACTCATGCAACTTTACTCTTATTCTAATCAATCAAACCTTATTGCATTTCCCCCACACTTGGTGTTTACAATTCAAAATAATGTGAAATAAATCAAGAACGGCAATTTATTTTCAATAAATAAAAGGTAATCTCTTTCGGACCCAACTCTCCGTTGGGGTGAACTAACTAATGTGGTCACCTTTAGCAACAAGTTTCTTTTTAAAGCACAATAATGTTTTAACAGATTTTGGAATAATATTCGAAAGGTGCACTCTCGATGAATTCGAGTCTCCTAACGTGGTTTCCATGTCCATTTCTCAAATTACGAGAAAGAGGACATAATCCCATCCTCCATTTCAACAATCTCAACAAGATCTTGGACTTTCATTCTCTCATTTTCTTCTTCTTTTTCACATTTTTTTATAAAATGAAACAAGTATATAGCAACCACAATGTTAACACTACCCCAACATTAGCCGGACAAATCACATCAATTTCCCTATTCAATTTCTATCAATCACGCCTCGTCAATTCACATTATACTCAAATCATATATCACCAAAAGTTTCGAAAATTCAAAATCAATTTGATCAATACCACAGAGTTCAGTTGCACAAATCAAGATCCTAACTTACTCGCATAGACAAAGCTTACGTTCAAACAATCAAAATAAGCACAAGGGCACGTCATTGAGCATACGAAAACAATATATCATGCCCACAAAACCAAATACTTTCAACTCCCCCACACTTAATTCGAGCACTGTCCCCAGTGCTCAAAACATTAAAAGCTCAAAATAACCATAGAGGATGATACTTCGATAATCGGCAGATATGCGATGTAAAGTTGGAGCACCACGGTTTCATCTCGTCTGGCGACAACTTTCCAGATCTGAGCAAAACAAAATCAACAACAACGGATAGATCAAAGAAAAACACGAAAACAAACAAAAGAAAGAAAGGAAAGAACGAAAAAACCGTGGGTAAACTCCCACGTAGTACTCAATTTAACGTCGTGAGCACGGCGTGTTCGATAAACAACGGATTATCCATAGTCTTTCACTGCAGGAATACCATCTCGCCAAAGCATCAAGATAAACCATATATGCACAAAGGACGGTAAAGAAAGCAAAAACGAATCATTTAAGCTCAAGTCAAACATCCTATTCTCCAAAGAAAAATAGATAACTATAATTCCCAAAGCACGATACTTTGGTGAATTAGGATGTTGACAAATTATTGAAGTTACCTCAACCTTTGTTATCATTGTATCCTCCTCTGGGACCCGTACTCCAATTGTTGAAGCGGTCTGATCGCTTCAGTGGGCTTTGGCATGTCATCAACTTCGAGTGCCCACTCTTGCTTCATCCCCTCTTCATCCTCCTTCACGTGTTTGGATAACTCTTTCACCTCCAGAGTGAGTGTTGGAATGATATCGACAGGATTTGCCCACTCTTCCTTGTTATCCGTTCTCATAAAAACGTCATCGGGGCTCTGATTATGCTTCTCATCCACATGTGCCCACTCGTTCTCACTTTCCACCTCATCTGGCTGCAGCGGCTCTTGGTGTCTCTCGCCCATCTTCAACAATTGGGTCACTTCCAAGTGGTGACCATCCGAGCTTGATCGGGTTGGTCGGGAAAGGTGTGATTCAATCAACATCGTTTTCCACCCCTGTGTGCGCGGCTCATCTAATGTCTCTTCCACCCAATTTTCAACTATTGGATCACTTTCTAGAACGATGACCGATCGGATCGATCGGATTGGTTTGGAAGTTCCTCCCTTGCTGCAATGACTTATCAAGCGAGCTCGGACATATCCTATTGCGTCTCCAAACGCAAAGTGAGGCATTCGACATCCAACCTTGGACTAAAGCATCCGTTTTTGAATGGACGACTTCTCTTTTGAGTTAACTCATCATCCCAAGTCATCATCCGAGGTGGAGGTGGTATTGTGGGTACTCATCTTGAGGTGGAGGTGTGGTTGCTCCCGGTAGGCATTGTGGGATTGATCCTCATAGTGCTGCAGGGCGGTTGATCCCGGTAGGGATTGGAGGCTTGATCCTCAAAATGCGGTGGATCCCATATTCCGGTCGGGTTGTGGAGGCGGTGCTGCTGCTGTGGATCCCAATATCCCAAATCGGGTGGTGAAATTTCTTTGTTGCTTCTTTGTGGATCGATAAGGACCATATGCTTGTGGCTCATAGCTTTGACGGACATCCTCGGAAAAGTCGAATTGGGCTCCTTCTTGAAGAAGAATTTGCCCAATCTGACGAACTCCTCCCCACTGAGTTGACCATAATCGTCTTGTTGATAACCATTAGCGTATACCAACAACAAAAACAAAATTACACGCACTGGGGAGAAAATAACCAAGCAGAAAGAAAAGAAACACAAAAAACAAACAACACAAACAATGCGCCTAAAGTTTTCCCGACACGGCGCCAAAATTGATCGAGCTAAAACACACTCAAATTACTACGCAATCGTGCGAGGTAATCGTGGCGTGATAAGTTAACACGAGTCATCTCTCAAGGAAAACTTAACAGGCGATTGTTCGTGTCGCTACGTAAAGCGATTAAAACCTAAACATTCTAATGACAACAAGGGTTTGGAACATGCGAGGGTGAAATACGGAGAATTAAAGCAACATCCTAAGCTGGGGTTGTCAATCCCGAGCTATACTAATAAAGCGATAAATCTAAACCGGGGTTGTCGATCCCTAGTTGAACTACGAAAGCGATAAACAAAAGCATATGCAATCATATTATTCATAGGGTTTGTCAATCCTAATCTAAATCTAATTGCGGATAAATCATAATCATCAATCCATCTCCAAGAACGAGAATTAAGCGAAAGCGATAAATCATTAAACAATATAAATCAACGGAACATGAAAATCGATCCTTGTCACTATGAATTGAATTGACAAAATCACAAAGCGAGAAACCATAAAATTGATCCGAAAGAACTGGTAAATCTCAAAACATAAATTGATAAATAAATCATTCGATCAAACTAGAAACAAGAATTAAACTAAGATTTATCGTGTTGTGTCGCTAAAAAGCTTCAGAAGAATCATGGTGAAGAAGCGTGGTATCTTTGGAAAAATGGCGAAGCAGCGTCTCCCTTATGACCTAGCGCGATATATATATATAAATTAAAGATGGCGCGGTTCGAGTGGCGTGAGCTCAAATACATTACGCTTAAATATGAGCGCCGTTGTGGGTGAGCGCCGTGAGGAAATACATCTCTCAAATAGTGCCGGCTCAGGTGAGCGAGGAGTTGGCTTGGCGCTTGGACTTGAGTTGGCGCTGAAAACAGGATGAAAATTGAGTGAGCTGGCGTTCCTGGTTGTGAACGCGCTCGAGTTGGAGCTTCTTGCGATGTGAACCGGCGTTCACAATGAATGGCGCTCAGAGGGGCTGGACAAAGGGCTGAACATAATCTGAGCAGCTCAGCTTGAGAGGGCGTTCAAGAGGGCTGGAAAGGGCTGAACGCGCTCACCCCGAACCGGCGCTGGGCGTGCGAAGGCGCGGCGCCAGCGCGCGGGCGACACAGCTTTGTGCAGTATTTTTGTTTTAGCCCGTTCTCCTTCGTCTGAACTCCGATTTGTGAACGGTTTTCGCCTACGGAATCCTATCGCAACGTAATTTACTTCTTATGAAGGACAAAATCCTTGATTCCACCTCCATTATTCATGAGAATCATTGGAAGTGTTCTGCGCCGGCGCGCGAACGGGCGCGTGGAGTGCGTCTTGCGACTTTGAAGAAATGATCCGTTCTCTCGTCCGAACTACGAATTAGGATCCGTTTTAGCCTCTGGGACTCCTATCGAAAGGCTCTTCAATTATATATGATCCTTGGAAGATCCAATTCATCCTATTTTCTGCCGTTTTCCTACAAAACATCGAGACGAGCAGTAAGTCGAATCGATAAATATTACTCGAACGAAAGGCATAAATAGGACAAACCATGAAAATGACACGTAAAACAATACCAAGAAACATCACAAAATCATACCAAACAGCTGACCCGAAAAACGTTACTTTAGCTATTGAACATGTTCCAGAAGAAGAAAGAGTTGATGCTGTGGTTGATCAGGTTGCAAACAACGACAACAATGGTGATGATATAGGTTTTCCAAAGCTCGCAAGCCGAAGTAATCTGAACACATATTACGACACTCTCTCCAAATTGAATGATCGTCAAAAGGCGGCTATCGATGAGATGGGATTTGGTCATGTCCGAGATGTCAACATTCGAGAGCTGCCTGCTCGACTTGCATATTGGGTCGTGGAAAATTTCAACCACAACAGCTCCGAACTAATACTAACTGGTAATAGGAGGATACGTGTCACTCCGGAAGATGTTTACAAGGTATATGGTTTTCCAGCCGAACAGTTAAGCGGTTTCTTGGGACTCACAAATCACCATTGTTTGATGAGTGGATGAGTTATTTTCCGGATACTCATCGAAATAGAGTAACTATTAAAATGTTACACAATGCTATCTTGAGTTGTGAGGACGGGGGAGTGTGGTTTAAAAGAAACTTCATGATTGCTGTTCAATGTTCATTCATGGAAAGTACTGGTAACGGGTATATAATACCTTACATACTTAATTGTTTGGAAGATGTTGAAACAATTGATCAATGGAATTGGGGGGAGTATGTTATGAGAAGTTTGATTGATAACAAGACTGCTTGGACAGAGAAGAATGCTTCAATGTTTGTGGGGCCTTTACTGTTTTTAATGGTAATTCGTTATTATAGTTTTATGAGTATTTTTGAATATTCTACTGATATGTATTATGATATCTGATAATTATTTATTTTACTTTTGGCAGGTGTTTTATGTTGATATTGTTGGTTACAAATTGCAAACTGTTCCAAGAAATTACCCAATTATTTCCAATTGGAGTACAAAAAGTTTGCGAAAGAGAGAAATGGACGAGATGAAGGGTGGTCAGTTTGGGGATGGTTATCCTTATGACCCCATTGAGTTGGACACAGATAACAATGTACGTCGCCGACAATCAGAATGTGGTTACAGTTAGAGCCATGAGGCATACTGAAAAAGAACCTAGTGGTAGTGGTGTAGGTGTTAATGTTGAAGTGTTGTCTATCGCGAAACAAATTGCTACGCTGAGTGTTGAAATGATGAAGATGATCGAGTTTGCATCGGCAGACATTGCAAGTACTCGTTCTTTTCAGAGGACAATTGAAACTGCAATTAAGTCAATATCTTGTACAACCATGCCTGTTTCGCAGACGAGGTCTGTTTCTGAGCAGCCAACACTGGGCGAAGATGACACTTTCTGGGACAATGAAGAAGTTCAGAAGCTGTGGGATGACGTTGACTCAGCCATTGCAAAGAGAGACGAGTATGTGAGTAAGTTGGACGATATACCTTCGTTCAGCTTTGGAATAACACAAGCATCGGTGACATAGCAAGGTGATGCAACATGCCAGGATGATATTGTGCAACAATTTGATGAAACAGTGCAACAACATGACAAAACATGTGGATCTGTGGTACATAAAGTCATATAATTTGTATCATTTTTTAAATTTTCATGATTTTATTGCATTCTACTTTTTTCCATCATTACCAATTTAATAGTACATAGTATACATATGGTTTGCATATAGTAGTATTTTATGTTAGAAATTATGGGTTAACGCGCTTCATAATTTAAAAATGTTGCGTTTTATTTACAATCTGTATCTCTTGTTTAATAGGAATGTAACACATTACACTGTCTGAATTAATTGTTGCTTTTTATTTACAATATGTAGCTCTTGTAGCTGAATATGATATGTTCTTTTTGTTGCAATATGTGCTTTTTTTATAATGATCATATATTAGAATTATGATCTACATATATTGGTTGATGTAATTTGCAGCAGCCACGTAAGGGGATTAATGAAACTGAAGATCGAACAATAGGTGACATTCAGCCAACGCTAATGCCGGAAACTGATCCTGTTCCAAAACATTAAAAAATGTCCGTGTTGAGGTACATAAGTAATATATGTAATACATTTTTTTTTTCGTGAATACATTTGCATTTTCAAATTTAAACATTAATGTAGTGTATTGTATGTAGTAAATGTTGTATTTGCTTAATAATATGTAGATCTTGTTCATTAAAACTATATTATATTACACTGTCTATGTTATGTTATGCATTTTATTAACAATACTTAGCTCTTGTGTAAGTAAAATATAGCATAAACTACCATTATTATTTACATAATATTGGTTATTGTAATTAAGTGTTAATGTAGATGAAGATGGGAGATTATTATTGGTTAAAGTATTTTGTTAATATTAATAATATATTAAGTACAATTTTTTGCATTATTTTGAGATCTGTTGAATTTTTCCATTATCTTTGATTTGCAAAATAAGGAATAAACTGTTGTATAATTTAAACATTAATGTAGTGTACTGTAATTAGTTGCTATTGCATTTTCGTAATAATATATAGCTTCTGTTATATAAAACTATAGCACATATTACTATTATGATTTGCATATGACTGTTGCAATATATCTCTTGTTAAATATATAGGTCTTGTTAAACATAACTATAGCACATAGCTGTTGTTTCAATTTCGTAATAATATATGTCTCTGTAATGTGATGCATTTTTTTAATAATACTTAGCTCTTGTTCATGTGAGATATTGCACATAGAACCATTATGATTTGCATATGACTGGTTAATAAAATTAAGATTGAATGTAGATTATGATGGCACATACTGTTAATTTCTATTGTTTTATGTAATTTGCAGATTCCGTCTATGTTATATTACACTGTCTATGTTATGTTATGCATTTTATTAACAATACTTAGCTCTTGTGTAAGTAAAATATAGCATAAACTACCATTATTATTTACATAATATTGGTTATTGTAATTAAGTGTTAATGTAGATGAAGATGGGAGATTATTATTGGTTAAAGTATTTTGTTAATATTAATAATATATTAAGTACAATTTTTTGCATTATTTTGAGATCTGTTGAATTTTTCCATTATCTTTGATTTGCAAAATAAGGAATAAACTGTTGTATAATTTAAACATTAATGTAGTGTACTGTAATTAGTTGCTATTGCATTTTCGTTATAATATATAGCTTCTGTTATATAAAACTATAGCACATATTACTATTATGATTTGCATATGACTGTTGCAATATATCTCGTGTTAAATATATAGGTCTTGTTAAACATAACTATAGCACATAGCTGTTGTTTCAATTTCGTAATAATATATGTCTCTGTAATGTGATGCATTTTGTTAATAATACTTAGCTCTTGTTCATGTGAGATATTGCACATAGTACCATTATGATTTGCATATGACTGGTTAATAAAATTAAGGTTGAATGTAGATTATGATGGCACATACTGTTAATTTCTATTGTTTTATGTAATTTGCAGATTCCGTCTAAGGAGGTTAATGTAACTGAAGATGAAACAATTGGGGACATTGAGCTAACTCTGAGGCAGCAACCTGATCTTGTCCCAGAATCAACAAAGAAGGTTCTTGTCGGTTACAAATGGAAAACAAAAAAAACCTAAATTCGATTTGGTTGTAATTAACTGCATCTTAACTATAACCATTTTGTAATATTTGTATGTACTTTCTGTTATGTTATTTTGCCAAATTCCTACTACTATTTAGTAAGTCTAATGTAAACCATATATTGTTCTGAATATGCTAATATTATTAATGAATTACATATTATTAGTATTGTGATTATCTACTGTAACTGTTCCAATTTTCATTATCAGTTTCTCTAAGTTGTATATTATTTTGTTATTTTATCTACCAGAATATATATTGATTTATAATGCTTGTAGATCACAAATACATTGACAGTAGCAACAGCGAAAAAGTGCAGAAGCATTAGTTTGTCGAGTAAGCCTATTGCTTTGAAGTCTCCATATGTTATTAGAAAGGTCAGCGCATCTAAGAGTCTCACGAAGAAAGTAACAAAGTTTGGGACTTATGCTCTCTGCAACTCTACACAGGATGAGTATGGACATTTTAACATATTTATTTGTACAAGCTTTGAATTTTTATGACTATATATTTTATTTTAACAGAGAAACTGTGTTGTTCGCACATGGAGCTGTTGAACTAACAAAAAAACATATGGCTACATTGAAAAAAGATAGCATTATAGGAGTTGGTGTAGTGGATGCTTGGTGTCTAATGCTTAATGACTTAGAGAAAATTCGTTGTGAAAGTTCACCAACAAGATTCTTCACAAGTACCTTTGTTGCTGTAAGTTTTTTGTGTAAATATTATATATCGCATATTTCTAAATATAATAGTATTTTGGCATTAATTTTCAATGTATCTTTTGTAGACGGACTCAATTGTTAAACGATGATTGTCGAACGAAGCAAGAAGGGAATCATTTTTTGAAAATCTGTCCACCGAGTTAGAAGCCAACCAACATCTCAAAATCAATGACATTGACATTGTAAGTTTATATATTTTTTAATTTATATTTCATGTAATAATTTAATTATTCTTGTACATGTAGTTTTTCTTTCCTATATATAGAGCTAAACAATACTTTGCAATATGCGTCGATGTGAAGAATGGTAAAAATTATGTGCTGGATAGA
The DNA here is from genome assembly GCA_036937905.1 of Salvia rosmarinus. Classification (NCBI taxonomy): domain Eukaryota; kingdom Viridiplantae; phylum Streptophyta; class Magnoliopsida; order Lamiales; family Lamiaceae; genus Salvia; species Salvia rosmarinus. The sequence goes on from CM072816.1 coordinate 97,164,275, forward strand.
ATGAATGGTTACATGGCGAATGTCGGCGGAAAAGTATGATGATCTACTCACAAACTTGGTATGTTTTGTATTGTAATCTATCTTTACTATATATAAATAATACGAATTCTATGTACATGCTTCTTAATAATGTTCCACGTGATTATTTTTGCAGCGTTCCATACTATCAGAATACTTGATTTTCAGGGATTACACTACAAAAGCAAAAATGGTTGAGAGAGTTAACTTCCAAATTCCACCATTAAAATGGGGAAACAGGAAAAATGCAGTTGATAGTGGAATATATTTATTACGACACCTTGAAACATTCATGGGAGATTTGTGTAAGTGGGTTTCTGGATTTACTGCTAATCATTCAAAACAATTGTTGATTATGCGTGTTCGTTACTGCGCAGCCATTATGAGTTGGGAACACAACATCATGAAGAATGAAGTTTTGGCGAAAGCAAATGCTTATTACCGTAGTATTTGTGTTGACCGAAATTTCAAAGCAGAAAGCTTGCTGTTTACTTGATAGTATTATATGTAATTTCCTAGTGACATTTAAATTTATATTTTCACCAGGATTCTTTAGTATTTTCTGCTAAGAACTTATAATTTTAATAAGTATTCTTCAGTATTGACATTGATTCTTTAGTATTTTCTCCATACATTTATCAGTAAAAGTCTCAATTATGCAAAATATAATTACTGATAATTTGCATACATTTATCAGTATTTATTATTACTTTTATTAAATGCAAATGTAGTTCTGTCTTGTTGATATATAATAAATACTATAATTATAGCTTATATACTTATAAAACGTTGCATATTAAAGGATTATCTTTAGCAACAGCTAAAACATATTTGTGTAAACTAAATTCTGTATTCCTTATTTTATATAATAAAACTAACTATACCATGCAACATTAATTAATACGAAATGCTATGAATTACACTATGACATGCAACATCAATAAAACTATAAATAAGTACTACCTTAATTTATGTAAAAATCTTATTACTTATAATTTGCATACATTTATCATTATTGCTTTTTAAATTTTCTATAAATAAATTGTATAATCTATTATAAGCATATATTGCATTTAATATGTTTATCTTTTGCACAATCTAAAACATATTTGAGTGAACTAACTTCAATATTCCTTATTTGTATATAATGAAACGAACTACAACCTTTGTATATAATAATTAGCGCAACTAAAATATAACATGCAACAATAATTAAGACGAAAAGCTATGAATTACACTATGACATGCAACAACAATAATGCAATAAATATTTACTTTTTTTTAAACGATGAATTTTAAAATACTAACTTAATTTATGGATAAATATTATTACTTATAATTTGCATACATTTATATGTATTGCTTCTTAAATTTTCTATAAATAACTGTTGCTCTATTTTATTGATATATATAAATTCTATAACTGTAGAATCTATTATACTCATATATTGGATTTAATATGTTTATCTTTAGCACAATCTAAAATATTATATTCTTATAATATTTAATTACAATTAAACATAAGCTGACTGTGGTTTAAAAAAGTACAATGAACAATACCATAAGTTTGCTTCATTATTTTTAAATCAATGCAATTTTTTCATTATTGATGTTTTCTTTTTTTAGAACGAAATGCTATATTAGTATTAAATAGTGCTACAGACGTCTAAGTAAATGCAACAACTTATACAAGCAGTTTATTACACTAATTTTAATGATTCAAACAGTTTTACCGAAATGTAGATATTTAATACATAGAATATAGCAAATAAACATTCGAAATTACACACAATGTGTACAACTTTTTAAAAAACCTTAATGTCATTACAGACTAACTAAAAGTTCTGATGTACGATATTAACTTAAAAAAACAAATACATAACATTAATATCACTTAATAAATGTATCTAAAAATATAAACATATGTTTATAAGATCTAAGACTTATTGCTATGAGGACAATTTCTTGAATCATGTGTCACGACCCCATTCCGGACCAACCCGGACTGGAGGGCGACTAGTACTAGGAGTAGTACTTTAGGGGTTACATGAATAAAATGGAGAAGCGTAACAATAAGCTAACATGTTTGAACAGAATATGAGATGATGTTATATTGTTTTTGAAAAGGTTTAGGCCATCGGACCCCAAAACTTGGCCTGATCCGATGGGCCTCAATAGTTTAAAAACATAAAGCGTAAATAAGGGAGTTCAGAGTGTAGCAGCGGAAAGTGTGTGAATACATATATGACGATATGCATTCAAGGTATAAACCACAAATTCAAGTAAATCGGTCAAGGACACTGGACTCCTCAACACTTTCCCCATCATCACCATCGAGCTCAACCGCACATTTAAAAACAAATATGCAGGGCTAAGTACAAGAAATTGCACTTAGTGGACTCATGCCGAAAACATTTGATAAATTTTGGATTCTGTTGCCAAGATCGAGTAAGTCGAGGGTTTTAGTTAAAATGCCTTGTCTTACCAAATCATTCGGTTCAGAAACATAGCTCGGCCGAGCATTTTCTTGGTGTGTATGGTCCGTATCTCATAGTCACAATACATAATAATAATAAATAATAAACGTCGAGAGGGAGGCCTCCCATCTACGACGCCGTGACCGGCCGTAATCCCGTACAGCACACAGTCACTCTCTGCAAGCATATGTTAACACAGCGTATAGTTCCAACCTTCACGCCAATCCTAGCCAGGCATTTATCATCCGGCACAGGACCCGACATTAAAAGGTTGGGCGCTACCACAACAAATGATATAATAGTTCCAACCATCTCCACAGCCCTACCCGGGCATAACAGATAGGATCCATACACAAAACGAAATATTTTTGGCAGGTAATGCAGTAAAACATTTGATAAACAGTTGTAGTATAAGTGCTGTAAATGAATTCATTTGGTATGACAGTAAAGTCATATTTTTGAAGATAAGAAGCCCATTTTTGAGATAAGAAAGGGAAGCCCACCTGGACTATGGTTCGTTGTAAAGTCTGGGTTCGTTCGTTTGTCAAAATCCGTCATTGCGTTTAGTCCACACACTTTACTGGCGAGGCTTTAGTACGTCGCTCAAGTCTTTCGAGACTTTCGAAAACTAAGATAAACTTCGATATTTCATATCGATGTAGACTGAATTCCTTAGTGAATTCAATACGTCTCTAACACGTATACGATTGACTTGTTCTCGTTCTTCGAGATACTTTCAACGTATAAGTACGTTTTTCGATATATGGATTTCATTTGTGAAATCTTTTCTTACTAATGAGGTATCATACTCAATTAGTATATCTTACGCGTACTGACGTATTTATAAACGTATAATCGTTCGTTTGGCTTGAAAAGTCAACGAAGTCAACATTGATCAACAAAGTCAACGATTTTGACTTTTAAAAGTAGTAACTTCTTACTATTTTGTTTTATAAATCGAATTTGATCGATTTGAAAACGTAAAGTCCTATTTCTTGATTTAGCACGTAAATCAAGGACTTATAATAAATTTCGTATTAATTAAACCCTTTTTATAAATAAAAAGCGTATTTTGGTTTTTAAAACGTTATAAAATGAACGTTCGTCTCAAACATAGCAATCTATGTTTATAAAATTTTGTAACATTTAAAAACTGTCCAGAATATTATTTTAGTAAATTTTCATTAATAAACTGTTTTAAAAAGGATTTTAAAACCCTTTTAAATTATCGAAATTTTCGATAATTAGTTTAAAAATACTAAGTGACCTTTGAAAATTTTTCTAAATTAATATAGTGCACTATTATACACTATGGTCCAGAATATGAATTCATCAAATTCATATAGTACTGTTTGCTATTTATTTATATATATACATATATATATTTTACGGTAATTCAAAATAATAGGGAATAATCATCCAAAAATTCCCAAAATTGATATATACTTATTATAACATCCCAACATCAGTATATAATATTTATATAACCCATAGTTCATCATAACTATTTATTTCACAATATGTAACAATATTCACGGTAATAATAAGATAATTACCAAATAAATAGCAAACAATTTCTAAAAATTCTAAATAAATTCCAACATCAATAAACATTATATTATAACATTGTAACATCATAACATCAACCAAAATAATTTAAATCGTCACCATATGAGCTTGTAATGCTCTCGGCTTTTTCGATTAAATTTAGTATTTGGTTTTCAAAATTCAATAATTATATACTATGTCTATACACTATAGTATATTAATATAACATCATATAATCATCAAGAACTAATTAAATCATCACCTCATAAGCTTGTAAGCTTTTATTTGATTTAAATAGGTAAATGATTTCCAAAAATTCTAATTAATTCACACAATGCATAAATAATATACTAAAGCATTAAAACACCATTACATGTTCAAAAATAAAATCATACATCAACATATACATATAGCATGCTCACGGTATTTTTCAAAAATCATGCATTTGATTTTCAAAAATTCTAATTAAATCATATAACATATAATCAATACATTAAAGCATTAATATGTCATTATATGATTAAAACAAAAATTATACACCAAGGTCTTTATTTAAATAGCTCACGGTATTTTTAAAATAAATAGCTAGGGTTTTCCAAAAATTTTAATTAACCTACCATAGCCTTAAATCATAACATACATCAATATTTCATCATTAAAATGTTCAAGAAATAATCGGTCATTACATATGCATTTTTAATATCTTGAAAAATTATTTTGAACAAGTTCTATGGTTCGAAAATTATATAACATGCTAGATCCATTCAAAAATTTAATAAACAATACCATATGCTTATTCTAACATATATCCACATACTTGGAAATATAAATCATCAAGAACAATATATCTCATGCTCTAGAACATTAAAACATACATATACATACATATAGCATTCGACACACCCACACATATATATAAGCATGCTCTCGATTTTCATAGCAAAAATGGAGATGGAATCGGTACTATGGTGCCTTGGTTTACCTTGAAATAGTATAGGATCACAAGAAAC